>OX421869.1:10408491-11608491 GCA_949127965.1 Pandemis corylana | reverse complement strand
ATAAAGTATACACTGTTAGAGTCGTTATAAGTTTGGCCGTAGTTACGCTGTAAGGATGCTACATTGTCGCTGTCCTTTACAAATTGTTTAACAGCCTATGGCTGCTTTGCTACCGAAACTTTGACGTTTTTAACAAGGTAGGTAAAAATGTTAAAGCTATTAAATAACTTTTTTTCAATTTAAAAACTGTTTTCGCGTAAAGTTTTATTAGCAAAGTTCTTTGTGTGTTTTCTTGGTACGAACTAATTACAAAAAAACAGCGGGAGTGCGTCTAAAAAAGTGTGAGTGTGTGTGTGTGCGTGTGAGTGTGAAGTACCATCAACGACACGTACAATCAAAGTTGTTTTTAAGGGAGCGTTCAAGTATTACGTAACGCAATTATTGATGATTTTTGTCCCTCTGTCCCCGCCTTGTAACGCGCCGTAACGTTTTTCTGTACCCCCCCCCCCCCCCCCCCCTCTAAATGTTACGTAACACTCAAGTGACCATTTTTACCCAAAAGTGTCAAAATTTATGTTGCGCAAAGTACAAGAAAGTCGCTATCATATCCTTGTTATAGTTTTAATCGCCTTGGTGGTAATAATATTAAGTAACACAAGAGATGTTTAAGCCGCAATACATGCGTAGTTTGTTAACTTGGCAGTTTTAATTGCATATTTTTTTGTTTAAAAAAAAAAAACGTTACGTAACGTGTTGTAAGACCCCCCCCCCGCCTCTGTAACGCATCGTAACGTTTTACGACACAAAAATTGCGTTACGTAATACTTGAACGCCCCCTAATGTGTTTTTTACCAAAAAATATAACTTTGCTTTGGTGCAAGACGGCTTTCCGAATCACTGTAACCATTATGTTGCTTTGTGAACTTTACTCTTTGTCTGCCATTTTGACCTGTAACTTTGCCAGATCCAGACAAAACGTGCTAATTTATTAGGAGGTATTTTTTTTTTTTAATAAATATTGAAAGCCAACATCGGGGGCAGCAGACGTGAGCTTGCGAAGGAATCCAAAAGCTCAGCCCATCCAAAAGCACATGCCCGTTTGTCGGTTTTAATATAAAAAAAAAGCTTATCGGTTACGTACTTAACATGAAATGTATATTTCATATTTTTGTTTTTTTTTGTCTTCGACATAGGCAATATCTTCAATTAATTTATTTGACGGTGCAGGCGTTTTACACCTCCACTGAACTTAAATTATTTTTGATATATTTTTTTCTCTTTCTTTCTTTGCATACTTTGTTTTACTTTGACTTGTAAAGACTTTATACATCTCTACTATAGACTAAATATAATTTAAGGCTCGGGGGATCCCTTTTATAAATGTATTTGATTTAAGAAGAATTTAAGTATTGTGATTTGTGTATTGTATTGTAGTAGTTTAATGTATTTTATTTTGAAAAAATGACTTTCTGCCAAGTTTCTTGCGGCTCATTTTTCTTCGCAATGATGGTCTTTCCGAATGCGCTGGTAGTTTAAAAAAAGACATGAATGTAAAAGAGCCCTTGGCGGCAAATTTGCAAAAAAAAAAGAGTTTTGAATTGATTTCTAATGACTCATTTTGCCACATAATTGGGTACGAGTAGCAACACTCATAGTTAAGCATATTTTAAATTAACTCCGTCGCCATATTAAGTTTTACTATACCGCGCAAACTTTGCTTTAAAAACTCTAAGAAATCCGTCAAAGACATCCACAAGCGCAAAGCAAGACTAAGTCGTGGATAAATTACGCAATAGAGTGAAAATGTGAAGCCTCAAAATTAGCTCTCTTTTTTCCCTAATTTTAGTTTTGTTATAAGCAGGATGCTCACTCACTTGCTTAATCCTGTTTCTTTTATGTTAGTTAGTTTTACTTGTAGCGTAAGTCCCTAAACATGATAAATGCTGTCGCATGCCTGTTATTGGTGCATGAACATGGATTGTAACTTGTAATTTTGTTAATATTAATGTTTTTTTATTTATGTACTGTTGGCATGTCTAAATAAATAAATAAATAAAATGTCATATATTTTTATAGAAATAAAATGCCAGTCTTCTGCGATAGCTGTCGTTTTATTCGGGCGGCTTAAGACCAAACAAGACACTAGAGCTGAGCAAGCATATATTATCATCAATATATAAATAAGTAAATGTATAGTCGTTACGTGGCAAAGGAGATAAAATATTTTTTTTAATGTCAATATTATCTACATATAAAAAAGAAAGTCGTGTTAGTTACACTATTTATAACTCAAGAACGGCTGAACCGATTTGGCTGAAAATTGGTAGGAAGGTAGCTTAGAACCAGGATACGGACATAGAATACTTTTTATCCCGATTTTCCCACGGGATTGGAAAATTCCGAAATGTTGTACTAATAAAGCTACAGACATTAAATTTAGCATGCCTACACATTATTCCTTGATTAGTATAAAGATGCACTTACAAAGGAATTTTTCAAATTTCCCATGGGATAAAAAGACGAGGTTAATAATTAAGACACTAATTAGTAGATAACATTCCTAGAGGATCAAGTAGGTGCTCTAAGAAGGGATTTTCCGAATTTCCCACGGGATAGGAAATAAAAACCTTATAGGTACTTGGAGACATGAGTGGATGTATGGGGTATATCGCCACGTCACTCTGACGTTATCTGCGCGGACGAAGTCGCGGGGAAAAGCTAGTTATGGATAATTTTTACAACATTAGATACAATAATAACTAACATGGCTCGCCGATACAAATGAATAATTATCGCACAGTAACTACTGCTGGTCTGCATTACTGGCAATACATACATACATGTATCACGCCTTTATCCCTTACGGGGTAGACAGAGCCTAAGGTAACAAATCCTTAAGGTGATTAAGGGCGTATAGATGGAAAGGGAAATCAAAATAGTGATGGGTTGCAAGCCGCATCGCCTTTAACATGATTCCTAAGACTCGCCCATTTTCTCGATGCGCTTCTACCATCTGCGCGGGAAGAGAATCAACTGTTAAATTCTATGTTTTTTCTTCACTCCCAGACCAGCAGAGAATAATTACCTCTTCAATTGCTTCCATGCTGGCCTTGAAGTAAAGAAAAAAAACATAGATTGTACCTGTTGCGTCTCATCCCGCGCAGATGGTAAAAGCCCATCGGGGGAATCAGCGAAAATCTTAGGAATCATGTTATAGGCGATGCAGCTGGGTTGCTAGCTAGTATCACTACTTTGATTCCCCTTTCCACCTATACGCCCAATCATGCTAAACGTGGCCTTTAGCACTTGTTACCTTAGGCTCTCTCTACCCCATTACCTACCTGCATTGCCCGGTCTCATTGTCTAAGGGAAGACGGGCCCAGCACACGGGCCCTCCCCTTGGCGCAGTCCTGGCGGAAGCCGGGGCCACCGAGGGGGCGTTAGTGGTGAAACACTAGTGGCATCCCACTGCGTCCCCATCACACCGGATTAAAGCAACGCCGGAGAGTTTTTAGTTTGGGTATACCCCTCCGGGTGGGAGTCCCACATAACCCTAGGCTTCCCCGTGCCTAGGGCATCCATAAAGATTTCCTCTCCGTTAAAAAAAAGGCTATCTACCCCGTTAGGGTATTTTATGTTTATAGAAAATGACTGACAATATATTTGTCAAATTAATGCGTTGCAGAAGTTCAGCTATTTGGTTAATTCCTCTATGATCAAACCAAGGCGTACTAACGAGCAGAAAAGTTCTATACTTAAAATTTTAAACCTACTAAATTCAATAGAATCCGCTCAAAAGCATACCGCCTTCAAACTTAGAATTACGCAATCACGCCGGGTAATACTCCGGCTCTGTACTCTGTACACCCGACCGATTTAAAACGGGCTTGCCGCAAAGGGACTCGCAGATGTCTATGGTTTCCGCGATTTGGTGGGGTTATACTACGGTACTGGTTTGTTTGAAGAATACGAGGTGAAATTCAGTGCGCATCGAGTTGCCGTGGGGGGCGGTCGCGCGTTTCTCGGTCCGGGAATTACGTACGCCGTATTAACTTTTGGAGTGAACTTTTCTGTGTTGTGAGTGTTGGGAATGTAGGTGATGAGGTTGCCGCGTTTTGTGAGTATTTGTTTTTTCGTAGTAATAGTAGGTTTTTAGAGTTTGCTTTTAAGTTTAGGGTATATTTGTACGGTCTACGGATGAAATGTTTTTTCCGTATAAAACAAGTGAGATATTATGTATTTATGAATGATTGGATGATTCAGTTTTGGAGTCAGCAATTTAAATTAAATATAAAACTATTCTTTAAGTTAACTTTTTTTGCTTTTCAAGCCCTTTAAGTATATCAGAGTAGTTTAATAAAGTGTAATTCCAAAGTGAGCATTAGTAATTTCAATTTAAAAAATAAATATTAGCTCACCGAAAATTTTATGTAGTTAAATATGTGGGGTAGGTGTTTGCTGTTAGTGGTGTTCAATAAAGAGTTATTGTATAGTATTGTATTGTATACATAAAAAAAAAACATGCCAACAATATTCTTATTGCTTATTTCAATAGCAGCATATTGCTACGAAACGTCAAACGTCTACGACTTAGGCTTTCCGCTACGCATCCGTAGCGCGCTACGGCGTAGCATTATCACTTAGCCCGCTTTCTCGTTAGTCTTTCATGTTGGAAAAAGACAAATTAAAATTATACTTCACCAAATAGTTAGTTATCCGAATACCAGTACTTGTATTTAAGACTACGGTATTAAATTATAAAGAATTCGCCGAAAAAGATTTTTAAGAATTCACCATTATTTTTCTAAGGTATGTGTTAATATCTAGGGGTAAAGTTATAATTATTTGAATTATAAGGATTTTATTCTGTTCACCCTCAATAGTGTCCCACAGCTGGGCAAAGACCCTTATTATAAAATGACTCACTAATCCTTAATGCCTTACTCGCTAATCCTGCCGCTAAGTAGCAGTGCTTGCACTGCTGTGTTCCGGTGTGGAGAGTAAGACATCCGGGGAAATTACGGGCACAAGAGGCATAGCATCTTAGTCCTCTAGGTTGGCAACGCATCTGCAATCCCTCCGGGGTTGCGGGTGTCTATGGGCAGTGGTGATCACTTACCATCTGGTGACCTACTTGCTCGTTTGCCTTCCTATTCATATAAAAAAAAATCAAGAGTTTTACTTCTTGATTTTTATGGTTTTACCTGTCAAAAATAAAATTTCTAAACGACAGGGAAAATCAGTGCACAGAAAAATCCAGAAAATAAAGCTATGGCCGGGAATTGAAGGCTTACTCATCTGCTATGGGCGGTGTAGCGGTAGCACGCATCACGGAATAATGAGGATCCGGGTTCGATTCCAGGCCATAGCTTTACATTTCGGATTTTTCTATATGTTCTTATTTTCAGTGTCGTGTAGAAATTTAGTTTCTAACGGTAAAACCGTAAAAGTAAACATAAAAAATCAAGAACTAAAAATTCTTGAATCATTTGATAGTTCAGAGTGTTCTGGGGCCGTACCATGACGATATTATTATGACTTAATGCCGACTCAGTTCAGATTTTAGCTGACATTTTTAGTATTGATCTGACGGCGAGCGAACCTAAACTGATTACAATACAATACAATACAATAACTCTTTATTGAACACCACATATAATAACCAAAACAGAAAACAGGTGTACAGGATATTACAAGGTAACAATAGGCGGCCTTATCGCTACAGAGCGACCTCTACCAGGCAACCATAGTGGACTGGAGAACAGAACAGATCGGAGCAGGTGGTGCTAAATCGGAATTGAATTGCATCATGACGTCATGGCAAGGCCCTGGTGTTTTGAAAATTAATAACTCCAATTATTTACTGACAACAAAATAATATACTGGCTTTACAAAAATCCTTAACACAAATTCTTAGTAGGTACAAGGATGTCCAGTCAAATTCAAATTTCTAGAACAACTGGAAGTCTTCGTTATTTTTTGGGAGCACAACAATTTGAAAGACCTTTTCCAACGACTACCATTTGATCGAGTTAGCCGGCAACGCACCAGCAGTCCTAATGGTACCGTAGATTTCTATGAGCGGCGGTGATCACTTAACATCAAGTGGACCGCATGCTCGTTAGTAGGCTTTAATATTAAAAAAAAGTTGATGAATATCTACCTTGTATAGGGATTGAGGTCTAAGGTCTTTTTTTAACGCACATTGTATTGTGTTAAAATACATACATACATAAATCACGTCTTTATCCCTTACGGGGTAAACAGGGCCAAAAGTAACAAGACCTAAAGGCCACGTTTAGCATGACTGTGGGCGTAGGTAGGGTTCCTAGCCGCATTTTTGCCCATTCCGTCGATGGGCTTTTACCACTGCGCGGGAAGAGAAGATACTACATTGTATGTTTTTTCTTTACTCCCAGACCAGCAGGGAATGTGTGAATATACAACTCCAAAAAGGTGTTTTTTATATTTTGAAATATGAATGAATAGCTTAGAAGCTAATCACAGTGCTAATTTTAATCTACTTAAGTAGACGAAAATGAATTTTTTCTGTTAGTTTTGTAGGTTATTCACTTTTTTTTTTACTTTCGAATGTACGAGTAGGTATTGTGACGTAGGCCGCTTCGCGACTAGGGCGTTGCATTCAAATTTCAATTCGGAGAAAGTTCTTCGAGTACTTTTGTTGGGGTGCTAGTCGGGTTACCTCCACGTGTAGTCAAGAGCTGCGGTTCGTTTTTGGATCCGTCCGGGGGGAAAAGCAGTGCTTGGTCCGGTGCACCCTGGGCATCGGCTAATGATTTCCTAGCAGTTTCTGAGGGATATCATTGACCGTTGGCTAAGAGCCCAACAGGGGGAGGGGGGTCTTTGACCATTACCGTACACCGTTGCCGACATTTTGTCACAAGATTTTTGAAGTATATTTATGTTACTTTGACATTGGCGAAGTTGTCGTCGCTTTAACGACTTGACACGCCACAAATAAGAAGAAGAAAAATAACATTATTAGTAGAATATTGTTTAGATTCTGTGGATCAGTGACTTTGCAAGCCTCAAGCTCAGATGCCTCAAGTGACAAGAAAAGCATTATCCGAGGCTAGCACGGCTGATGTTTCTTAAAGGTTGTACACAGGGGAGATACAAATTGAAATTAATGATACTGGATCAGTTCCGGGACGTTTACATGACAAGGCGTTTAACTTTTGTTCTGTGCATCCCTTTCTTATCGGTGTTGATAGAAAAAGACACAAATACACGTCATCATCATCTAGATAGATAGGTAGATAACTTTAATCACCACAAAACATGAAAACATACATGGCCCAAAACAACATTGGTAATTAACAAAAGTAAAAACAACTTAAAAATAACATGCAACACGGTTCCAAAAGATATCTAAAATTAACATTAAAATAACTAATAAAAAAAAAGGGAAAGCAAATCATTTTGAACATTAGAGAGCCATGTGATGTTGTGGGAAATAGGCGCTGACTCAGCATAGACTGCAACTAAGAATAGCTGCAGAGCTGGTATTCTGTCAGAGCCCTGAAAAACTACAGCCTAATGTCCCATTGCTGGGCACAGGCCTCCTCTCAGGACGAGAGGGCTTGGGCTTTAGTTCCCACGCGGGCCCAGAGCGGTTTGGGAACTTCACACACACCGCACTTCAAATGTAATTACATAAATAAAATTCAGAGGTGCGAGCCCGGGCTCGAACCCTCAACCCTCTGCTTGAGAGACCACAGGTCAAACCACTAGGCTACCACGGCTTTTTTGATATGTATTCTATTCTGAATTGAAGCTATATGGGCTACTGCAAAGTAAATAGTTACATGCTTTTGTTTCGAACTCAAATAGTAGGGTTGTTGTAAGTTGTTGCTTTACACTAAACTCTAATGATTTTTGCACTGTTTGCTTTATTTTGGAATTTATAATATTTGCAGATTAATTTAATTCGTTTTCGGTCCTTGAGTTGTGTTTTGCTCCCACGAGCAATGTTGACCACTGAGCCATGGCCCTTTTGCACTGCTGCAACGCACACAACAAAATACTTATAAGTTAAGTCTAATGTGTAATTTCTTGTTTTTCTTTTTTTTTATTGTTACTTTTAACTTGATTGTGTGTATTGCAGTATCAAATAAACGATTTATCTATCTATCTATCTAAATTCGCTGCTTTAACACGTCCCATATCTTATGAAAGACTTAAGCGCTAAAAAGCATATCTTCCACTCAACGTTATGGGCCCACTTTAAACTGAGCGCGACAAAATTACCTAGGCCGAGGCGTATTTTTCTCCCACTAACGAGCCGGTGCGAAATAGGTAAATGTGTGTTTTCCTGCGAGGAACCGCGATAAGACGAAACTCGAGGATTCCTTTGCGTGTATGCGTTGTACGTGGAATTTACAAATTAGTTTCTTGCGGTTGGTACTTTATACAGGGTGTTACCGTTTATTAAAAGTTATGGGGTTTTGTTGCGTTATTAATACAGTTTTCGCTCGCGACTTCGTCTGCGTGAATTTAGTATTGTGGGTAACTTCTATCCCGTAAGGGAAAGACGTATTTTATGTATGTATTTATAGTTTCTAACGCTACGACTGTTCAAAAGATCAAAATGTCACCGGAAATCACATATTGCTATGCATTTTTGAACAGGCGCTTAACACTTTAAACATTAAATGACGATAACTTTTTTGCTGACGTTAGATTTCAATAAAATGAGTGTCAAATATATGCCCTAATATAAGTTTTAACTATTTGTGAAAACCGCAATATAATCCGTTGCGTAATTTTGGAGATTAGGGAATACAGACATTAAAGAACACAGCCATACATACAGACAGACAAAAATGATAAAATTTACCTTTTTGTGTTTTATTGCTCTTCCCTGATCGTTAGCGCTCTATTTGATAAATTTATTTAATGTACAGACACGAACGTTCTAGTGATTTTTTATATGTAATTTTCGCGCAAATCGTTAAAGTTATAAAAGGAATAAATGTCCTCTTTCTTTCTTTCTTTCTTTCTTTCTTTCTGTGTACGTTCTTGCGAATTAAATAATTCACTTTATTTCATTTCATTTCATTCCACTTTATTTCGTTTCATTTCATTTCATAGTGTTAAATCTCAGCCCTCTGGTGATGCGGGTGTCCGTGGGTGCTCACTCACAACCAAGTGCTCCACTAGCTCGTTTGCCACATATAATAACCACCACAAACAGATACTGACGTGCAAAGGTAAAATCAAATTGGAAACCTCACTTTTTCATACATACATAAATCACGTCTTTATCCCTTACGGGGTAGACAGAGCCTACGGTAACAAGACCTAAAGGCCACGTTTAGTGTGATTGTGGGCGTATACGTGGAAAGGGGAATCAAAATAGTGATGGGTTAGCCGCATCGCCACATGATTCGTATGCCCACATACCTCCGTTTTTCAAGTTGGTTTAGAACTCTTCCATGCTGGTATGGGAGCAAAGAAAAAACATAGAATGTACCAGTTGCTTCTCTACCCGCGCAGATGGTAAAAGACCATCGAGGGAATGGGCGAAACTTATAGGAATCATGTTATAGGCGATGAGGCTAGCAACCCATCACTATTTTGATTCCATTTTCCACCTATACACCCTCAATCTTGCCAATTGTGGCCTGTAGGTACCTGTTACCTTAGGCTCTGTCTACCCCGTAAGGGATAAAGACGTGATTTGCGTATGTGTATCTTTAAAACAAAATCCTCCTTCCAAACAATAAACGGTCATTGGCGCTTGTTCAATAGTTGTTTCAGTTCGGAAAGCGATGGTTTTCGTTGTGTATTTAAAAATGGCAAAACGGTTCAGCTTTACATATAAGCGAGAGCGTTTACATATAAAAATATACGGTAGGACGGCAAGGCATAGATATTCGTAAAGGTGTGGTGCCACTGCTGGCTGGCTAATTGCTATTTTATAATTAACTAGCGACCCGCTCCGGCTTTGCACGGGTGCAATCAGTGTTTCTCTACTATATTATGCATGTATTACACATATAAACCTTCCTCTTAAATCGCTCTATCTATTAAAGAAAACTGCATCAGAATCCGTTTTTTATTTATTTTTTTATTACGAACTGACCAGTGACTGCGACCGCTATCTCACTTGGTGGAAGGTGCAGATGAGGCCAAAGGTGTAACTCACTGGTTCAGTAATTGCCTATTCACTCTAGCCTTGAAGAGCCCAAGGTTGTATCTGTCCGGAAATACAGACGATGGGAGCGAATTCCATTCCCTAGCAGTTCGCATTAGGAAGGATGAAGCAAACCGCCTCGTGCGGGCCAATGGTATGTTGACAACAAATGGGTGAAAATGCTCCCCCCGCCTGGAAGTCAGTTGGCGAAACGGAGATGGAACTATCCGTTGTGTAGTTTAGAGATCTAAGCATACATAGGGACAGATAGAGCGGAAAGCGACTTTGTTTTATACTATGTAGTGATTGGCAGTTGCCTGCAACTTCGTTCGCTCAGAATTAAATATTAGTGCGTTCTTCCATGCTGGTCTGTGAGTAAAGAAAAAACATAGAATACACCAGTGGCTCCTCGTGATGTAGGCCTCTTTCAATCGCTTCCATTCCAATCCATTTGGGCAGTGAGAGTCCAGTTGCTGCCTGTTACTCTTTTAATATCGTCTTTCGTGTTGCGTATAGGTGGAAAGGGGAATCAAAATAGTGATGGGTTGTTAACCGCATCGCCTGAAAAGGATTCCTAAGATTTTTGCCCATTCCCTCGATGGGCTTTTACCATCTGCGCGGGAAGAAGCAACTGGTACATTCTATGTTTTTTTTGCTCCCAGACCAGCATGGAAGGTTGTACGTTGGAAATGTTGTGACTCTTTTAGTAGCTGTCATGTGTATACAGGAATACCAATATTTTTTATGTCCGCTAGCACAGCTGCCTCGCCTGAACTCCAGTTTTCAATACCATGCAAATACAGCTCTGACGGGCCGCGATAGCCGTATTAACATACATTTGTTCCCGCTAATCCGACGCGTTAAAAGTGTACCAGTGCCTCGTGCTTGTCGTTGTGACTGTTTGATTGCGATTTAAGCGATCTACTAAATTGTGCTACTTCCATGCTGTTACTGCCACGCTGGTCTGGGAGCAAAGAAAAAACATAGAATGTACCAGTTGCTTCTCTTCCCGCGCAGATGATAAAATCCCATCGAGGGAACGGGCGTAAATCATAGGAATCAATGTTATAGGCGATGCAGCTAGCAACTAGCAACCCATCACTATTTCGATTCCCCTTACCACTTAAACATCCACAATAATGTTAAGCGTGGCCTTTGGGTATTGTTACCCTGGGCTCTGTCTACACCGTAACGGATAAAGAAGTGATTTGTGTGCACTAATCTTAATTTTGATTGTTCCGCAGATCCACTTACAACCGCCTTAAGGTGACGCGCGCGTTCAAGATGGCCGCCGAGTGACAAAATGGCGGCGGGTAAAATGGCGTGGAGTGTGTTGTTGTTCGTCGTGGTGCTCGAAGCTGCCATCGGACAGACGGAGCGCGGGCGAGCGGAGGAGAGCGAAGATTTGGGTAAGTGTCAAATAAGTCAGCATCAGCATATCAGCCGTAAGACGTCCACTGTTGGACATAGACCTCCAGTTGCCTCGGTTGGAAGCGGCTTGCATCCACCGTGATCCCGCGACTTTAAACAGGTCGTCCACCTCGTTGGTGGACGGCCTACGCTGCGTTTGCCGATTTTGACTTTTAGGTATGGACACGGTAAAATTGGGGATCTCCAAACACAAATTCTAAGAAAAACTAGTAAATTGAACATTAATTGATAATTGTATTGATATCATTAAAAACATAAATAGTTTATTTATCTAATAAATAATCTTAAACCAAAAATTTGCACGTATACACGATTTTAATAGGATGACAAAGTCACTGGACAGGTCAAAAAGCCAAGGTACAAAAAAAAAAAATGCCCATCTGCGGTCTTCTCTCGAGGACTTTTCAAATAGAAAGAAATTAGGTAATAGAACTGTGTAAATCAATCGTCAAATGTCCAAGATATTTATTAAATAAATCCTATATAGTGCATTGGGGTAAATTCAAAATTGGGGGAATTTCGAAACTCGTGGATATCCATATCCACTAAACGGGGAACAATTACACAGCTCCAGTCTTTGGCTTCTAGATAAACGTTCCAGATTATGTAATTGTTCCGTTTAGTGGATGTCCACGATTTTCGAAATTCCCCCAATTTTGAATTTACCCCAATGCACCTTATTGCATACATGTGAGCTACGTTGTGTTAAATATATAAATAGCAACTTTTAATCCGTTTCGCTACAATTTCAGTACATTGTGTAGTTTTTTTTTTATAAATTGTCGCGTAACAGCGCCTTATGGCATAGGCCACCTCCATTTATTGTCTCCACTTACACTTTGTCGGTCCCTCGTTTAATGCTCCTCTCATCTATTCAAAGGTTAACTGGTAGAGATCCCTTATAGGGATAAGTTTGCCTTTGTGCATATATTAATGTTATTTTTATTTTTTTGTGAATTGTGTCTGTTTCTTTATATTTGTACAATAAAGCATTTACTTACCTACTTACTTTATTGGAGGGTTTGGGCTATAGTTCCCACGCGGGCCCAGTGCGGATTGGGAACTTCACACACACACCATTGAATTACTTTGCAGATGTGTGCAGGTTTCCTCACGATGTTTCCCTTCATCGAAAAGCTCATAGCAAATTTAAAGTGTAATTTCGCACATAAATCGAATAACTCAGAGGTGCGAACCCAGGGTTCGAACCCACGACCCTCTGTTTGAGAGGCCACAGGTCAAGCCATTAGGCTACAACGGCTTTTTTAAATGACGACCGGATAGCCTAGTGGTTAGTGACCCTGACTATGAAGCTAGAGGTCCTGGGTTCGAATCCCAGTAGGGGCAGACAATTGTATGATGAATACGAATGTTTGTTCCCGAGTCATGGATGTTGTATGTATATAAGTATGTATTTATCTACATTATATAAGTATCCGTTGCATGGTACCCATAGTACAAGCTTTGCTTAGTTTGGGGCTGGGTCAATTGGTGTAATTTGTCCCAAGATATTTATTTATTTATTTAAATACCTTCTTCAAATAGTGTTACATTGTGTACAAATCATTCTACATTCTTCGCAGAATATTCTAGTCTCAGGAGCAATATTAATATTCCAGAACTTAAATATTGAATAAAATATGCAAAAGAAATCAACAGGGGAGCCTCCATAAATTACATTCATTGTCCGCGCAACTTTATAGCAGCGGCCAGACGTCCTTGCCGAGAATTTTATGTCATAGAACTAGTCGCGTGATGTTATTATGAAAATACATATACCTACTAAATTATAAATGTCACTGAAAATTAGAACAGAAAAATCCGAAAAGTAAAACTATGGCCGGGAATTGAACCCGGATCCTCGTCATTCCGTGACGCGTGCTATACCCATAGCAGTATGTATGCATAGTCTGCTTCTATGTCCTCTAATTCGAATTTGTGCGAGTCATGGATGTTGTATGTATTTAAGTATGTATTTATCTATATTATATAAGTATCCGTTGCCTGGTACCCATAGTACAAGCTTTGCTTAGTTTGGGGCTGGGTCAATTGGTGTAATTTGTCCCAAGATATTTATTTATTTATTTATTTTCAGTGATATTTAGAAATTAAATTTCTAAAGGTAAAACCGTAAAAGTAAACATAAGAAATCAAGAAATAAAAAATCTTGATTCATTTGATAGTACATTGCTTTTCCCTGTGGTTTTCCCCGCGTAAACCATTAAAATGATCTAGTATCTCCCGCTTCTCAACGTCATTTTTCCAAATTGTAACTGGAATGGCGCATAATATGATTTCCGAACGAAGCGACGCGACAGTGCTGCCCCCTATGACAGTCTTGAAAGACTCTAATTAGCAACTTCGAATGGCGCACGTTACAAGAAAACCCTTTTTTTCGATATAATTTCACCTGAAAACTTTCATTAGCACCGCAGTGTTAAAAGCCTTGGCTAGTTCAGCCAGTGACCTATTGAATGCCAGACGGGGGCCCTAGGAAACCATCAGCTCGTCTATTTTGGTTAGAGATCTTGCATTACTCCGGATCTCCTTAAACTTTCTATTAACTTTCTTACAACGTGATTTGTTTGTGTATTCTATAAGCTCTGCACATGTTCTTATGATATAGACAACATATCGCATCACCTTCTCAATAATTCAAATGCTATTTTCTTCCTACTAAAGCATTAAATATTTATCGCACTTTAGTTTCTGAAACGCACCCCTTTGATGCGATATTTTGATATACACTAGTTTTGGATCACGACATTGCGCGCGTGAACCTTTTAAATGTGGAATTCCTGAAGGACATAGGCCTCCCCCAAGGTTATCCACTCAGACCGATCTTATGCTTTCCGCATCCACCGCGATCCCGCGATCCTAAGGTCGTCGCTCCATCTTGTTGGAGGCCTACCGACAGCTCGCCTCCCGGTCCGCGGACGTCACTCGAGAACCTTCTGACCCCATCCGCCATTTTTGGTAGCTGGGCCTCTGCCGGTGATCAACTAACCCGTTGAAGGTTAACAAAAAATCCTTTGATTCGAGTTTTGATGGTATCTAACCTAAACTATTAATTGACTACTTAGTTAACAGCAAATTGAGACTAGATGGCGTTGTACTCATGTTGAACAAAGGGTTTATCAATGGATATGTGTTTTGTAGTATCTTCAGTGTAAAACTACACTAAACTTCACTTAGCACGAACTTTTGCCGGTATCCGCGAAGGATTCGTTTATAAATCGCTATCCTGCGGGAACTCTGTTATATATCCGGGATAAAAGGTAGCCTATTCCTATCCTCATATACCATACATGTTCAATGAATTCTAATATGTTTTTTGGGCAAATATAAACGGTAATATATATTACTATTTACTTAGGTCTCGACGTTGGAATCCATCACAAGATTTTTGATATAGAAACAGAAAGATTGGTTAAATAAATATGTACTGCAGTTTTTACATCCGTGGCAATCGCAATATTTTGCAAGATATTCCAAATTATTATCCGATATTTATGCACTTTTTATTTTTTATGACGCCCATTAAAAAAGTAAAGAGACACCCAATTACCTGTACTGTAGTCAATTCATTCAAAACAGGCTTTAATGCCAACCAGTTGAGGTTGAAAATCGCTTCGGCATCATGCCCGTTTCTTCCCCAGTCCTGCTCTCGGAATGAGATAAAACGAAATATAAAATAAACAAGTCGCTACGTTTTTCTGATTTTTATCTTTATTGCTTGGCTTGGCTCGATGTATATGCATAAATGATATGAATTTTTAATGCGACGCATATGGACTTAATAAATGGAACTCTTTTTCGTTTTTTACCATAAAGGCGACGTCACACTGCAGCGTCCGGTCAAGCTACGCACGTGGGTACATAATAATGCTCGCTCCGTATCAAAATGTAAGCGGTCGTTTCGACACCAGTGCGCGCACACGCTGCGCACGAAATGACCAATGGACCCACGTGGGTGACATGTATCATAACGTGTCCGTGGGCAGAGTGTTAGCATTGGAATTCATAATAAATATCGGTAACAATATGTACAGTCAAGGGCATATTATTACGTTACCAAGACGTCAAAAACATCTATCTATACACCTTTGTACCACAAACGATAAAATGACACATATATTTGACATGATGGTTTATCGATATTTATGCCCTCCATTGTACCTATACAACAGATAAATGTTTGAAAAATAAATTTACTTAAGCCCTTAGAGATAACTACTTATCTCCGAGGAATAGATTTTCTTTGTAAATAACTATTAAAAAACACGGTTATCTGCGAGGAAAATAAAATCCTTAAAGATAACTAGTTATCTCCGAGGGAAAAAAATTTTCAAAGATAACTAACTGGTTATCTGGCCATTGTTATCTAAAAGGAACAAGGGAAATATTCCCTATCCTATTTTAATAGCGTTAAGTGTACAGTCAAATACATAAATATATTATGTACGTTACCAAGACGTCAAAAACATCTGTACACCCTTATGCCATAAACATTAAGCCCGGCGACACATATATTTGACATGATGCCTGTATCGATATTTATGGCTTCGACTGTACCCAGGGTTGACATGATTTAAATCACTTGATTTAAATCAGTGATTTAAATCGTGATTTTAATCAAGGGATTTTTTCAAAAAAATCATTGATTTAAATCATTAAATTTTTACTACAACCAAATCGGCCCAAAATTGTTTAGGGAATTCCCCGGACCACTACGGCACGCACACATGTGCAAGCGAGTCATAGCGTAACAGTTTCGGGGAAACCCCGAAACTATAGTACGTGACGTATGGTACCAAAACGGTTCCAGGATTCCCCGAAACTAAAACACGAGACGCATTTTGCTTTTCGCCCGGTCATTCGTAATTGACTAGTGAAATAGTGAATACAACAAAAAGATGTCTGGAAGAAAAAAAGATGCTGTGTGGGTTTATTTCGATGAAAAAAAGTCCGCTTCCGGCAAGTTTAACAAAGCGGTGTGTAAACGCTGTAATAAGGAGTTAATGGGCTTAGTAGCAAGAATGAAGCAGCATTTGGAAACATGTGTGACAGAGCGCAATCGTAACACAAGCGCAGAAGACGACAGCAGCGTCAGCGATGCCGCGACTGCCGCGAGCGCGGAAGTTAATGAAAATACCCGTGCCTCCGTGTCTTCTCAGCATTCTGCTAGCTCCTCATCTAAAGCTAAGCAGAGCGCTTGCACAAGCCGAGAAAAACTAGATGAATACGTGATGAAAACGAATGCTACGCAAAAACATCTTTTGGATTTGCAAGTTGCGAGATATTTTTATGCAACTAACACTCCTTTTCTGCATTCGGAACACGATGAGTTCAAGACACTGATAAGTATGTTGCGTCCTGGTTACGTTCCTCCAAATCGATTAAATATTGGTGGGAAGTTGCTTGATGAGATTTTCGAGGAAGAACAGAACAAGTGTAAATCAGATTTAGATAACAAACCTGTATGCTTGTCCATTGATGGATGGTCTAACATAAGAAACGATCCTATCGTTTGCTCGTGTGTCACAGCCAATGACGGCAAAACCGTCCTGGTTGATACTATTGATACGACCGATCATCATCACACTGCCGACTACTTAGAGACTGTGGCAAATGCAAGTATACAGAAAGCAGAAAAGCTATATAACTGCAAAGTTAGAAGCGTTGTGTCGGATAACGCCGCCAATATGGCAAAAATGCGTAGACAGCTTGAATCAAACAGTGGTGATGATGATGGCGCGGGAGGTAATATACCTATAGTTACATACGGATGTTCAGCGCATATTCTTAATTTACTGGCTAAAGATTTAGAAATTCCACTTGCTACAAAACATGTTCTACAAGTTATCAAATACTTCAAAAATAATCATTTCGCACATGCTAAATATTCACTCACCAAGGCGAATAGTTTAGTAATGCCTCAAGAAGTAAGATGGAATACGATGTGTGATTCACTAAAGAGCTATATTAGAAACTGGCCGATTTTGATGCAAATTGCCGATGAAAATAAAGAAGATATTAGCTCTGACATCAGAAAGCTCATACAAAATATGAGTATTAAAAGAAATGCAGAGGACCTTGTGGCACGACTGGAACCAATATCCAAAGCGTTAGACAAGATTCAAAGCGATAACTGTACTATTTCAGATAGTGTGCTTATCTGGAAAGAATTAGTAGATCAACTGGAAGATTTACTAAACATTACGCAAATGAAGATTGTCATGAATCGTTACCGACAAGCCATGACACCGGCTCATTATTTAGCTTACATGATAAATCCAAAACTGCCCCAAGAAAAGCTGTCGACCGATGAAAGTGATGCAGCATTACAATTTCTACAAGAAAACTATGGAGAGACTGGTAGTAGTTTAATGAGTAGTATTATCCGTTTGAATGCTAAAGTTGAGCCTTTCACGGGACTATTAGTCGGTAAACAAGTCATACAGAACACTGCCCCCACTGATTGGTGGCTAGCAATACATAATATGAAAAAATGTATAACCGAAGAAGAATTGACTATAATTATGCAACTGCTGATTACAGTTGCCTCCTCGGCTGGGGTCGAAAGAATATTTTCGGCATTCAATTTAGCGCACTCCAAAATAAGAAATAGATTAGGCACGGAGAAGGCAGCCAAATTGGTATTCATTTTAAAATGTTTGAATTCTAAAAAAAAAAAAAAATAGTTAAAAAGAATAATAAATTTGATAATGTTAAAAGTTATAATAGTTACATCGAATTCAATAGGAATAGATTTATATGTTCGTTTTTTAGTCTATAAGTTTGACTTTAAGAACTTGTTATTTTATTTTTCAAAACTACTGTTTTAAAACTTTTAAAATTGTTGATTTTAATAAATTTAATTAAAATACGTTGTTTTCGTTTTATTATATACCTGAACTGGCTATTTAATTAATAAAAAAAGACAAGAAAATGAAAAAATCAAAAAAATCTGATTTTAATCAAATAAATCCGATTTAAATCAAATAAATCGGATTATTATGATTTTTTTATAATAATCATGATTTTTATCAACCCTGACTGTACCCAAGTTAAACAATTGTCGTAAAAAAATCACGATAGTGGTAATTTTAAATGTAATGATTGCTCTAACATTTTTAGCGAAATTCAAACGAAAATAAATTAATTTGCTATCGCCACTTTTATATACTACCTTTGACGTCTTTTTCTACTAATTTGTACCTATTTCATGTTCTTTCCTCTCAAATATCTCCAATTGTTTGTTAATGACCATACCCGTATGTATCGACAGCAATTAATATTCTGCGGTGTACTCTTGTAGCTTTTTGTGAATAAACTATGCATGTGAAAATGGTTGAATTATAAATCGTTCACAAATAACTCCGGGCGCGCGATCTCTGGCATTAATAGCGATACTGAAGAATGTTTTTTTAACTATGTACTTAAAAACAAGCAATTGAGCAAGGACAGACTGATTGGATTAAAAAAAAACCAACCTCTTAAATGAGTCCACGCTCGCGCGGCACAAAGGGGCGAGAGAGGTGCGGGCGGGTAGTGCGCCTGCCGCCCGCACTTCTTCGACCCCCGCGGTCGTCATACCCCGCGCCCCTGTGCCGCGCGGGCGAGGACTCATGCGTTTAGGGCCTTAAATAAGAAAGCCTAGCTTTGGCAATAAAATAACAAATACAAGTTTTCATTACACATAAACGGATAACTCACGTAAAGAAGTCGAGTGATGCTCGACATGTTTCGGACTATTTGACAATAATAAAAATGACGATGAAAACGAGGGTAGTTGTGCGCCGCTGTCAGTTGCGTCGAACAGCCGCGCGAGCAGAGCGCTGGCGCGCAGTGTTCGTGTCGCTGCCTCCGGGGCGAGCGCTCTTGGAAAAAGGACTACGAAATAGTCCGAAACATGTCGAGCATCACTCGACTTCTTATACGTGAGTTATCCGTTTACGTGTAATGATGTTTAAGTCTCACGGTAGTTTCATGTTGAAAGTGGAAATACAAGTTTTATCTAAATTGGTGCACTCGTTGCCGAGTTCTGCTCCTAGCAACACATAGGTACGGGATAGATAGAACATATGTCCAGAAACCAGGCCATAAAATTACAAAAAAAAAAATAGATAGAACATGGGGTAACAAAACCAAAAGGGTGTGTCCCTGGTGAGCAGTAGATGTTCCATGGGAGTTTGTAATTGTGTCGTACAGACACATCATTCAAACAGATGACGCTTAGCTACAAAAAATCGCATAGTAACAAATCACGTGACAGGTAGAAAAATTCGGAGACTACCCACCTGCTATGGGTGGTGTAGGGGTATAGCACGCGTCACGGAATGACGAGGATCCAGGTTCGATTCCCGGCCATAGCTTTACTTTTTGGATTTTTCTGTGTTCTAATTTTCACTGACATTTAGAAATTTAATACCTAAAGGGTAATCAAAGTAGGGTTGCTAGCCGCATCGCCTATCCTATGGCATGATTTCTAAGATTTTCGCCCAAAGCACAAATATTTTTAAAGCTAATTGGTATAATTTTATAATTAATTCCCGTGAAGCCAGCCCAACATGTAAATTCGAAGCAATTCAGCAACAAACAAAGCAATTTATCCAAACACCCGACTTAACAAATTAACTGACGCGAGATTCCGAGAGATGGAGTTGTCATTCGGGCATTCCCGGCAGTCCTCGGGCGTTTCCGGATGGCTCGCATACCGAAGTCCTTAGCTAGCCAAGCGCGTAATGCAGTTATGCTCGTTCGAATGTTGAGTTTGAAATTTTCTTTAACGGACAAAGGATTATTGGAACACTTTGTTTGTTCTTAGACTGGAATAATGGCTTTATGGTTGAAGTTAATATTTACTCAAATTTTGATTTTGTACGATGCTTACTTGCCTGCAAAGCAGAATAAATAAAAGTCTTGGGACAATTGACACCAATTGACCTAGTCCCAAACTAAGCAAAGCTGGTAATATGGGTAGGTACTAGACAACGGATAAACATACTTATAATAATAATAATAATAATAATAATATATTTATTTACTTAGGCATTAATCCCATTACAATTACAATTATCAAAATTTATTAACTAAAAAAAAAAAAAAAAAAAAAAAAAAAAAAAAAAAAAAAAAAAAATTATATGAATAGGAAGGCAAACGAACAAGTGGGTCACCTGATGGTAAGTGATCACCACTGCCCATAGACACCCGCAACCCCGGAGGGATTTCAGATGCGTTGCCAACCTAGAGGACTAAGACGAAATGCCTCTTGTGCCCGTAATTTCCCCGGCTGTCTTACTCTCCACACCGGAACACAGCAGTGCAAGCACTGCTACTTAGCGGCAATCTCATCTTATTAATCTTTTTAATCTTATATGGATAAATAAATATAAATACTTTTTTAAACATCCAAGACTCGAAAACAAACATTGTGATCACAACAAAGTGATCTAATACATACATACGTACATAAATCGCGTCTTTATCCCTTACGGGGTAGACAGAGCCTACGGTAACAAGACCCAAAAGCCACGCTTATTGTGGGCATAGGTGGAAGTGGAAAGAAGAATGCAAATAGTGGATGGGTTGCTAGCCGCATCGCCTATGAAATTATACCTAAGGTTTTCGCCCATTCCCTCGATCTAATATTGGTTCCGTTTTTACCAACTGAGGCGCGGAACCCTAAAAAGTAATCGCCAAATAGACATACATACATACACATACAAGTAGACAGAGCCTAAGGTAACAGGTACCTATAGGCCACATTTAGCAAAATTGTGGGCGTATAGGTGGAAAATGGAATCAAAATAGTGATGGGTTGCTAGCCTCATCGCCTATAACATGATTCCTATGATTTTTGCCCATTCCCTCGATGGGCTTTTACCATCTGCGCGGGTAGAGATGCAAATAGACATTATTTTCTATTGCTTGTAACTTGTGTTTCATGCACAATGCTATAATTCTAATATAAACAACTGTCGGATAAAATAACTCGACATTCCTCTATTTGCGAACATTCCGCCGGAATATCTCGTTTGTTTTGTACATTTTCATAATTCAGCATCTGATTATTTCGGAATATTCCACGGAATAGTAGTTACTTAAACGCATATTTCGAATTCTGAGAAACTTCCAGCACTAATTTCTGTTTACAAATTTAATTTGGGAATTGATATTAAAATTTAATTGGAGTGTCTCCGAGATGAAAGGGGTGGGGGGGATTATTGTAGAGTTTAGGCAGCAAGAGTGATTTATCAAGGGTGTTTTCAGTCACTAGCTGCGCAATCCATATATTATCCGCCATTCGCGGCAGAATTGCCTTAAAGATAGAGCGGACTGAATAAGAAACCTAATATTACATCGCGCCTTGCCAAATTACGTCCCGGGAAAAACAAAAAGAATTGACAATTTTGAATTACAAAAACCCCCCTCAGCCCTCAGTGTCTTGCAAAACGTGGCCTGTAGGTCTTGTTACCTTAGGCTCTGTCTACTCCGTAAGGGATAAAGACATGATTTGTGTATGTATGTATGTGAAAAAAAAGCAAGAAATAAAATGTCTTGATTCATTTGATGGTACCTATCATTTGAAACACAGCGCCTTCTCTCGTCCCTGGTGAGCAGTAGATGTTCCACGGGAGTTTTTAATTGTGTCGTACAGACACATCACTCAAACAGATGACGCTTAGCGACAAAAATTCGCATAGTAACAAGGTCACGCGATAGCTGGTTACAGGTAGAAAAATTCGAAGACTACCCACCTGCTATGGGTGGTGTAGGGTATAGCACGCGTCACGGAATGACGAGGATCCGGGTTCGATTCCCGGCCATAGCTTTACTTTTCGGATTTTTCTATGTGTTCTAATTTTCACAGACATTTAGAAATTTTATTATAAGCGAAGGCGACCATTTTTAATACACTATGACGTCAAAAACACAATATTTTACATGATGGCTATTTTATTTATTCAGGCATTACTTTGCGGAGGTCCATGAACAAAAAATAATATTTACCTTGCTACTCCGCGACTCACGTGTAAGGTAACCAAACCTGTGTGAAATATATATGTTTATGTGTGTAGGCGACGCACCTATTTAGGCAGCAACCTTTTTTTTCAAACTGTTCTATTTTGGCACTGGCCACAAATAAAGTTAAATGCGCGCAGCGCTGAAAGAAAACTAAAACAAAAGAGAGTCGTATCATTGCTCTTGTCAGCGTGTTGAATTTTTAATTTAATGTAAATTGTTTTATTTATTAGTTTCTACAGTCTACACCCTAACCCACATAAAACATACAAACACTGACGCGTTTCGATCCTTCTACGGGATCATTATCAAAGCTTAATGAGCACCACTGTTACACACGCAAACCAACGTCGTACTATATATTTCACACAGGCTTGGTTATCTTGCATGTGAGTAGCGGAGTAGCAAGATATTGGGGGGCTGCTGCGCGGGGCTGCGGGCGCTACTTACCGCCCTAGGGTTTCATGGCAAGTAAAAAACCCGATGGTTTTATACGGGGCATTACGGCCAAGATAACCTGTGTGTTTTGATGCCGTTTACGAGCAAGTGTGATGAAAACTATGATACGCGTAAAGCGCGCAGTTTTTGTAGTTCTATCAAACGTCTGCGTGTTTCATTGTTTGCATGGCATTGTATTGTGGTCGTTTCATTCCGCTGAACGCCGTAACCGACCGGGGCAAATGTCATCTACATAAAAGATCGGGCCGAGTTTACTCGAGCGATGAAGTTTCTTGTAACATTATGTGGGAAATTGTCGGGCTATAAATATATTTATACAAATATTATAGCGAAAGTTAGCGGGTGACTTACTCTTTCATGCTAAAACAGCGGGATGGATATTGATGAAATTCGGCCTGATTTTTGAAAGCATATCACTGGGCTGGGAGTAAATAAATAAATAAATAAATAAATATCTTGGGACAAATTACACCAATTGACCCAGCCCCAAACTAAGCAAAGCTTGTGCTATGGGTACCAGGCAACGGATAAACATACTTATATAATGTAGATAAATACATACTTAAATACATACAACATCCATGACTCAGGCACAAACATTCGTATTCATCATACAACTGTCTGCCCCTACCGGGATTCGAACCCAGGACCTCTAGCTTCATAGTCAGGGTCACTAACCACTAGGCTATCCGGTCGTCGAAGTGAAGTGAAGAAAAAACATAGAATTTGCAAGTTGCTTCTCTTTCCGCGCAGATGGTAAAAGCTCATCGAGGTAATGGGCGAAAGTCTTAGGAATCATGTTATAGGCGATGCGGGTAACAACCCATCGCTATTTTGATTCCCCTTTTCAGGTGAAAACGCCCACAATCATGCTAAACGTGGCCTTTAGGTCTTGTTACTTAGGTTCTGTCTACCGCGTAAGGGATATAGACGTGATTTGTGTATATGTGCGTATGTTTTTGTTGAGATTTATAAATAAATGTTTTTGAATGCGTAAAAATAAACATTTTTTGGGATAGACACGACGAAAACATCGTAGACAAAGTCTCGGGTAACATTGATATTATAATTATTAACATAACCTCTTTTCAGCCCTCCGTAATCGGGTAAAAGTAACCCAACCATACGTCCAGACGTACTAAAATAATTCATCCACAGGATGATTCTATATTTTCGAGCTAACGGCTCAATTCTCGTAAGTTATATTTCTACATTTACGTATTCAGAGCGCCTGGCTGGAACAACCTGTGAATATGTTAAACCTCTAGAGAGCCGTGGCCGATATTGTTTGAGATTCTAGAGGATTCTAGATACAGTGTGCTCGGGAGTGGAATTTTGAGTTTCATTTAGAATTTTGTAAGCGTTGCAGGTTTCCCGGATTATTGAGTCGATGGGATTTTTGCCAGTAGCTTGCTGATGGTACGGAAAGCTTTACTTAAGGCGGATGCTCGCGTTAGCTCATTGAAGAAGTCCCGTTAGATGGCGCTGTAATCAATGATGTGTGTTTTTTGTAGTTTTTAGAAAATTCTTAGAACACTTATAGATTATCAATTGATTTGCGCACACAGTTTAATACGGCCGATTTTTTGAGACTACACTCGGAAGGTAACAATGCACCAATTCGGAGAATAGCTGCACAAACGCTGGTGTCACTAACGGCCCTATACAGATACTAGTCTTACACACACATGCAAATAGGCGGCAACTGGCGGAAAAATATTGCAACACCTTGCTAAGCTGGTTAGCGTAATTTTTCAAGTTATATTTACGTTTTTATATCAACTTTACTTTTACCAGGAAATTTTACAAATCTATACGTACAAAACTTAAATCGTATTATTTCAACCATTTATAACTTTGGAATGGCTGCACGGATTTTTATGATTTTTGATTTGTTAGCTTCTCTCTTCTTCGAATAGCCAAATATCTTATCATAAATATGAAAAATGCACAAAAAAAACTCTTTAATTTTTCGTATGCAGCGCCATCTCTGACAAAAACTGACTTTAAGGCGGAATATTTTTTGCCAGCTCGGCTAGTTACAAATACAGAATAATATTATATATGAGTCTAGCAGATGCAAACATGTGAATCAGTGCCACCTTCAACCCTTTTTGAATATTAGGGAGTATTTTTTTGTACTTTGTTAGATAGAGGGCTATCGTATTTGTACTCACTAGTTGGCGCCACTGTAGAGTAAGGTATATCATATCAGATTATTCAGGATTTCTTTTAATTTATCTTTAATAGCAAGCTATTTATTACCCACAGTGTTGCACAGTCCCGTTTATCCTCTAAATTAGCTGTCATTTTATTTGCCTTCTTAGTTTGGCTCCTACTTTTCATAGCTTTTCTTTTAACATTTTAATAAACCTGTCGTATGTCTGCGAAAATATTCGGAAACAATGTAAAGTAAAGCCGGAATATGCAACTTGTAGGTAGTACTAATTTTACGTTTATTTGTAATACCTCAAGTTACAATAGCGCCTCTAGCGGCGAATTCATATGCCGTCATTGCTAGTATCTTGAAATGTATTTGAGTATTTAGTATGTAAGAACCCGCGATTCATATCTGATATTCGCTCACACGTAGAGACATCATCATCACCATCGTCTGACATTTTATTAATACTCCTATGCATTGCATTACAAACGTTTCGTCTGGGGCATCTAAACAACTAGCGCTGTACTATAGGTATTGTCGTTTCGCGTCATAGGCTTTCGTAAACAGGTAACTTGAGAATCAGCCTGCTTACAACAATGAGACGAAGTCATTCGTGCTAGCCATTCGGATCCTTTCCTTTCACCAAAATGCATTGGAGTATAGGATCACATAAAGGAAATTAAATAATAACGCATAGCGCGTAGGGACTACGTCTGACTGCTTTTTGGCTAGGGATTTCGATAGTCATCGGTCGTGGGCCACCTGCCTAGTTCACCTGGGTGGACCACGAGCACATTTTCTTGCCGATGTTCCACCTCAGAACACCTAGGTGAACCACGGGCAAATATGACTGTGGGATATGTGGGCTGAATTACGATTGTCTGCCTATCACCACTATTCACTGTCAGGCGCGCAATAAGGTTCGTCAATAAAATGCAGAGTTCTGATACTGGTTGTATTAACTTTTCACAAACACAATCTACATGAAATGGGCAGATAATAACCGTCACAATATATGAGCTGAGAAACTTACGATCTACACAAAGGTTAGGGAACGACTGGCGGAGCGGGCGCTTGGTCCCGCTCAACCCGGCTAAACAGGAATTTGCTTACACTGCTCATATCCCAGTGCACTTGCACTAGGATATGAAAGTGTTGTATGTCCCTACAATATTCCCCCCCTTTCTCTTTTTGAAAAAAAAAAAGAAAGGAAACAGAACTTGTAAGAGCATCTGCATTACAATGTAATATCTTAAACAATAACATACCGCACAGAAGGTACGGTCATCCGAAACCGATATCGTGCATGTGTCTACCGCTGATGCCAGCGCGCCCACCTGCGTGGTATCGAGTTCGCTTAGCACGAATTACAAACTATACCTATTATAAACACAACAATGTTTATGCGAACCAAATATTTGTTATGAAATTTCTTAGTAACTAATAAACTTAAAACTAACACAATATTTGTTTAATTTTAACCCTCACTGATATGCCATCTGCTCCTGGGCCGGTTGAGGCTGTCTGGGCTGCACTCTGATTGAGGTGGGTGGTAGGTTCACCACGGCATCCCTCACCCAAGCTTTGGCGTGACGTCTGCATTTGGCACGAACGCCGTAACACAGCAGGGCTGCCAAGATCACTGCAATCACTATCAGCGCGATGCCGACATAATTGAGCTTGGACTCTACTTGGCCCGAGAATGACTGCACCTGGGCTATGGCGATACTATGGGTCTCGTTGTCTTTTTCCTTACTCTGACCCCAGCCCATATTTACTGCACAACTATCTCACTCAAACGAATTAATTTAGGATATAATTACTTTGTGTCCACGTGACCGTGATTGGTATTGGTAATGAACCGAATTTCTGTTATTACCTCAATAAATACGCAATTACGTGCTGACATTTCGTTTTTCAATAGGCATTGTGCATGCTCTATAAAAAAATTAATAAAAGGTATTGACACAATGAATGCATATTTGCATTGTCAGAAACGCTTAAGTAAATAATATTTATAATGCTTAATTACAAATGAACTCTCTTCTGGGTTCGGTTGGTTAATCCTTCAGTATGACGCTAGCCTTATAATGGCTAGTTAGTGTAATCAAATATCATGCAGGTGCGCGTTTCGCTGACCCTGCGTGGCGTGTAACTGCAGGATATTTCGTCACTGGTTAATGAATACAATGATATTTGATTATAGCATAGTTACCTATGATTTAGCATTATATTAGTCTTAACAATAACAATGCAAGTACTAGGGCTAATGATTGATCAATCTCGCATTTCTAAAATAGTTGACCATACTACTACAAAACGATCAATGCTTCATGAGCGGATTCGTACTACCTATCTTATACTGCCTACCTAATACTTATCTACGTCCCTAATTACGTATAGGTGTTGCTAAATCTTACAGGTGGTCTGACCGTACGCCCACTTCGCGTCGTGTACGTGTGTGGTATAGGTATAACTGGAACGTTGCTATCGGCTTGTGGTTCTAAAGACTGTGGGATGTCTAATGCGTTATCCTCACTAAGTAGATAGGCTGGCTTCAATCTGTTTATTGAAATGCGAGCCTGTCTATTTGGTAACTGAACCAAAAATATCTTCGTACTTCTTTCGATAACTTTATACGGTCCGTCGTAAGGCGGTTTTAACGGTTTGCGAACCGAGTCGTCTCTTACGAAAACGTAGTTACATGTTTGTAAATCTGGATGAACGAAAATATTTTTGTTCCCGTGACATTTCGACGTAGGTTTTATTTTAGCAATAGTCTCCTTAATTTTTTCTACTAAACTAAATGGATCGGTTACGTCACGTTCCGTCGTACTATCATAAAAATCTCCGGGCAAGCGAAGGGTGCGGCCGAGTGTCAATTCCGCTGCGCTTATGCCACTATCACTTCTACTCGCTGCGCGGAGTCCTAGTAATACCGTCGGCAACTCGTCTATCCAAGTGCTATCGCTACTTAGCCTTGCCATAAGGGCTGCTTTCAGGGATCTGTGAAAACGCTCCAAAATCCCGTTACACTCTGCGTGGTACGCAGTGGTTCGACTTTTCTGTACACCTAGTAACTTCATTAGCTCTGTGAATAAACGACTCTCAAACTGCCTACCCTGGTCACTAGTGAGTCTAAGGGGACAGCCGTAGCGTACTATCCATCCCTCATAAATAGCTTTGGCTACAACGTCAGCTGTTATCTCACGAAGTGGAAATGCTTCCGGCCATCTTGTACATCTATCTATGATCGTTACCAGGTATCTGTAGCCATGCGGAGAGGTAGGCAATGGGCCCACCAGGTCTACATGGATATGCTCGAATCGCCCTGATTCCTGAAACGCACCTAAATCAGATACTGTATGACGGTTGATTTTCGACTTCTGACAGTGTATACAAGCTCGCGCCCACTTTGCGATGTCTTGATTCATGTTAGGCCAAAAGAATTTTTTACACACTAGTTTTCTAGTTACACGAATGCCGGGATGGCTTAGGTTATGAATACTACAAAATGCACTTTCTCTAAATTCTTTTGTAATATAAGGTTTGGCTGTGTCTTGAGACATTTCACAGAAAACAGCTTTGTTGCATGTAGGTAAATAAACTTTCTTTAATACGACACTACTGGGTGACAAATCGCTCGAACTTGCGCTGCGCAACAAGTACTCGTCTTGCTCTTGCGCATCCGCTAATCGCTCGTAGTCGAGCGCCGTGGGACAGACAATGGTATTTATCCGTGATAAGGTATCGGCGACGACATTGTCCTTGCCGCTTATGTGCCGAATGTCTGTCGTAAACTCGCTGATAAATAACAGTTGTCGGGTCCGTCTGGGTGTCTCTTTGTTGTCACTACCTATCTTGTCAAATGCGTAACATAAGGGTTTGTGATCTGTATACAGTGTCAGTTGTCGACCTTCAAACATCTTACGAAAGTGCTTTATTGCCATGTAGATGGCTAATAATTCACGATCGTACGTACTGTATTTGGTTTGGGCAAGAGTTAATTTTTTTGAGTAGAATCCTAACGGTTCCCATGTTTCGCCAACTCTTTGTTGAAGTACAGAACCTACACATTTATCACTAGCATCGGACATTATAGCTAACATCGCTTCGGGCCGTGGGTGTGCCAATGTAGCGGCCTGTAAGAGACCTGCCTTACACTGGGAAAACGCCTCTTCTGCCTCCTGTGTCCATACTATCTTTGTCCGATCGTTCTTTTTAGAATTACCTAAATACTTATCGAGTTCAGACTGCCATCGTGCTGCGTTTCGCATATGCGGTCTGTAGAAATTTACCATTCCAATAAATCTGCGAAGTTCTACTATGGTGTCAGGTTTCGGAAAGTTAGTAATGGCGTCTACTTTCTCTTTCAGGGGCTTGATGCCTGATGGCGAAACTTCGTGTCCTAAAAATTCTATTACCGATTGTCCAAAACAACATTTTGCTAAATTAATAGTTATGCCGTATTTGGAAAATCGTTCAAAAACAATTTTTAAATGCTCTTCATGTTGGTCTTTGTCACTGCTAGCTATGATGACGTCGTCTAGATAATTAAATAAGAAATCTAATCCTACCAGTACAGTGTTGTTCATGAAGCGTTGAAACGTCTGTGCCGCATTTCTTAAACCGAACGTCATTCGAGGAAACTCGTATAAGCCAAATGGTGTGATAATCGCGGTTTTCTCGATATCCTCCGGCGCTACGCTTATGCAGTGGTACGCCCTGTTAATATCTAGTTTAGTAAACAGTGTTTTACCCGTTAAACCTATAGTGAAATCATGTAGCCTTGGAATTGGGTACCTATCGGGTTTCGTTATCGCGTTTAACCTTCGATAATCGCCACAGGGTCGTATTTCGCCGTTCTTTTTGGCTACCACGTGCAGTGGGCTAGCCCACGCACTTTTTGATGGTCTACAAACTCCCAATTCCTGCATTAACTGGAATTCTTTTTTAACCTGAATGTACCTGTCGGGCGGGAGTGGCCTTGCGCGAGCGTAGGCCGGCGGTCCTGTCGTTTCAATGTAATGTAATACGTTATGTGACGCAGTTTCCTTGAATGACGCGGGCTTTGTGATATCTGGGTATTGCGATAATAAACTACGGAAAGGATGTTTCCCGTCTACAGTATAAATGGAAGGTTGATCAATACTCACATAGGATGCAGAAACGTGTAAATCGGTCACTCTATCTACCAACTTACGTGCACTCAAGTCCACCAACAGCTTATGATGCGTCAAAAAGTCGGCACCCAAGATTGGTTGTTTGACGTCTGCTAACACAAACTGCCATTTATACGGTCGTCGTAGTTTAAAGTTCAACAACAGGGTTTTCACGCCAAATGTCTTGATTTCTGTCCCGTTAGCCGCGTAAAGTTTATAGTTCGCACATTCACTTACACGATTTTTGTTTCCCACCGGTAAAATTGAAATGTCCGCACCGGTATCAACGAGAAATTTGAGTCCTGAGTTGAGGTCGGTTACACCAAGGCGACGGCTCGAAAATATAGCGCAGACCTCCGCCGTTGACTGCGCTAGGCCCACTAGTTTTCCGGATGGGCTGAATTTGCTGTCCTCGTTGGCTGCCATGCACAGGGCTGAACACACTTTTCCGCCCTGGAGCCGAACCGGAAGTGGTAATAACATAACCAATCGGGGTTGTCCTTCCGCCGTTGCCGGTACTGCGATGTGCTCCTGCCCCTTGCTGCTGATCTTGAGCTCGGGCGTCTGCTGCGGCTATGATCACGCCGCCGTGGTCTCGATCGCTCTAGATCCATGACCCTCACGCTAAGCTTGGCGATCTCCGCCAATATCGTAGCTGTAGCTGGATCGTGCGATGTTACTGGCGCGATGTATGAGCTTGACTGCTGCAGCACCTCGGAGACACTAGCTGTGCGCGTGGCCTCCGCGATCTTGTCCGCTATTATGGCTAGCTTGTCCAGGTCCTTCGTGTCTGACACCACCAGCACTCCTCTCACTGTGACGGGCAGATGGTTTTGCCATAGGATCCGTAAGGTGTCGTCTGGGAAGTTGTCTCTCGCCAGTGTCCTCATCCTATCGAGCAACTGCGATGGCTTCTGATCGCCTAACTCCATCTCTCCCATAAGCTTCTCGATCTGTCGATTTTTCGTGTCTTCGAACATGGTGAGCAGTTTCGCTTTCACTGCTTCAAACTTGCCCGATGACGGTGGTTTGGCTAAAAACTCCGCGAGCTGAGAAATTACCTCCTTCGGAAGCTTCGAAACCACTATGTCAAAGCGTGAGTCGTCCCCTAACCGCTGTGGTGCTAATATCGCCTCCAACCTGATAAACCAGACGCGGGGCTGGTCCGCCCAAAAGTCCGGTATCCTCGCTGACAGGGATATGGCCATGATGTCTGAGTCTTGGTTTGCCTCTGGCCTTCCTTGCATCGGCTGCTGTCGCTGTGGCTGCTGACCTTGTGATGGGATCGGCGCGCTCTGGTTATCTTGCATATTCTCCGTCGGGTATTTCTTTTATCGGGGTCACCAATGTGGGATATGTGGGCTGAATTACGATTGTCTGCCTATCACCACTATTCACTGTCAGGCGCGCAATAAGGTTCGTCAATAAAATGCAGAGTTCTGATACTGGTTGTATTAACTTTTCACAAACACAATCTACATGAAATGGGCAGATAATAACCGTCACAATATATGAGCTGAGAAACTTACGATCTACACAAAGGTTAGGGAACGACTGGCGGAGCGGGCGCTTGGTCCCGCTCAACCCGGCTAAACAGGAATTTGCTTACACTGCTCATATCCCAGTGCACTTGCACTAGGATATGAAAGTGTTGTATGTCCCTACATGACTATGGGTCATGGTCCAAAAAGTGCCCATGGTTCACCTAGGTGTACTGAAGTGGACCATTGGCAAGAAAAATTGTCCGTGGTCCACCCAGGTGAGCTAGACAGGTGGTTTTCGGTTAGATATTTGTTCCGGAGTTGCGACCTGCCTTTTTATGTTGTGTCATCATAATTCATATCACTAATTCATGGTACATCGCATAAAAGGAAAAATAATGTTAGATAATTATGATGACTTTGCAATAGGTCGGTACGACAAATAAATAATGACAACTCCAAAACAAATTGAATCCATCTGAACTCACTTTTACTTACTGATACTTACTTCCACAAAAGTCGAACTTCATCCATCGATGGTTTTGAGTAGCGTTACCAACAGTGGGATAAAGCAGATTCTCGCGGTGTCTAGTCCACACGCGAAAAATAAAAATTGCAGCTCGACGCGAATTATATCAGTGCATGGACCAACTCTATATGCACAACTGGTTGTGTCAATAGGAATTTCGGGCTTATAAAAATAAAAATTCTCATTAGAGATAGTAAAATTAGGTTAGGTTCATTAGGCATCTTCAAATTCCCGAAGGGCAAACCGAATAGAAATAGGAACCCCGCCGTCAATCTTACGGTGGAGTGAAATTCCTAATGGCACAACTAGTAGTCCATAATATAGAGTAGGCCCAGGAGAAAAGCGTCATACATTTAGGCACAAATCGTGTGCATAAAAATGACATAGAATTTAGCTAGCGTCGTGCAGCAATAGCGCCTGTACTATACGCGTGTCGACCAGTGAAACAGGGAACAGAGACGTGCTAAACTACGAAACTCTCTAGATATTTTTTTCGGTTTGTAACCATGATCCACCTGCAGTTTGTCCACCTGGTTTTTGACAGAGCTCCGCTCCTGGGCGGAGCTCCTTTTTCTGGGTATTGAAATTTCAGTGATTTTCTGGGTGGACAAATTAGGTAGGCTACGGGTAGACTGCAAACAAACTGCACAGTCGATTTGCAGCTAGCTTGCAGTTCAAATGCTGACCGTCTAGTTTATTATAGGCGTTAGATAAGATCCCACAATAGCTAGGCCAATACGCCACGCAACACGTGGTATGCGCACATAAGGGTTGATTTAGCAAAGCACTGATAGTTTAAAAAAACCTCGATATTTTTTAAATAAAAGGTAATACTTTTTTAAATGAAAACTCTTTTATGATGTATGTAATCAATCATATTGGCAAAATTCAGGCCATTATTATCAGGGTATTTAAAAGGAAACATTGACATGACTACACACTTCAAAGTCAAGAACATATATTGTAATGATTAGATGTTTTCTATACCAGGCGTCAGGCTCCAAATGAAAGAGACGAGACGATCACTGACAAGTTAGTACTCTTCTCGGTGATTGTCAACGTCAAGAGATGAGCTTCGCTAGAATCAAAAACACGTCAGGCCATATTAAATCTTATGACGTGTTTATTTATTTTTCACTTGACACGAGATTAAATCTTATGCCATTTAAAATAAAGCTCAGTTTTCTAGTGTGTTCCATACTTTTGGATACTTTGGCTACTACTACTACGCTATCAGTGGCGGTTTGGATGTTACGGTACTAATGTTGGCTTGAATGTTACTAAGTATTTGGCGATGTGCGTGCTCCAGTATATTTGTGCACGATGGATGTCCCGAACAATTTGACCGCTTTGGTTGAGTCACTGTTAATGACCATTTTGGGTGTTTCCAAGTAAATGAAGGTCTTGACTTCTACTTACTATATAACGCTGACTGTACATACACACATAAAACACGTCTTTATTCCTTGTGTAGTATATACAGTGTAGTTATCACCCAAGAAAATAAGACGAAAAATACAGGCCTTTCCAAATACACGAGTATCTCGATACGAAACTCAAAATATTTATTAACTTATCAAAGGATGTCACGAAATTGTAGTTTGTAGATCACGCAACATACTCAATTCATAACTGAATTGCATGTAATGGAAATTTGCCACTTATTTATTGTTCACAAAAAATATTTTTTTACATGCATACAAGAACAATCATAACTTATTTTACTAGGTACTTAGAATTATATAGGCTGACTTTTTTTATCACCGTCAAAAGAAACAACACGACGAATACAAGCATTATTTTTAAGTTTGGTGTTAAAATATTGCAAATGGTATCATTAAATGATACCTGTCATCATTAGGTATCATCCTCATCATATCAGGTGTGTGACGTCCACTGTTGGATATAGGCCTTCAGATACCGCCCATAGAACTCCAGTTGCCTCGGTTGGAAGTGGCTTGCATCCACCATGAACCCGCGACTTACGATACCTATACGGTTGCATGTGATACCTAGGTCAACCTAAAACTTGCGACGGTGATATTAATATCATTCTGTATCATACAGTTTCCTTTTCCTTCTTTCTACTGATCATAGGTAATGGGAACATGAAAGACGGACTAAAAGTCTTCAAGTCTTCAGAACAGGGTTGACAAATCTCCGCTGTTGGACATCTGGAAATTCACGGTCTTGATAATTTCCCTAGTAACATAAAGTAATTAACCAATTAGAGTGGAAATAGGGGTTACAAAATTTTGCAACACCGTACATACATACATACATACATATCACGTCTTTATCCTTTACGGGGTAGACAGAGCCTAAGGTAACAAGACCTAAAGGCCACATTTAGCGTGATTTTGAGCGTATAGATGGAAGAGAGGAATCAAAATAGTGATGGATTGCTAGCCACATCGCCTATAACATGATTCCTAAGATTTTCGCCCATTTCCTCGATGGGCTTTTACCATCTGCGCGGGAAGAGAAGCAACTGGTACATTCTACGCTTTCTTTACTCCCAGACCAGCATGTAAGAACATATATTGATAGTTTGGATGAAACAAAAACAGACCATATCGATTAAATCGAGAATTTTACTTCCCAATACTGTAATTAAGACTTTCTTAGGTTTTTCTATGACAGTTTTTGGGTCTCCTGTGCATATATAGATATGTATACATACATACTCAGTAAAGCATAACGAGGTTTTTACCTCGTAACGCTATTACAAATTACATCAATAAAAATCAGTGTTTTTAGACCCAACTAATTTTTTTGTCATCACACCAGCAGTAAAGTTCTTGCTCTTCTAGCACAATAATAGCTAGTAAAATCTCGCGTCCAGTGGATGTATGATTCACTTATTTCCTGCTAATGCACAAAAAATACCTTCCGAATCCAATGTGAATCTGAAAAATTAACGTACAGTCAGTACAACAAAAGGATAAATAGATATTTTTTAGGCTTGCATACTATGACATGATATTTGACTAAGAATTAAACTCAATTCAAACGTTTTCTGGATACAAAAATACTTGTTTTGCACATTTATACTAGTTAAGATGAGTAACATAGACCAATTGAATGCTATCTCACTCGCAAAATAAAAATAAAACAATTGAAATAAAAATCAGTTCACAACATAGGAAACCAACAAACATACATACTGACACTCACAAACATAAACAGACCACATAAACTTCTGCAAGTTAAATTCAAAGATTATACAAATTTATCCCCACTTTATAAACACTCAGAAAAACGTAACCAAAAAAAGTTACGTGATGATAAACTGCTCGGCCCGAAAATTCTTGAAAAAATCTTTAAAAATGAATTACTCGAAAACTACAAAAATCGGCCAACATACATGGGGTATATTCGGATAGCCCCGAATGTGAGGCATGTAAATTTTTTTTTAGACGTCAGTTTTTGGACCACCCTGTATATAATAACATTATATTTATTGATGAAAATCGCATGAAAATCCGTCCAAAAGTTTTGAGTTTATCGTAAATAAACACACAGACAGACAAAACGACGCGGCAGATGACTTTATTTTATAATCATACTATTAGCGACAGGCAGACGGACAAACAGAAAGACAAACGGACGGATGATTGGACGTACAGATTAACAAGCAGACGGACGGACGGACGGATGGTCGGAAGCATAGACAAACATACAGACAAACCAACGGATGGACCGCCGGATTGATGGTTGGACAAACAGACAAACTGACAGACAGACATACATACATACAGACAGGCAGGCAGACAGATAGACGTACGGATGGATGGACTGCCGGATGGATGATCGGACGCACAGACAAAAAGACAGACAGTCAGAAATATTTAAAGAAAATTTTTATTTATCACAAAAGAAGTTAAAAAAACAGAAGTATCTAAACATAAAGAAAGCTAAAAATATAAAAGCCACTGATAAATAAATTGTCACAAAATGGCCCAGAAGACTGGACAGACGGAAAGATAGGCCGACAAACGGACGGACCTACAAAATATATGTGCTTCTAAGAATGGTTCCTTTTTTCTATATGACGTAAGAAACCCTAAAAAAATCAGACAATACAGTCATGTGTGTTTATTTCACCTCTCTTATACCTTTCAATGTACATACGTAGTTTTTAATTATCATTTTGACTTGCGTTCGCCGATTCGGACGTAAAATATACATTCATACACAAATCACGTCTATATCCCTTACGGGGTAGACAGAGCCTAAGATATCACCTTAAAGCCACCAAGAACAAGCATGATTGTGGGCGTGTAGGTGGAAAGCGGAATCAAAATGGTGATGGATTGCCCTATCGCGTATAACTTGATTCCTAATATTTTTGCATTTACCATCAACGCGGGAAGAGAAGCAACTGGTACATTCTATGTTTTTTCTTTACTTCCAGACTAGCATGAAAGGGAGTAGAAGATAGCTACCTAATATGGGTAAAAAAGCTATAGTTAAACAGACGGACAGATAGACGGACGGATTTGAACAATGTGGCCATAAAATAAACCACGATACAGCGTGAACTTGGTAATAGATAAGCTCCTTTGTGTTCCGAACACCAAAACCTGGCCAAGTGCGAGTCGGACTCTCGTACCAAGGGTTTCGTCCAAATTCGGCAAGTAAATATAAAATCCAGTGTTAGCAAAGCCCTGCCAACTAAGCAAATTGTAGGCTGTGTGAGGTCATTTTATATCGGTTACTTACATACTTAGACAAACAAAAATATTCTGTTTTTAGTATTTGATGTTAGAGCGGCAACAGAGAAACGTCATTTGTGAACTGTCGCCAGACAATCATGATAGCTGATAGCCATATCACGGTTCATAAGATACAGCTTGGTGACAGACAGACAGACGGACAGTGGCTCCTAAATGAAAAAAATATAGCTACGTAATATGGGTAAAAAAGCTATAAAGTTAGGACAGACGGACAGATAGACAGATATAGACGGACGGATTTGAACAATGTGGCCATAAAATAAACCACGATACAGCGTGAACTTAGTAATACATAAGCTCCTCCATTGGTTACTTACATAGACAGATTGACAAAAATATTCTGTTTTAGTATCTGTATAGCGGCCACAGAAATACATCATCTGTGAAAATTTCCTTTATCACGGTTCACGAGATACAGCTTGGTGACAGACAGACGGACAGACAAACATATACACATACAGACGGACAGTGGAATCTTAGTAATAGAGTCCCGTTTTCACCTTTTGGGTACGGAACCCTAAAAAAGCTGGTCAATAGCAAGTTCGATTCGAGCACTAAAGATTCCTCTAAGTTCTAAGAGTTATAATTAGATGTAAGCGTAATGTATGGTTAGTTGTTACTCTTTCTGTTGATGAGTGTCCAACTGCGGAAGCGACCCTGGCTGGGTCACCAGAATTTCACTTCAAGATTACTGTATTGTCATCAGACTTATGCCAGATTTCACGTCAATCTGATCAATTAGAAATGGGTCAAAATTCACTTGCAAGATTTGATTACATGCAGACACCGGGACTGAGCACTTCAATTGCGTTTACAAAAATAATTTACGTACCAATCACACAAACGTTGGAATGTTGTATCTTACAATAATTTATTATGATTAATTGATAAGTACATACCTGTACGTGTACGTACAAATAAATGTCTACGCTGCGTCCAATATCGTAGCTTGTAACGTCTTTTACTTCCTTCCTTTGACTTCAATTAATTACGAATAAAATGAATAGATTATTTTTATTTTAAGACACCATGTTCTGTCAACCATTAGTTTATGACAATTCATATCATTGTTTTTTTTATTACCTGTCTAACCAGCCAGGTTTTTGACTCGCATGTTTTTTTTTAATTGTTCTGCAATTGAGAAAACCTATTTACTCGGCCTATTTTGTATTTAGCACTTGTCGGATTTCACGAATCATTGCCGTGGTATATGGCCGTGATTTGATGCAGAGGGTTAGGGTTCGATTCTCGTGAGAAGCATTAGTGCAAAATTAACTGGAAGCCTTTTTTATTTTTAACTTGCTGTGGTCGAGTACTTTTTTTTAAATATATAAGGCAAAACGTGTTTTTAAGGCGGCAATATGACTGGGGGGCGCCACCATCTATGCCAAATTAATAAGCACGTGTGATCCTAATACTACAGAACTTACTAGGCATGAAAGCTTTGCCAAGTTTAGGACTGGCAATGCCACCCGCTAAACCATTCAAATTGGCGATGCCTCACTGCTACAAGGTTATACAAAAAAAAAACGAAACTATGTGTTAGTTTAAAAAAAAATCTTGGCTAGAATAAGTTTACCATCACAAGTGTATATTTTATTTTCAACTAATTGATGGTATAGACCATTTATCGTAAACAGTAAAATCTAACTAGGGTAAGCTTGTGGTTGTTTAAAAACCACTTAGGTAGTACTTTCTTTGGTTTGATTTGACAAGAAAAATATTGAATTTACCATAAAGTTTTCTACATCTCATCGAGATAGTATTACTAAGTAAGTAAGTTATTAAAAACAATGTTTATAAAATTAAAAAAGAATCGTTCACAACCTCGAGATTTGAACTTGGTTACTAACTATTCAGTTCTTTAAGTCACGACCACTGAGCCAGATTGGAGGTCACGTGACAGCTCGAAATAGCCGATTGGTTTTTACAACATGTTTTATTTGACACTAGCTACTCACACTATTGTAAAATGCATCGAAATTTACTGCATCATACTGCAATTTAGGTATGATAAATGCACTCTGTTTTGTAATTTGCGCAGACAATATATCCATAGCTAACTATCCTCAAAAAACCGCATTGAAATTAAGCCTGTGGACGAAATGCAGCTGCACGGAAGGTTTGTATGGAAGAGCAACCGCCTTAACAATTGCGTTTAAATAATAAGCTCAGAAACAATTTTATAGTAAATTAGCGACCCGCCCCGGCTTCGCACGGTATATTATGCATGTATTGTACATAAAAACCTTCCTCTTGAATCACTCTATCTATTAAAAAAACCGCATCAAAATCCGTTGTGTAGTTTTAAAGATATAAGCATACATAGGGACATAGGGACATAGGGACAGAGAAAGCGACTTTGTATTATACTATGTAGTGATGATATACTTATTTTTTTTGTTTAAACACAATCACCAGCAACTGTTAAAAGGAATATACATACATGCATAACTCACGTCTCTATCCCTTACGGGGTAGATAGAGCGTGAGGTAACAAGACTTAAAGACCACGTAACACGAGTCCTAAGATTTTCGCCCATTGGATACCATCAGCGCGGGAAGAGAAGCTACTGGTACATTCTGTGTTTTCTTTTCTCCCAGAAGAGCACGGAAGAATGGAGAATGGAGTTTATTGCGTGCTGCTAAGTCATTCTGTCGTACCACTATTACTAGATCAACATGAAACTACCGTGAGACTTAATCATTATTACACATAAACGGATATTTCGTAGTCCTTCTTCCTGGAGCGCTCGCCCCGGCGGCAGCGAAACGAACACTGCGCGCCAGCGCTCTGTTCGCGCGGCTGCTCGACGCAACTGACAGCGGCGCACAACTACCCTCGTTTTCATCGTCATTTTTATTACTGTCAAATGTAGGGCAGCACACAACACTGATCACGTCACTCCGTAAAGGTTCGCTCACACTCACCGTTTGGTCAATATTTAAAACAGTTTTCCAACTCGGGGGCACCGACCATCCACTATCCCGGTTGAAATTGGGATACCGACTTATTTCAATGGCTTCACGTACGCGAGCGCTCCAGGAAGAAGGACTACGAAATAGTCCGAAACATGTCGAGCATCACTCGACTTTTTATACGTGAGTTATCCGTTTATGTGTAATAATCACTATTACTAGACTTTCATTCTACCCTCACTTTAACAGTTGGCAGTCCACGACCGTTCGTCTCTCGCGGAAATTTTTACTACGCACTGTTAAACTCTGGACTCAACTGGTAGCACCAGTTTTTCGGACTGGTACTACTCAAGTATCTTCAAAAAACAAGTCTTAACTCTTTTCCTAAAGGGCCGGCGACGCACCCGTGAACTATTGCTATAAGTGTCCGTGGGATGATTGCTTTCCAGGTAACCCGCATTCACGTTTGCCCCTTATCTTATAAAAAAAGTTCTTTCATGCTGGTCTGGGAGCAAAGAAAAAACATAGAATGTACCAGTTGCTTCTCTTCCCGCGCAGAAGGTAAAAGCCCATCGAGGAAATGGTCGAAAATCATAGGAATCATGTTGTAGGCGATGCGGCTAGCAGCCCATCACTATTTTGGTTCCATTTTCCACCTATACGCCCACTATCTTGCTAAATGTGGCCTGTAGGTACCTGTTACCTTAGGCTCTGTCTACCCCATAAGGGATAAAGACGTGATATGTGTACGTACGTTATAAAACAAGTGGCAAATGGCTCAATATTCAATTGAGGTGACTGTATACTTAACATTGCCAATGCCTGCCACTGCTAAATTATTCGCCACTCTCTTGCCTTTTAAACAAAGGCATTTTGAATAAAAACCTCAAGAGTTTACCATTTTGTTCAGACAAATTCGGTCTGTTACACGTCGAATTATCTATCTTGTCTGCTTGACTATTTCCAAGTGCCTGATATCTCCACTACTTGATTTTAAACCAGGGACATATTTAGCTAGAGCGAAATGTTACAAAGGTTAATGGTGCAAATGGCAATTTCTGCATTCCAAGGTTTGAAATATTGTTCAAAAGTTAGTATCGTTACCACTTTGAGACAGATTTAACGTTAAGTTGTGACGTTTTATGCGGTAAGTGAAACAGCGGCCTTTGCACTAGACTCTGGGTCTGTAGCGCGAGTGCCAAGTGAAGTAAGGAAAACAAGAATAATTAAAAAGTGTGTGTGTGTTTGAAGTTATTGTTTCAAAAGAAAGCAGATATCTTCCGATTGAGCTGCAATTTTGTAAAGTACTTAAGTCTGCTTAGGTGAGTTCTGGTGACCCAGCCAGGATCGTTTCCGCGGGAGGAAACTCTTCAACGGTTGGCCCAACAGACTTGAAATTGACCAGAAAAGCTGAAAATGAAATTGTCAGAAATTTATTTATATAACTAGCTTCTGCCTGCGACTTCGTCTGCGTAGAATTATACATAAAAACCTTCCTCATGAATTACTCTATCTATTAAAAAAAAACGCATCAAAATCCGTTGTGTAGTTTTGAAGATATAAGCATACATAGGGACATAGGGACAGAGAAAGCGACTTTGTTTTATACTATGTAGTGATATATAGATATAGATGCAGACATAGATCTTCCATGCTGGTCTGGGAGCAAAGAAAAAACATAGAATTTACCAGTTGCTTCTCTTCCCGCGGCTATGGTAAAAACCCATCGAGGGAATGGACGAAAGTCTTAGGAATCATGTTATAGGCGATGAGACTAACAACCAATCACTATTTTCATTTCCAGCTATATGCCCTTAATCATGCTAAACGTAGCCTCAAGGTATTGTTATCTTAGGCTCTGTCCTCCGTAAGGGATAAAGATGTGATATATGTATCACAGCCACCATTTTAAAAGAAACTCGGAAGTCTGAAATGCGACGGTATAACGTGACCTCCTTTTATGTTGCTTGTGACTTAATAATACTTTTTTTTTTTTTTTTTTTTTTATATGAATAGGAAGGCAAACGAGCAAGTGGGTCACCTGATGGTAAGTGATCACCACTGCCCATAGACACCCGCAACCCCGGAGGGATTGCAGATGCGTTGCGAACCTAGAGGACTAAGATGCAATGCCTCTTGTGCCCGTAATTTCCCCGGCTGTCTTACTCTCCACACCGGAACACAGCAGTGCAAGCACTGCTACTTAGCGGCAGGATTAGCGAGTAAGATGGTGGTAGCGATCCGGACGGACCTTGCACAAGGCCCTACCACCCGCAAAATACAGAAATACTCCATTGAAACACTTAACTTTCCAAGAACAACACAGTACTACGAAAGCCTGGGCATTATTTTTAATTCTCCAATCACTTCTTCCTAGTATTTCGGTGGCCGTTTTCCAGGCAAACACTTACGCCGCACATTTTCTAGAAAGCATTGGAGCGCAGATATTTTTCTGCATATTATGGTGGGGTCCCTTAAGATTACGTTCACTTAGCGGATAGGCGAGAGAGACGGGGCCCCAGTGGCAGCGGGAGATGGCTAGGTAAACCAATTTTCGGTTGAAATTTGTAAGTAAATGCTTTATTGTCGCTACCACCATCTTACTCGTTAATCCTGCCGCTAAGTAGCAGTGCTTGCACTGCTGTGTTCCGGTGTGGAGAGTAAGACAGCCGGGGAAATTACGGGCACAAGAGGCATTTCATCTTAGTCCTCTAGGTTGGTAACGCATCTGCAATCCCTCCGGGGTTGCGGGTGTCTATGGGCAGTGGTGATCACTTACCATCAGGTGACCCACTTGCTCGTTTGCCTTCCTATTCATATAAAAAAAAAATTTTTACAAATATAAAGAAACAGAGACAAATCACAAAAAAGACCTCAAATACATGCACAAAGGCGAACTTATCCCTATAAGGGATCTCTACCAGTTAACCATTGAGTAAATGAGAAGAGCATTAAGCGAGAGACCGACAAAGAGTGAGTTTAAAATATCCATATAGTGAAAGCCACGTGTTCACGTCACGGTACGGTAGGCTTATTGTCTAACTCGCAATCGCCATCTTGTTCATTTTGACAGTTCTTGTAAGAATGTGACAGCTAGCTGATTCCATACATGAACTGTCAAAATGAACACGATGGCGATGGTCCGAGATGTTTTTTGTGTGAAAACTTACATTAGGAAGAAATTTAAGATCAAAACTGGGCCAGTTCTTTCGAATTCTTTCCGATCGCGTCCGCTCATGAAATCGCTGTCACTGCGCCGCACGCGAACCTAGAAAAGGTATGAAAATACCACCGCTTGACAAATCGTTCCCGGCGGAGTAGGTATTTGTCAGCGTTTCTAAGCCGGACCGGACTGGGAATCGGGAATCACTTTGGAAGCCAACTGATAAGGCTTGTCCCGGAACGGCAGACGGTTTTATAACGCTAAATCCGGTCGTAAGTTCAATTTGGAGTTTTAACGGGAAAAAATATTTTGGTGCATTGAACTTGGCACATTTTTACTGTGCACTGTTCGCCCGTAAATATGTATAGACCGACGTCCAGTTTAGTGGGTGGAAAGCTGATTATGAAGCTCGAGGTCCCGAGTTCAGTACTCGGTCGGGGTAGATTAATTATGATATGAGTGTTTGTTCTTTGTTTAGCATGTATTTGTCTATGTATGTTTATCTGTAGTATAAGGCCTGGGAACGTGGCCCTCTCGTATGTATGCAATATAAGTAATTTTGTGCGGAAAAATGCCAATTTTTGTGGCGCTGAGTACCTATATTTTTTATTTTAACCGTTACATTTTTAACCGACTTGTTGTTTTTATTTTGTATTATGTTCCGTCTATACGCCTACAATCTTGCAAAACGTGGCATGTAGGTGTTCACATCACAACAAAGACTTTTTAACACATACGCATATCACGTCTTTATCCCTTACGGGGTAGACAGAGCCTAAGCTAACAATAGCTACAGGCCGCGTTTAGCAAGACACTGAGGGCTATAGGTGTAAAGTGGAATCAAAACAGCGATGGGTTGCTAGCCGCATCGCCTATACATATTATGATTCATATGATTTTCGCGAAAAGCGATAAACGATAAGCGTGTGACAGGTCGTAGCTGCCTTAAGTCGCAACACACACACACGAACACACACACACACACACACACACACACACACACACACACACACACACACACACACACACACACACACACACACACACACAAATTACGTCTTTATCCCTTACGGGGTAGGTAGACAGAGCCTTAGGTAACAGGTACCTACAGAGTCGCAACGTAAATACTTATTGCAGAATAGGTATACTGTCAACATCAGTTCTTAAATCTAAGTCTACGCAGACGAAGTCGCGGGCAGAAGCTAGTACTTAATACTCCAGAGTTCGTTTCACTCATACTAATAAACATTAACCAACGAGTGAGAGGAACGGACGATACGAACTTCGAATTTCGAGTGTAGGAGAGTATTCCGAGCATGAATTATCTCGAAAATTTGAATTTGAATTTATGCAAAACCATAGAAACAACGAACCGTGGCGTGAATGTAACGAGTGTCTGAATGTCCGTCCTCCCGTCGGATCACAAAGAGGATCAGCGGTATTAGCATATACGTTGCTATGTTGTCCTAGGACTAAGATTCCATGTCTGTCGAAGTTTTACACCCTAGTAGGGTCCGTAGGGACCATGTTTAGGCTCAAAAAACACACACGTTCCCTCCTGGCCATGAACTGTGGGCGTTGCGGGAGCACTACGGTGTCACCGCGATGCCCTCTGGCCGCCCCGGGATGAGGCAGATGGCAACGGCACCGTTGAGTGCGGGTTCCGGATTCCCCGCCCTCCCCCGCCGGTGACGGGGTAGACAGAGCCTAAGGTAACAAGACCTAAAGGCAACGTTCAGCATGATTGTGGGCGTATAGGTATAGTCCATTCCAATACATTTTAACGCTTTCGTAAACAAAAGCCGTGGTAGCCTAGTGGCTTGCAGAGGGTCGTGGGTTCGAGCCTGGTCTCGCATCTTTTAAATTATTATAAATAAACAAATTAGAGTATACAATAACCTAACCTTAAAATTTCATTTTAGATACAAGCTTTTTTGCTGACTGTACTTGCGTTGTCAACCGTCTTACATTTGTGAACCAAATTTCAAGTCAATCGGGTCGACCGTTGAAGAGTTCCCTCCTGCGGAGACGGTCCTGGCTGGATCACCAGAATTCTACTACCAGATTATTGTACTGTCATCTGATTTACACAAGTAGGCAAAATTTCAGCTCAATAGGATGAAGATATCTGCTTCAAAATTGAGTCGCAAGATTCCACTCGGACCAACTTACTTACATACATACGTTGCAAGTATATAAAGCTTGTAATAATATAAATAACTAGCTTCTGCCCGCGACTTCGTCTGCGTAGAATCATACATAGAAACCTTCCTCTTGAATCACTCTATCTATTAAAAAAAAACGCATCAAAATCCGTTGTGTAGTTTTGAAGATATAAGCATACAAAGGGACATGGGGACAGAGAAAGCGACTTTGTTTTATACTATGTAGTGATAATAATAATAAATAAAAATCATGGGACAATTAACACCAATTGACCTATTCCCAAACTAAGCAATGACAATGAGACACACGCAACCATACCACTAACCCAGTTTATACTGTAATAAACGAGACAAACGAACGCATAAACTTTTAATGACCAAAATGACACGCCAGCGAATACAATGTCCAATAGCGAAACGCTTTTGCGTAAACGCTGGGACACAGTATATATATAAGCTAAAGCAGTAGGGAAACTGCGAACAAAACGGTTGAAACGAACGCACACATAGACGCGCGCTTTTACACGGCCCCTAAGCGGATCTCGCGGTGCCGTCAGTCGCACGTAACAGACGATCACTATGCAATCACTATTTAGTTTAGGCGATCACTATTTTGATTTCCCTTTCCAGCTATACGCCCACAGTCATCCTAAGCTTGGCCTTTGGATCTTGTTACCTAAGGCTCTCTGTACCCCGTAAAGGATAACACACACACACACCTAAAGGCCACGTTTAGCATGATTGTGGGCGTATAGGTAGAAAGGGGAATCAAAATAGTGAAGGGTTGTTAGCCGCATCGTCTATACAAGTCATGATTCCTATGCCCATTTCCTCGATGGCCTTCTACCATCTGCGCGGGAAGAGAAGCAACTGGTACTTTCTATGTTTTTTCCGTTGTTTTGTAAGTTGTTGATAAATGATATCGGCATAAAATACAAGTCTTCCCTGCCCTATTTTCTTTTGAGTAAGACTGACGTCAGACGTGATTTATCACCGTCTAGTCTACATTTTTAGACTAATAAAGGTATTTCTATAGACATCTCTTTGTAATAGAAACAAGGATGAAGTACGGATTCCAAGAAATTCCCGATGGAGAATGATTTTCTTTTCTGTAAAGATGGCGACTGACTAGTAACGGGAGCGGATCAGAATACATAAAGTTTAAAATGTATAATGGGTTAAAATACATAATGGCTCAAAATATATAACGCAATTTTCTGTAAAACTATTAGCTAAATGAACTTTTTTGATATCGTAATCTATTGATTGGTTTTGGTTAGGTTAGGTTTGTTTTATAACAATCCTGGTAATTTGTAACTTTCTGAGAAAATCGCATTATATATTATAAACCATTATGTATTTTAACCCATTATACATTTTAAACTTTATGTATTTTAATACGTACCCCTAGTAACCTTTGCTTGTAATGTATCGTTCACGGCGATCGTGTTACATTGCAGTGACATTGCAGCTACGCGGCGAACGCTCGCCTTGAGCGCTCTGTTCGTTTGTGCTCCATTCTGTTTCAAAATGTCAGACCTGTAGGCTTATTACCTAACTCACTCGCAATCGCCCTGGTTTTCATTTTGACAGTTCATGTAAAATGCCAAATACTATTAGAACAGTTTGTTGCCGTTACGATCCGCAGGCGCTTCCAATTTCTCCTTACTCGCCTCCTCCTTCTCCTCCTCCTCCTCCTCCTCCTCCTCCTCCTTGCTCCTCCTGTCTTGTCTCCTCGCTTTCTCCTTATTCGCCTTTGTGCATGTGTGTTATCCTGTATTCATCTTTTTCTTGTGTTTTATGTACAATAAAGAGTTATACATACATACATACATACATACTCATTGACACGTTTACGTGTTCACGTCACGGTACGGTAGCTTATTGTCTAACTCGCTCGCAATCGCCATCGCGTTCATTTTGACAGTTCTTGTAAGAATGTGACAGCTAGCTGATTCCGATGTCATTTGTCAGTCCATACATGAACTGTCAAAATGAACACGATGGCGATTGCGAGCGAGTTAGGTAATAAGCCTACTGTACTGTGACTTGTAATGTAACAGTCAAAGGGATTCGCGTAAAAACCGACAGCTGAGTGGAGGACGCGGTGCTCGCGTCGAGCGGCTCGGCTCGCTGCACTGACTGCTGTAATGCTCGGGTTGTATCATGTTACATTACACCGAAATGTTCAAATTAAAATTCAAATTCAAATAATTGATTTCACATAATTTCAGGTACAAGAAGGTCTTAAAAATAATGTTCGTATCACTAAAATCTACCCTACATGGCATGTGAAATTAAGAAATCGTCTACTTATAAGTTAAAAATTCCTGTATACTATAAAAGCATTTTTCGGCCAGCCACGTTTTTAAAGTCCGTTTAAATTTTGTAAAGGCTAGGTCTTTTAGTGTGTCAGGCAAATTGTTAAATATTTTTATGCACATAATATAAATATTCTTAGAAACTAATGATAATTTTGATTTAGGAATAAACAATTTATTGCGATACTGCGAGCGTGTAGGGTTTTTATACATTACTGTGACGTGGTTAAACATATGCCTCATTCCCATAAACAAATAAACTTGCATCTAAAATATACAAACTCGGTAGTGTTAATATGTTATATTTTTTAAAAAACGGTCTGCATGAATCGGTTTGCCTTAGTTCAAATATTGCTCTGACACATTTTTTCTGGATCAAAAAAACAGAGTCTATGTTTGTACACCTACCCCACAGTGTTATACCGTACCTCATGTTACAAGTCAGTCGCCACCTTAACGGATTCGAAGCCGCGGGCACTAGCTACTTAGTACACATCTGGTTTAAACAGACCGCGTGAATCCGGTCACAGATGTGCAATTAAACCGGTCTTTATTCCACAGAACCCGATCACCCGTGAACCCTTTGATGGTAACCCTAGTTAGGAGCATTGACGAGGTCGCCGTTACGAAACAAATTCGAAATTTAAAAGTCATGACGAAATGTTCTGAATAAAATACATACATGCACGTATTTATCGCTTACGGGGTAGACAGAGCCTAAGGTAACAAAACTTTAAGGCCACGTTTAGCTGGATTAAAGGCTTATAGGTGGTATAAATTTTGAGGACCGACTGACCCCACCCGCAATGGACTTACCCAATCTCGGGCGCGAGCGTGTCTCCTGGACGCTTTTTGCCGGTGTCGCCAACTGCTTTGATTTATTTCGCGTGATCATTGTTACACACAACAACGGGAGAAGGACCAAAATATAACGGATTCGATAGCTTTTAGGCTTTTAGGAGCAGAAAAGTAAACCAAAGCAGCTGATGTGACAAATGTATTAAGAAGACAGACAGTGACTTTAGAAAAAACATATTAAAAAAGCAACTTCAAATAAAGGAATAAAAGGCAATAAGAGAAATATAAAAGACCTATTTACATCGCCAACAGGTGGAAAGGGAAATCAAAAATAGTGATGGGTTGCTAGCCGCGTTGCCTATAACATGATTCCTAACGCCCATTCCCTCGACTCTAAAGTCTTTCTGTCTGGTTGTACTTTTTAGTGTGTAGAGGTAACAGACAGACACACTTTCGCATTCATAATAATATTATGGATTAGTATGGATTTATTAGCCGTGGTAGCCAAGTGGTTTGACCTGTGGCCTCTCAAGCAGAGTGTCGTGGGTTCAAATCCCGGGCGCGCACCTCTGAGCTTTTCGGAATTTATGTGCGAAAATTACATTTGAAATTTGCCATGAGCTTTTCGGTGAAGGAAAACATCGTGAGGAAACCTTGCACACATCTGCGAAGAAATTCAATGGTGTGTGTTAAGTTTCCAATCCGCACTGGGCGCGCGTGGGAACTATAGCCCAAACCCTCCAATACACGGAGGAGGCCTATGCCATGAGGCACGCCGAATTACGCGACAATTTAATAATAAAAAAAAAAAAACAACAACAACAAAAAAAATGAAATTGTAGCGAATTCGGAATAAAAAGGCTATATAAATATAAAAAATAAAAATGGATTTATTTATGTGATTACAGCTTTTCAGTCCAATGCCTTGGCCTGATATTGATGAGTCAGTCAGGTTTATTTTTACACAGACGTCTGGTTTTTTCAACTACCCTGACTCGTACGGGTAGTAGTTTTTAGCTTTTAATGCTACTTACGCGAAGTCTCCATTTCTACGTGCTTTTGTACTACTTGAACTTTTAACTCCGCCCACTTGGAGCTTAGAAAAAAGCTTCTACCGTGCGATTTGCCTTTCCACAAGCTTTTCAAAGTCTAGTCCTCAGTCTCAGCAACGGCGTAAGGTCAGCAAAAGAGGATCGAATATTAAATTACTGAATTAAATTTGAATATATCTTACTTTAAATTTGGTATGAGACGAACTTCAATCTTCTAATTTCGGAGCTCTCCTGCGCAATTGATCGTTTCCGTATTTAATATAGACTCCGATTGGATCAATTTTCTTTTAGTCTACTCGTATTTAAAATCAACACAATTTTTCACCTCTTTCCAGTGGTATTTTCACATGCTTTAAAAAATCGGACTCCTGACAAACTAATAAAAAATCCCATTAAAACATACATATTATAATGTCAACGATTACCTACCTAATTGTATTTATCTACCATATCATAACTTCCCTACAATATGTATGTATGTATGTAAACTCTTTATTGTGCAAAATAAACAAGAGAACTACAATTGACATACACTGAGATACATGCACAATATGTGCAGGAACGATTAGCAAATTGCCTACATAATCTACAATCCCTCCGGGGTTGCGGGTGTCTATGGGCAGTGGTGACCACTTACCATCAGGTGACCCACTTGCTCGTTTGCCTTCCTATTCATATAAAAAAAAAAAAAAATAAATAAAATAAAATAAGAAACCTGTATGTGTGGTTGTATTATAATGTTTACTTTAGAATATCAATATCGATACTTTAATTACATTCAAACTTCGAATATCTTAAATTAATCAGTTAAAAATTATATAAATGTCAGTCGTCGCATCTGTTTTGAACTTTCGAAGAACAGAAAATAATGTTAGGTATATTTTGATGTGAAAACTTAAAGTAAAGATAAAGTAGATAAAGTTATGTATGTAACTGTACATAATTAGGCATTAAAACACTCGTGCCATCTTTATAAAGCTCAGCTTCGCTTCGTTTCATAAAACCCCACTAGTGTTATAATGCCTCTCATGCACCAGCCGCATCAATAATAATATATTTTTTTTAAATTCATAATTTGATATCTGTAAGCGGTAAGCGACACCAACCGCTGTCATAATCTGTCGATTTGTGTGCATCAAAAATATTAAACTATGTAAGAATTGTTTTGCTGATTGTACTAGAATAAGCGTTGGATGCATTTCTTTGTCGGAATCTGGATGTTAAACAACTTTCAAAGCTAACTAAATACCAGAAGGACAGTTTTTTTCTAAAGTGCAGAAAATTGTTTAAATAAGCTTTTATTAGCTTGCATTGTTTCTATGTTTGAATTTAAGGTTTGGCAAAATACAACCTGCATTAAAATACGCGGTATCCTACTAATATTATAAACGCGAAAGTTTGTAAGTATGGATGGATGTTTGTTACTCTTTCACGCCAGAATGGCTGGACAGATCTGGATGAAATTTGGAACATAGATAGAGTATAGTCTGGAATGACACATAGAATACTTTTTATCCGGAAAAATTGCGTAATTCCTGCGGGATAGCGATAAACGAATTCTATGCAGACGAAGTTGCGGGCAACAGCTGGTTGATTATATTCTTGCTTGTAAACAAACTGTTTTCACGTTTTCAGTAAGCTATGTAACACGTTGCTTACTTAGAATAGAATATAATATTTTTACATAATAATTGACACATAAAACAGAGAAAGCAGAAGCAGCATAGAAAAATGATGTAGATATCTAAACTATTCTTGCGTCTCAGGTGTAACTATAAGGACTTTTGCCGACCGTATAGCCTAGTGGTTAGTCACCCTGATTGTGAAGCTAGAGGTCCTGGGTTCGAATCCCGGTAGGGGCAGACAGTTGTATGATGAATACGAATGTGTGTGCCCGAGTCATGGATGTTGTATGTATTTAAGTATGTATTTCTACATTATATAAGTATGTTTATCCGTTGCCTGGTACCCATAGTACAAGCTTTGCTTAGTTTGGGGCTGGGTCAATTGGTGTAATTTGTCCCAAAATATTTATTTATTTATTTATTTTATTTTACAAAACTAATTTAAATAATCACATGCAAAATATATTAACAAAGAAATAGCCGACGATCGCTGAGTAAGAAATAAAATAGTGTTAAAGTTATTGAGCGTTTTGCAAAAGAAGTGCACATGAACGTTTTTTCCAGAATTTAACTATTTTGAGTTTTTCATACACAGAATCGTTTACCCTATTGATCCTCATAGAAGAAAAAATGTGTCCAAAAATGTCCATTCCAGTTCGTCACTTTTTTGAATACAGCTATTCAATACATCACTACTATACTCGTAGATTAATATAATTTAAATCTCGGGGACCTTATACATCCCTTTTATAAATGTATTTAATTTAAGTATTGTTACTGTATTTTATTTTGAAAAAACGACTTTCTGCCAAGTTTCTTGCGGCGGATTCTTCTTGGCAATGATGGTCTTTCCGAATGCGCTGGTAGTTTCAAAAAGACATGTAAAAGAGCCCTTGGCGGCCAATTTGCAAAAATAAATTTTCATTTTCATTTTCAATGGAACGTGACGAAGAAAAAAATCCATAGTAAAATCTGGGACACATTTTTTCTTGTATGAGAATCGATAGGGCAAACGATGCTAAGTAAGAAAAACACAAAATATATAAATTCTAGAAAAAATTATCACGTCTGTAGACTTTTTTCTGGAAAACGCTCTAAAGTAAGGAAGTGGAAATTGGCATTGTTCATTTTTTTTAAGCTGTGCTTTTTACACATTTATTTGATAAAATGGACTATTTCAAGCAACTAATTTGAATGTTATGCTTTTACGTAGCTTTGTTAATTAATAATAAATATTTTTGCGCTGTTTGATAATTCGTCAATTTAGACAGAATCCCAATCGCCTTCGTTCAGTCATAAAAAAAACTGCTTTGTCTATGGTTTTATCGATACGTCAATGTCATAGATCTGTGAATGTGTGTGTGAAGTCTCAACTACTTCTTCTTCAAAACATTTTTTATAAATATCCATTGCGTGTTTTTGTCAGTTTTACAAGTGGTTTTATTTATTCAATTAATTAATTAATTATATTGCGGCCGTATTTTCAAATTGAAAATTTAAATTTCTAACGTTTGTAGATTTGACAGTGACAGGTGACAGTTGCCACAGCCAAACTTTTTTTTCACTTTTGTGGCAAACATTCAATCCTGGATTCTGTCTAAAAACCGGGTCGTTAGGTCAAACAAAGATTAAAAGTACTACTTTTACAAAAATATCTGCAATCATAAAGTATTTTTGAAATCGGACAAGATAAATCGGATAATTGATGGTTTTCCTCGAAATGGTTTTCGAATTGGAGCATACTAAAAAAAATGAGCAATGCCAATTAATGCAAGTTCAAACAGAATACGTAATGCTGCAAACTTAGGAATGTCACCATAAGTTAGTTTCTTTAGGTAAGCGCGTAGAACTACTAGGTCCTCTGATTGCTTTATACCTACTTCTAACTAGGACCTGTAAAGACCCAGTTTGATGACGTAACGAAACGAAACACGTGGAGGAATGGCACGTGTTCATAACTTTTGTGTGTTATTATTATTTGCCTCCATCAGGCAATCTCCCTCCATAGTGTCGTTCAGGGAAGGTTTGAAGATGTGGCACGCACCATCTTCTTAAATTAATGGTTAAATATTCCTTTGTTTATTGTGTTCTTTATTTATAATTACACATAAACGGATAACTCGTTGCCTTCCTATTCATATAAAAAAAAAAAAAAAAAAAAACTCCCGTTCGATTCCCGGCCATAGCTTTACTTTTCGGATTTTTCTGTGTTCTAATTTTGAGAGAGAGAGAGAGAGAGAGAGAGAGAGAGAGAAACATTTATTTACACACATTCGATACACGTTGATATATAATAGGAAGAAATACAAAATACTTAGCAATAGTACCGATATGGTGTAAAATGGGCCCCACTCAGCATAATGTTGCGGCAAGCCGCAACGCTGTTTTTCAGTAGGACCGTATTTATTCAATATCGTTTAGGAATTTAATATCTATGTATGTATAATTTCCCCGAGCGAAGCCAGGGGCGTAGTATATGCGGTATAATCCCCGCTATCTCAAATTACATCACTCCTCGGGCTGTCAGCTCTATAGTAACATATTAGCGTCATTATTTCATTGCAGAGATTATTGCTGTAGCTGGCTTTTGTAACCGTAGCAAAGGTATAGTTTGTTTTAGTTGAAATGACGAAAAGTACTTAAAACCAACATCTATTGTTTAATTGTTATCTTCAAGTGGGGTTGTAAAACTATTATGCAGATGTATCGGTAGGCCCAAAGTATACCGTGAACAAACAATCTTGGTAGTTTTGATGTTGTTGGTCGGTATTACACGAGACGACGTGCGTTTCTAAAATAATAGGCAAATTTCCTTAAAAATAAGTCGCCAATGCTCCCAGACACTATCCGTCGGCCGAATAAAATCTCTAATGCATATACCGTCTCAGTTTCGTTCCGTCCGTCGTCGTGGGTAAAAACAGAGTTATTCTTTGAGTCTGTCAGTCTACTAAACGGGTTTCATGAGGTTTTTGCCAATAGAGAGTGAACCACGGAGAAGATTTATCCTACTAATATTATAAACGCGAAAGTTAGTAAGTATGGATGGATGAATGGATGGATGGATGGATGTTTGTCACTCTTTCACGCCATTAAGGCTGGACAGATCTGGATGAAGTTTGGAACATAGACAGATTATAGTCTGGAATAACACATAGGCTACTTTACGACTTACGAATTCTATGCAGACGAAGTTGCGGGCAACAGCTAGTATTATAATGTGTCAAGGTTTTGTGTGAGTCGGTAAAAATATAACGAAAATTGTTGGAAGTGTCAGGATTAGTCAAACTGCCCGGGATATTACAAATTTTAATTCTGCGCGGACGAAGTCGCGGGCAATAGCTAGTTACACTATACGTAGGTATATAAACCTTAGGTACTCTTGAATGATTCTATCTTTTAATGAAAACCGCATTAAAATCTATACGATTCTATACGATTCTGGTTCTATACGATTATTAGTCTTTATCTACCAGTAGGGTCAAGCAGTGTTAGCAGTTACTGTTCAGATGACCAAATTAGTCATCAGACCCTGGCTACCCCACGGTGATTATCGTTGTGGTTATAATAGAGGTTCAGTTAGGGATGCCCCGTATTTTGATGTGTAAGTATCGATATATTTTATCGTAATTGTTGTTCTTTAATATTTTTTGAATGTGACAGATGGAAAATGTGGATGTTACCCCGTAAGGCATAAAGACGTGGTTTATGTATGTATGTATAGGACTATAGGTGGTAAACGAGCTTGCGGGTCACCTGATGGGATGCAATCTTATAAGTCCGAGGACACTCATAACTTAGCTGATAACATTTATAAGGTCAAAGTTATGAAAACTTCACTCAAAGAACGAACGAAATGGTGTCGCACTATTACCGATTCGGTGTTGTCACGAAAGAATAAAACACTTGGCCACATTTTTTATACACATGGCATCACCGGTATGTCGCCCGCGACTTTACCAACTCGCGGCGACAAGTTTTGTCGCGGTGTCACATCGTGCTACGCAAAGCGAGATAATTGACAGCCGCGGGAGAGATTTGTCGAGTCGCGAGTCGCGTTGCGTGTGTACCTCGTGCTAGACGTGCAGGGTATACAGAGCCTAAGGTAACAAAACCTTAAGGCCACATTTAGCATGATTAAGGGCGTATAGCTGGAAAGGGAAATCAAAATAGTAATGGGTTGCTAGCCGCATCGCCTATAACATGATTCCTAAGACTTTCGCCCATTCCCTCGACGGGCTTTTACCAACTGCACGTCTAGCACGAGGTACACACGCGACGCGACTCGCGACTCGACAAATCTCTCCCGCGGCTGTCAATTATCTCGCTTTGCGTAGCACGATGTGACACCGCGACAAAACTTGTCGCCGCGAGTTGGTAAAGTCGCGGGCGACATACCGGTGATGCCATGTGTATAAAAAATGTGGCCAAGTGTTTTATTCTTTCGTGACAACACCGAATCGGTAATAGTGCGACACCATTTCGTTCGTTCTTTGAGTGAAGTTTTTGCTCGATAAAAGACAAGCTTGTCTATGATCTGAAAGATTTTGTCAAAAATGTCAAAACAAATCAAATACAACGTTGCCGACATTTTTGTCACAAGATTTTTGAATACTGTATTTATTACCTTGACATTAGCGAAATCATCGCATGGTTCGATGGGGCCATATTAGAAAAGAAGAAGAAGAAGAAATCAAATGACATGGCAGGCGCCTTGAGGGAAAACGTAAGTTATTTAAATGAAATTTCTTTTTTTAACGATATTCATGACTTACTTAAGATTTTATTATCATTTGGTATCATTAATTACTTACTTACTATGCTTCAGTTTGCTTCAAAAGCAGTGAGTAATGATTTTGATGTACTCAAGTACTTGTGTTATTATGGTGAAAACTTACGAAACTTATAAAATTTCAGAGTAAGAAGCGATTCAATTATTTGTAAACTACATGTCTGCGCTGCGACGAGCAACGACGCGGCACGGACATAGGCGCTGCCGCGCGTTACCCGCAGTACATAGCGCTCGGCTCGCGTATCGCCCCATACCACTGTGATAAATTTAAAATGATTGAAGATCTGCCAAAGACCCTGATGAGCCCCCGTAACGATCCGTTAACATCCACGATTGCGGTGACGTCCGGCGTTCAGCGTTTAAACGGAAAGCCCGAAATCGGACTGCTAGCACTAAGGCGCGCAAGCCAGCAACGCTCCGTAGTCACTATGGCAGAAGTCAACGACGGACGATGCCCACCTGCCCGTTGACGCTAGCGCTGCGGGAGACGAGCACGCGAGCCCTCCGCCCCCGTACCACAGCAGAAGCCCGAGAGTAGAAAGAAAGAAGCCCCGGTAGGACCCTAGGGTGTCCTACTGACCGCCCGTGATGGTCACCACGCGAACCACCCTTCCGCGGCCCTTAAGCTGAACCGGCCCTTCAGAGAACTAGAAAACCTGTACAGTACCTACATCGTAAGCGTAACTGAGGCGTTGTAGCATACCAAGTGCAGATAGATTGTAAGACGCCCTTCAGGCAACCGTGTATGTTGTTGCATGTTAATAAATCCTTTCAGTATTATAAATATAAACCGTTATTTACATCATCTCTTGTAGCCTATCAGCCTGAGCTTACTCCCAACCCTCCCAGCTGGGTTCGATTCCCGGCCAAAGGCATAATGTCGGGGGGTCTCGCGGGTGCCCCGTCATGTGTCTGTAAATCTTCTGTCTGCCGCTGCGCAATACAGTACTCAGCCATAAAGATTGCACATCGGTCTTCTCGGCTGATTATGGTTTCGTAGAGCATTGCCTTGCTCTAACTCACGCACGTGACGCCAAAATTGTCTCCTTCCAAAGACCGAAGCGCAATCTTTATGGCCGGGTACTGTAAGTCGGTCCACTCGGTGCTCAAAAGCTGAATGTTCTGCATTTTATTGTGTGGATACATAGTTGAATAAGCATTCAAACTAAAAAATATTACTTGAGCTATTTTTAACTTTCATCTCATTTTTAGTAAAACTAGTGCCTACGCCAACTCCTGGGTTTAGGCTGCCAAGCGGACTTAAAATGGCACAAACGCTAGAAACAGGGTGATGATCTTATTTAGTTGGAAGCCGCTTTATTAATTCCGTTGGTGGTGTTAGAAAAAATGGAGTGTATCGGGAGTGTTTAGTAGTCGCCTTAACTTGTGTAAAAATGTTCAGTTTCATTTTCTATCGTAAATCACGTCTTTATCCCTTACGGAGTAGACAGAGCCTAAGGCAACAGGACTTAAAGCCCACGTTTAGCATGAATGTGGGCGTATAGGTAGAAAAGGTAGTCAAAATAGCGATGGGTTGCTAGCCGCATCGCCTACATACAATTTCGTGATATAATGACCTTATGTTTGTTACTTCTTTTTTTGTTATTGTAACATGATTATCTATGTCACGAATAAATGTTTTCTTTCTTTCTTTCTTTCTTTTACATATAACATGATTCCTACGATTTTCACCCATTCCCTCGATGGGCTCGGTGAGTCCATTTTCTAGGTATAATATTTAGAAGTAAGCTATTTAAAAAAATGTATTGTTACTTGAGAACATATTAGTGTTATTTTACGTATAAATGCTATAAATACGCGTTGATAATTTTAAAACATAAACATATTTTATGGAGTCGCGCTCAAGTCGCGCATCTAAAGCCGCGAAGACATATATCTCGCATATTGACATTTAATCGCGACGAATTTGTCGCAATAAACACCGTCGTGCTACGCTTTTTGAGAGTATCTCGCACTTGGCTGTCATTTGACAGCCATGACAAATAATCGCGACGCGACAAGCTATCTCGCTACACGTCGTGCTACCGGTTCGCGACATAGCATTATGTCGCGCTTCTATGTCGCTCTCGCGCAAGTCGCGCCTTGTCGTGCTAGCCGTGCAGACCAGTAGGCTTATTACCTAACTCGCTCGCAATCGCCATCGTATTCAATTTGACAGTTCATATATGGGCTGACAATTGGCATCGGAATCAGCTAGCTGTCACATTCATACAAGAACTGTCAAAATGAACACGATGGTGATTGCGAGCGAGTTAGATAATAAGCCTACAGCATGGAAGTTCCAGTTGTATTGTAACCCTTCGATTAAAGAGCTTAAACATCGATACGCGGAGCACATCCCTAGTGCCACCTATCTCGTCAGTAAATAATTGCGGGTCGCCGCGCTATCGTCGTCCACGATACGCATTTCCATATTTTACGCCGCTGCCATTTTAAATATGAATTTAACCATATTTTTCTGGCCGGAGTGGGTTTGTGTGTTTCCAGTGATGTACATTTATGAAGGGATGTGAAGGGCGTTGTTTCAATTAAGTTGTTATTTATGTTACGTACCTTCCTGGTTTGGGAGCGAAGAAACATACAATGTACCAGTTCTCTTCCCGGGCAGATGGTAAAAGCCTATTGATCATTACTATATTGAGTCCATTTTCCATCTGTACCTAGCCCCACAATCTTGCTAAACATGGCGTGTAGGTCTTGTCACCTTATGCTCTGTCTACCCCGTAAGGGATAAAGACTTGATTTGTCTATTGTAAGTAAATGCTTTATTGTACAAATATAAAGAAACAGAGACAAATCACACAAAAGACCTTAAATATATATGCACAAAGGCGAACTTATCCCTATTGTATTGTAGTATTCTTATTATTATTATTAGGTATTTTAATGCTTTATTTGTTTAGCTTTAAGTCATTGCTCTTTTAGCTTTTTAGTATGTCTATTCTCTATACTCTGGTGCCTGTTATCCTGTCAATCGTTCGAAGGTTAGCTGGAAGAGATCCCTCGAAAGTACAAGGTCGTATTTGTACATCTGTTTATCTCGTTACCTGTAAAATTTATGTACAATAAAGAGTTATACATAATTTTCTTTTAAATTTCCAAGGTAAACCGGTTAAATCCAGTTAAATCCGGTTAAATCCGGTTAAATCCAGTTAAATAACCGCAGTAACAATCTAACAATGCCCGTATTGGTATTCACCCCGCGCCTCGGAGCTACGACGAGCGTGAAGAATGGAGTGGATATTTATCGTCTTATTTATTTCACTGCGGCGGCGCGAGTATGAATATGTGACGAGGTTGCTTCGCAGCTCGCTGCGGCTGCGGCGCGACGGTACGTGATGTCTCCATATTAGTATGCTGTAAATCATAGATCGTGAAGTTATAAGTGATCGTTTTTTTCTAAATTTATGTTTATAAGTCAACCATCGACTTTTAATCATTATCATCAGCTGAAATAGGTCCACTGCTAGGCCTAGCGTCATAAAGACTGGTCTTGCTTGAGTGAGAGAAACATTTATTTAGACACATTCCATACATATAATTTATATAGTATAGTTTATTATTATCACTTCCATGCTGGTCTGGGAGCAAAGAAAAAACATAGAATGTACCAGATGCTTCTCTTCCCGCGCAAATGGTAAAAACCCATTGAGGGAATGGGCGTAAATCATAGGAGTCATTTTATAGACGATGCGGCTAGCAACCCATCACTATTTTGATTCCACTTTCCACCTCTACGCCCTCAGTGTCTTGCTAAACGTGGCCTGTAGGTCTTGTTACCTTAGGCTCTGTCTACCCCGTAAGGGATAAAGACGTAATTTGTGTATGTGTATGTATGTATATCTTACATTAGGTACTTAAAATTTAGGCATTTAGGATTATTTTAGGTTTCGATCGGTTCTTTTACTTTTTCTGTGTCTACTCTTGCTTAATACTTGTCTTTTCAATCATTCAAAGGTTAGCTGTTTGTGCATTTGTGTTGTCATCTTTTTCTTGTTTTATGTACAATAAAGAGTTATACATACATACATACATATGAAGATACAAAACATTTGAGAAAATGACAAAACAAGCAGACAAATAGACAGTTTTTCCACCAATTAGAGGTCCTCTAGCTTAATTTTATTTTATCTAGTTTCAACTGGTATTTTTTTGTTAAATACCTCTGAAGTTAGTTTATTAACAAAACAATGTGTTACCAAAGTTCAACTTTAATAAATATTGACTTGGCTGAACAATGAACAACTGGACGCTTGGCCGCTTCGCTCGCACAGCTGAGCTACAAAATGGATATAATTGAAAGAGTTTAAATTCGTTCCCTATTTTAGGGTACAATTCCATCAATCCCCTACAAATTTACTCACATTTTCTTGAGGTGCCATCTCCTACCTGAGGTCGGCTACCATCAGTGCTATCTTTAATTTCGACTCAGCTCGGTACAGTGAGCTTGTGCTAAGGTTGAACCATGTCCGGAGATTCTTAAGCCACGGAGTACGCCGTCTTCCGGGTGGTCGCTGTCCCTGGATTCCCCTGCATGATGAGTTGAAGCGGGTCGTATTTATCACTACGCATTATGTGACCAAAGTACTGCAGCTTGTGTTTCTTGACAGTTTTCAAGATCTCTACCTCTTTGTTCACCATCTGCAAAACCCTTACATACATATAGCGTGTAAATCCAATACGAGCAAAGAACACCAGGCATAGGGTTTAGTAGCGTAATCACTAATTACATACATACATACACATACATACCGTCACCCCTCTTTCCCACAGGGGTAGGCAGAGACTACTTTGTTCCACTTGCTACGATCCTGACATACTTCTTTCGCTTCATCCACACTTATCAATCTCTTCATACATGCTCGTCGATTTCGGGTACTCCTGACCTGACCTTTTTCCAAAACGTCTCCTGTTTGATCTCGGAACGTCCGTCTAGGCCTTCCCCTCCCAACGTAACCATTCACACTCGCCATATAGATCTGTTTAGTTAATCTACTTTCATCCATCCGCTCTACGTGACCAAACCAACTAAGCGTACTTTTTCACTAATTAAAGAGACTTTTTAAGCATCTGAACAATTTCTGAACGACAACTAGACATCTCGATGTTTTAGATTGTGAAGTGTGACATCTGTGTTATTCTATGCTGGTCTGGGAGCAAAGAAAAAACATAGAATGCACTAGTTGCTTCTCTTCCCGTAAAAGGCCATCGAGAGAATCAAGGAGTCAATAGGCGATGCGGCTAGCAGCCCATCACTATTATGATTCCCCTTTCCTCCAATAAGCCCACAATCATGCTAAACATCTCACCTTAGGCTATGTCTACCTTGTAAGGAATAAAGACTTGATATATATAATATGTATCCTCCTACAAATTATTAGGTAAATGACATACTTATATGTCTCCAAACTTGTGGCTGGAATCTCAGACTGCGATCTTAAGAATGTAAGAAAACAGCGTTTGTTAGTGCCTCGGAAATAAACAGCTCCTATTCTTCTAAACAAGTTAATTTGATAAGAATTTCATGGAAACGTTCCCTTAAAACCGGTTTCAGAATAACGGTTTCATTAACTAAACCGAAATGAAAAGTTTTAACGCTAAGTACACGATACCGTTTAAATTTAACCGGTATCCGAGCATTTAAACAATGTTTTAACTACAACTGTCATGACATTTTTGATTGTAAACTGTGACAACTATGTCCTTCCACATTGGCCTAGGAGCAAAGAAAAACATAGAATGTACCAGTTCTCTTCCCTCACAGATGGTAAAAGCCCATAGAATCGGCGAAAATCGTAAGAATCATGTTGTAGGCAATGCGGCTATTCCCCTTTCAGCCTCTGTCTACCCCGTAAGGGATAAACACGTGATATATGTATGCATGTACAGAGCTCATGTATAACCTGTGCCATAACGAAGTGATCCTGCAAAGGATGTCTTTCCTGGAAGCATTCCCTGAAAACATGCAAACATGCCTGCATGTCTGGACGCAAAGAAAAACATAGAATGTACCAGTTGCTTCTCCTCTTGCGCAGATGGTAAAAGCCCATTAAGGGAATGGGCGAAAATCATAGGAATCATGTTGTAGGGCGATGCGGCTCGCAACCCATCACTATTTTGATTCCATTTTTTGCCATTTATACGCCCACAATCTTGAACGTGACCTGTAGGTCTTGCCATATTATGCTCTGTCTACCCCGTAAGGGATAAAGGCGTGATGTGTGTGTGTGTTCCCTGAAAACCTTCCACGATTAGTTCAAACGGCGTATTCAAAAGGTTTTTAAGGTTTGCTCCGAACCGGCCAGCCTTATGCAAATACGTACGAGTATGCTAATTCCAGTAACTGCTGTGTGTAGATAGCGGCGGAAAATGGACCGTACAGCGAGTAACATTATCATTTATGCCTGGAAAAAATGAGGTTAGTTTTTAAGCGGGCAGTCGAAGTGTTTCGCTTTGTACCCTTGTTGGTATCCTGTTTACTTGACTGTTGCCGTATGTAGATTGCCGAAGTCAGAGACACTCAAACTCAGTCCCCCAAGACACAGGTTTTTACCTAGTTTGGGGGCCGGAATTTTTGACACGTCATATGACTTCTCGGTACATTTCGATAGTCCCTAAGTACTGTACTTGTTTCTGTTTTGGTTTTGAGTGTACAATAAATCATTTTTATTATTATTATTATTATTATTATATAAGGACATTAAATTTATTGACTGCTAATGTAAATTGTCATTGTTTGTTCAATGTTTTAGGTTAGCTTTAGTTTTAAATTATAATAATTTTTGGCATTATATTGCAACGTTTGTATAAAAGTCATAAATATTGTTAGAGATTAATCGTGTTATTTGAAATTATCTTATATGAAGTGTTGCGATACAGCGGGGAAATGCTGCCAGCATCTTTGGCCCAAAGCCGCGGGGAGTACGTTCTTAGATTTATTTTAGTTTTAGTTCAATTAATTTATCTTGTATTACAAGATGTTGTATTTTTTTTTTGAGTAAATGAATATACCTACTACTTATTGTATATTTTTGATCGTCATGTATGTACTCCATGAAATTCGTCAGATTAAACGAGTGGCTGAAAGAGGGGGATGCCTTTGTCCACTGCTGGCACATTCCAATGGGTTTAGGAAAAAAAGTTCATCCAAAGCAATAACATAAATACCAATCTTTATTAGTTTTTTTCGGCCAGTTACAAACATACCTGTATTGATAAAACTATTCCAACTTAGACTTTACCTCCACGCTTTTAAGATTAAATTTCAACGACAAAAATAAGCCCTATTAAAAGTTATGTATAGGGATCATCAAAGCAACTCTTTCGTCCGTATAACATCAAGCGTAATGGAGATAGCCTGACCGTAGAGATGTAGATACCGGTACCGCAATACCGGTACCGATACCGGTATGAGATTGTTATCCGTTAGAAAATCATGGGATTAATTTGGAAGGTAACGATAAAGTGGTCATGGTTTGGGATATCAGAGCAACTGTTTAATCTCATCTGTAGATAGCGAGTATTGTGTGCATAAGTTATAAATTTGTTACTGTTGTTTTAATACTGTGGTTTTATTTGCAGTAGAATAATAAGAGAGTTAAGTTACTTTGTTATTTGTGTAATGGCCGATTCGTAATAGCTTTCTACTAAATTTCACATGTAATTTTATATGATAAAACTAATATAATTTCATGTTACTGGCAAAGCCCTTATTCATGTTATAGTTTAGGTATAACATTTGCTATAGTTTTATAATCATTGAATATGTATTTGGAGATATTAGTTCTGCATCGGCGGTCCACAGTCCACAAAGTGACTGATGAAGTATTGGCTCGATAAATCTTCTTATGTGGACTTAGTATGTTTTGTGTGTGTATATTTATGCAGTTTATATTCTATGCTTTATTTGTTTAGGTTAAATTTAGGTCATTGCTCTTGCAGCTTTTTTAGTACGTGCCTCTATACTCTGGTTTCTGTTGTCCTGTCTATCGTTCGAAGGTTAACTGGAAGAGATCCCTTTAAGGGAAAAGTTCATTTCTGTAGATCTGTTTATCTCATTACCTGAAATTTTTGTGTACTATTTATTTTGTACACCTACACTCTTTATTAAGAGTTAAACATACATACAAAACAAACGTTGCAAGTCAAGCTCTATGGGATCAATCATCCATTTATTTATCACACACACACAAACCACGTCTGGGTAGACAGAGCCTAAGGTAACAAGACCTACAGGCCACGTTTAGGAAGACTGAGAAATTTATTTATAGGTACTCGCGATTATTTGAAGTAGACGCTTTTAGATTTCCCCTTCCACATTCTCACATTACTTATTATGACCTACTTACTCTGTTTTAGATACCAATCCGGGAATGGGTATCAGATTACCCCGCCCTAGTAGGATTGGGATGAATTCTTTAAAAAGTCGGAAATTGCTTCGAATAAAATTTCCTGCGAGCCACTTTCATTTTTCCGGTCGCGACTCTTTGAAGTCGCTTGGCATTCCGCTATGGCATGGCATTGGGGCCGATTTTTATAAATACTCGCAAACGGGGTTGTAAGAGGAATTTAGGATACGTGGGTTCTCGGCCTACACGCATTGAGATGCGAGGGCTGCATGCTTGCCCCAATATCTTCTTTTTTTAATACGGCCCCATCGATCGATGCGATGATTTCGCCAATCAATGGCAAACTCCTACTTCCTACTTAATATTATAAATGTGAATGTTTGTGAGTATGGATGTTTGTTACTCTTTCACACCAGAACGGTTGGACAGACTTGAATGAAATTTGGAACATAGATAGATTATAGTCTGGAATAACACATAGCACACACAAATCACGTCTTTATCCCTTACGGGGTAGACGGAGCCTAAGGTAACAGGTACGTACAGGCCACATTTAGCAAGATTGTGGGCGTATAGGTGGAAAATGGAATCAAAATAGTGATGGGTTGCTAGCCTCATCGCCTATAACATGATTCCTATTATTTTCGCCCATTCCCTCGATGGTCTTTTACCATCTGCGCGGGTAGAGAAGCAACTGGTACATTCTACGTTTTTTCTTTGCTCCCAGACCAGCGTGGAAGAATAACACATAGGCTACTTTTTATCCCGGAAAACTGCTAAATTCCTGTGGGATAGCGATAACGAATTCTATGCAGACAAAGTTGCAGGCAACAGTTAGTAATAAATAAAGAAAGAAAGAAAGAAAGAAAGAAGACATTTATTCCTTTTTGCAAGACACACAAATATAAGAGAGTATACACAATTTTATAGCAAAAAAAACAAGAAAAAAAACAGACATTAAAAATAGACGCTCAGCGTTGTGTGTGTCTACGCAACAGTGAAGCGGTACAAACAGTATTCAAAAATCCTGTAACAAAAATGTCGGCAACGTTGTACGGTAGAACACGGTCAAAAGACACCTCCCGGGCTCTTAGCCAGCGGATAGTGATATAATCCATCAGAATCTGACAGGAAAACATTAACCGATGCCCAGGATGCACCGAACAAGCACTGCTCTTCTCCTCGGACGGATCCGAAAACGAACCGCAGCTTGACCACACGCGGAGGTAGCCTGACTCGTACCCCGCCCCAATGTTTAGTATATTTGGAAATTTTCATGGCAAATGAATAAATGCATCACCTGATGGTGATTGTGGGTCTTGGATGTTTAATAGGTATTTCAATATGTATATTTATCTAATAAAGTATTTTTATCTGTGGCCTAGTACCTATAGTACAAGCTTTGCTTAGTTTTCGACTAGTTCAATTGTGTCGAATTTATTTTAGTATAGAGTAGAGCAGGCGCAGCTGCAGAAGCGACCGAATTAGGCAAGTTAAATAAATATAGGGGTCTCAGCACCGAATATCACTTTGTCCCTTTCGGTGTTGAGACCCTTGGTCCGTGGGGTCCTAGCGCTTTTAGCCTGTTCAAAGATATTTCGAAGAGGCTAATAGACGCTACGGGTGACCGCAGAGCTGGCAGCTTCCTTGGACAGCGTGTTAGTATCGCTGTCCAATGGGGGAATGCTGCCAGCGTCTATGGTACTATGCCACGTTGGCTCTCCTTTTTTAATTATTTTATTTTAAGATTAGTTTTAGTTTAGTTTTTAATTTAATCATAGTTTAATTTGTTTTTAATTACCCTTTTGCATTTTTTTCATTAATAAACCCATTTTAGCCATTTATTTAAGTTTTTTTGTCGTTGGGTTTGCATCATATTTTACACTTGCAATTTTCACCGAAATTGTTAGCCAAGCGAGATTATTTCATATTATAGAGGATTCAGTCTGAGGGATACGCATAAGGGTTGAGTTGTAACTCCATAGAAGCACCTTAAAGTTGGTAACATCCAGTATAGGTACATAAAACTATCATAGCAGACCCTGAAGTTAGGTCGTTGAAGTAATCCTGGAGAACATTATCACCGAATATTAAATTAAATATATGTAGTCTAGAATAACTTATTCGAAGTCCAACTTTTCTTGTATGAAAATCGATCTTAAGAATATTGTAGTCATTACTTCACTTCTATTAAAAAGCGCACAATATCGAGTGCAGCATAAATCAAAGTTAGCGCGGAGGTAAATCGTTCGCGTAATAAAGCTCGATATGATGTGTTGTTAAGAAAATTGCTTTCCTTAAGGTGAGGTACTAACAGTGATGTGCCGGATCGTTAAAAATGTATACCCGCGGATACGGATCTGATTACGGATATTTAGTGTCAAGATCCACGGATACGGATACGGATACTGATATTTACTTTTTTATTCGATTGGTGTCGGCGCCCGCGACCTTGAAGCGATAGTTGACGTCACCATTGATCTCACTATAATTATAAAAAAAAGATTTAAGTTTTAGTTATTTCATTGTCATAAAAGTAATGTTATAACTTGTTATAATATTGATCTCATTATAAAGATTCTTTCAGTTATGTAGTATTGGTATGGTAACTTACTGCGATAAATGTTTGTAATATAAAGGTGCCAAATATTTGATTTTAAGAAATAAAAATACTCTGAATGGAATTTTATAGTTATATTAATTCTACCTTATCACCTGTAAAAGATCCGTAAAAGATACGCTTGAAAAGTAACGAACACGGATACGGATACGAATTTTTCTTTTCCCTCGGATATCTGCGGATACGGAAACGGATATCCGGAACATCACTAATACCAACATTGTTTGTGCTGCAGATCGTCTTTAGTGACGCCTGAAATAAAATAGCGATATTAATCACGTTTTTATACCTTACGGGGTAGACAGGGATAGGCAACCAGACCTAAGGTCATTTGGTCAGTACCAAGACTTCCAACTTATAACACCGGTTGCTAGCCGCATCGTTATTTCTTTGGTCCCAGACCAGTATTTAAGTACAGGAATATAAAAAAAAAATGAATTGTTCAGCACAATGAGCAGTGACAATGACCAGGGAGGGGTGTTTTATTTGTAGTTTAAGTTAGGCTAGGTTTAGGTTAATTTTGTACATAGTATTTAATTAATCAATGTCAGAAAAAGGATTTTCATTGCCAATGATATTTATCATTATCACCAGTTTCCAGCCAGTAAGTAGTATCTTAAGTATTATGTTATGTGTATATGTATGTATTATTTTATTTTATTTATTTAGCTATGTACCTATGTATTATATTTATGTTGGTATTGTTGTTTTTATTATCCCTGCGTTTATCCTGTCTATTTGTTTCCGCCACCTAATTAAACTGTCTCCAACTTATTTCTATTATTGGTTGTCTGGAAGAGATCGCTATTACGCGTTAAGGCCGCCTATTGTCTACTTTGTTCTTTGTTTCTGTATTGTTTTGTACTGATTTGTGGTGTTCAAGAAAGAGTATTTGTATTGTATTGTAAGAAGAGTTAATTAATTAATAAGTTAGCATTTCAATTAAACGTAGGGTGACCAAAAGTTATGACAAATTAAAAAAATGAACAAAATAAAGTCAAAACATTTACAAAGTATGTGCAAGTAGTTATACCAAGGGTTTAGTTTTAAAAAGTTATACATTTCTAATTGTCAGTGAAAATTAGAACACATAGAAAAATCCGAGAAGTAAAGCTATGGCCGGGAATCGAACCCTATAACCCTACACCACCCATAGCAGGTGGGTAGTCTCCGAATTTTTCTACCTGTCACGTGACCTTGTTACTATGCGAATTTTTGTCGCTAAGCGTCATCTGTTTGAATGATGTGTCTGTACGACACAATTACAAACTCCCGTGGAACATCTACTGCTCACCAGGGACGAGAGAAGGCGCTATTTTTCAAATGATAGTTACTATCAAAGTTATTTCTGTTCCCGACCTGTCACCTTGTACTTTTACCCACAACTCAGTAGTTTCCGAAGCCTCAGTAATCAGAGCACGTACAAAAAACTTGCAGGCCGTAAAAGCTGTCCAAAAAAAATACAGTTTTTACGATTTAATGCATAAAACAACTCATTTTGTCGTCAAAAGTGTGATACTCATGAGTCGGGGCCGTAGTCGGCATTTTATTTAGTCGTAAAATGTAACGGCTTCCATGGACGCAAATGACTGCGGAACATTTGGTGTAACGTACTCATTCAACGTTACGCAGACGTATTTATAAAATTATATCATTATGATTCTGTTGCTTAATTAGTACGCTTGGCTTGATCGCTAGGTGTTTATTATATAAACTAGCAGTTGCCCGCAACTTCGTCTGCGTAGAATTCGTTTATCGCTATCCCGCGGGAATCACGCAATTTTCCGGGATAAAAAGTAGCTTGTGTTATTCCAGATTATAATCTATCTATGTTCCAAATTTCATCCAGATCGGCCCAGTACTTTTTGAGCCTATTCATTACAAACATACAAACATACAAAAATAGGTACAAATCTTTTCTCTTTATAATATTAGTATAGATATAGACTAGCTTCTGCTGACGAACGGGGACTCTACTTAGAGAACCAGACTAAATGTACCTCACTTAAAAATTAATTAATAATTGATTGATTAATGAATTTAAAAGTGCTTTACTTCTATGCTGGTCTGGGAGCAAAGGAAAAACATAGAATGTACCAGTTTCTTCTCGTACCGCGCAGATGGTAAAAGCCCATCGAGGGAATGGGCGAGTCTTAGGAATCATGTTATAGGCGATGCGGCTAGCAACCCATCACTATTTTGATTCCCCTTTCCACCTATACGCCTAATACAATCATGCTAAACGTGGCCTTTAGGTCTTATTACCTAAGGCTCTATCTACCCCACAAGGGATATAGACGTGATTTGTGTGTGTGTGTGTGTGTGTTTACTTTTCGGATTTTACTGTTCTAATTTTTTTTAGAAATTAAATTTCTAACGGTAAAACCGTAAAAGTAAACAAAAAATCAAGAAGTAAAAATTATTGATTCATTTGATAGTACCCATCATTTGAAAAACAGCGCCTTCTCTCGTACCTTGGTGAGCAGTAGATGTTCCACGGGAGTTTGTAATTGTGTCGTACAGACACATCATTCAAACAGATGTCGCTTAGCGACAAAAATTCGCATAGTAATACGTTCACGTGACAGCTAGTAACAGATAGAAAAAATCGGCGGCTTACCCACCTGCTATGTGTGGTGTAGGGGTACAGCATGCGTCACAGAATGACGAGGATTCGGGTTCGATTGACATTCAGAAATTTACATGTACCTAAGATTTCGTGACGTTTGTACCAAAAACTTGGGTTACTGAACGTACCCGCAACAAACTACAGGCGACACGTCAACCACCCATAATTCCGAATAGACTTATTTACATAAGTTTTGAATAATAGCAGCCTTGTGCTAAGGTGTCGTATGGCATGTGGAACTAACACATTACGGTGAACTGTGTGATGGTGCCGTTAAATTTGATATGGTTACTGTAGGCTTATTACGTAACCATTACCTACCTGCATTGCACGGTCTCATTGTCTTAGGGAAGACGGGCCCAGCGTACGGGCCCTCCCCTTGGCGCGGCCCTGGCGGAAGCCGGGGGCACCGGGGGCGCGTCTGTGGTGAAACCCTAGTGGCATCCCACTGCGTCCCCATCACACCGGATTGAGGCAACGCCTTGGTTTTTAGTTTGGGTATACCCCTTGTGGGGGAGTCCCACATAACTCAGACATTCCCGTGCCTAGGGCATCCCTAAAGATTTCCTCTCCGTTAAAAAAAGGCTTATTACGTAACTCGCTCGCAATCGCCATCGTGTTCATTTTGACAGTTCTTGTATGAATGTGACAGCTAGCTGATTCCGATGCCAATTGTCAGGCCATACATGAACTGTCAAAATGAACACGATGGATTGCGAGCGAGTTAGGTTAGGCCTACGGATTATGGAATTAAAACAAAAACTTGTCAAACGTCCTGTGCTGTCTGTACCCTCCATAACATGTGTTATTTGTCTTAGGTTTCCTGTCTACTCCTCCCCCAAAATCAAAATTACATCCGATCAATCTCCTCACGTGTGTAATATCAATACGTCAACATTGGCGAAATACGCCATGTTAAAATAAAGCAAGGGTGAAAGCCACGAAAAGAAAAAAAAAAGAAACCATTATTATGAGCGTTTTACGTTTTGTTATCTGTCAAAATCTACTTAAACACGCTCTAAGGTCGAATTACGTTCCCCACAAGTGGATAAGCCGCGTTTTTACCCGCTTGTTGTAAAGAATAAAAATCGGCTTTCCGAGGTAGTGAGGGGAAAAACATATTACATATAAGAAAATTACATAAAATGTAAAAAAAAAAATATGCTTAGTTGGTTTGGTCACGTAGAGCGGGTGGATGAAAGTAGACTAACTAAACAGATCTATATGGGGAGTGTGAACCGACGAGCATGTATGAAGAGATTGATGACTGTGGATGAAGCGAAAGAAGTATGTCAAGATCGTAGCAAGTGGAACAAAGTAGTCTGCCTACCCTTGTGGGAAAGAGGCGTGACGGTATGTATGTATGTATGTATAAAATGTAAATATTATCGATAGTTTGGCTTTAGACACATGGATATTATGTCATTTTTTAATTAAAACTATTCGAATTTGCGGCAACGCTAGCTTATTCCTCTTGACCCTGAAAAAAAACTGTGCCTTCTTAAAAATCTGAAACGGCAGACGTTTCCCGTAATCTGTACCCGTTAAGCGCCGCCATTTTGGCCGTTGCCATGGCGATTAGACCGTATCGCTGATTGCCTTACGGGAGCTGGAACAGACAGCCGGGTTTAGTAAACCAGCCATAGTGCAATGATAACTAGTGAGCTAACTCGGCGGTCTAGAGACGACGCGCAATATAATAGTGCTTCGTGTTTTATTTTTCTATGTATATTAATTGCATTTTCGTTATAATGTTTTTAAGCTCCGACGTGAAAGTGGGGTGTTGTAAGTTTGACGTCATTGTCTGTCTGTCTGTCTGTCTCTCTGTAGTGTGTGTGTGTGTGTGTGTGTGAGTGTGTGTGTGTGTCTGTCTGGCTGTGGCATCGTAGCTCTCCGACGGATGGACTGATTTCCATGCATTTTTTCATTGGAAAGACAGTTTCCTTCGGTGATTCTTAGCCATGTTTTGTAAAAATCGGTCTAGCTGTTTGAAGAGCGCTTTTCTAAATTTATGTAAGGTATTTTTGGCATAAAATTACATTATTCGATCAATATATTTTTAAATTAAAACTATGTAATATTCAAATTTACAGCGCATTGAATTTTAATGTAATGCTCTTAAATATTATTGATAAGAAAATAAATGATTAAAAATATGGTTAAACACTTACTTTTCATTCCTGACCCCCGTAGAACGTTCTCACAGTAAATGTCACAAGATTTTCCTTGTCAATTCAATGTAACGTCACTATGACATGTACTGTGAGAGGGTTCCACTGTGGGTTACGAATCAATTCGTTACATATTTGGTACATATACACACACACACGCACACACATACACATAAATCACGTCATTATCCCTTACAGGGTAGATAGAGCCTAAGGTAACTAGACCTACCGGGCCACGTTTATCAAGACTGGGCGTGTAGGTGGAAAGTGGAATCAAAATAGTGATGGGTTGCTAGCCGCATCGCCTACAACATTATGATTCCTATGATTTTCGTCCAATCCCTCGATGGACTTTTACCATCTGCGCGGGAAGAGATGCAACTGGTACATTCTATGTTTCTTTGCTCCCAGATCAGCTTGGAACATACATCTTAGCTTAACTCTGGTGTAATTTTCCAGCTACCTTTTCAACCGCAAAAGATTGCTACAAAATCTAGAATTGATTCCTAGGAATCTATTCCAGACCGGTCGTTGAGCCGGCACAAATTTAATTTTGCAACCGAGTTGTAGGAAAATAGCTCTTATATTGTACCAGGTAAATATTGAGGACGGTACGACGTAACCTTGCAAGATATTCCCCCCAGCAGAAGAGAGGTAACAGGAATTTGTCTTGCTCGATACATACGACTCGAAAGGTTGACAAACTTTATATACACAAATCACGTCTTTATCCCTTACGGGGTAGACAGAGCCTACGGTAACAAGACTTAAAGACCACGTTTAGCATGATTGTGGGCGTTTGGATGGAAAGGGGAATCAACACAGTGATGGGTTGCTAGCCACATCGCCTATACAAGATTCCCTAAGATTTTCGCCCAATGGGCTTTTGCTATCTGCGCGGGAAGAGAAGCAACTGGTATAATCTATATTTTTTCTTTGCTCCCAGACCAGCATGGACGAACTTTGATTACAAAAAAAAACTGTGACGAAATTGGGGATGTTTTGAAAAAAAGTCAGGTCAAACCCGTCAAACCCGAAACCGACGAGCATGTATGAAGAGATTGATGAATATGAATGAAGCGAAAGGTGTGTCAGGATCGAAGCAAGTAGAACAAAGTAGTCCGCCTACCCCTGTGGGAAAGAGACGTGACGGTATGTATGTATGTAAAAAATAAGTAATTCTTCGTCGCTCTCCCACGGGAACCATGCAATTTTCCGGGATGTAATCTATATCTGTGCCTAATTTCATCCAGATCTGCTCAGCCGTTTTGCCGTGATTGATTATAAAATATCGGTCCATCCATTCTTCCATGCTGGTCTGGGAGCAAAGAAAAAACATAGAATGTACCAGTTGCTTCTCTTCCCTCGCAGAGGTAAAAGCCCATCGAGGGGATGGGCGCAAAGGAATCATGTTATAGGCGTTGCGGCTAGCAACCCATCACTATTTTGATTCTATTCTTTTGCCATCTATACGCCCACAATCTTGCTAACCGTGGCCTAGGTCTTGCCACCTTATAGGCTTTGTCTACCCCGTAAGGGATAAATACGTGATTTGTGTATGTAATTGATTCAAGGCTCAATGTTGTCCACCTTTGGCCGCAGTGTACCCCGTAGGTTATCTCAATAGTGCCGCCGCCACCTGTGCCAGCTGTCGGCAATCAACGCTCACTCGTTGACCCCGACCTTACACGCCAAATTACACATCCACACATGTAATGATTGAATGTCACCACACGCTTAAATGTATGAGAACGCGTGACAATTTGTGGATACCGTCAACGTCATACAGTAAGAAGCATTTACATTGATGATTTTTTTCGTAACCGCACCGGCGACCAGTCCAATACGATGATTGTATGTATGTATGTATGTAAACTCTTTATTGTGCAAAATAAACAAGACACAATACAATTGACAAACACTGAGATACATGCACAAAGGCGGACTTATCCCTTTAAGGGATCTCTTCCAGTCAACCTTTGAGTGGATGAAAGGTGACAAATGACAATTCTTTTTACATTACAAATCGACGAGAATCGACGCCGATTAGCTTTATATTGAATACGCATTGTACCTATTTCGAATTGTCACTAATCACCGACAATTTTACTGTCGAGTTGGTGAAATGTGCCAGGGGTCTTACCATGACTTCTTACTGTCTTAAGATCCATAATAAAAATGACAGCTAAAACCTGAACTGAGCCGGAATCGAATCGCATTAAGACGTCATGGTATAGTCTGTTTCTTTTAAAATGACGAAAAGTACTTAAAACCAACATCTATTGTTCAATTGTTAACTTCAAGTGGGGTTGTAAAACCATTATGCAGGTATATCCGTATTCTCAAAGTATACCGTGAACAAACAATCTTGATAGTTTTGATGTTGTTGGTCGGTATTACACTAGACGACGTGCGTTTCTAAAATAATAATTATATACTGTGTCAATATCACTTTTTCAATTTTTTTATAGTAGGTATAAGACATTTTTACTTGAGTGTTAGCCGCACTGTAATTGTATTTGGAAAATAATACACCTATTATACTTAAAAGGGTCCAGTTCAGGTAATATAATCATAATATCATATTTGAAATTATATTGAATGTTAGCCATAAGAATATGTAATATGTATAGGTGGGCCCCTAAGTAGGTAGTATTAGCCCAGGGCCCCCTAAACTCACGGTCCGGCCCTGTTACGTCCCGCTAAATATGCCAGCGTGTGTAGTTTACAATAGATACCATTCGAAACTATATATGCGGCACTTTAAAATACACATACGAAATGATTTTTACAAAACGCTGAGCAAATAACACCGTCGATATCGACGCGGGCCAAATAGCTTTCATATGCATTGGGAACGGAGGAAATTCTCGAATTTACTGCTAATGCCTTTCCAAATAACGTGTGAAAACATTTGCCTACTATTTTTATAGTTTAATAGTTTTATTTATGCGGTTTCTGATCGCTAAGGTGAGTTCACAATTGAACGTACAAACATAAATCGTGTTTATCCTTTACGGGGTAGACGGAGCCTAAGGTAACAAGACGGGGAATGCTCTGAGAAACTCTTTGCCCTCATTCCAAGTGCGGGGTTCCATTACAAATCCACCCGTCGTAAGCGCTCATTCCATTGACATCATGTTGATGAATGGCAGTCTTCGACGGTGCGGTTTAATCGGTCTTTTTTGCCACGAACTTGCAAAATCTGGAACGAGCTTCCCGCTGGGGTCTTCCCATCGAGTTACTACCTGGGTGCCTTTAAGAGGCGAGTGTACAATTTTCTGCAGGGCCGACAACGCACTGGCATCGCGTAAAGCGCTGCGGGTGTCTATGGACAGTGGTGATCATTTACCATCAGGTGACCCACTAGTTCGTTTGTCTGGCCTCTCTAACATAAAAAAAAACCGGAAGGCCACGTTTAGCATGATTGTGGGCGTATGGAAAGGGGGATCAAAATAGTGATGGCTTGCTAGCCGCATCGCCTATAACATGGTTCCTAATTCGATAGCGTTTTAGCATGTGCGCGGGAAGAGAAGCAACTGGTACATTCTATGTTTTTAGGGTTCCGTACCTCAAAAGGAAAAAACGGAACCCTTATAGGATCACTTTGTTGTCCGTCTGTCCGTCCGTCCGTCTGTCAAGACCCTTTTTCTCAGGAACGCGTGGAGGTATGAAGCTGAAATTTATATCAATTACTCAGGTCTACTGTCCCTTGAAGCTGTGAAAAAATCAAACTTCTAAGCCAACGCAATCAAAAGATACAGCCGTTTATGCCGCAAATTTCCGCAAATTTTCAACTCTTAAGGGAATCAAAACCTACAAGGTACTTCCCGTGAACGCAGAATCTTGAAATTTGGTATGAAGGTAGGTCTTATAGCACAGATTAAAGAATAATTGCGAAAACCGTAAATGTGTATGTATGTCTGTATATAGCAGTGACCAATATAAAGTAACCCCACACTGCGTACATTTTGCTTTGGAGCAGGGCTCTGCTTACACTGGTTTAAAGATATTTATAGATAATGATACGGAACCCTCAGTGCGCGAGTCCGACTCGCACTTGACCGGTTTTTTCTTTGGTCCCAGACCAGCATGGAAGCAACATTCACAAATAAGGTAATATTAGGAAGGTAAGTTAACTTATATGTGTTAGGTAAGTTAGTGTGGCTTCTTTCATGCTGATCTGGGAGTAAAGAAAAATCCCGTCGAGGAAATGGGCGAAAATCTTAGGAATCATGTCATAGGTAATGCTAAATGTAGCCTTAAGGTCTTGTTGCCTTAGGCTCTGTCAACCCCGTACAGGATAAAGTCGTGATTCGTGTATGTATGCTAATGTTAGATTAGTACTTTAAATTTCGTTCCAATATTTGCAAGGATCTATTGCTTATCGATCCCTTTAATAAGCTTTTGATTGGCTACAATCATCTTTTAATGTTCAAGCTTTCAGATTGCATCTTGGAAGCGCTCGTTGCAAACTTAAGAAGCTTTAAGTATCAAGATAAAAGAATCGCTGCACTGAGCTTTTGCAATATGACAGACAAAAGCTATGAACTTTGTAGAGTCGTCGGAAAACGCAAGTCTTAATGGCCGAGAAGAGTAATTGAGATAGAATTTTCGATAGGGTCTCAGGTCCATTACAGACTGATCAAAACATGTAACTTTTATTATATACATAAACTAGCCTTCCGTCCGCAGCTTCGCCCGCGATAAACTAATTTTCCTGTAGGAAAAGGTATTTTCCCGCGGTTAAGAGTAGCCTATGTCACTCAGTGATAATGTAGTTTTCTAACGGCAAAAGAATTTTTGAAATCGGTAGTTTAAACCAGTAGTTTCGGAGCCTATTCAATGCAAACAAACAAACAAACAAACAATCAAAATTTTCCTCTTTATAATATTAGTATAGATAAATAATAAATAAATAAATATCTTGGGACAAATTACACCAATTGACCCAGCCCCAAACTAAGCAAAGCTTGTACTATGGGTACCAGGCAACGGATAAACATACTTATATAGTGTAGATAAATACATACTTAAATACATACAACTTCCATGACTCGAGCACAAACATTCGTATTCACCATACAACTGTCTGCCCCTACCGGGATTCGAACCCAGGACCTCTAGCTTCATACTCAGGGTCACTAACTACTAGGCTATCCGGTCGTCCGCACATACATGTACACATATCATACCGACACCTCCTAAGTATACTGAGGCAAGTGACCATTTTGACATTTTCGGTTTTTTACATAATTTTGACTAAAATACTAATATCTACTTGCCACAAAAATTTCATGGGAAAATTCCTGTTGGTTTCGAAAATAAAGTGACGTATACAAATGTATACAACACAATTTTGTAAATCAGTACGTTGTATACTGAGGCAAGTCGCTTGCACCACTGTACGCGGCACAGATATTGTGGAGGGGCGGCATAAGTGTGGTGTAACCTGACGTTGCCTCAGTATACGCGAGAGACAACGACGCGGCGTACGTCGAATATACCTTTTATGATAGAAATTAAATTATTTTGTCTAAGATACAACCACTTATTTTCTAATGCACTGTGATTTCCGTAAAATTAATGATTATTATACTTGTAACCTTGCAAAATTAAGCTTTTCTTGACAAGTTATTCAACTGACCTTAACAAATTGATACAAATGAAACAAACTGTCTTAATCGTTTCTCTCTTAATTATAATGGCATTAGAATATTTATCATTTAATATCAAAATCACAATTATGAGTAAAAGCCTTTATTCCGAATTGACAAGGTATTGATTTTTCTTTAGTCATCGTTTTTTGTGACCAACCTGTTGTAAAATTCAGTGTGTTGAGATGGTATTATACCACTTCGACAAAGATCATTAATGATCTTAAAATCTTAAAATTTTTGTTTGTCAATTGGCAAACGTTCGTGGTACGCTACTTTAATGTTTCTTAAGCCAATTATGGGGTCATTGTTATGTACTTCCAACAAGCGTACATACATGTACATGAGAAATACAATCCGGTTACGGTTTTGCCCTCCACAATTGTGGTATAATATAATACCATCGCAACACACTGAATTTTACAACAGGTTGGTCACAAAAAACGACGAATAAAGAAAATTGTACCTTGTCAATTCGGAATAAAGGCATTTACTCATAATTGTGATTTTGATATTAAATGATAAATATTCTGCGATAATAACTGTAATATTGCGATAAGTAGTTTTGACAATTGAATTTTTGCCAAATAAAAATTTGGGAAACAAAATTTGCGATGTGATGCTTTGGGGAACATTCTTTGCCAAACATTAGTAATCCCTCATATTGTAATTTTTGAATAAATATTTATTAATTTTAGAAGTTACTAGCCTTCCGTCCGCAGCTTCGCCCGCGATAAATTAATTTTCCCGTAGGAAAAGGTATTTTCCCGCGGCAAAAAGTAGCCCATGTCACTCAGTGATAATGTAGCTTTCCAACGAAATCGGTCCAGTAGTTTCGAAACCTATTCAATTCAAACAAACAAACAAACAAACAATCAAATTTTTCCTCTTTATAATATTAGTATAGATGAATAAAGGTGCAATGATAAATCCTACTAAGGCGTTAAAAATAAGGAATGAAACCTTGCTAATGATAAATCGAACCTTTAGAAGAAGCGAGTTAAGTTTTTAGATTTTTTATAAGTACTTAATAGTACAGTCTCAATAATTAAGGAAAGAAGACTATTTTGGATAGATTTATGTTGATTTTTTAAACTAAAACGAATATTGCTCAAACTGTGGTTGTTGAATAAGTTACTTTTAGGAATGATGGAACTATGATTAAAAGATTTACGAACATAATAGAAACAGCTTTTATTTGAAATTTACGTTTGTTCATTAAAAAAAAACTTTTTTCTATTATCTATACTAATATTATAAAGAGGAAAAATTTGATTGTTTGTTTGTTTGTTTGCATTGAATAGGCTCCGAAACTACTGGACCGATTTTAAAAATTCTTTTGCCGTTAGAAAACTACATTATCAATGAGTGACATAGGCTACTTTTTACCGCGGGAAAAGACCTATTCCTACGGGAAAATTAATTTATCGCGGGCGAAGCTGCGGACGGGAAGCTAGTCATTAATAAAAATATATATAATTTAACGTTTTAAACAGCAAAACATTAAATATGTTTAACAGTATACAGGTGTAAGCGAACTTAATTTAAGCGTATACTGGTGCAAGTGACTAATATGTCGACCAAATAATGATAAAGGACATTTGAGTATGAGCTACGTATTTATTTTTAAACATTATGGATTTATGTAACATATTTATCTAATTATTAAATGAAAAATAGAAAAAAATAACAATTAACTTAGTACGGTGTATACTGGATCAAGGGGTAGTTGCCTCAGTATACCACAAAGCAGAACACGTAAAATACGCGTACACTAGTGTATTTACCATTTTCTCAAAAACTAACATTAATTTCAGAATTCCATATATGTAGTCTGAAAAGAGGTACTTTTGTTCCAGCGACTCCAAAGTTTTATGGAATGGACTTTACAGATAAAAAAGTTACAAATGATTTTACCTTTGCACGGCTCTCCTGTAAAATCAAGATTTTGCAGTTGCCTCAGTATACTTAGGAGGTGTCGATACATTTCTCCCATGCTGGTCTGGGAGCAAAGGAAAAACATAGAATGTACTAGTTGCTTCTCTTCCCGCGCAGATAGAAAAATCCCATCGAGGTAATGGGCCAAAATCTACTATACACTTTCCACCTATACGCCCACAGTCTTGCTAAACGTGGCCTTAAGGTTTTGTTACCTTAGGCTCTGTCTACCTTGTAAGGGATAAAGACGTGATATATGTATATATGTATCCTTCCATGGCTGTGAAGGATTAACTTGTATGATATTTGTTAATGGCTAAAGATTCTATTTCCGGTGTTTTTCCTTTGAAACCATATTTATTCATGCCGCGCCTCTAATTAGTGAAGGAATGGGCGAAAGTCTTAGGAATCATGTTATACGAGGGTCAAACTGAAAGTTCTTAGAAAATCAAAAACTGAGCAAACTAGCAAGTTATTAGTTTTATTATATCTTTTCGAAATAGTGTCCATTCACATCAATACACCGCTGCATCCGATGGAACCACTGAGAAAAGCACTTAGCCCACTCGTCCTTAGGGGTCTCTTCGACGGCCTTTTGAAACGCACCCACTGCTTCCTCGGTGTTCATAAAAAGTTTTCCTCGAAGTTTTTCTTTTATTTTCGGGAATAAATAAAAATCGCAAGGTGCGAGGTCGGGGCTATACGGCGGGTGACCCAGTAATTCCACGTCTGACGTCACTAAATAGTCGATCGTTCGCCTGGCGGTGTGCGACGAGGCGTTGTCGTGGTGAAGAAGGATCCTACTTCGAGGTCGTTTCTCCCGAACTTTTTCCAATACAAGTGGCAAACAATTGTTACTGTACCACTCGGCAGTAACTGTTTTTTGATCCTCTAAAACAATTGTCGCATAGTGACCTGTCTTCCCGAAGAACGAGGCCACCATCTTTTTTCCCACGCATCGACCTCTCTTCACTTTAGTTGGCAACTCCTCGAAAGGAAACACCCATTGAGCAGACTGTCTCTTGGTTTCTGGATCATAACAGTAAATCCAGCTTTCATCACCCGTAAGTATGTCGAACACAGCATTTGAGTCACCTCCGTTAAATCTTTGAATCATTTTACGGCACCAATCAACCCGACGGAGTTTTTGGTCCTCGGTCAAATTATGAGGTAACCATCGGGCGCAAAGCTTCCTGGCCGGTAAATGTTCATGGAGGATTTTATGCACTTGACTCATACCGATGCCTAAGCTTGTCCGAATCTGCTGATACGTCACTCTTTTGTCAGTCTCTATCATACGCCGCACAACACTGATGTTATTTTCAGTCGTCGCCGTAGAAGGCCGTCCCTCACGCAGATCATCGGTGAGATTAGTGCGACCACGTTTAAACTCACTAAACCAGTTGTAAATAGTCGCACGAGATGGGGCTTCATCATGAAAGGCCAATCGAAGTCTATCATAGCTTCCTTGTTGACTTAAATGACATCGAAAGTCATAAAAAATCATTGCACGAAAATTTTCTCGCGTTACATTCATGTTGACGTGACACAGACAATTTTCAATTTGCCGCCAAATCATAAAACAAATGACAAATGAAAGAAATATATACTCAATAATATTGGTAAAGAGTTCCATTTTCAAAATTTAAACTTACTTTTTTATTATATTGTTTACAAGAGGCCAGTTCTAAAAACTTTCAGTGTCGCCCTCGTAGGCGATGCGACTAGCAAACCATCACTATTTTGATTTCCCTTTCCACCTATACGCCCACAAATATGCTAAACGTGGCCTTTAGATATTGTTACCTCAGGCTCTGCCTACCCCGTAAGGGATATGTGTATGTATGTATGCGTCTCTAATTAGCGACACATTTCCAACGATACTGCCTTATTCTGAAAGGATTCATTATCATCATCACCAGCCTACATACATCCCACTGCTGGGCACAGGCCTCCTCTCACAATGAGGCTTGGGCTATACCTCCCACGCAGGCCCAGTGCGGATTGGGAACAGCGTGCAGCTTTCCTCACGGTGTTTTCCTTCACCTTCGCTCATGGTAAATTTCAAATGTAATTTCGCTCTTAAATTCCGAAAAACTCAGAGGCGCGAGCCCGGGATTCGAACTCACGACCCTCTGCTTGAGCGGCCACAGGTCAAACCACTAGGCTACCACGGCTTTATAACGGGAACAATATGAATTACACATCATAAGAGTCGATTACCTATGATGTCGTCTCAATCTGTTTGGTAGTAAGAAATAGAGAGGGAATCATAGACAACTGACACTTAAGATAACCCGAACTTACAGAGAGTAGTGAGACGCGCCCTTACATACATACATACACATATCACGTCTATATCCTTACGGGGTAGACAGAACCTGAGGTAACAAGACCTAAAGGCCACGTTTAGCATGATTGTAAAATAGTGATGGACAGTCAAAATAGTGTTGGAATTCTGAGACATGTAAAAAAAATATTTAAATTTACACAAATATATTTTGTTGTTGTTTGTGTACAATAAAAAGTTATACATACATACACATTTGGCTAATTGTACCAGTAAACTTTTGAAATGGCAAGCTAATAAAGCGCAGTTGACTTTGTTCCAGTGTCAACGGCGGGCGTGGAGGCGGTGGTGGGGAGGAGCGCCTCCCTGCCCTGCGATGTGGAGCCCGACTCCAACGAGGACCGGGTCTACATGGTGCTCTGGTTCCGCCATTCTGGTGGGAAGCCGCTATACAGGTGAAAAAGTAGAATTAAAAATTAGCTTATAATTACCATCTCGTTTACTGTCTCTTTTTACATCTTTATCTTTGATATATATGTTCAGTTCAGTTCGAAGGACTAATCCGGTTCGAAGGACCGATATAGTTCGAACGTCCGATATAGCTCGAAGGACCAGTCCGGTTGGAAGGACCAGTCCGGTTCGAAGGATCAGTCCGGTTCGAAGGACCAGTTTGGTTCGAAGGACCAATCATCAGCAGAGAACGTAATGAAAGAAAACGTCTGCATTATTTGTTTTTTACATTATATTTGTTTAGTATCCCATAAGCAGTTTTTAACCCCTGATGCAAAAAGAGAGGTGTTATAAATTTCACGTCGATGTCTGTCTGTGTGTGTGTATCTGTCTGTGCCATCATAGCTCTCAAGAGGATAGACCGATTTGGATGCGGTTTTCATTCGAAAGTCAGTTTCCTTGCGATGATTTTTAGCCATGTTTGGTAAAAATCGGTCCTGCAATTTGAAGAGTATCCGCTCTTTTTCAAAATGTCTTTAAATTGTTTTTTTTTATTAACGTTTGATTACTCTGTTTTAATTGTTTTTATTGAATGTTATTTGGCCACAATTATCACATTTCGGCAAATTTAAGGGCACACTTCCAAATGAGCGACTACTCTCTTATACAAGTAAAAAGCGAAGTAACGAGACACAAAAGCAACAGAGCGGTAACCCCGCAAATTCCAATATATGTGACACAATGTTACTCATGCATCCACCAAAGCAGCACCGTTCATACAAACTACAGACTTTAGTTCCAAGAACTGTAAATCAGCAACTTTGCCACCGGCAAAGATAAGTTGGTACGGTTTTGCAGGTGATACAACTTTACGTGTTCACCCTCGACAGCAGCACCATCCATACCAATTAAAGTTTTTAGTATGAAGTATCATAGTTCAGTGGCTTGGCCACCGGCAAAGTTAAGTTGGTATTGTCACCTTTGTATCGTAGGAATGTGCGGGTACAGGCTAAAAGGTGTTGATTGAACAAGGGTTGTCTATGCTTGGATGGTCTTGTCTATGGTCTCAATGCTTTCAAGCGGATTACAAGGTCTGTGGTCGCTTTGATTTCGATAGTGTCCCTCAAAAACGCCCAGAACGCCCACAAAAGTGAAGGAATGTGCGTCTCTCTGCCAAAAACGTGGCATTTAATTTCCACATTGGCTGCCTATTGCTGAGCAAAGGCCTCCTCCCAACGCTTTCACTGCTCTCGGTCTGCTGCGGTACGTGTCCAGTCCTAGAAGATGTCCTACTCGTTCCGCCATCGCCGTCTAGGCCTGCCAAGCCGCCGCTTTGAGTTAGTAGGACTCCAAGTGGTTGTCTTGGCCGATAGCTCATCCGGCATAAGCCGAACATGACCAAGGGGGTTTTTTTTTGATAGCACATGTGTGAAAATACCATTTGAAAGTGGTGAAAAGTTGCGCTGAATTCGAAATACGAGTAGCTTACGGCTCTCATTAATCTTGTGAACTAGCCAAAATTTTCGATTAGAGCTGTGGTTTTGAAGATATAAACAGATTTATACCACTTTCAAGTGGTATTTTCACACAGTGCTTTCAAAAATCGGGCCCCAGCCCAGTCCCATTTTAGCTTTGCCGCCTTTTTACCGATGTCTGTGACTTGACTTGAGTTATGGAGCGCAGGTCAGTGTTACGGATTCGATCCACTCATTTTACACCTAGCATGCTGCGTTCCATGGGTCGCTGGCAAACCCCGATCTTGGACTTGAGAGCCTCTGTCAAAGACCAAGTTTGAGCACCGTGAGCGTTGTTAGAAATATTTAATTGTCGAATTTAATTTATTAATATAAAGCAAGCTAATATCAATTACACACAATTACCAGAAGATAGAATTAACATAGAATTTACCAGTTGCTTCTCTTCCCGCGCATATGGTAAAAGCCCATCGAGGGAATGGGCGAAATTCTTAGGAATCATGTTATAAGCGATGCATCTAGCATCAACCAATCACTATTTTGGTTCCCCTTTCCACATACGCCTACAATCATGCTAAACATGGCCTTTAGCTTTTACCTTAGGCTCTGTCTACCCCGTAAGGGATATAGACGTGATTTGTGTATGTATGTAAAATAAATAAATAAATAAATAAATATCTTGGGACACATTACACCAATTGACCCAGCCCCAAACTAAGCAAAGCTTGTACTATGGGTACCAGGCAACGGATAAACATACTTATATAGTGTAGATAAATACATACTTAAATACATACAACATCCATGACTCGGGCACAAACATTCGTATTCATCATACAATTGTCTGCCCCTACCGGGATTCGAACCCAGGACTTCTAGCTTCATAGTCAGGGTCACTAACCACTAGGCTATCTGGTCGTCGTGGTGTGTGTGTATGTACAACTTTAAGTAGGCAAAGCGCCTTTATGTACACAACACAAACAAAAACCTCCATCGTCACGCCATTCGCAACTTATTCACTTACCCAAAGAAAAATAACGTAACTTACTTCAAGAAATTACGAATTTCCTCGCGAAATTCAAGGAATCGCGACGAATTTTGCTGTGACCTTAATTGGCATTGTTCATTTTTTTTAGTACGCTCCAATTCGAAAACCATTTCGAGGAAAACCATCAATTATCCGATTTATCTTGTCCGATTTCAAAAATACTTTATGATTGCAGATATTTTTGTAAAAGTACTTTGAACCTTTATTTGACCGAACGACCGGGTTTTTAGACAGAATCCAGCATCGAATGTTTGCCACAAAAATGAAAAAAAAAGTTTGGCTATGGCAACTGTCACGTGTCACTGTCAAATCTAACAAAATCATAGACAAAGCCGTTTTTTTTTATAGCCAGCCGAACGAAGGCGATTGGGATTCTGTCTAAATTCACGAATTATCAAACAGCGAAAAAATATTTATTATTAATTAACAAAGCTACGTAAAAGCATAATATTCAAATTAGTTGCTTGAAATAGTCCATTTTATCAAATAAAGGTGTTAAAAGCACAGCTTAAAAAAAATGAACAATGCCAATTGCCTCGATGTGAAGTTTTCGCCATTGATTTATAAAATAACTTTATGACATTCTAGTAGTTCAAAAGTTTAAGATTCCAAGCCCTTGGCGTTATTTCGTCTATGTATATTGTAGAAACTTTATTAATCTCAAAAGAAATATACATTTCACTTCTTGAGAAAGCATGCTTCACTGCATAGTATAAAACAAAGTCGCTTTCTCTGTCCCTATGTCCCTATGTCCCTATGAAATGAAATGAAATGATTTATTCCAGACTTGCATCCATATATAGAATTTACAAAATAAAATATTAAGTGAAAAATTAAATTAAATGTCTGTCTGTCCTATATCCCTATGTCCCTATGTATGCTTATATCTTCAAAACTACACAACGGATTTTGATGCGGTTTTTTTTTATAATTCTACGCAGATGAAGTCGCGGGTAGAAGCTAGTTATAATATAAATTATGTTAGTGAGCTTTGTTGATGTAATATTATATTTATATTAAGACTAGCACATTTTAATACCTACCATACAATCATATGAAACCGACATGTTAAAACGGGTCATTTATAGTTTTTTTTTAATCTTAATATCAGAATCTGTCGAAAAAAGTAATTAATGTAGTCTGTCTGATTTTCGAATGTAATGTGATTTTAAATTTATTACACCTTTACATTTATAAACGTCACTGAAAATTAGAACACATAAAAAAATCTGAAAAGTAAAGCTCGTCATTCCGTGACGCGTGCTATACCCCTACACCACCCATAGCAGGTGGGTAAGCCTTTGAATTTGTCTATCTGTTACTAGCTGTCACGTGACCTTGTTGCTATGCGAATTTTTGTCGCAAAGCGTCATCTGTTTAAAGTAAACATGAAAATTCTTGATTCATTTGAGTACCTATTGCACTTTTAGTGGATTTATAACAATTTTATAGAAAATGGAATTATACTTTCGAATGAAATGGCATTATCAGAAGTACAATGGGATATCACGAGTACTGCGCGTTGTGGGAGCAGAATATTCGTGGATTTTATTCAATTATTTTATTTTATTTCCTTGTATTATTGGAGAAAAACACTATACATGCCTCAGCGGAAACGGCTATTCGTGGATTAGTATTTATTGACGGACTCGGCAACGCATCGTCCGTCAAACTACATACTCATCCACGAATTTCGTCCGAGGGGAAGAGCAGCACTTGATCCGGTGCGTCCTGGGCATCGGCTAAGATTTCCTGGCAGATTTTGAGGGATATCGTTATCCGTTAGCTAAGAGCCCGACAGGGGCAAGGGGTCTTTTGACCGTGTTCTAGCGTACGTTGCCGACGTTTTTGTCACAAGATTTTTGAATATTGTATTTATTACTTTGACATTGGCGAAATGGCATCGACCGATTGGGCCATATTAAAAAAAAAGAAGAAAATTGCTATTTCCCTTAGCAATAATTTAATCTTTTCATTAGTTAACAACAAGCACTCACGTCTCCTTAAATATAGTCAAGTCGAAGACACAAACTTACGAAACTAAAATCACCTAACTATTTCTAAACAAGTAACTAGAACAAACAATCATCCGGTAATTAAATACAGAAGCTGTGTGCTACGGTAAATAGCGACATGTAATTGCTGCTACGGCGTAGGCGCTCTACGCGGAAGCCGTAGAACATCTACGCTTGCGACGTGACGTAAGATGAATGTCATAAGATGTCTATGACTGAATACATTAAATTTTGTCTGTCAGTGAAGACGTTTTGCGCCTCCACTGTACTGTTTTGACCAACAGAGACTATAACGTAGAAGTCAAAAACTATAAGAGTTAGGGCAGTGGTTCCTAACCTGGGGGTAATTACCCCCGCAGGGGTAAAACGGAGGTTCTAGGGGGGTAACACGGGATGGCACGAAATAATATTAAAATAGCAATAAACAAAATAATAGTACGGTTAACTCCGAGATTTATATATTACTTTACTTACTAGTTACCTAAACGCGCAATTTCTTACATAATAAACATATTTTCGTTCGAATTTGTGTGGTTTCAATTATTTTAAATTAGCTAGGGGTAAACTCAATTCCCATACATGTTCACAGGGGTAGTGACATTGAAAAGGTTAGGAACCACTGAGTTAGGGGGATCTGTTCTTAGGAAGCATGGCATCGATGTTAAATTAAAAAAAAAAAAAAATAATTTAGAAACTATTTTTATTTCACCACAGAAATTACAAAGCGCATAACAAGAACACATTGTTACATAGAGATAGGTAGATGACATTTTATGCTGTAAGCGAAACAGCGGCCTTCGCACTAGACTCAGGGTCTGTATCGCGAGTGCCAAGAACACAAGAAAGTGTGTGTGTGTGTGTGTGTGTGTATGTGTGTATAATTATATAGGCGTTACTTTGCGGAGGTCCACTTCGATGAACAAAAAATACCCTGCTACTCCGCTACTCACTTGCAAGATGACCAAGCCTGTGCGAAACATGTTTTTCATGCAATCCCACTCCACATAAAACATACATAAATACCAAACAAATTCTTCGCAGACAAAGTCACGGGCAACGGCTAAGTGGTTGGTCAATAATTTGCTAGCGTGTCGTGCTCGGTTCTAGAATAAACGGGACGTCTCTCCCGTGGGTGTCATAAAAGGCAACTATGGGATCTCACGTGACGGATAACATGTTTTCTTAGGTACCAACAGTGAAGTCCGTAATACAGTAGGCTTATTATCATGCTGGTCTGTAAACGGCAGGCGCCGATAAAGCGACCCCTCAGTGTACCAACTACCTGAAAAAGAGCTTAAAACTATAATTAGGATAATATAGAGATGTAAAAAGGAATGTACTATCTAGGAGCTTACCTGATGCACTGAAGCTATGTATTTCATCGTTAGTATATAACAAAATAAACTCATTTAACACGAAGCGAGCACGAATGGACACCTGTAAATGTATAGCTATAACTGTCAATAACTTATGTCATTATCTGCAGCCGACTTGACGGCAGTCGCAAAATAACTGGCAAAACGGACGGACTGTGTGTTCCCATCGTGATCGTATTCGCGAATTTAATACTTACGTTATTGTTTTCTTCTTCCCTCGATTCGCCTGCACCTATTTACTGTCTAAGTTTTACACTGGTCTGAGAGCAAAGAAAAAACATAGAATGCACCAGTTTTTTTTTTTTTATATGAATAGGAAGGCAAACGAGCAAGTGGATCACCTGATGGTAAGTGATCACCACTGCCCATAGACACCCGCAACCCCGGAGGGATTGCAGATGCGTTGCCAACCTAGAGGACTAAGATGAAACGCCTCTTGTGCCCGTAATTTCCCCGGCTGTCTTACTCTCCGCACCGGAACACAGCAGTGCAAGCACTGCTACTTAGCGGCAGGATTAGCGAGTAAGATGGTGGTAGCGATCCGGACGGACCTTGCACAAGGCCCTACCACCCGCAAAACCCCGTTGCTTCTCTACCCGCGCAGATGGTAAAAGCCCATCGAGGGAATGGGCGAAAATAGGAATCATGTTATAGGCGATGAGGCTAACAACCCATCACTGTTTTGATTCCATTTTCCACCTATACGCCCACAATCTTGGTAAATGTGGCCTGTAGGTACCTGTTACCTTAGGCTCTGTCTACCCCGTAAGGGATGAAGACGTGGTGTGTGTGTGTTATTATCATACATACATACATAAATCACGTCCTTATTCCTTACGGGGCAGACAGAGCCCAACAAGACCTAAAGGCCACGTTTAGCATGATTGTGGGCGCATAGGTGGAAAGGGGAATCAAGATAGTGATGGGTTGCTAGCCGCATCGCCTATAACATGATTCCTATTTTCGTCCATTCCCTCGATGGGCTTTTACCATCTGCGCGGGAAGAGAAGCAACTAGTACATTCTAAGTTTTTTCTTTGCTCCCAGACCAGTGTAGAACAGACCAGTGTACAAATAAATATACGTGTAATAATATTTACACTTTTCCCTTTCATGCGAGAGCTTTTGTGATTTTATTCCGATCCCCCCCCCCCCCCCCCCCCCCTCCTTTCCATTACCACAATTAACGAACGCCTCTTACCTCAAAGACGTTTTTACACACATTTTAAATTCAATTTATTTCAGCGCCATCTACCGGTAAACCTTGGCATTTTTAAAATTAAATCTTTTGATCAGACTTAACACCGTCACAGGTATCGCAAAGCTGCATTAAGTTCGTAACACAATTATCAATTTCCTCATAAAGTTTAAGGCATCTTATTTATCCTCCTTGCTCGCGAGGATTATCACAAATCGGCTCAGTAAGAGACGGGCGAACGCTTATCTTTAACAAGGCACGGGCGGCAGCGGGAGCGTGAGCGGGCGCTGAAGCGTTATCATTATGTACATACGCGTAGCAATATTTAAGTCACGTATTGACTGGCAGAAATGAAGGTGCACACCAAAGAAACAGCGTAACAAGCGATTTAATGAAAGCGTTAGTTTTTGCGGGTGGTAGGGCCTTGTGCAAGGTCCGTCCGGATCGCTACCACCATCTTACTCGCTAATCCTGCCGCTAAGTAGCAGTGCTTGCGCTGCTGTGTTCCGGTGTGGAGAGTAAGACAGCCGGGGAAATTACGGGCACAAGAGGCATTTCATCTTAGTCCTCTAGGTTGGCAACGCATCTGCAATCCCTCCGGGGTTGCGGGTGTCTATGGGCAGTGGCGATCACTTACCATCAGGTGACCCACTTGCTCGTTTGCCTTCCTATTCATATAAAAAAAAAATTAGGAATAATTGCATAGTATAAAAAATACTTCACTGCACTTTGCAAGAAAAAATCAAATCGCTATAACAGGGAACTGAGTATGTTAATGCAAAATTGTGTGCGGATAGATTTTAAAAAGTTGGTCATTTAAATTCAGTACTCAATAAATAAAAAAACAGACAGTCATTGTTGTACAAGTGTACAATTGATTGTATAGGTATCACATTTCTGTGGCAGTGTGTTCTGTCTTTTTGTATGGTTAACTGCTTGTTAACAAAAGTGTTAAATTGCAATTTTGAGTTAAAAAAACAATGACCTATTTTTGTCGCTAACACTTGTGACTTAAAGAATCACTTTCGCTTCAGCTTGTGGTTTGTGCTCCAGTGTTAGTTAATGTCGCAGCCTAACGAGGCGGGCGTCATGTGAAGCTTTGTGCTTCTGATAAATACGAGAGGGATTTAGTCGGGCCGATAACGGCGTGTTTTAAAAAGGCCACAGTTTAGGTCGTGGCCAGAGAAGAGCGGAATGTTGTGTGTGTGTTTGGGAAATGTTGGGTTACAGCTGGTTTATAATATTCGGTTTCAATACCTCGTTAATTTTAAACTACTTACTTAATTATGACACAAAAATGCTGTGTTTTGGAAATACTGTACATAATCTACTTGATATTATTAAATTGGTATCCAAATTTTGATGAATATACAAATTACTTACGTGTCGGTAAGTTTTTTTATTAATTCAAGTAGATAAGATTTATGAATATTATAAAATAAATATAAAATTACATGTGTTTTGCAATCAGCGTAACTTATCAAATTAGTGTAGATACTTGATCATTCAAAAACACTCATAATATATTATTTCATTTCAAGCAAAATAAATTATTTCATTTCATTTCATTATTTCATTTCATTTCATTATTTCATTTCATTTCATTATTTCATTTCATTTCATTTCATTTCATTATATTATATGAAAGTGCCAGTCCAAGTAACATACATTTTTTACCAGTCATTATTGTGATCTGATTCGTTTAATTAGTTCTTCAACAAATCAATTTTCCTGATGGCAATACACGGTGTCATCATTATTTATCTGTCTTTCTAATCAGCCCCCATCCACCCACTGTTGAGTAAAGGCGTCTTCATTTTCACACCACTTTGCTCGATCCCGTGCTAGTCTCATCCACAGTTTTCCAGTCGAATGATTCATAAATTAAATCTGGAAACAACGGATATCGCCGCACGTAAGGCCACATCCTAATCCCACCGATAGCGTATTAACGACGCTGTTTACGCTGAGCGCCTTTGAAAAATCGCTGCAACGACCTGCACCATATAGCTTTACATACAGCTATTCCGACTAATTGGCCTTTCGGTTCGCCAAAACCGTTACTTTGAAAGGGCAATTTGAATTTGAGTTTGAGTTGAATTTTTGTAAAGCGTTTCATTAAATTTGAGACAAAAGGGGCAGAAGTCATTGTTATCCCGGAAAATTATTTTAGCATTGATTTCTGTGCAATATTCATGGTAAAAGTTGGTGGTGAAAGAAAGCCGTAAAAACTTATTCTTGTCTTGTTCTACAGAAATGACGTCTTTTACTATGTTGATTTCATGTAAATATAAGTCGGTCTAATTATTCTCGACAGTAACTTGGTTTTCAATGGCAAAGTTCGAAGTATATCGTCTTTATATATTTGTTAATATTACATTCACCGTTAATTTCGACAATTGTGGTGGAAAGATTGAAACTTCCAAAGCACCCTCTTTTTTTATAAAAACCGCTTTAAACTTTATAACTTTAATCACATTTTAGTCCAATGTTGTCTTCTACTATATCATAAGCCCTATGTTATGCGTTCAAGAACCGAAAACTACGACCAATATAAAATAAATCCTATCTCCCCTTCGGGTCGTTTCATAAACCCATACTCCTTAATGCCCTTCATTATACAGTCACATAAACTATTAGAACTCTTTCAAAACGCTTAGCATTTAACGCACCCTTATGTCCACAGTTTTGACGTGCGCGGACGCAGCTTCAACAAAGCCCTCCATTGGTCAGACCCGCTCGCGTTCGGTCGTCGCGCGTACTTCGTGACGATGTCGCGGCCGGCCGCGCTCGTCGTCGACGCGGTGCAGCTCGACGACGAGGGCGTCTACCGCTGCCGGGTCGACTTCAAGAACTCGCCCACCAGGAACTTCCAGATACGGCTCAGCGTCGTTGGTGAGTGGGTCATTATTAACGTCGCTATTGTCTTCTTCTGTAGCCCCCATCATCATCGTATCAGCCGGGAGACGTTCAGTGCTAGACATAAGCCTTCCTCAAGTTTCTCTGTAGCGATATCGTCACCATAAGGGGGCGTTCAAGTATTACGTAAGCGCTTTTCTTTGCTTTGCTTATTTTTGATGACATGGTGGGTGGGGGGGGTCGATATGGTGATTACGTCAGCAGTTTCGATTCGAACTGTGGTGCTCATGAATCAATAAAAAACAGAATCCATAAAAGAAAAATGCATATAGGTACCAATGATTACGTAAGCATGGGAGGGGGGGGGGGTAAGAGGTTTGCTTACGTTTGCTGACAAGGGGCGGGGGGGGGGGGGGGGGTAAATAATTGTTAAAAATCTGCTTACGTAATACTTGAATGGTCCCTAATCTAACTCACTAACTTATTTGTTTTCACTTCAGCCATTGTCATTGTTTCGAATCATCATGTTATCAAAATCGTCTTCTTTATCACTATTGTTTGGTTTTCTCATCATCCAAGTTCTCATAAAGTGTTTTCAATTGTTGGTGATTATAACAACACCAGTTTGATGATTGATAAACTATAGCACCATCAGTAATGACATATAGCATCATGGAGAAGCAACAAGCCTCAATCAACCTTCACGCTGAATGAATGAAAGTAGAATAAATGCAGTAGAAATGAGAGCGTTAAGAAGTATGGAAAATGTAACAACGAAAGATAGAATAAGGAATTGTGTGCTGGTGTGAAAGAAGATAGAGTGACTACTGACTAGGATAGAAAAAAGTATGCTTAGTTGGTTTGCTGTCTACTGATGAATGTAGACTATCTATATGGGGAGTGTGAATGGTTGTGTTGTGCAGGGAAGGCCCAGAAGGACGTTCCGGGACCAAATAAGAGACTTTTTGAGAAAAAGTTTGGCCAAGTGTACCCTAAACCAACGAGCATCTATAAAGAACAGGGTGAAAGTCAAGAAAACGCATATATAATATATGCGTCGGTGGTTGTATACGTTAAGACACAGTGTATTTTGACAGTGCCTCCACACAAGCTGCTGTTGTACGACGAGGCAGGTCGCGACGTCGCCGGCGTCGTGGGGCCCCTGGAGGAGGGCGGGAACTTCACGCTGCTCTGCGAACTAAGAGGGGGTGAGTGTAGCTTTCATCGGCCGAGTGTACCATTAGTCAGTGGCGTAACTATAGGGTGGCAGGGGTGGCAAAATGCCCCCTAGAGCTAGGGGCCCCGAACTGGCTTGGTTTAGAGTACAGAAGGGACGCTGATGCACTTCTTCATATTGAAGAAGGAGCATCTGACGAATTTGCCACGGGCCCCAGACGTTATAGTTACGCCACTGCCATTCGTTTTAGTCCACTCTAACAAGAACAGGGTAACTGCAAGTCAAACTCGCGTACTGAGGTTTTGTACCTAAGAAACCCCTTTGTAAAAAAAACCGACCATGCGCGAGTCAGGGCGCAACGAGGGTTCTGTACGAATTCTTCAAGTTATTATAAAATCCAGTTTTAGCAGAGCTCTACTCTTAAGCAAAATGTAAGCAGTGTGAGGTAATTTTATGTTAGTTACTGACAGACAGACAGATAAAAATATTCTGCTTTTAATATTTGTTGTTATAGCGGCAACAGAAATACATCATCTGTGAACAATTTCAACTGTCTAGCTATCACATACATCAGGTCTTTATCCCTTACAAGGTAGCCAGAGACAAGGTAACAAGACCTAAAGGCCACGTTTAGCATGATTGTGGGCGTATAGGTGGAAAGGGGAATCAAAATAGTGATGGGTTGCTAGCCGCATCGCCTATAACATGCCTATGCCTATTCCCTCGATAGGCTTTTACCATCTGCGCGGGAGGAGAAGCAACTAGTACATTCTATGTTTTTACTTTACTCTCAGACCAGCATTGAAGCACTAGCTAGCTCGGATCATGAGATACAGCCTAGCCTGGTGACAGACGGACGGACAGCGAAGTCTTAGTAATAGGGTCCCGTTTTTACCCTTTGGGTACGGAACCCTAAAAACGGTCACTTTTGTTGTATTTTGATTTGTAAGAAATGTTTTGGCAAAACAAAGATTTTGACAAAAAATGAGGTAACTTCAATTGACTTTCTCCTTTGTTTAGTGAAAGGGACAAACAACAAAAATGTGAAAGGGACAAAAAATCATATCCAGTTCATCGAGTGTGGCCTCTTCTAGTAACTAGAAATAACTGCTGCGGTTCTTTGTGGCATGACAGTTTAGGGTGCCCGTTTTTTTTGCAAACGGGTTTATACATATTATTTATTTTTGTTCATATATAAAAAACTACTAAACATTAGAAAGGGCAAGACTACCGCACGAACGTCACAGATAAATTAACTGTCACGGAACACAAATTGCAGATTATGTTAATGAGAAACACAACTCAAACAAAGCATTTATTGGATGAAGTTACACAAAACTATTTGACATTAACTGCTCCAATGTTGCATGGTTTTAGTTTGAACTACTGCGTTTACATTGAGCCAATGTCAGCTAGGAGAAAAGCGGTTAAATGTTAGAGTAAGATGGAAATATATGCGGTGCTTATTTTAAGTGCAGGGCCTGAGTAGACGCTCGAGAGGAGCGAGCAGCGGGGCGGGGCGTGCGGCGTTCATGGTCAAATGAGCTTACAGAGCACTTAGTCTTTTTTATGGTGTGGTAAATGCGCCTTTTGCATCCGCCCGGTACCGGGGGTATGTGGGGCTCTCCCGCGACGGCAGGCATACCCACTAAAAACCACATGGATTGCCTATTCGGCCGTATGTGAGGCGTTACACTCGGTGTCACCGCGACGCCCCACGACCACCACGGGATGGGGTTCCCTCTTCGCGGCACCTGTGCAATGCTGGTTTGGGGATTCCCTCCCTCCCCCGCTGGACAGAGCACTTAGCCTACGGGCTGAGTTGTCCATTTTTTTTTTCGTAGATGACTCGACCCACACTAATCGGATAACTCGGCCCGCGGGCAAGTGCTCTGTGGACTCATTTGACCACAAAGGGCTTATAATACAAAAATAGGTAGATTAGGTTAGTCAGGCATCTTCAGTTGCCCGGGGAACAAAATACACTGACAACCAGGTGCTCAGCTAACATATTGAGTGCGTCAAGTCACCCACAGAAAAATTAATATGGTCAACTCAGCTCGCAGGCTAAGTGCTCTGTGGGCTCATTTTGACCACAAAGTGCTTCTGAACGCACGCTGCACAGAGCATTTTGCCGCTCCCCGCCCCGCTGAACAACAACAAATCTATTCCCTACTAGTTTTAATAATAATAATAATAATAACCTAGGTTAGGTTTTTATAATGTTTTTATATTTTGTATTAATATTGTTTTATTACTTTTTATATGAATATTGTAAAAACCTAACTTGAGATAAAAATAAATATACAGAATAATAATAATTTATTTCAGACTGAGTCCATAAAATGGTTAGTAGTTTTGCCTCACAAAAATAAAATACATTTCGAACGCGTTTGCGTTACAAAATCAAACGTGAGCGCTAAGAATGCCTATCGGGGTTGTCTTGATGACTGTCTCACTTACTTTAATGGGTTTGAATGGGGAGTGAGAAGACAACAAAACAAACCCGTATGGCTTTCTAAGATCTCACAGACTGTGACGTACTGTTTGTTGCCGTTTCTTTCCGCTAGTGGCGCTGCCAACTTGTAGTTGTAATAGTCGGCTAATATCGGCTTCGTAGAACTTTGTCTCGCTCTAACTTACCTACGTGACGCTGATCTTCTCGTTCCAAAGACCGAAGTGCAATCTTTTAGCCGGGTGCTGGCTTTCGTGTCGTCACAGTGTTTTTTTGTGTTTAGTTTTTAGTTGTATTTGGGTCCCAGCTGAAAAACAGCGTTGCAGTTTGCCGCAACAATATTATGTTCTACACCATATCGGTATATTCTTATAGTAGATTAATGCCGAGGCCTGGGAAGTAGCTAATTGCTGGATGAGTAACTTGTTTAAAAACACGAACTGCAGGTGACTGCTTTTTAAAGTTACGAATCCAGCAATTGCTCTTCCAGCTGAGGCAGATATAATGTTTTTCTCAAACATTGAGAGGAAATGAAAATAAATCGTGCACTAAACTTCCTCGCAACTTAGGTGGTTTTCACGTTCCCGCCTTTTTTCTTATTTAACTTTTTTTTATGTCGTCTGTCACCGTAAGCTATTTGAGACATTGATAAAAACGTTAGACTCGAACAAAACGCGCACTCCTCGGCCATCGACTTGGCTGTATGACATTGTTGTTCATTATCCCCTAGTTTCTGACTTTTTAATAAGTTGAAAACAAAATGAAAAACAGTCCAGCAATCCGATTTATGGTCAGAAAATCGCGCCTGCAATGTAATTCGGCCGTCAGCAAGGCACTTCGTGTTCTGTTACTTAGAATACAATGACGACATTTACGACAATGTTTGAGACAAATATATTGTACTTGTAATGATTGTGTGTAAATAAATATTTCTCTCTCTTCCCTCATATGTATACTTTCACACAATATGACTGATCTACAAAACTGTGCCGAACTTGACAGATAGAAAAATGCCCCATACACAAACGCATTTGTAACGCTAATAGTTATTCGGTTGTAGTTATTTCTCGGCAGAGTGCGCCATTGTGCTGCTGTCGGCTTGAGCGATGTGGCAATAGTCGGGGAATTTGTTTCTTGTATTACACCGTTAGGGGGTTTGGGGGGAATTGGGGGTGCGGGAGCAATACATCGGGTTAGATTCACGGTTTTTTGTGTTGTTATGAATTTTAACCACAAATTCAAATTCAAAACCTTATTTTGTAATTAGGCCGTGTCTTTTTTTAAACTGTCAGCGCATTCGGAAAGACCATCGTTGCCAAGAAGAATGCGCCGCAAGAAACTTTCTTCCATGCTGGTCTGGGAGCAAAGAAAAAACGTAGAACATACTAGCTGCTTCTCTACCCGCGCAGATGGTAAAGCCCATCGAGGGAATGGGCGAAAATCATAGCAATCATGTTATAGGCGATGAGGCTATCCCATCACTATTTTGATTTCATTTTTCACCTATACGCCCACAATCTTGCTAATTGTGGCCTGTAGGTATCTGTTACCTTAGGCTCTGTTTACCCCGTAAGGGATAAAGACGTGATTTGTGTATACGTATGTATGTGTATGCAATAATTAAAATCTACTTAACTTATAAAATAAGGTTACCAACTTGACACATTACCCACTAGAGAATAGCTGAATAATATCAAAACTAAAATATATTCTTATTATTGTCCTCTCAGCGTCCCTAATATTTTTCTAAATGCACGAAATCTTTTTGTTAAAATCAAAGGTGTCGTCCGAGTTTTGTTTTGTTAATAACGAGGTTACGATATATCTTGAAATATTACGCTTTGAGCGCTACAAAGTGTACGGGCGTCTAGGAGCAACTTGATTTTGAATAAAAAAATACAATAAAAAATCTTTACAGGATGTTCAAAAAAACTAACCAAGTAACTACTGAAATACTCCAGAATAATTTTAAAATACATACATACATATATCACGTCTTCATCCCTTACGGGGTAGACAGAGCCTAAGGTAACAAAACCTTAAGGCAACGTTTAGCATGATTCAGGGCGTGGAAAGGGAAATCAATCATTACCTATAACATGATTCCTAAGACTTTCGCCCGTTCCCTCGAAGTGCTTTTACCATCTGCGCGGGAAGAGAGGCAACTGGTAAATTCTGTTTTTTCTTTACTCCCAGACCAGCAAAATTGAAACGAATTTTAAAATACCTAATAGTTTTTCCTCTGTTCCCTATATGGAACAAACAGAGAATGATAAAATTAATTCATGCAGCGAAAAGTCGGAATTATAAATCAATATTAAAATAGCGTGAAATCGCAGGCAGGGCGCAATCACTAGATTTCTTTGTGAAAAAAATCATTTGTTACTCTGTGTACAGTCAGCCGCATATATCGATTTCTAATTTTTAGCATTAACTTAACGGAAAAGTTTTTCTTTGGTGGACGTAGAGGAAATGACAGACTGTTCATGTGGGTGACAATTCAAGTATAGTAAACCAACAAGTAGAACATGAAAAAACTTGTAAGTATATAAATTATATAATATTTTTGAAAAATAATTATTAAATTAAAAACATGAAGGACTTCGTCACATTGAAACAATAGTAGACTGTCTCTAATTTTATTAAGCACTACCCTCGGAGCCTATTTGCAAAAAAACATTTTACTTTTATTTTTATTTGATGAATACTTCTTAAGCCTATGGTCACTAATAATTCGTATGTCTTTATCAGTCACTTTGACATTTGTCTTAGTAAGGCAGACAAAAATACATTTTGCTCAGGTCCGTAACTTCTATATAACTAAAAAAATCCTTACATTACAAATACAATACAAATACTCTTTATTGAACACCACAAATCAGTACAAAACAATACAGAATCAAAGAACAAAGTAGACAATAGGCGGTCTTATCGCTTAATAGCGATCTCTACCAGACAACCAATATGATAGAATTAAATGAAATGAAATGAAATGTATGCTCATAGCTCATCTATGAGGATATTTTTGATATCATGAATTATTTCTTAATTTTTTACGTGGTTAAATCTTATAAATAAAAATATATTGACTTATAAAAAATCTCGGTCCGCCTGTACATCCGCATTAAGCCAATCGCCGAATATTTACGAGCTCTCGTTAAAATTTATTCCCCCTGTTTGTCGCGTTCAACTTCGCTACTAACGAATGTGACTTTGGCTTTCGCTCGAATTAGAAAGAATGCAAATTGGAAGGCGGCCATACAGGCTGTTCATTTTATATGGTAATAAATTTTGAAAAATAATATTATTTAAGAAGTTTCATTTTTGACAATGGGTCCAATTCATTAGCTAGATATTAAAAAACAAGTAAAGGTATTATCGCGCTGCGAAGAGAGATTTTTATGATAAAACCTCCCATGAGACAGATATGGTAATGCTAGAAATCAGAAAAAAAAGCCAAATAAAGTTTGAAGCACCAAATTGAAATGGTTTACTTGCAAATAGCAAGCAATTTGTATGATGTGATGAAAAACCTTTTTACGATTTTATTTTTCGTAAAAATTATTGCCAATATAAAAACAGTTATCATCAAAAATTATGAACTAATTATTTATGTCGTTCTTCGTTCCTTTAAACACTACATCGCTAAAATACCACGCAAGACGCTAATGCGTTGAGTGACATTAACATTGATTTATATCGAAGCACATAAACACAGTTCCCACGCGGGCCCGGTGCGGATTTGGAACTTCACACACCATTGAATTGCTTCGCAGATGTGTGCAAGTTTTAACCGAAAAGCCCATGGTAAATTCCAAATGTAATTAATTTATATCGCACATTAATTGCGAAAAAAGTCAGAGGTGCGAGCCCGGGCTCGAACCCTCAATCCTCTGCTTGTGAGGCCACAGGTCGAACCACTAGGCTACCTCGGCTTTTTATAACCCAAGCCCTCTCATTCTGAGAGGAGGCTTGTGCCCAGCAGTTAGACGTATGTAGGCTGAAGATGATGATCAAAATCCAAAAGAAAAATCGAAATTTTATTTTTGCTTATTGGCCGCCAAGCGCTCGTTTACATGTATTTTTTGAAAATACCAACCCATTCGGAAAAACCATCATTGCCAAGAAGAATGCGCCACAAGAAACTGGGCAGAAAGTAATTTTTTAAAAATAAAATACAGCAAGAATAGGTACTTAAATTCTTAAATTATATTAGTCTATAGTAGAGATGTATAAAGTCTCTAATACTAACGATGATGATGATGACATAAACATGGTTGCCATATTTGGTTGAAGAGCAAGCAGGCAATTGATTTTAGTTCATAGACCCCACTTGCAAATTGTTCAAAAGAAATTTCCAACCGTCAATTTCCCCCACGGGCTCCCAAAGCCATCAGCGACTCTGTGGATGTCAATCCGTGTATAATCAATCTAAGTTAAAACGCTTTTTACCTGTAGTCTTAAAACCCGGTAAAAATCCACTTGATTTATGTCAAATTTGGAGGGAGGTAAAGATTAAGAGAATGCAGATAGTGATTCATTACTCAGTCAAGATTGAACTGGTTTTTGCTGAGAATGGAGATGTGACGAGTGGAGGCACTGAAATCGGTGGAATCATCATTGATATTGATAGGTTTTGTTGTTTAAGTATTTAAAATTGCATTTTTGTTCATTGTTTCTATACATACATATATCACGTCTTTATCCCTTACGGGGTAGACAGTTTTTTTTACGGTGAGGAAATCTTTACGCATGCCCTAGACACACGGAGATGCCTAAGGTTTAAAAACTCTCCGGCTTTGCTTCAATCCGGTGTGATGGGGACGCAGACGGATGCCTCTAGACCCTCTGGGTTGACAAAGCCTAAGGAAACAAAACATTAAGGCCACGTTTAGCATAATTGTGGGTGTATAGGTGGAAAGGGGCATCAAAATAGTGATGGGTCGCTAGCCGCATCGCCTGTAACATGATTCGCCTATTTGTTTCTATATCTCTAGGTAAAGTCCTCATTGCGCTCTTGAGCCGGTGTGGGAGCTACAGCTCAAGCATTCACATTCTGCGAGGAGGCCTGTGCACTATGCACGTTATAAATAGCCTGGAGATGATAATTGATTTAGTCTTCAAACTATAAATAAATAAATATCTTGGGACAAATTACACCAATTGACCCAGCCCCAAACTAAGCAAAGCTTGTACAATGGGTACCAGGCATCGGATAAACATACTTATTATAATGTAGATAAATACATACTCAAATACATACAACATCCATGACTCGGGCACAAGCATTCGTATTCATCACACAAATGTCTACCCCTACCGGGATTCCAACCCAGGACCTCTAGCTTGTTTGTCAGAGTCACTAACCACTAGGCTATCCGGTCGTCAAATTTAAAATTTTCCTTTACTTATATTTATTAAGTAAAACAAAAGTTACAAGTGAATAATATAAAAATACACACAAGAACAGGAACAAGAATAATGGCAACCAGAAGAATAGTCACGTGAAAATAAAAGATCCCGTAGGAGATGCGCGCCAGGAACTTCCGCAGCCATAGCGAAAGGAACCAGTCGAGCGGACCACTGTGACAACTTAATCTTCTCTCCTCTGAACATATGCAAGATGTACCCGAATAACTTCTTCATCTTAGTTTGTATGCTTAGTTTGTATAATCAAGTTTAAAAGTTTTGACGCATTTTCAAATTAATATTCCTGACTGCAATAAAATTCTGACTGAATTCTCGAATATTGTCGACACGAGTAATGTCGATACCTGGAAAAAAATATTATGCATCGCTGAGCAATATATCAAATGAATAAAAATGTAGAAAATTATTTCACAAAATACATTTTTCAACGTATTCCACGATTCATAAATAATTCAAATGTTGGTGAAAGTTTTTAAACAACCTGTAGTTATTATTTACACTTGTGGGGCCATTTATAGCTTTTATGTTAAAGTTTTCGAGTTAATCACATTTTTTAACGCAGGATTAGTGTGAATTTTAATTACTGACAATGCTATTTTTAGGTTTTGTTACCTTAGGTTCTGTCTACCCCGTAAAGGATAAAGACGTGATATATGTATGTATGTGTTATTTTTTTTAATATGTATTAGGGTATACCTGTATTATTTTGTAGGAGTTTTTTTATGTCACTCACAAATAAAAAAAAAGATAAAATATCGAAAAAAAAGATCGATCCGATTTTGTTTCGCACTGGCATCGTCAGTCATACTTTTTTAGTTTTTTTACGAGCAATCAAATGGACAGCATGTTGTAAAACTATATACTAGTCATTGCCAACGTTTTCCCCGCATAGACAAAGATATATTTTTTCAAAAAGCTAAGTAACTAAAATCAGTCCACGCGTTTTGCTTTTCTTTGGCTTCCAGTGTCACAAAACTGGTATGTGATACTGGGTAGTTCGTAACACTTAACCCTACTTCATGTCGCACAGTCGGGTAAAAACAAGACTTTTTCAAAACGTCTCATCAGTTCTAATTATGCAGCATCCCCTTAAGATAATCCATCAGGATTACAGCAGAGAGCGTTAAATTGTTTAATGGAGCGTCGCCTTTACGCGGTTCCATATATTTTCATTTGAGACTGATGTTGCCGCCATTTTTCAAAGATATTGTTGGGGTGTGGCTGCACTGCGAGCGATGTCATGCTCCTTCGTCTTGTCTCCGCCCGTACACATGCTAGAAAACTAGGTCAACGTAGCCTTAAGGACTTTACCTTAGGCTCTGTCTACCCCGTAAGGGATAAATACGTGATTTATGTATGTATGTATCACGCATGCGTTGGTAACTTCTCTAGTTGCTATTTCGTATTCGTATTCATCCGTTCGGAACTTGAATATTAGTCAGCAAGTTTTATTAAGTTTTTTTTCTGAAACAGCTAGTAGGTAATAAAATATTAGTAAAAAGAATTTAGTAATTTTTGGAAGTCTATTAAACACACAAATCAAATCACGTCTTTATCCCTTACGCCGTAAGGCTTACGGGATAGATAGAGCCTAAGGTAACAAGACCTAAAGGCCACGTTTGGCATGATTGTGGGCGTAAAGGTGGAAAGGGGAATCAAAAATAGTGATGGGTTGCCAGCCGCATCGCCTATAACATGATTCCTAAGATTTTCGCCCAATCCCTCGATGGGCTTTTACCATCCGGGAAAAAAAGCAACTGGTACATTCTATGTTTTTTCGTTACTCCCAGACCAGCATGCGAGATCATTGTCAAGATAAGTCTTAATTTTAAAAATACCCTGTTACCGTCAAAGTCCTAATTCATCTCGCTTCGTTAGAATGTCAATTTTAACTTTCTTTTCTTCGATTCCCTTTTCCTTCTTTTATTTCCAGCAACGTCAATGCTCTAATTTTATCCGCCGCGCTTGGTTAGTTTAACTCGCTCACACTGCGTCCATCACAGCGGAAATTTTCTTTCCCAGTACGAGATGTAGGTAGAGATCCGACTGTATTATTTGTTATTAAAAAAAAGTTTATTTTGCTTATTGCCCGCCAAGAGCTCTTTTACTACTTTTTTGAAACTACAAGCGCATTCGGAAATACCATCATTGGCAAGAAGAATGCGTCGCAAGAAACATCGCAGAAAGTCATTTTTTCATAATAATAAAATAAAAAGTCCTATATAGGACTTAAATAAGTGTGCCAAATTGACTTCTGGAAAGGGGTCAAATTTTAATTACCTACTAGATTTGTCCCAAACAAACAGGCCAGTAATAACTCTTGAAGTAAAATAAGCAGAGCATCAGGGATAAAAATAATATATATTAGTTGTAACGGTATGCAAGAGAGTACAGAGACAAGTAAGTGACACAATAGAACACAATAAAGCGTATTCTAAATTATAAATCAATAGTATCAAAAGTGGCCAGGGTGTTTACTATTAGCATAGGACACAAGAAGGCTTAACAGTAACTAATAAGTACATACGTTCTACTATTGGGCACTGGTCTCTCTGAATGTGAGTAATTACAAGTTAAGTAGAATTCAAGTATTGTAATAAAATATGTAAGTCCGGTGATAATAGGTACAATACAATACAATACAAATACTCTTTATTGAACACCACAAATCAGTACAAAACAATACAGAAACAAAGAACAATGTAGACAATAGGCGGTCTTATCGCTTAATAGCGATCTCTTCCAGACAACCAAAAAGCTAAATAAGTTGGAGACAGTTTAAGTAGGTGGCGGAAACAAATAGACAGGATAAACGCAGGGATAATAAAAACAACAGTACCAACATAAATATAATACATAGCTAAATAAATAAAATAAAATAATTCATACATATACACATAACATAAAACTTAAGATAAAATAAATGTGAGAAGCAATGAAAAATAAGAAGGCCATACAACAGAAAAGGATTTAATCAGAAGCAAAAAGAAAAGATAAGGTACTAAAGACAGGGAGTGGATTAAATTAGTGATAAATAGTGAGATTTGAGTAGGTTTTTAAAAATAGGTAGAGTTTTAGCTCGTCGTAGATCTACAGGAAGGGAATTCCACAGACGGATAGAGGTACAATTCTCTGTCTGTCCCTATCTATGTATATTTTTAAAACTACGCAACGGATTTTGATGCGGTTTTTTTTATATGCAGACAAAGTGGCGGGCAGAAGCTAGTACAATTTATATTAATAAAATATAATAATGTACAATAAACGAAGGAAAATTTACACAAGTTAAAGAGATGGCGCGAGCCATGTCTTCTTCAAACATTCCCTGAATGACACTAACCGAGGGAGATTGCTCGATGGCAGTTGGCAACCGATTCCACAGCCTAGTCTGTCTTCGAATGTAGTAAAGAATGTTGTTGGATTTCAGCCTGTTTTTTATTTAATCCCGCCTCCTGCTTTATTCATGCGGCCCAACTCAGTTTATAGGACGTAATTTTACAAATTAATTCGCCGTTTTGAACTCAGTTCATGTTTATGGTGGAATGGAAATATTGGAGGAAGGAGAAAAAACTGGCAAGCTCGCTGATGTATTGGATTGTGGGAACGGGAAAATGTTGACTTTTTATCGCTATTTATATAACGTTGGTAACGGCAAATAAAAAAGTATAATTGAATAAATTAAATAGCAAGGTCTCTTATTATTGTAAGTCTAGTTTCACATAATATAATACACACATACACACACACAAATCACGTCTTTATCCCCTTACGGGGTAGACAGAGCCCAAAGCAACAAGACCTAAAGGCCACGTTTAGCATGATTGTGGGCGTATAGATGGCAAGAGGAATAAAATAGTGATGGGTTGCTAGCCGCATCGCCTATAACGTGATTCCTAAGGTTTTCGCCCATTCCCTCGATGGACGTTTACCATCTGCAAGGGAAGAGAAACCACAGGTACATTCTATGTTTTTTTTTACTCCCAGACCAGCATGGAAGAATGAACGCTATCCCGTGGGAACTACGCATTTTTCCTGAATAAAAAGTATTCTATGTCCTTCCCCGGGACTGAAGCTATCACTGTACCAAATTTCATTAAAATCGATTTAGCGGTTTAATTTTGAAAAGGTAACAGACAGACACGCAGACAGAGTTACTTTCGCATTTATAATATTACCAGCTTCTGCCCGCGTCTTTGTCTGCGTAGAATTATACATAATAAACCTGCCTCTTGAATCACTCTGTCTAGTAAAAAAAGCGCATCAAAATCCGTTGAGTAGTTTTAAAGATCTAAGCATACATACGGTCAGACAGACATCGGAAAGCGACTTTGTTTTATACCATGTAGTGAAGTTGGGGCTGCTATGGGTGGTGTAGCGGTATAGCACGCGTCACGGAATGACGAGGATCCGGGTTCGATTCCCGGCCTTAGCTTTACTTTTCCGATTTTTATATGGGTTCTAATTTTCAGTGACATTTACAAAATAAAGTTCCCGTACTGGCCGTGTTGCCTCCGGGTAGCAACGGCGACCCTTTGAACCAATATATCTGCATTTGGTGCATTATAATTCGCTGACATATGAAGCTGTCCAAATGTCGATATTCTCAGCATAATTTGTGTTCGATTTCGATAGGATTTATGATAATTTGGATCAATAATGACATATTGCTGAATTATCCATTGGTTTATACTTGCCACTGTAATTGCATAGCTTTTTGCGGGTAGGACTTTCTCTCGTTCTCTTCATACATGCTTTGTTAACAATCACGTTTTTATCCCTTACGGAGTAGACAGAGTCTGAAAGTAACATGACCTCTAGGCCACGTTTACCATGAGCTTATAGGTGGAAAGGGGTTTTTTTTTTTTTTTTTTTTTTTTAAATATAAATAGTGATGGGTTGCTAGCCGAATCGCCTGTAACATGGTTCTTAAGATTTTCGCCCATTCCTCGATGGGCTTTTATCATCAGCGCGGGAAGAGGGAGAGCCCTACATACCCCCGGTAAACCCGTACCGGGCGGGAATGCATAAGGCGCATTTTCCACACCATCAAAAAGGCTCTGTCTACCCCGTAAGGGATAAAGACGTGATAATTATGTACTTATGTATGGTATTGTAGTGTAGTGTAACTAATACTAAAGAAGTTCAACATGGACCACGGTGGGGTATAGCAATACGATAGGTACTACAGGTGGTATCTTCCATGCTGGTCTGGGAGCAAAGAAAAAACATAGAATGTACCAGTTGCTTCTCTACCCGCGCAGATGGTAAAAGGCCATCGAGGTAATGGGCGAAATTAACAGGAATCATGTTATAGGCGATGAGGCTAGCAACCCATCACTATTTTTATTCCGTTTTCCACCTATTCGCCCACAATCTTGCTAAATGTGGCCTGTAGGTACATGTTACCTTAAGCTCTGTCTACCCCGTAAGGGATAAAGACGTGATTTGTGTGTATGTGTATGTATAGCTACTACAATAACAACTAACAGGTAGGTAGTATTTACCTACATGTACCTCGTAGTTTCTCTTTGTAAAGACTTAGATGGAAATGGAAATAGTTCGTCAACTAGATACCGCGTCTCGTGGAATGCAATACGAGGTAAACTTTCATATGGAACCAGTATTTGCAGCTAAGAAACCCAGGCATATGGTTGCCTGAGAGATCGCTCTGTAGCGTCAAGGCCGCCTATTGTTACCTTGTAATACTCTGTATACCTTTTTTCTGTTTTGGTTGTTATTTGTGGTGTTCAATAAAGAGTTATTGTATTGTATTGCATAGCGTATTAATTTCTAGGTACTATCAAATGAATCAAGACATTTTTACTTCTTGATTTTTCATGTTTACTTTTACGGTTTTACCGTTAGAAATTAAATTTCTAAACGATACTGATAATTAGCACGTAGAAAAATCCGAAAAGTAAAGCTATGGCCGGGGATCCTCGTCATTCCGTGCCGCGTGCTATACCCCTACACCACCCATAGCAGGTGGGTAAACTTTCGAATTTTTCTATCTGTTACTAGCTGTCACGTGACCTTGTTACTTTGCGAATTTTTGTCGCTAAACATCATCTATTTGAATGATGTGTCTGTACGACATACATGCTGGTCTGGGATTAAGAAAAAACATAGAATTTACCAGTTGCTTCTCTTCCCGCGCAGATGGTAAAAACCCATCGAGGGAATGGGGAAAAATCTTAAGAATCATGTTGTTGGCGATGCGGCTAGCAACCCATCACTATTTTGATTTCCCTTTCCACCTATACGCCCACAATCAGGGTGCGTAACGATGGCTATAAAATTTTTTGGTATAATATTAGTAGCAATAACGCTCATTTGATATAATTATTAAATCATATAACAACACTTAATATATTTACATATGACATAATTATCATTTCTTATAATGATCATTTGATATAATATCATTTAATATAACATTCTTTAAGTATAATATACAATTGGCATAACCATTATTGATATAATGTATTAGAGACATAATCACAAAACGAACTGCTATCAAAAAGTAGGTTAGGTTAGGTTTGAACTGCGTCCCCCAACAAAAACGAACTGCTATAAAATATATAAAATGAGCGTTATACCATATAATCGTTATAAGAAATAAGCGTTATACCGAACGATAAATATACGAAATAAATGTATATATTTTAAAATTATACCAAACGTTTATTATACACAATGAGTGATTATACCCTTTGAAATTATATCAAATGTTGATATATCGATAGAAAATAATATTAAATATTTTTATATCGATCATTACACACCCCCACAATCATGCTAAACGTGGCCTTTAGGTGTTGTTACGGCTCTGTTATACCCCGTAAGGGATAAAGACGTGATTTATGTATGTATGTATGTATTCAACTTGCCATTTTACTAAAAGCTTGTTTTTCTGTCTTGAATAGATGATACTGCAATGATACTGTACCAAATATCGTTAAAATGTCTACAGTATTTTTACGAAAATTGATTTTTGTATTATGCCGTCCTTCTCTCTCTTTTGTTAACCGCCATCAGTGTGAGAGGGACGGTAGAATATAAAATCCAAATTTCTTCGGAGTTTAAGAACTTCATGAGCAATTACTTCTATTTTGTAGCAAGATACTGCGGTTGAAACATTCCACGGACCCATTGAATCACTTTCAACAATCCATAGCTAATATTGATAAATCTCTATCGAATGCAGCAGCGCTTGGAGTAATCAACCAATAGAGTGAAATTAAAAATGTCGTAGAATATTATACAAAGTCGTCAGGTACAGTCTGAACGCCCCTGCAAAGTTTCGTATCGTACTCTACTTATAATTCAAAAAATCCTACTAATTTATAGATGTTAGTTAATACGCCAAAGCGGTGAAAAACAGATTTGGATGAAATTTGGCGCATAGATATAGTATGTACGAGTAGGTATGTATGTACGTATAACTCTTTATTGTACATAAAACACATGAAAAAGATTAATACAATGACAACTCAAATGAACAAAGGCGAACTTATCCTTAACAAGTATTTCTTCCAGTTAGTCTTAACACATATAATATTACAAACTAGTTGTTATCCGCGACTCTGTCTACAAATGAGTCGTTTATCGCAATCCCACTGGAGCTATGCATTTTTTTTTTTGTAAAAAACTATCCTAAAAAAACTAGTTGCTGAGCCAGCGACCGTTTTACTTTTGCGAAGACACACAACGCTGATGATCTATTTTTCATGTCTGTGTTTTTTTTTCTTGTTACTTTTCTATAAAATTGTGTATATTTATATGTTTGTGTGTCTTGCAAAAAGGAATAAATGTCTTCTTTCTTTCTTGATCCGGGATAAAATCAGAAATCACTTATGTTGCAAAATTTAATAGCGTTACTCTATTGGTTAATTCTTCCAGCAGCGCACTCATTACCGCATTCGAGATACTGTTCCAAGAACTAATTGATTAACCGATACAGTCAAACCCATTCATTATTGAATCACTTGAGAATTGGTGATTTATATCGCAGTACTGGTTGCTCGAGACATCACCGGAATTCCATTACACCATCATCAGCCTGCAGACGTCCACTGTTGCACAAAGGCTTCTATCTCTATCTATCTACAGCCATTGTCCGTCCACTGCTGGACGTAGGCCTCCTTCATATTGCGCCAACTTCTTCTTTTACTTTTTCTGTGCCTACTCTTGCTTAATACTTATCTCCTGTCAATCGTCCAAAGGTTAACTGGAAGAGATCCTTTTTAGGTATAAGTTCGCCTTTGTGCATTTGTGTTGTGCTGTATTCCTCTTTTTCTTGTGTTTTATATACAATAAAGTGTTATACATACATATACAATCGTAAGTGTCCATGGATGCTGGTGCCCCTCTTTGTCATTTTGCGATGGGCCAAAATCTTAGGAATGTTATAGGCGATGCCATCTTGATTCCCCTTTCCACCTATACGCCCACAATCATGCTAAACGTGGCTTAGATCATGTTACCCTAGGCTTTGTCTACCCCGTAAGACGTGATTTATGTATATATTAAAGTACCTAAATTATAATAAATGTATAAACACGTTTGCTTTGGATCTTGCGTTTGGAAACAAAAAATTATAATTCCCTAAATGTCCCAAAAACCTCTGGGAATTGGGAGGGACAAATCACTTAACTTGATTCTGATAAAAATATTGCGTTACAGTGACATACATAGCGGTAGTGATATTACATATTAGGGTTCCGTACCCAAAGGGTAAAAACGGAACCCTATTGCTAAGACTTCGCTGTCCGTCCGTCTGTCACCAGGCCGTATCTCATGAACCGTGACAGCTAGACAGTTGAAATTTTCACAGATGATGTTATATTTCTGTTGACACTATAAGAAATACTAAAACAGAATAAAATTAATATTTAAAGGGGGCTCCCTTACAACAAACGTGTTTTTTTGCCGTTTTTTTATTACCAACAAATTTAACTATCCCTTTCCAGCTATACGCCCTTAATCATGCTAAACGTGGCCTTAAGGTTTTGTTATCTTAGGCTCGGTTTACCCCGTAAGGGATGAAGACGTGATATATGTACAAAAATGTGTATTTTACACAATACACTTTTAAAATAATGTATTAAAAGTACATTTTTTTTAGGCCGTCCCCAACCAACTTTAACCTGGCTCATCAACAACAAGCCAGTGGAGGACCACACTCTACTGAAGAACGACGGGAAAGTGGTGGTCAGCAGGATCAGCGTGGGCGGCGCCGAGCGAAGCTGGCTCAACCACACCGTCCGCTGCCAGGCCACCAACACGCCCCTGCTGAGCCCGCACGAGCGCACGGCGAGGGTCGAGATGCACCGTGAGTAATTACCATCTACTTCACAGTTCCAAGAGCTAATGGGTCACACCGTCCGCTGTCAGGCCACCAGCACGCCGCTCCTGGGCCTGCACTAGTGCACGGCGAGGGTCGAGATGCACCGTGAGTGATTACCAACTACTTCACAGTTCCAAGAGCTAGTGGGTCACACTGTCTGCTGTCAGGCCACTAACACATCGCTGCTGAGCCTGCACGAGTGTACGGCGAGGGCCGAGATGCATTGTAAGTGATATCAATGAATTCGACGAAACAGGTTTTTTAATACTGTGACAGAAGACCTGTGTGGTTAGTACACCTTCGATTATCATGTAGAATATCTCATGTACCGGTAGTTCCTCCGGGTTCAAAATTTTAGACCATACGATCGGTCAATATAATACATTAGATCAAAATATTGTTCTCAACTAGCCCCAACGTCACCAAGACAACATAGATATATTTGTGTAGTCTTTTCACAAAGTAAACAAACGATTTACGCGAAGGTACGAAAAACAGCCAAAGGGCTCGATGGAGCGGAAATACACACATAAACAAAGAAAAAGAGCATTATTCCAAATATATGGGAGTTTTAAATCTCTTAAGTGGCGGAACGTACGTCTTGGAATCGCACGAAATGTATGGCGCTTTTGGAGCGTTTTAACTCGATTTTGGAGTTTTAAAATGGGTTTGACTCCGAATGGCCGGTAATGGTAAATACGGAGAGCTGTTGTATGGTTCACCTAGGATTTTGCATTACCTCAACGTGCAACCGCTCTGTGGAGGATAAACTCCTTTTTACTGCCAAAATGTATTTTATAGTTGGGTTGCAAACCTTATGACAGCAGCATCTTATTTTTTATAACTGATTCAGTTCCTTACGAACCACGGTAGGAGGTGCTGCCACGAGGTCACTCATCTTATGTAGTTCTATTCCTATACTTATTAAAAACCAGTTTATCGTCATAAGCCGCTTTCATTTATAACATACAGTCCACTAGTTCGCCACACACTCCTTGCGCAGACGAGGAGGGAAAAGGCGAACTCGGTGCTTGCACCGCTCGCCCGATCCCATGAGGCCAGCGGGAACGGTAACGGGGCAGTACCTACCTGCATTACACGGTCTCATCGTCTAAGGGTAGACGGACGCGGTCCCGGTGGAAGCCGGGACCACCGGGGGGCGTTTGTGGTGTAACCGTAGTGGCATCCCACTGCGTCCCCATCACACCGAATTGAGGCAACGCCGGAGAGTTTTTAGTTTGGGTATACCCCTCCGGGATACCCCCCACGGGAACTCTTTAATTTTCCGGGATTAAAAGTATCTAAAATGTTGACCACGGATATAAGGTACCAACACGCAAAATTTCATTTAAATCGGTCCAACAGTCTTGGAGATTAGCGAACACAGACATAGGTAAATGAACAAACACATCCATAGGGGAGACCGAGGAGAGTTGAAACAGAGGTGAGTTGATACAAAGCCGATTTCTCTGAACTTTGACTGTTTATCGGGCTGGTAACTTCGCTAATCCGTTGCTCTTTCTACACTCCACAGTTTGTGTGAAGTTGTGACCTCGCTAACTGTCATAGGTGCAGAGAAATCGGCTTTGTATCAACTCACCTCTGTCTCAACTCTCCTCGGTCTCCTTACAGACAGACAAAAATTATAAAATCTACTTTTTGTGTTTTATTACACTTCTCTAATCGTTAGCACTCTATTTTTGATGAATTTATTTAATGTACAGACACGAACTTTCTACTGATTTATTATAATGTAAAGATAAGATATTTTTATATATCTCGTTTCTGCCGTTTCCAACCAAAGCAACTGGAGGTCTAAGGGGAGGCCTATGTCCAACGGTGGACACCCTGGCCTGGACATGACTGATATGATGATGAATTTTATTTCGTATGGAACGTATGACGTTTTCATTCTATTAGGTAGTTTGCTCTACATGGGTGTGTAACTACCCTTCAGTGCTGTCGCCTCTCAAGCAATATTAATGGCCCTCTCAGAATACGTTCTTAACTCGATTTGTGTTCCCGTATATCAAGTTGCGTCCGGAATAAGACGCGGACCTTAAGGCGTTTACAGAAGGACTGCACTCCGACTGTAACTCACATGTTCTATTGCAGTTCTGTTGCAATCAGTACAATTTTTGAGGGTAGGATATTGTCAATAATAAATTCCTTAAGTTCATAATCTGGGTGCGAGTCGGATACCTCCACGTTGATCAAGAGCTGCGGTTCGTTTTGGATTCGTCCGGGGGGACGAGCAGTGCTTGGTCCGGTGCACCCTGGGTACCGGCTAATGATTTCCTAGCAGATTCTGAGGGATATCATTATCCGTTGGCTAAGAGCCCGACAGGGGGGAGGGGTTCTTGACCGTGTTCTACCGTACAACGTTGCCGACGTTTTTGTCACAATATTTTTGAATACTGTACCTATTTATTACTTTGACATTGGCGAAAATCGATGGGGCCATATTAAAAAAGAAAGAAGGAAGAAAATATACGAACTCTTCAGCTGCTTCCATGCTGGTCTGGAAATAAGGAAAAAACATAGAATGTACCAGTTGTTTCTCTTCCCGCGCAGATGGTTAAAGCCCATCGGGGGAATCGGCGAAAATTTTAGGAATCAATAGGCGATGCGTCTTGCAACCCATCACTACTTTGATTCCCCTTCTCACCTATACGCCCAAAAACGTGGCCTTTAGGTCTTGTTACCTTAGGCTCTGTCTACCCCGTAAGGGATAAAGACGTGATTTATTCTCCTACAGTTTGTCCACCTGGTTTTTGATGGAGCTCCGCCCAAGGGCCGGAGCCCGGAACTCCTTTTTCAACACCTATCTAACCTAACCGACCTATTTTTTAATTAAAATATTATTGAGTGATTCAAAATAGTGACAGATTTTTTTTGGATGGACAAATTAAGTGGGCTGGTAAGTCTATAGAGCCACTGCTGGGCACAGGCCTCCTCTCAGCATGAGAGGGCTTGGGCTATAGTTCCCACGCGGCCGTTTTTACGGAGTCTTCGGTGAGCGAGTCTGACTTGCAAGTGGGCGGTTTTATTCATAAGAGACCATACTAAAAGACGTACCTATTTAAAATATCCGAAAAAAAATATGTAAATGTCACTGATTGTTAGAACACATAGAAAAATCCGAAAGCAAAGCTATGGCCGGGAATCGAACCCGGATCCTCCTCATTCCGTGACGCGTGCTATACCATTACACCACCCATATTGGCAGAGTGCAAAGCGGGTGGATGGGGTAGCCTAAACGATCACAGCGCTCGCTACGGCTAAAATTGTCATTTTTGTCGCTGACTTGAGCTGTCAAATCCATATTGCAGTAAACATTTTCGAATCGTTTTTGAGATAAAAATATGGTCCTGGTAAGATGTGTTGTTGTGAATTGTAATAACACCAAGAAGAACAGCGACTGTAAATTTTACCAATTTCCAAGACCATGGTGGAAACGAGACCAAAGAAATAAGTGGATATTTGCCGTAAGAAAAAAAAAGTAAGTTACCTAACCTCTAAAATTTCACTGAATACAACAATTTTAATATTATTGGCAATAATGTTACTGACTACCATTGTCCAAAATTCTGTAATATAGTAAAATAACACAAGATTTCATTAATATTTTTCACAATATTTACTTACTTCTTGTTTGACAGCGGTGACAATATTGTCCATAATGGCCGCCTATCACATGGCGCTGTCGTCGCGCACGGTCCCAATAGCAGGTTACTTTTCGGATTTTTCTGTGTTCTAATTTTCAGTGACGTTTAGAAATTTAATTTGTAACGGTAAAACCGTAAAAGTAAACATAATTTGATAGTACCTTAGAATATCCGTTTGTGCCCACTCAAAGTATTAACTTTGATTGACTAAATACTTTTGATTGGTGAATTTATTAGCTGACATTTCGGATGACTTATGTATTTCCCAATCAGCTGGCTTTGCGGATATTTTCTAAAAATATCAATTCTGGTAAAAGCCCATCGAGGGAATGGGCGAAAATCATAGGAATCATGTTATAGGTGATGAGGCTAGCAACCCATCACTATTTTACTTTCATTTTTCACCTATACGCCCACAATCTTGCTAAATGTGGCCTGTAGGTATCTGTTACCTTAGGCTCTGTCTACCCCGTAAAGGATAAAGACGTGATTCGTGTACCTGTATGTGTTTTAAATTTTAAATTTAATGTTACGGCTGATTATTTATTTATTTAGTCAATAAAAAATTACAGCATTACAGTCGAAACCAATGCGCTATAAAATTCAAAAAATAGAATAAATGTTATTTATTATGACGATGGTAAGTTAACTCTTGCGTCTTTTCGCAGTGCGGCCAACGTCGGTGGTGATCACAGACAAGCCCGGGCAGATGTCAGCAGACAGCGAGGTCACTCTGGTCTGCGTGACGCGGGGCAGTAGACCGTCCGCCGAAGTCACATGGTTCAGAGAGAACCGCAGATATACCAGGGGAAAGGTTCGTTCATTAAACCATCTTCTTTGATCAGGGCATGGACTTCTTTGTTTCGAGGGAATTTATGGAAACATTTATGGAATTTCTCAGGTACCAGTGAGGAATTACGACTAATTATTCATTTACGGCGTTTTTGTAGCTTATATATGATTAAAAATAAATGTCGAAAAACCTAGTGCCGCTTTAAAGCGGTGGTGCCGGAAGTTAGTGCATTTTTTTTTCAATGTATGAGAAAAAATATGTACCGTTCGGAAATGACGGCATAGCGCTCAGAGTTATTTTTTGATTATAGTAATATCCTTCCTTCTATGCTTCATTCACGCTGGTTCATTTCACGTTTTTTTTCCATACGCATATTATAAACGCGAAAGTTTGTAAGTAATTAAGTATGGATAGATGGATGGATGCTGGTTACTCTTTCACGTGAAAACTACTGAATGGATTTGGATAAAATTTGGAACGGAGGTAGATGATACCCTAGAATCTAGGGTGTTAATCTAGGGCCTAGATTAACACATAGGCTATTTTTGATCCCGGAAAATTGCGTAATTCCTGCGGGATAGCGATAAACGACGATGCGGACGACGGGCAACAGCTAGTTGATTATAATTGTGTCAACAGCATAGCGAGTACTCGAACGACACGACGACAGTGAGCCGTCTAACGATCGTGCCGCAGCCGGAGGACGACGGCGCGACGATGCGGTGCCGTGCCGACAACGCCATCTTGCGGGCCGCCCTCGAAGACTCGTTCAGGATGAGCGTCGTTTGTAAGTTTCTTTGTCCTCTTTTAACCCCTATTTTAATTTTTATTTAGCGGAGACTAAATCTTTATGGATGCCCTAGGCATGTCGATGTCTAGGGTTATGTGGGACTCCCCGGGTATACCCGAATTAAAAACTCTCCGGCGTTGCCGCAATCCGGTGTGGTGGTGACGCAATGGGATGCCACTAGCGCTTCACCACAAAGGCCCCCCGGCGGCCCCGGCTTCCGCCAGTACCGCGTCAAGAAGGGGAGGGCCCGTACGCTGGGCCCGTCTTCCCTTAGACTATGAGACCGTGCAATGCAAGTAGGTAATGGTCCTGTTTTAACCCCTGACACGAATGGTGTTACAAGTTTGACGTCGATGTATCAATCAATCAATTTTTAAAAGAAATAGCGCCATCGATACTGTCGATGGTACCGCCAATGTCGAGGTTGTAGAAGACAGTGTCGTTATTTATTTAACCGTTGTTCGGTGAACGTCGATGTATCAATCAATCAATTTATAAAAAGAAATAGCGCCATCGGTACTGTCGATGATTCCGCCAATGTCGAGGTTGAAGAAGACAGTGTCGTTATTTATTTAACCGTTGTTCGGTGGACGTCGATGTATGTGTGTGAGTCTGTTTGTGGCATCGTAGCTCTCAAACGCAAGGATCGATTTCGATGCGGTTTTATTCATTCGAAAGCCAGTTTCCTTGTGGAGGTTCTTCGTGTTTGGTAAAAATCTGTCGAGGACTTTGAAGAGCATCAGCTCTTTTCCGAATGTGGGGCATAAAGTGGTTTTTTTTACATACATACATAAATCACGTCTTTATCTCTTACAGGGTAGACAGAGCCTAAGGCAAAGGCCACTTTTAGCATAATTGTTAGCGTATAGGAAGAAAGGGGAATCAAAATAGTGATGGGTTGCTAGCCACATCGCCTGTAACATGATTCCTAAGATTTTGGCCCATTCCTTGGATGGACTTTTGTCATCTGCGCGGGAAGAGAAGCAACTGGAGCTATGTTTTTTTGCTCCCAGACCAGCATGGAAATGGTTCTTTTTTATTTTTTATTTTTTTATATGTATATGAATAGGAAGGCAAACGAGCAAGTGGGTCACCTGATGGTGATTTGCGTATTAACTCGATTACTGCGTGGTGGTTTTTTTTTTTTATTTGATGTTATGTGTTTATTCTTCTTGTAAGTCTCTTTTTTTATGTCGTTATATGAACAGTCTCTAATCTGGACATATAAATACACGCTTAGGCCCAAGCGACCTTACTAGTCCATTATCTTTCTTAATACAAATCCAGCAGCTATCTTTATTTATTCCTTTATTTATTACATTAGACATGACTTAGGCAAGAATCCGAATGAGACAATCCCAAACATATTAAAGCCGTGTACATCTCGAGACAACATGGGTTGGCCATGAAGCGAACAATAAAAGATACTAAACATCTAAGGGACAGCAATAAAGCCGTAAATGCTTACAAACGCCTCCAAATAGCCCCAAATAAAAATAAACTTTGTCATCACAAAGCTAAGACTTCTTTTTGCTGTCACTATCCCACGTAGACATAAGTAAGCGCTCAAATTTAAACTTTGTTACGTCTCATAAGATCTCAGTTTCGCAAGTTTGCGTGAATAGTTTTTTAAGCTCTTTCTGTTTTGGACTTCAAGTCGCTCTTAGGGAATACTTTTTGAAGTCCAACGTAAACTCGATGGCTAATCTGGAGTCAATTTTTAGGATCTCCGCAGTACGTACACATACATACATACCGTCACGCCTCTTTCCCACAGGGGTAGGCAGAGACTACTATGTTCCACTTGCTACGATCCTGGCATAGTTCTTTCGCTACATCCACATTCATTAATCTCTTCATACATGCTCGTCGGTTCCGGGTACTCCTGACCTGACCTTTTTCCTGATCTATACTTCTATGCTAATATTATAAAGAGGAAAAATTTGATTGTTTGTTTGTTTGCATTGAATAGGCTCCGAAACTACTGGACCGATTTCAAAACTTCTTTTGCCGTTAGAAAGCTACATTATCACTGAGTGACATAGGCTACTTTTTACCGCGGGAAAATACCTTTTCCTACGGGAAAATTAATTTATCGCGGGCGAAGCTGCGGACGGAAGGCTAGTGTGTTATAAGTTTGACATCGATGTCTGTGTGCGTGTCTGACATCTTAGCTCTCAAACGATTTCAATGCGGTTTTTTCATTTGAAAGTCAGTTTCCTTGCGGTGTTTCATAGCAATGTTTGGAAAATTTCTAAATGTCAGTGAGAATTAGAACACAGAAAAATCCGAAAAGTAAAGCTATGGCCGGGAATCGAACCCGGATCCTCGTCATTCCGTGACGCGTGCTATACCCCTCCACCACCCATAGCAGGTGGGTAGTCTCCGAATTTTTCTACCTGTTACTAACTGTCACGTGACCTTTTGTTACTATGCGAATTTTTGTCGCTAAGCGTCATCTGTTTGAATGATGTATCTGTACGAGACACTTTTACAAACTCCCGTGGAACATCTACTGCTCACCAGTGACGAGAAGGCGCTGTTTTTCAAATGAATCAATAAAAAGTTTCAAGATTATCCACTCTTTTCTAAAACTATGATCAACAATATTTTTTTACATTCTTCGTGGGATTTCAAACTTTTAAACTTTATTATCACGGATTTGGTTTCAAGAATCGGATGTCAGACTTAAACTTTCCGACTTTTACTTCACTAATAAGATTTTTTCCACAGATAAGCCGGTGCTAGCCATGTCGCTAGGCAGCACGCTAAACGCAAACGACATAAAGGAAGGAGACGACGTGTACTTCGAGTGCAACATCCGGGCCAACCCGAAGGAATATCGCATCTCCTGGTACCATAACGTGAGTGAGTCACGCATCCTACTTCTTACTAATATTACCTTATATATATCTTTTGTTCGCGACTTCGTCCTCGCAGTTATAGAACGACCATTTAAGTGAGTCCTCGCCCGCGCGGTGCAGGGGCGCGTTTGGGACGACTGCGGGGGCCGAGAGAGCTCCCCGCGGTGCAGACGCGCGGGGTGGGACGACCGCGGGAGCCGAGAGAGGTGCGGGCGGCAGGCGCACTACCCGCCCGCACCGAGAGAGCTCCCCGCGGTGCAGACGCACGGGGTGGGACGACCGCGGGGGCCGAGAGAGGTGCGGGCGGCAGGCGCACTACCCGCCCGCACCGAGAGAGCTCCCCGCGGTGCAGACGCACGGGGTGGGACGACCGCGGGGGCCGAGAGAGGTGCGGGCGGCAGGCGCACTACCCGCCCGCACCGAGAGAGCTCCCCGCGGTGCAGACGCACGGGGTGGGACGACCGCGGGGGCCGAGAGAGGTGCGGGCGGCAGGTGTGTGTGCACTACCCGCCCGCACCTCTCGGTCCCCTTTGTCGTCAAACCCCGCGCCCCAGTGCCACGCGGGTGAGGACTCATTTATGAGGTCGGTCTTTAACGTCAGTGACATAAGACGCCATTTTAGATACTGTTCCCAAGCCACGCCATCTATCGGCACTTGGTTAAAATGCTTACTTACTATCGACCCTTAAAGTGAAGCATGCAAAACAACAGATGTCGCTGTTTGTGACCCCTTCATCCACCCATGTCTTCAATTCTTAACTCTTTATTTCCTATCCCGTCTTTTTGTCTTGTGGGAAATTCAAAAAAACCCTTATATCAACTACGTGATCCACAAGGAATATTGTCTACTAGATATTAAGTCTTTATTTTTTACCGCTTCCTTTTATCCCGTGGGAAATTTGCAAAATTTTGTAGTGCATACTTGTACGCCAAATTAAAAGGCTGTAGTCATTATAGATATTGCCCCTTTGCAACATTTGCATTGCCCATTATGTATATACCGTGGGAATGAAAATCCCTTAGTGCACCTCTGATACTCAAGGAGTGTCTGCCAAATTTCATGTCTGTGGTACTCATATGGCACAACATTTAGGGATTTTCCGTCTATGGAGTTGTTCTTATGTTTGGATAAACACCATATTTCCTGAGTTTGGCTAGTAACAATTTGGCGTCAATTGTTACATAATATTTATTTATCCATACTAATAAGAATGAAGCCTCTCCTCAATAGTTAAAATATACTTCATACTTTACAAAAGCCTCTGTGAAACATGTACAAGCGGCAATTTGTCCTCTGAACAGTTTAAGCCTTTCGCGCCAACAATTTACATATTTTTACTTTGGAAACTGTCGCTACTTGAAATTGCTTTAAGTTCATTACTTGCTAACAAAAGAATAGCGATAACTAAGCAATATTTACAGGTGGATTAGGCCTTGTCTGACATAAAAAAACGTGCTTTTGCAATGTTGTGTCACGGCGTAAGGGATAGATTGTCCAACCAGGCGAAATGTTATTTATTTATTTAGCATAGTATGCACCTAATATCTTACCGTGTGGATAGTAGGACCTTATGCAGTTTGGCAGCCCCTCTACCACCATCTTACTCGCTGATCCTGCCGATAAGTAGCAGCGCTTGCCCTGCTGTGTTCCGCCCTTCACGGCTAGCACAAATGCGCGCGAGAGCGTGTCGCCCACGCGATAGACTACCCATCATTTCTTACTGTTCGTTCGAGAAAGAGACAGATAGTCTATGTCGCGCTGGTGAAAATGAAAAACCCCTGGCCCATGAAATATTTGATCTTAGCTCTGTAGCTATATAGGAGCGTTGGCATCTGTAATCTGGTTCATCCCATCACAAGCAAATCTCCTCAGGACCAGCAGGTGAACCAGAACATGTCTTCCGGGGTCATCTTCAGCACCAAGTCGCTGGTCCTCCAGGGTGTGACGAGGCGGGACGGCGGCCTGTACACCTGCAGTGCTGCCAACCAGATCGGAGAGGCCACCAGCCAGGCGGTGTATCTGAGGGTCCAGTGTAAGTTTCAGACTTTACAGTTCTGTCTTCAAGGGTTTGCATAAGCCGCGGTAGCTTAAGACTTATTCGGAAATTATTAACTTGCCCGAACACATCTGCCTTCCATTTAAAAGAAAATCTGCTCCACATCTACCTCGTCAAACCCCCGGATCCAGCTCTGGATGCGGGAGTACGGATTTGGAACTTCAGACATATCGTTCAACTGCTTTGTGTAGATTTTCCACTGTATATTCCTTCACCTAAAAGTGTCAAAAACTCAGACGTGCGAGCGCTGGCTCATAGCCTCGATCGTCAGATTTTTCCCACCAATAAACTTTATTTTGAAGTATATGCCGCAGCCTATGACAATGCCGCGTTCCCATTGGCAGACACGCCGGTGTGCGCGCAGCCGTCCCCGCTCCTGATTGGCGCGCGGCTGGACGAGCCGCTGCGCGTGCGCTGCACCGTCAGCGCGGACCCGGCTGACGTCACCTTCTCCTGGCAGTTCAACAACAGCGGCGAGAGCTTCCAGGTCTCGCCTGCTAGATACGGTAAGCGAATAGATGGTGTAATCTTTTTGGCCTAATTTAACTCGTCAAATGATCGTTTCGTCTAATTTAAACTTGGTGCAATTTTGTAACTTTTTTCAAAGTGGAATTTTTAGATGATGACTCTGGTTAAGATATCATTAGACCCTTCAAAAATAATGTTTTTTTGGCTCAATTATGGTGTACGTGTATACGTGTGTTTTTTATAGGGAGCGATAGTGTGAGTGAGTAAGCGAGAAATAGAGAGAAAGTGTTCATCTGAGAAAAATAACTTAAATTACCTAAATATTAGGTAGATAGCGGTAGAAAATAAAATTGTGGTGTACCGATATTATGTACTATTGATTTCGATATCTATAATTATTGTGTGTGTCTATATATGTGTGTTTAGGTCTAGTTAGGGTCTTTGGTCTTTTAGCTTTTTAGTATGTCTCTCTATACTCTGGTTTCTGTTGTGCTGTAAGAGATCCCTTTAAGGGATAACTTCGCCTTTACATCTGTTTTTCTCATTACCTGTTAAGTAGTTGCGCTTTTTTTTAACAAGACTTATTTTTATGTCGCAGTATCTACGGGTGGCACAGCCAGCGAGTTGCGCTACCGTGCGGCGAGCGAGCGCGACTACGGGGCGCTGCTCTGTCGTGCTACCAACGCGGTCGGTCGACAAAAGAGGCCGTGCGTCTTCCAGATTGTGCCAGCCGGTACGTATCCAGCGTACATAGCAAGCAAGGAGGCATACTGTGTGCACGGAATGGGCGAAAATCTTAGGGATCATGATATAGGCGATGCGGCTAGCACCCTTCACTAATTTGAATCCCCTTTCCACCTATACGCCCACAGGCATGATAAAAGTGTCGTTTAGGTCTTGTTACCTTAGGCCCTGTCTACCCTGATTTATGTATGCACCTATGTATGTCTTGCTTATGAATTATAGATATATGTACAGTATAATGAAGAGCCAATCGAGGGAATGGGCGAAAGTCTTAGGAATCATGTTATAGGCGATGCGGCTAGCAACCCATCACTATTTTGAATTCCCTTCCCAACTATACGCCCTTTATCATGCTAAACGTGGCCTGGTTTTCTTACCTTAGGCCCTGAATAGGCTGTGTCTACCCCGTAAGGGATAAAGACGTGATATATGCATGAAGAGCAAACTCTACTTTCAACTGCACAAAATATTTCTGCGACCTCATAATTTTATTTTCGACACGAGCCAAAGTAAAAAGTGGAAGCGATATTAAAAGCTTCACAGCTAGTTTTAAAATACATATTCTGTTTTTGTAGGGTTCCGTCTCACAAGAGGAAACTTGAAACCCTAAAAAGGTCTCTTATATCATTTTTTTTATATGATAGGGGCAAACGAGCACGCGGGTTACTTGATGGAAAGCAATCACCGCCGCCCATAGAGACGCTCAAAATTTGTTTGTTAAGACCCTGCCTATTAAGTCGAAATTGATATGAAATATGTGTGAGGGTTTGCGATCCCTTCTTTTAGACGACCCGATAGCCTAGTGGTTAGTGACCCTGACTATGAAGCTAGAGGTCCTGGGCTCGAATCACGGTAGGAGCAGACAATTGTATGGTGAATACGAATGTTTGTGCCCGAGTCATGGATGTTCTATATATTTAAGTATGTATTTATCTACATTATATGAGTATGTTTATCCGTTGCCTGGTACCCATAGCACAAGCTTTGCTTAGTTTGGGGCTGGGTCAATTGGTGTAATTTGTCCCAAGATATTTATTTATTTATTTTTAGACAATTAAACAAAATAAAAAAAGTTGAAAGTATATTTAATGAATAAAAAATCTCGTAACCGCTACGGAGATACGTACATCATGGATAGGACGACTCTACAGAGTGTAACAAACAACCCGTGCGATGATTCATTAGGGTATACAGACATAGCTAAAAAAATATTTTTGCCTTCAAAAAAAAATCAAATAAATCTAATTTTTAAATGGTTTTACTACTATTGGTTAATTCCTCTATGTCACTGATGCATAACAATAAAACGAGATTGTGAACTTCGCTGAACTCGTATAAAATTTGTAACAGGTGTTTTGTTCCCATTTTGAAATTATATACGGAAGCGAATTTAAACTTTACCTGTAATGTTAATTCCCTAGATAGTAACATTTGTATGATATTTAAAGGTACCATCAGCCAAATATGTGGCCTGCCACTAGGGATTGCAAAAACCATACAGATGAAAAAACCGGTTTAAACCGTATTACAGAATCAAAAACTGGTTAACCGGTTTTTAACCGGTTTTCATTATTTTCTTCAACTTTACTCAAATCATCACTTAATATCTCGACGTTCTTCCTTCATGGAATAAAGTATTGCTTAGTTTATAAACTAAACAAGTCAGCATTAGTTAAGCAGAAAATAAAACAAGTTTGTATTGATCTACTGAAACTTTCAGATGTCAAGAATATTAATAAAATGCGTTTGAAATGTTGTAAAATATAGATAGAACATTGAACAAAACAGTTTCTCACTGTAGTATACAGGATTAAATAATCAACTTATTTTAGTTTTTATTTCTTTCGGTTTTAATTCGGTTTTTGCGTCCCGAAAACCGGTGTTTTGCCTTAACCAAAAAAGTCCGGTTAACCAGATTTTCGGTTAACCGGTTTGCACTCCCTACCTGCCACCATAATGTTGAGATTCCTTTGCACGTTCATTAGTCCTAGGTGTAACGCTTGAGACCGAGACACTGAGTCCCAATATCGTGATTTTGGATCTAATTTAAGCATTTAAAGTTACTTTTTCATTCCACAATTTGTACTCCATACAGTTCGGTGGGTTATTCTCACTACTAGCAGTGGCCCGCGATTACGTCTGCAAAAAATTTGTGGTTCGCTATCCCGCGGGAACTATACAATTTTCCGGGATAAAAAATAGCCTATGTGTTAATCTAGGGTATCAGCTATCTTCGTTCCAAATTTTATCCAAATCCATTCAGTAGTTTTCACGTGAAAGAGTAACAAACATCCATTCAACTTACAAACTTTCCACCGGTCTGCCCACCAGATAGGCTAACTAAAAAAAAACATACATTAACTCTAATACAAAACTACCCCGAAAACGTGCGACATTAGTACGAGTAACACTATCTTTAGAAATAGAAACGTGTGCATCTCAGGACGCCCGACAGAAGTGATAACTTAAACTAATCTAAGTTACTAACAGTATATGTCTATCGCACACTAAACGCACTTTAGTCCATACCAACACCGGATATACCTATTCATACTTTTAATTTTATTAACTAGCTTCTGCCCGCGACTTCGCCTGCGTAGAATCGTACATAAAAACCTTCCTCTTGAATCACTCTATCTATTAAAAAAAACGCATCAAAATCCGTTGTGTAGTTTTGAAGATATAAGCATACAAAGGGACATAGGGACATGGGGACAGAGAAAGCGACTTTGTTTTATACCTACTATGTAGTGATTATATTGACTAAGATTAATGACATATAATGTTATAATATTGTATAATTATTGAAAATATTATATTTAAATGTTTAAAATGTCTTTATTAAAAAAATCGTATTCATGTAGAAAACTCAGAAGAGACAGTGACAGCTGTTCTCATAAAAAAGAACATTATGAAATGCCTTGATGGCCAGCGTTAGATTCAACACTCCCCCATAACGTGGACATCATCAGGCCGTCACTATGCCACACCTTAGTTGGCTGGTAAATAGCTCATGTTTCGTACTACCAAGTGGTTTGGTGAAAACATCAGCTACCATTACATCTGTAGGGATGTACAAAAGCTGGACCTCGAAGCGGTCTATCATATCTCTAATATAATGATACCTAACTTCGATGTGCTTGCTCCTTTTGTGGTGCACTTTGTTAACAGCAAGCTGCATAGCAGATTGATTATCACAGTACAACACAATCTTACAAGAACACAACATTAAGAGCTCTCTTAATAACGCTTGTAGGAACACCGCCTCTCTACTAGCTTCACTTAAGCTAATATACTCCGCCTCGGTGGACGACAGCGAAATGCAAGACTGTTTATAACTACCCCAAGATATCGAGTTACCACCGTACTTAAATACATACCCGGTGTATGACTTTCGATCTAAATCTGAAGCCCAGTCTGCATCCGAATATCCTTCTAGGATAGGATTTACATTGGATTTCTTAAAAACTAAAGCTTTTTGTTTAGTTCCTTTAAGATACCTCACAATTCGTTTGGCTTGCATCCAATGGAATTCTGTATAACAACTGTTATATTGACTTAAATATGACACGGCAAACGAAATGTCAGGTCGAGTAGTTACACATAGATACATTAAACTACCTAACAACTCTTGGTACGGAAATTTGGATACGTTGTTATTCGTAGCACAAGAACTCTCACTAGAACTAATGTTAGTTATCATGGGAGACTTTACAGACTTACAATCAGTCATGCCGAAACGATCTAACAACTTGTCAATCCGATTTTCCTGACTTAGTTTAATAGAATTTGCATCACGTTCTACTTTGATACCTAACATGTTTCTAACCGGCCCTAAGTCTTTTAACTTGAAATGCCGTAGCAAAGAAGATTTTAACGCCTCTGCCAAGCGATTATCGTTATAAAAGACGAAAAAGTCATCAACATATAGAGCAATGTAACAAACTGACTCACCGGACTTCCTGATGAAGACGCAGTCCTCTTGTTGACACTGTATGTATCCCACAGAAAGTAAGACATCTTTCACCTTTTGATACCAGGAACGCGACGCTTGTTTCAACCCGTATACAGCCTTTCGTAATCTATAGACTTTATTTTCGCTCCCAGGGCACATGAAACCTTCCGGCTGTTGCATGTAAATCTCCTCGCGCAACTCTCCATTTAGGAACGCAGTCTGTCATCTAAATGGTCAATTTTCAGATCCAATTGTACAGCCAGAGCTAATAGCAGTCTTATAGAACAGTGACGAACGACCGGTGAAAACGTTTCGTTAAAATCTTCACCATACTTTTGGGTAAAGCCCTTCGCGACCAACCTCGCCTTGTAACGTGTAATGTTTCCATCAGAGTCCCGCTTCAATGTAAAAATCCATTTGTTTTTCACTACATTTTTGTCAGCTGGTTTATCAGTAAGCTCCCAAGCTCCGTGTAAGATGAAAGAGTCTATTTCTTCCTGCATGGCTTTCTGCCATAGCTCTTTATCTTCACAACTTAATGCTTCTTTGACAGTACGCGGCTCTATGGGTTCTGTTACATTACTTACGTTAGTTATGTTACAAGCTGGTTTCGGTATCCGTGGACGCAGGTTATATCGATGACTAGTAGACTCTTGCGCATCGTGAAATACTTCAAGATGGTCTTCACTAGGCATGTTTTCATGTTCACGCTCCGCCTCAACAGGATAATTTGGTGACTCGACTGAAGACTCTTCTTGCTCCGCCTCTACAGGATAATCCGATGACTCTACCAAAGTGGGTTCTGGCTCCGCCTCAGCCGGCGTAGTTTTCAGATTCTCCTCATCACCACCTCCTGTAAGAATAATAGGTTCAAACATTTGTCTTTGTACCCTATTAGAACGCCTTCCTGGAAACACAGATTCATTGAAAACCACATCACGTGATACAATGACCTTGTTGTCATCAGGATTGAACAGACGATATCCCTTTACGTTTTCACAGTAACCTAAAAATATTAGTTTGGTTCTTACTTTTGGGGTCTAACTTTTTTCTTTTACAGTCATCTATGTGTGCAAATGCCTCACAACCAAAGACTCGCAGATACTTCAGATTGACCTTAGCGCCACTCCACACTTCTTCAGGTATTTTACCCGAAAGTCTTGAGCTTGGCGACCGATTAATAAGAAATGCTGCAGTATTAGCAGCTTCTGCCCACATCTTGTCATCTAAATTGGCATTAAACAGTAGACATCTGACTTTATCGAGCAAAGAACGGTTAAATCGTTCCGCTGATCCATTCTGCTGGGGGCTGTATGGAACTGTCAGCTGATGAACGATCCTTTTCCTCTTAAGGAAGCCCGTCAACTCGGTATTTACGTATCTGATCTTAAAACTTTAACTTTCGCATTGCACTGATTCTCAACAAGTTTAATAAAATCAATAGTGTACTTACACACATCGCTCTTCTTCGCAATGGGGAAGACAAACACTTTTCTGGAGTAGTCATCTAGGAACGTAAGGATGTAACGCTTTCCTCCGAGAGAAACAGTCGGCATCGGCCCGATGACGTCAGTGTGGATGAGGTCTAGCCGTGCTTTAGTGAGCTGTTTGTTAGGATTAGTCACAAAGGGGGTGCGGGATTGCTTACCCTTAAGACATACCTCACAAACTTCCTTCTGAGTAGTGACCTGAAAATCAATACCATTAGCAACCTTCTTAAGTGACGTCAAGCTATCAAAATTTAAATGGCCTAATCGTTGATGCCATAACATCATATCCTTAGAAGTAGCTGAAGTAGTTAGATTTGCTCTACCGACAGTAAGAAGTATGTAAACTCTCCCAATCTTCCTAGCAGTTAAAACTATTTTACCAGATTTTATTATGTTACATGTTGTATTAGTAAACGAAAACTTAAAGTATTTTTCTGTTAAACTAGATACAGATATCAAATTTACAGTAAGATCAGGTACAAAAATAACGTCTTTCAAAGTTATATTCAACATTTCACCATTAAACTTGCATGTAAAATGAACGTCACCTTTGCCGCTTACGGCTAGCTTCTTGCCATTGGCTACACACACCTCCTTCGTCGTCGACTCTCGGAGAGATTCGAACCAATCGCGACATCCTGACATATGGTCCGTAGCTCCGGAATCTATAATCCAAGAAGTGTCCCCTCTTCCAGTGCTAAGTGCGGTCAAGGTCAGGTTAGTCTTGGATACATCATCTGATTGAGTGCAATCTTTCTTGACATGACCCTTTGATCGACACTTCCAACACCAAAGCTTCTTCTTCGTGTTCGACGAGGTACTAGCATGTTTCGATGTACTTGGCGCATTTTTGCCGTCGCCTCGGGTACTGGTCTTGTTGTAGCCACGATTCCGTGTAAACAAGCAGTCATCACCACCAGTGGACCCTTTCCATCGCTTGTCTTGAAGCAGTTTAGTTTTCACTTTATATGTCGTTAAATCAATGCTCGAGTGCTCTAGAGCCATAATCATGGGTTCATACTCTTGAGGTAACCCTTGGAGCATTATAGCAGCAAGAAATTCATCATCTAGCGGTTTGCCCATACTGCTAAGTTGATCAGCTAACGACAAGATCTCATTTACATATATCTCCATGGAATTGAACTGTTCTAACTTTATCGAACATAAAGTTCGTAGACTTGTCAACCTCCTGTGCAAACCAGTGTCGTCATACGCCTTTTTCAAAGCGTCCCACACATCTTTCGCCGTCTTGGCCTGAATAATGTGAGCATAACATGACTTGTCAACACTTAAACAGATCCTAGCTCGAGCCTTCTCCTGTCGAAGTTTATTCTCGGCATTGTCACCGTTAGTGGTTTCAGGAATTCCGGCAACAAATTGCCACAAGTTTTCGAAAATGAGTACGTTTTGCATTTGAAATGCCCAATCTCGATAGTTAATGGTGCCTTTTAGCTTTTCCATCGTAACTGTTGAGTTTGAATACTCACCCATTTTTCAGCAAATAAACCACATTTATACACTCAAAATATAACGTAGATTAACCCATAACCTACGTAAATATTATATTTAAATGTTTAAAATGTGTTTATTAAAAAAATCGTATTCATGTAGAAAACTCAGAAGAGACAGTGACAGCTGTTCTCATAAAAAAGAACATTATGAAATGCCTTGATGGCCAGCGTTAGATTCAACAATAATCGACACTCATTTTTGAAATAGTTTATTTTATAGTATAGTTTAAGTCCAGTTTCACATAATGTATAGACAATTCGTTTCTGTTATGTAACTTCGGCCTTTCTCTTCCTCTCCAAAATGCTGCGCCCAACAGGGTTTCATATGTTATATTGTGCATATTGCCATCTTTCTACTGTACCTGTGACATGTGAATTACATTAAATAAATAAATAAAACACTGAGTAGAGAGAGGGAGAAGCGTCTGTGTGAAATATGACTAGCGCTGTGGGTTAGAGTGAGAGAGGAAGAGCCTGCCTATCGCTGCCGTATGTGTCAGAGAAAGGGAAGCCAGACAGACTGGCGCTGTAACGCGTTACGTTGCGAAGCGGTTTACCCTACCATATGAAGTTATCACTTCAATAAAAGCTAAAAAAAACTGTTGAGTAGGTACTAGTTTTCTAAATTTTGTTAAACACAAACTAAACATTATCAACAACATTGACTCCACTCGTTCACAAACACCCAAACAAATCATCAATCAGATACAAATCAGACACGTTCGGAAATCGGCGCTGTAAATTAATATTCGAAAGCTAATTAAAACATTCCCGCGTTGAATATCCACGAATATTTGCAGGTTTAAAATACGAGCGAAGTTTCTGAACGTCGCAATCACGCCGCCAGCCAATATGGAGCTGGTAACGAGAAAACTTATATCGTGGAACTTCGCACTTACCCATTCGGTTTTTGAACGTACGGCCACTTTTTAGCAAGCGTTCTTTTTTTGAAATTCCCGCGCGAACGCTCGACAAAATGGAGGTGTTTTGGGGGCCCGTTGTAACGGGAAAACGGTGCTGGAGTAAATTAAAGGCAGTGTCAATTCGGCATTTTTATGGGGCTTTTTGTTTGTTATTATGCTCTCAGCAAATATTGTTAAAGCTGCAATGTCACGTTTTATGAAAAAGAAAGACAGTACCGACGCTGAGTCTATAGTCCATTCTAATCCATTTTAACACTTTTGTAAACAAACAAGTCGCCCCAAGCTCATATAAAATTTAATATATACATACATAAATCACGTCTTTATCCCTTACGGGGTAGACAGAGCCTGAGGTAACAAGACCTAAACGTGGGTTGAGCAGCTAGCCGCATTGCTTATAACATGATTTCTAAGATTTTCGCCCATTCCCTCGATGAGATTTTACCATCTGCGCGAGAAGGGAAGTCGCTGTTTGTATGTTTTTACTTCACTCCCAAACCAGCATGGAAGAAAAATAAAATTTAATTAAGAAGTATTGGCTTGATGAATCTTCTTAAGTGAACTTAGTATGTTTCGTGTGTGTATATTTATATAGTTTGTGTATTTTTGTATTATATATTAGTTTGTCGTATTTTTTTTATATGTGTACCTGTATTGTTGTGTAGGTGTATTCTTAGTTATTAGGGTCTTTGGTTTGTCCTGTCAATCGTTCGAAGGTTAGTTGGAAGAGATCCCTTTAAGGGATAAGTTCGCCTTTGTACATTTGTTTTTCTCATTACCTGTAAAATTGAATGTGTTTTATGTACAGTAAAGAGTTATACATACATACATAATTGTTATAAAATGTCCTGTCGCGATCTCATGCTGGCCTTGCTGAGGTTAGAGCAAGCCCCAAGTCGCGCGAGAAACAGTTACACAGAACCCTCAGCGGCTGAATTAAATTCGCCCTTCACCGTTTTTTTTTGTTTTCCACCGGTGGCCTGTTTTCGTCGCCAATCCGCTCGATTGAAGCGCAGTTTCAGTAATGAATTCGTTCGAATTAAATTTCGCCTCGCAACTGCACATTAATAGGCGCTTGCCTTCCACGCGGATGGATAAAATCTTCGTTTTTGATCCGATTATTTATTCAGTGAAACATACAAGATATTACTCTAGCATTAAATTATAGTACATACATGCTGGATTCCCGGTCATAACTTTACTTTTGACCTGCTATGGGTGGTGTAGCGGTATAGCACGCGTCACGTAATGACGAGGATCCGGGGTCGATTCCTGGCCATAGCTCTACTTTTCGGATTTTTCTGTTCTAATTTTCGGTGTCGTTTAGAAATTTTATGATTATCTGTCGTTTAGTTTCATAGTTTAAACAATGAACACTAATACACATACATACATACACAAATCACGTCTTTATCCCTTACGGGGTAGACAGAGCCTAAGGTAACAAGACCTACACGTTTAGCAAGACACTGAGGGCGTAGAGGTGGAAAGTTGAATCGAAATAGTGATGGGTTGCTAGCCGCATCGCTTATAACATGATTCCTATGATTTTCGCCCATTACCTCGATGGGTTTTTACCATTTGCGCGGAAAGAGAAGCAACTGGTACATTCTATGTTTTTTTCTTTGCTCCCAGACCAGCATGGAAGTAATGAACACTAAAATATAAGCAAATCCCAACTCACCCCGTAGTGGGGTCAGAAGAGGTAGGAATTAAAAAAAATGACGCAAATTTCCAGAAAAAAAGGAGATAAATACTATGTCTAATAATATATCAAAATTTATTTTAGAGCAAGTTGAGCCAGAAATTTTAAGTACCTAGCAAATGAAAATACAAAATATTAGTTATGTCCCTTCTCACCCCGTTTTACGGTAGGTATACAGTTTCAGTTTCATTTTATACTAGCGACCCGCCCCGGCTTCGCACAGTATATTATGCATGTATTATACATATAAACCTTCCTCTTGAATCACTCTATCTATTAAAAAAACCGCATCAAAATCCGTTGCGTAGTTTTAAAGATTTAAGCATACATAGTAAGAATAAGAATAAGAATAAGAAAACTTTATTGACTGATATATACAAACAGAATATTACATAATATGGGTACTTATTCCAACCAGCCAAATGGCCGCCACTCAGCTATGTGTCACGATAATATCCAGGATAATATCGTGACGCTGATTTTCAGTGACGCCAGTTACACAGTTACGGAGGTGGCTGTCACCAGGCACACATCCCAGTTCATACTGGTTTAATTGTGATATAATATATTGTGTGTTTGGTTCATAGTGATATATATAGGGAGGTTGCAGGTGGTAGGGCCTTGTGCAAGGTCCGTCCGGATCGCTACCACCATCTTACTCGCTAATCCTGCCGCTAAGTAGCAGTGCTTGCACTGCTGTGTTCCGGTGTGGAGAGTAACACAGCCGGGGAAATTACGGGCACAAGAGGTATTTCATCTTAGTCCTCTAGGTTGGCAACGCATCTGCAATCCCTCCGGGGTTGCGGGTGTCTATGGGCAGTGGTTATCACTTACCATCAGGTGACCCACTTGCTCGTTTGCCTTCCTATTCATATAAAAAAAAAATATATATAGGGACAGAGAAAGCGACTTTGTTTTATACTATGTAGTGATTCTAAATTTAGACTAAACCACCTATTTTCCGTCTACTGCATGCATACTAACAGTTTTTCCCAACCTCAAAGCTCGGCCGTCTCCGCCGCGCAACTGCAGCGCCAGCCGGGTCCTGAGAGCTGGTGAGGTGATCCTCGCGGTGCGGTGTCTCGCCGGCTACGACGGAGGCCTGAGCCAAAGGTTCACGCTTGACGCTTTGGGCGACAACGGGAGAGTGCTGGCCAACACCACAGCTTCACATTTTGGTAAGGAGTAGTTCTGATTGTAGCCGTGGTAGCCTTGGCCTCTAAAGCGGAGGATCATGAGTTTACATCCGAGTTTGGACCTCTCAGTTTCTTATCAACTTCAAAGAAGACGTTCCGCTGTCCGTATTTCTTCAGTTCACCAATGCCTCTGTCATTCGAGGGCCGATTTTCAAAATTAGTTTTTTATTCAGAAGCGTAAACTTAAGGTTCCATTGACGAAGTTGTGGGAACTTCTCAGATTTTATAGCCATATTGTATGGGGTCTTTGATATTTTTTATTACGACTCGCGCATGTTTTTCGAATGGAAAGCACCATCTGATGACGTGAAACTTATGATCTTATGACTCAAGTCTATTTCGCGTAAGAATTTTGTTGGCTTCACACGGTCCAGGCTAGATCATAATTTTCTAATAACAACCAAGCTTAAGAAATTCCTAAACGTCCCTAGATCTGGTGGTATGGCTGAACGTGAGCTGGTCCGAGCTGGAATCCCTCACGGATGATGAAGTCCTGGGCGTGGTCGCGAGGAACAGCAAGGGAGCCTCGGAGCCGGCACTGCTGAGGGAACTGGTGTTCCGGGATGCTGCTAAGAGAACTGGTGAGTTGACCATAATCACACGATCAGGGTTGCTGATGGCTGTTTGTTCATGAAGGTATAAAAGTGTCTTAAAAATAATCCAGGCTGTTTCAGCAGCCCCCTATTACACCATATCGACAATAGTCGGGGACAAGTGTCAATTTTGTTTACAATACAAACAGAGACCAGGTAGTTACGTTAGTTTTACTGGACACACCCTCATTTTTTTCAAGATTTGTAAATTGTGGTTGTCAATTGTTTCCATAGACTGATCGATGTTGAAAGTGTAGGGCATCAAAGCGGTGACTTACTTTTCAGTCCAAAATGATGTCAAAAAACCTTCATTGGAGTGTTCAGTTCAAAAACACATTCTGAAATATTCCAGGACAATTTTAACACACCTTGTACATAAATAGAAAATAGTAGGTTTAGAATGGTAAAGTGAATTTGAGATAGTCATTAAACTTAACACATTGAATTAACTTGATATGTTTCAAGAAGGGAATACAACGCGCATCGCGACGCGGTTCCCCGCGGCAGCAGCGCTGGCTGCTCTGGCTGCTCTACTGACAGCAGCTGGTGCCATCATCGTTCTGGTGATACGCAGGTAAGTCGACCACGTGCGAGAAGAAAATACGATCAACATCAGGACGCTTCCTGCGGCAGCAGATCTGGCTGCTATACTGACAGCAGCTGGTGCCAGCATCGTTCTGGTGATACGCAGGTAAGTCGACCACATGCGAGAAGAAAATACGACCAACATCACGACGCCTGCGGCAGCAGCTCTGGCTGCTCTGGCTGCTATACTGACCGCAGCTGGTGCCATCATCGTTCTGGTGATACGCAGGTAAGTCGACCACGTGCGAGAAGAAAATACGATCAACATCAGGACGCTTCCTGCGGCAGCAGATCTGGCTGCTATACTGACAGCAGCTGGTGCCAGCATCGTTCTGGTGATACGCAGGTAAGTCGACCACATGCGAGAAGAAAATACGACCAACATCACGACGCCTGCGGCAGCAGCTCTGGCTGCTCTGGCTGCTATACTGACCGCAGCTGGTGCCATCATCGTTCTGGTGATACGCAGGTAAGTCGACCACGTGCGAGAAGAAAATACGATCAACATCAGGACGCTTCCTGCGGCAGCAGATCTGGCTGCTATACTGACAGCAGCTGGTGCCAGCATCGTTCTGGTGATACGCAGGTAAGTCGACCACATGCGAGAAGAAAATACGACCAACATCACGACGCCTGCGGCAGCAGCTCTGGCTGCTCTGGCTGCTATACTGACAGCAGCTGGTGCCAGCATCGTTCTGGTGATACGCAGGTAAGTCGACCACATGCGAGAAGAAAATACGACCAACATCACGACGCCTGCGGCAGCAGCTCTGGCTGCTCTGGCTGCTATACTGACAGCAGCTGGTGCCATCATCGTTCTGGTGATACGCAGGTAAGTCGACAACATGCGAGAAGAAAATACGACCAACATCACGACGCTTCCTGCGGCAGCAGCTCTGGCTGCTACACTGACAGCAGCTGGTGCCATCATTGTTCTGGTAATACGCAGGTAAGTAGACCACATGCGAGAAGAAAATACGACCAACATCACGACGCCTGCGGCAGCAGTTCTGGCTGCTTTGGTGGCTATACTGACAGCAGCTGGTGCAATCATCGTTCTGGTGATACGCAGGTAAGTCGAGCACATGTGAGAAGAGAATACGACCAGCGTAGCAACTCTATTCGCGGCAGCAGCGTTGCCTGGCTCTCGTTGCCGCACTCACAACAGGTGATGGCAGAATTGTTCTGGTGATACGCAAGTAAGTTACTGGAGAAGAACGCCACGCGCATAGCAATACTTCAACGACAGCAGTATTGGCTGAACTTCTTGCTTGTAATAATAAATCTAAATAGTATAATGAGGACCACATTGGCTCTTATTATTGACCCTGCAGTGGCGTGGCGTCCATAGAGCTCGATTCCCACTGGCTTGCCTCTTTTAAGGCAGTTGGTCACTTTATTGTGCAGAATTAGAGGAAAAGGCTAGTTAAATTCCCTTCGGCTTGCCTTCTAGTATACCTACTTGACGCCACGCCACTGTGACCCTGCCTATCAAGTTAACGGTTCATGAGGATTAGAATACCACTAGGAGCAGGCATCAATACCTCTTATTATGATCACGCATGCTTGCACCTGAGTCACAGATATTATTGTATTGAAGTGATTGAAAATAAGCTTTGCTTAGCTTAGGACTAGATCAATTAGAGTAAACTATATCATGATAGGTACTTCTTTAATAACTGTATTAAAATATCCATGCTGGTCTGGTAGCAAAGATAAAACAAAATTTATCAGTTGCTTCTCTTCCGGCGAGGGCAAAAGCTCATCAGTTATAGACAATGCGGCTAGCAACCCATCACTATTTTGATTCCTCTTCCCGCCTATACCCCCTCAACCATGCTAAACGTGGCCTTTAGTTCTTAAGCTCTGTCTACCCCCTAAGGGATAAAGACGTTATTTATGTATGTATTGATACAACAGACGGAGTGAGACTTCGTCCAGCAGCAAGCGCCCCTCGCAGTCCGTGGTGCAAGTGGATGCTCAGGGCCGGAGATACCTCATAGCGTACCCGCCAGCAGACAAGCTGGAGACCAAGCCTGACATCCTCAACCCAAAACCAGGTCAGCTAAGCTATGTACAGTGGCGTAACTATAGGGTGACAGGGGTGGCAAAATGCCAGGGGCCCCTAGCTCTAGAGGGCCCCGAACTGGCTTGGTTTAAAGCACAGAAGGGACGCTGATGCACTTTTTTGATATTGAGGAAGGAGCCCCATTTGACGAATTTGCCACGGGCCCCAGACGTTATACGTCTATTTGTTTCCGCCACCTACTTAAACTATCTCCAACTTATTTCTATCATTGGTTGTCTGGAAGAGATCGCTATTAAGCGATAAGACCGTCTATTGTCTACTTTGTTCTTTGTTTCTGTATTGTTTTGTACTGATTTGTGGTGTTCAATAAAGAGTATTTGTATTGTATTGTATTGTTATAGTTACGCCACTGGCTATGTAGTTAGTTATTTATAACTAGCTTTTGCACGTGACTTCTTTCCTGAATCACATCAGTTATGGCTACGGGTGTTAGCAGAAAATACATGGGAAGCATGTCATGATAAGTCTTAATATGTCTTTACTTATAAAAGAGTATCGCGACTGACTTATACAAGGCACAGCCTAAACCTCCGAAACTACAGACTTGAAATTTAATACATAATACTTGGGAGGTAAATGAAAGAAATTTTAATTTATGTCACGAAGCCCGCCAAAACCAGTGAAAAGTGAATGTTATTGGACCTCACGCGACACTAGCGCCTCTAGTAGCAAATTCACACGCGACAGCCCTCAATCTTTTATCAAAAACTCGTATCATATGTCTATGTACCTACATTCTAAGCCTTATCCTGTCCCAAATAAAATGTACTAAGTAAGTAAGATTGCTAAGTATTCGGTATTTGGCCTAAGCCTCTCATATTGGAGTGGTGAATCCTCACATGATGTTTAAGTTTACGCTTACTTACCTACGAAAGGCGGTGTTTCAGAAAATTACTTTCTATATATAGAAACACATTACTTGACATCCTTGGGCTTGGCACTAGCTTTCGGATTCCCAAGTAAGATATTAGTGTAATATAACGTAGGTACATGTATCTTTCATCAGTGTAAAATGCTGTTTTAACGGATACTGGGTCTCTTAAATACTTCCATGGTGAACTACGAGCAAAGAAAAAACATAGAATTTACCAGTTGCTTCTCTAAAAGCCCATCGAGGGAATGGGCGAAAATCATAGGAATCAAGTTATAGGCGATGCGGCTAGCAACCCAACACTATTTTGATTCCACTTTCCACCTATACGGCCACAATGTCTTGCTAAACATGGTCTGTAGGTCTTTGTACATTGGGCTCTGTCTACCCCGTATCTGATAAAGACGTGATTTGTGCATGTGTGTATATGTGTATGTATGGGTCTCTTAAAACTGTTTCAGAATTTTTCTATCTTATTCGACGGAATGTTTCCATACAATCAATGTTCAAAAGCGGCGGTACTAAATTTCAAATCAAAAATTTTAATGAAAAATCTTCGTAGTCAACTAACCCAATTATCAGCTGACACATCGGAATAATTTTAAGAGACTTGTAAGTGTGGCTCTGGCTACCCCATTTAGGAAAATATTGCGAACGTTTGTTGGTACAGAGAGCGAGCCTCCTCGGGTGGTGCTGGAGTCGAGCGACAGCAAGAGCTACACCATCAGGGAGAGCCAGGACGTCACCTACGACCCGTCCGCAACCGAAGAACAGATGGTAACTGAAAAAGTCTTAACGAAAAAACATCGGGTTGCACTCCGGGTGTGCCGGCAGAAGTGAAAACTTATTATACATAAAAACCTTCCTCTTGAATCACTCTATCTATTAAAAAAAACCGCATCAAAATTCGTTGTGTAGTTTTGAAGATGTAAGCATGCATAGGGACATAGGGACATAAAGGACAGAGAAAGCGACTTTGTTTTATACTATGTAATGATAGGCTTACGTTTGCCTTCTCGCTTGATGGAAGGCGAAGATGCGGCCTAATATGGTACACGCTTGCCTAGAAGGCGTCTGTTCACATTGGCCATAAAGGTATCCAGGTTAGATCGTTCTGGAAAGACTGACCTCGGCAGAGAGTACAAAGAGTTTAGAGGCACAGAACCCTAATCAACTCTGTGTTAGTATCCCACTCAACGATCGTCATAATTAAAAATTAATACCGAATTAATTTCCAAACCCAGGTGTACTCGTATTGTAATTAAAACAATCACAAACCCTTATGAAACAAAACACATTTATTTACCCGTCGCACCTCAAGAGCCATTATTGCGTTAATAATTTAAATTTATTCCCATTTCAGATGGCGGCGAGATAGCAAAAGGAGCAAGCCATGTAAATATAAAGTACTTTTGTAAATTCCAAATTGCCAACAAATGTTATTATTAAGAGCCCTTTGGCACGACATTGGAGATAAAGCGATGTATATTAGCATAGAGAAAAACAAATAAAGCTGCAGTAAGAGCTAATCTTGTGGCAACAAATCAGTTTATTTCCACTAACACCATGTTAACCCATTTTTCTTGATTGTTTCACCTTTATCTCCTACATGGAACGAAACTAAAGAAATTAGCAGTTGTCCTCTACTCCGTCTGCGCAGAATCTGCTTATCAATATCCCGCGAGAATTATGCGAATTTCCGGAATAAAAACTGTCCTATGTCCTTCACCAGGTCTGAAACTATCTGTGTACCAAATTTCATTAAAATCGGTTCAGTGGATTAGTTGTGAATGCGTAACAGAGACAGACAGAGTTACTTTCGCATCTATTACCCATATTATAATAGCTGCTTGATCAACTCTAGTGACCTGCTTGACCCTCGACAGGCCAATCAGAGTGCAATAATCTTATTTGAAGGCTTAATTTTATTTCATATGATTTTTTATGACATTGCTACTCTATTCGGTTATTTGCTCTACAAGTACAGTAAACAGGCGAACAGTACTCAGACAGAGTCGTGATTCTAAAAGACATTGGTGTGCCGTGATCCCGTGTGCAAGGTGGGCAAGCCAAGCTGTCGCTGGCCAAAACTCTCCCGATGCCATTCAGTTTTGCGCATCATCAATGTTGGACAAAGACCTCTCCCAAGGCGGCACTGAGCCCGGTATTCGGCTCTCGACGTCCAATCACTGCTAGCCGCTTGTACAGATAGTCCATCTAGCCGGAGGGCGTCCTACGCCACGCCTAAACGTGGTCTCCATTCCAGAACTCGTTTACCAACGTCAGTCCTACTAATGTGGCCAACTCATTGCCACTTCACCTTGCTAACCCTGTAAGCTATCACTTTGGATCCCTAACGGATTACCTCACTTCTGATTAGGTCTTTCAAGACACTCCAAGCATAGCTTCCATATCTTAAACTTCTTTTGCGCTTTTACGCTGTCGTTGTTATAAAATTGACCGCTATCATGAGTTGGCCTGCAAGGAATATAACTCGCAATATCATATGGATAAGCGGTACACCACAGCCATTTCTGCTATCCGCAGCAGTACTCGTGGCCAGTTGGGTGGAATGGCGGCGAAGAGTCTGTGAGTCCGCCTCCTTCACAGGGTCTTGTAAATAGTCCAGGTCTACTTCAGCAGTATCTCCATAACGATCGGTGTTGTCTTTGTGTTGTCGCAAAAGATAACCTCAACGATGTTAGCTTCTAACGATGATAAATGTTAGCAGACACATAGTTCGCCTAAAGCGAGGGTCGTGCCAAAAAGCTGTAATGAAAGTAAATCTTCCATATCATAAGTAGTTATTCATAATTTGAACTAGCGGTCTTTTCAGTTTTGTTATAGTTTAATCCTCTTTTGTAAAGAGTTGCAGACTGTTATGAAAAAAGCTGTCCGAATGTGTGCCGGACCCTGTCAATTAGGGTTTCGTAACAAAAATAAGTTTGGCTTTATGGTATTTCTATGAAAAACTAATTTATTTTTTGCGTATCAGTAACTTTTGGGACTTTTTTATTTGTGTTGCCGTCCATATTAACTACGTATGTCAACGGAAAGTACCCTATAGGATAACTTTTGATTTATATGCCGTTATTGTATGAAAACAACCTTCAAATGAAGCTTTTATGTTTTCAACGTATGCCTGCGCGCGTGCCTGAGAAAAAGGAGACGGGACAGACGGAGAGACGAACAGGGAGACTGAGTCTAGAATATTCCCTTTTTCCTTTTGAGGTATATAACTCTAAAAAAATGTTTTGTTTGTACCTGTTTAAGGCGAATCTTAAAATGACAAAGAAAGTTAATTTACAGTTTCTCGTGAATATAATAATTATGAATTAATAATCATCTTCATGATACGTCCCACTACGGTACAAGCCTTCTCTCAGAATGAACGCGGGCCCAGTGCGGATAGGAAACTTCACACATACCATTGAATTAATGAAATGTAAATATTTTGTTGATAATGGCATTAGTCTATTAGTATAAGGACCTCAGATCAAATAAAAAGTCAAGACGAAGTGAGGTCAGTTTAAACTACACCTTAGCGTGTATATTTAGTTACACGCACACAAGCGCAACCGAATTTTATCATGCAAACTGGTTGAGACACGCACCACGCGGGAAGGCGTAACTCAAAGGTTGTCGCAGACATAACCGCTCGGTACCGGAACGGCAACGCCTCGCCTCATCCGCTCGCCGTCAACCATACGCGAGCTCGTAACGGAAGAGGCTCGGTGCCTTCGAGGCGTCGCGCGGCTACAGCGCGCTTACCGCGAGCCGACGACTGGTTGGCGGCAAGCGGTCAACGTCGACGGTCGCCGATGTCAGAGAGGTAAGCGGCGGGACGTCTGCGCGCCGTCCCCGCGGCGGCGACGAGACGGAAGCGCGGTGACGGCGAGTTGCCCACGCACTGCTAGCTTGTGCCGAGGCGAGGCGTTGCCGTTCCGATGCCGATAAGTGTGTTACAGTATGGAGTTTCATACAGAGAATACTGAACGGCTCCGAGTTGAGGTGGTGCTGATCCAGTGCCGAACGGGTATCACTTTTCCGTTCGCGGAACTCTGTCTGGACTTTTTATTGGGTATGAGGTAATAAAATGCATAGAAAAGATCGCTATTTATACACTTGTAAATAAATATTATGTTTACGTCAGTTTTCTTCTACGATGTTCCTAAATCATTGTTTAATTATAATATTATATGATTTAAATCAGAAATGTACCTTAAAATTATGAGAAGTTAGTTTTTTTACTCTAAGATTAAGATGAATTACGAGTATAAGTCGGACGAATTCGGATGGACCCCACTATAATATAAAAATTATATTCGGACAAAATAAGTATAAAATAAAACTATAGCGTTTAATGTAAATGATTGTACCTAATTATAGAAATAAATGTTGACTCTTAAAGATGCAATCTAGTTTATCTTCTTCTTCTTATTTGTGGCGTATCAAGTCGTTATAGCGACGACAACTTCGCCAATGACAAAGTAACAAAAAAATAATTCAAAAATCTTGTGACAAAATGTCGGCAACGTTGTACGGTAACACGGTCAAAAACCCCCTTCCCCCTGTCGGGCTCTTAGCCAACGGTCAATGATATCCCTCAGAAACTGCCAGGAAATCATTAGCCGATGCCCAGGATGCTCCGGACCAAGCACTGCTCTGCCCCCCGGACGCTGGTTTATGTTACAAAATCGATACTTTGACATTAAAATTACATTTTAACCTTCAACCTTCAAGCAGTGATCCTTAACCTTTTCAACTTTTACTCGTGAAAAGAGCATTATTATGTCGTTCACCCACACAGCAACAATTAAAAAAAAACGAAACATCATGCGTGGAAAAGGTGAGTTGAGAAAGAAACACAACACGTGTAGGTACCTACCTGTTTATTTTCGCGTAGATAAGTATTTACTGCGCTGCTAAAGTTACCGTTTAGCTATTGCTATTATTATAGCAACCTAAAACTCGGACTAATAAACGACTTATCATAGTATGTTATGTAACAGTTGTATTAGAGGGGTCAAAAAAGGCGAGTAATTTAATTTCGTCTTCATCAATGCTTTTTTATTATTCTCAATCAAACAAGTAAAACAAGACACGAGCGGGAAACATGAAAGTGATAAACGAAAAAATTGGTAGTTTGTTGAGAACATAAAGTTAAATTTCAGAAGAAGAGAAATTTCATGAGAAGCATAATTTTTGTATTGAACTTGGCTCTCCTTTTTTACATTTATGTTTTTGGTGGGATTTATGTTACGTGGAACGACTTTTTGGCAAATCATTCGTTCAATTGCTTTCAAAAATGGCTCGCAATCGCTTTCAAATGCGATGTCAAAACGATCGAGCTACGTGGAACGATTGTTTCCATTTTGAAACCAACCTCGGAATCAACTGTCAAAAAGGAAGACGATGCTGATTGCGAGCGAGTTACGTAATAAGCCTGCAGTTTAAAACGCTTAACCCGTAAAACATGTATCATTTTAATCTGCAAATACCTCTTCATTTAAAGTCAGTCGGACCTCGCACAAATCACGCACCACTCCAATCCGTCCCAATTTGCTAACCTCACAGCCTCACTGCCTCACCGCCTCACCGCCTCACTGTTTTATTCCATCGATGTACCATAACATACGTCGGGCCCTCCCAATCACCCTGTATCCCCTGAGGTCCACAATTCAATTCCGGGCAGGCACGTTAGAATGCCAACTACTGCCCGGCGGAATTATTTATTGGAACATGGACGAATGAGATAAGTGAAAATGAGACGAAAAAATTGGACGCCATTTTGTAAATAACAAGACTAGGGTTTCCTTTATACGTTTAAATATTTTATTGAATCAGGCGTTACTTTGCGGAGGTCCATTTCAATGAACAAAATATTTACCTTGCTACTCCGCTACTCACGTGCAAGATAACCAAGCTTGTGTCCACTACTGCCAATAAAACACATATAAATCCCACAAACTTAATAATCCCTTACATAGGTATACATATATTTCACACAGGCTTGGTTATCTTGCACGTGAGTAGCGGAGTAGCAAGATAATTTTTTTGTTCATTTATAGGTTTATTTTGAAACTATAGGTTCTGCCAGCGAGTTCGTCCGCGTAGGATGACTTAAGATTTGATGTTGATAGTATATTCTGCAACAATTATTTATGTTGCGGCTCTAGGTAGCTAAGACCTTTGACATGTTTATCGCTATCCCGCGGGAATTATAAAATTTTCCGGGATAAAAAGTATCCTATGTATCGCTATCGCGCGGGAACTATTATATTTTCCGGGATAGAAAGTAACCTACATTTTAATCTAGGGTACCAGCTACCTGCGTTCCAAATTTGATCCAATTCAGTCCAGTCGTTTCAGCGCGAAGAAGGAACAAACATACACACATCCTTACTCACAAACTTTCGCGTTTACAATATTACTAGGATACAAAGGTTGTTTTAACACTTGAGTATGTTTTTGTTAAAACCAAGTTGTGTGATACCTACATAATGGAACAAACTAAATATTTTTCAAATAACCAAGTGCGTATCTGACTTGCGCACCGAGGGTTTCCAGACTAATTGGGCCAGTTAATTTAAGACCCTGTATTAGGAGAGCCTTGCTCTTAAGCCAAATGTAGGCAGTGTGGGGTCATTTTAAATTGGTTAATACATAGATAGACAAAAAAATAGATTTTAGACGCATTTATTTAGTTGTGCTATAAGAGCATCAGAAAGCAAAAGTGAAACAAAAGATCCTCTATTTTTTGGTAGCACGGCAATTTGTACGGGTAAACCTCATTTTATTGAGTTGTATTAAACTTCGAGGGCTGATTTTTTCACAGTTCTAAGTTTTTTCTTTTCACACCAAGAAAGCCAAAGGAAGTAAGTGCTCACCCATTGATTATGTTTTTTATGAGTTAATTAGTTACAAGTGAAGCTAATACGCGTGTATTTCGGAATAAGGGCGAAACCTTTTAATAAACATAGGTTGCAGCGATACGAACGATATTTAATCATATTTTTTCAATTTTCTGTAATTAAAAAACACGACGTTATTAATTTTTAAAAAATATTTTGTTTATCACATTCTGTCACATGTCAAATTTACTATCTTAACTGCATTGTTTACTGTACATTGCATGCTGAATAATTTTGTATCGTTTTTTTCGTCCTATTTTTTAACTAGCTTCTGCCCGCGACTTCGTCTGCGTAGAATCATACATAAAAACCTTCCTCTTGAATCACTATCTATAAAAAAAACCGCATCAAAATCCGTTGTGTAGTTTTGAAGATATAAGCATACAAAGGGACATAGGGACATAGGGACATGTGGACAGAGAAAGCGACTTTGTATAGTATACTATGTAGTGATAGTGATAGACGTACTATGTTCCCTTTTTTGGACCTAAACTTAACGCTGTTTTAAGATTCGCCCTTACTCCAAATCCACGTATAACGGTGAAGCTGTATCTTTTTAAAGTTAAAATGGGATTTTTAAGTGTGGAAATGGCGGAATCCTGGCAAAGAATTTTCTGGAACACTTCGTGTTCGCAGGCCAGTCAACGCTAACTGGAAGCCGAAGGTAAGTTCTTCATTGTTTATTGAAAGAGTTAATATCTAGGTAGACTTAGAAACCGATATTTCTATAGATTACTTGCCGTTGCCGACTTAGAAACGGATATTTTTATAGATTACTTGCCGTTGCCGACTTAGAAACCGATATTTCTATAGATTACTTGCCGTTGCCGACTTAGAAACGGATATTTTTATAGATTACTTGCCGTTGCCGACTTAGAAACCGAGATTTTTTTAATTAGATTACTTGCCGTTGCCCGCGACTCCGTCTGCGCAGAATTCGCTATCCCGCGGGAACTGTGCGATTTTTCGGGATAAAAACTATCCTATATCCTTCCCCGGAGTGGAAACTATCTCTATACCAAATTCCAACTAAATCGGTTCGGCGACATTAGCGTTAAAAGGTAACAAACCGACAGACACACTTTCACATCGACATTGGTTTGAAAGAATTGGTATTTTAATAGACATTTTCTTCGAATCTTATATTGCAGACTTGTGTGGTGTATTAATATTAAAAATAATAACTAGGAATAAAATCAGCACCATCTTGACATGACTCTATATTTTTTAATTAAATTTAAAGTTACAGAAAGGAACCATAAACAAACAAGTCTCAAACCTATTACGTTGGCAGCTTGATATCAATACTAAATGAATTAACAGTTGGCCAACATAAGCATAATAGAACAATCTAACATGGTGTAGAGGATAGATAAGTTTGTGGGATTTATGTCAGGTTCACTTTAGCGAAGACATGCTCATAAAATATGTTGATGATCTATTTTCATGTCTGTGTTTATGTTTCATTTTTGTACACTTGAGTAGGCGCTATTTGTGTGTCTTTCAAAAATAATAAATGTCTTAAATTCTTCTATGTTTGTTTTATGTGCGGTAAAGAAGGGAGGGATTGCAAGTAAAAACACTACATTTCGCACAAGCTTGGCTCTCTTGCACGTAAGTAGCGTTGTAAGGTAAATATTTTTTTGTTTATCGATAAATCATACGTCCGAGTGCGACCCGGAATATTCGTGAAAGTACGCCTCAAGGAAAGTAATCAGTTTTTGTATTACCAAACTTCGGGTTCACGAATGTACCTCCAGAATATCGATTAGTGGCTAGTACATCTCATGATTTCCCCTGTCGCCTTTCACAGGCGCACTACACTGAAGGACCAGTCCCAAGGCATTCGATGGGAAACTTTTGAATATACTCATATATAAATTCAGACGTTACCTACTTACGGACTACTGTTATACTCCGTTTATTTAGCATGAGAAAAAAGGTAAACAATTTTGACATACATACATAAATAACGTCTGTCCCTTACGGGGTAGACAGAGCTGAGGTAACAAGACCTAAGGGCCACGGTTAGAATGTGTTCGAGGTGGAAAGGGGAATCAAAATAGTATTGTAGTACTGGTAGAGATCCCTTATAGGGATAAGTTCGCCTTTGTGCATATATTAATGTAATTTATATATTTTTTGTGAATTGTATCTGTTTCTTTATATTTGTAAGTTAGAGCATTTACTTACTTACTTAGTATTGGGTTGCTAACCGCGTCGCCTATAGCACGATTCCTTAGATTGGCTTTTACCATCTGCGCGGGAAGAGAAGCTGGTACATTCTACGTTTTTTCTTTGCCAGACCAGCATAGGAACAATCTTAACATTGTCATTTTGTTGAAAAACACTTTTTTAAAATCGGTAACTGGAAAATATAAAACCAATCACAATATTCCAAGGATTTTAAATGGTAACCTGTTGTTATTTGTAGGTAGTATAAAGTAGTTTATTGACTGGTACGTTTTAGTAGTTTATGTATTATATTCGGTAAAGTTATGTGTTGTGGCTCTCAGTGTTTGTAATTTTTAAACTCACTCGTCCATCCCTAATATAATACTCCTTTCATCCACTCAAAGGATGACTGGAAGAGATCCCTTAAAGGGATAAGTCCGCCTTTGTGCATGTATCTCAGTGTTTGTCAATTGTATTTCTCTTGTTTATTTTGCACAATAAAGAGTTTACACATACATACATATTTATTTTAAACTGGTTTTCAATAAAAAGACATGTCAAGATTGTTTACCTTTTTTCTCATGCTAAAAAAACCGAAGTATAGTCTAAGATAATTCTTTACTTCCTATTCACGATGAAACTGTGACCGATCGTAATAAAGTTAGGCAGGAAAATACTTTGGACAGGTTCAGGTTTCTCGGCGTTGGGAATTTGTATTTTGCATTGTTTATATTTAACTAGCGACCCGCCCCGGCTTCGCACGGTATATTATGCATGTATTATACATATAAACCTTCCTCTTGAATCAATCTATCTATTAAAAATCGCATGAAAATCCGTTGTGTAGTTTTGAAGATATAAGCATACATCGGGACATGAGGACAGAAAAAGCGACTTTATTTTATACTATGTAGTGATTGATAGAATCTGTACCTATTTAGTAATTAGTAGTAATTCTTCCATGCTTTCTGGGAGGCAAGAAAAAACATAGAATGTACAGTTGCTTCTCTTCCCGCGCAAATGGTAAAAGTCCATCGAGGGAATAGGCGAAATTCTTGGTAATCATGTTATAGGCGATGCGGCTAGCAACCCATCACTATTTTCATTCCCCTTTCCACCTCGACCACAATCGTTCTAACCGTGGCTCTTAGGTCTTGTTATCTCAGGCTCTGCCTACCCCGTAAGGGATATGTAAGTGATTTTTGTATGTATGTATGTTTTTAGTAATAACTTGTGATTATCAATTAAGGTTTAATATGATACTGCCATTAGTAAATAATTTGAACACTGCCAACATTTATTTGAACATTAAATTATTCCCTATCCATTGTGTAGCTCGACGATTAGCGGAATATTTTATTGTTCTATGTAGCTACTCCACAACTTGTATGCAGTTTTAATGTACTAATTCCAGTGTTAACCTTTAAATGTCAGTGTTGCAATCTACATTATTTCATGGTAGCAACATTAAATTTTAAGTTTTTTTTTTTGCCTATAGCAACTTTCGCCCCTTGTTGTTTGCGCCGTTGCCTGGTACCCATAGTACAAGCTTTGCTTAGTTTGGGGCTGGGTCAATTGGTGTAATTTGTCCCCAAGATATTTATTATTATTATTTATTTATTTGTCTGCCGACAATTATTTACCTTTAAGCAGTGACGATCCCTCGCGGAGAATTAATTTAATTGTACCTAACTGTTTTATTATTATAGTTTTTGATTTTGTCGTTTTTGTAATATTCAATTAATTTGTATTATTTCATTTTATTTTGTTTACTCTTGACGATTTCAATCTAAATTGTCCTAACTTGACAATGTATAATTTATGATGTAATTTTTATTGAATGAATAAATCGTCTAATCTAAACCAGTGATTTGTTCAGTCAGTTGCAATGGCAATAATTAATTATTTAGTCAACTAATCTGTATTAATTACTGCACTGAATTCATTAACTATCCATAGGGGATGAATTCTAATGGCGTAACAAACGTAGAAACTACATTTTAATCCCATTCGTAAATGTAATACACCTAACTATTTAACTTTACTGTCTATCGTAATTTGTTACATACATACACAAATCACGTCTTTATCCCTTACGGGGTAGACAGAGCCTCAGGTAACAGGTACCTATAGGCCACATTTAGCAGGATTGTGGGCGTACAGGTGGAAAATGGAATCAAAATAGTGATGGGTTGCTAGCCTCATCGCCTATAACATGACTCCTATGATTTTCGCCCAATCCCTCGATGGGCTTTTACCATCTGCGCGGGTAGACAAGCAATTGGTACATTCTATGTTTTTTCGTAATTTGTTGATTCAAAATTAAGTCACTAGACACCGTAGACTTCAAACATCGACCAAAGAACATTTATTTGTCAACCAAAATTATTAATAAATCCAAAACATTTACATACATACATATATCATGTCTTTAGCCCATGGAGGGAATGGGCGAAAATTTTAGAAATCATGTTATAGGCGATGCGGCTAACAACCCATCACTATTTTTATTTCCCTTTCCGCCTATACACCCACAATTATACTAAATGTGGCCTATATAGGTCTCGTTACCCTAGGCCCCGTTTACCCCGTAAGGGATACAGACGTGATTTGTGTTTGTATGTATGTACCTAATATAAAAGTATTTTTGCGATTTTGACACTTCTCAATTACCAGTTAGAGTTCTTCTCGGTTACAATTCTCATTAAATCACAGCCAACCTTCGTTAGAGAACTGCAATTCGCATCTGATAATTTAACAAACCTAACAGATTTCCCAAAAAGTTGCTGCTGCTACAAAATCCCACTGGTCTCACCAGTAGGCAGTAACTAGTCTTATGCGACCCTGGCGCTGCCAAGTGGCCTCAGATAATCTATTTACGACGGAATTCTAAGGCGCCGAATAAAACTTTTGATGAATTGCCCCGCTTGAAGCGACAGGCGTTAACGATCTCGAACTACCGAATTATGTGGAAGTGCTCTGAATAAGAACGCTTTTTTCGAACGCTGTAATTGAGATGCGATCGTCCTACGGTTGGACTTACGGACTATGATGCAGAGGGTCGTGCGTTCAAACCCTAGCGTGTACGATGGAGTTTTCTGATTTTCTAAGAAGTTTTTCTGCTAGAATCTTCACCGAAAAACTTCCATATTTTCTACATCATCAGCCGGAACATATCGACTGTTGAACAAATGCCTCTCCCATAGATCGCCGAGGAGTGTCTTAGAAGTTGAGGAGTAGAATTCAATGTCTTCATCTCTGTGTTCCTTGAAAGCTACTTACCATGACGTCTTAATGCGAGTCAATTCCGACTCAGTTCAGGTTTCAGCTGTCATTATTAGTATTAATCTGACAAACTGAACCTAAACTGAACCGGAATTGAATCGCATTAAGATGTCTTCGTAAGGCCCCTGGCCAACTTCAGATGAAGGGCGAAGGGACAATATTTACCAGTAGGCTTTATTACCTAACTCGCTCGCAATCGCCATCGTGTTCATTCTGACAGTTCTTGTATGAATGTGACAGCTAGCTGATTCCGATGCCAATTGTCAGCCCATACATGAACCGTCAGAATGAACACACGATGCCGATTGCGAGCGAGTTAGGTAATAAGCCTACAGGCAACTTTGTTTCATTAGTAAAGAATATTTAGAGGATGGGCTCCTATTGGGTCCGCGAGCTTGCAGGAGATCCAAGTGAGTAGCAGTGAGATGTGGTTAGTCTTGTCACCTCTACCTACCCTATAGCGAACAACCAATTATTAATTACGTAAAACAAGCGGGGGAGGGTTAAAAATATCTACACTTAATCTAGGCGAGAGGCAAAATCCAATGCGTTAGCTTAAAGTCGTGTCCAAATTCTCAATTACACAACCTCCTTGACAATCGCAACAGGGATTGCAGAAGCGTTGCCAGAATATCTCCGGTCGTCGATCTGGTAAAAACCCCATAAATACAGGATGCTCCAAACATTTCCGTGGAAAGTTCCACACATCTGCATTAGCTCGGCCCCGTAAATACTAAATAGCTACAGGGTGATTTATTAGCGCGGCGTCGCTACCAATTATTCGATTCGAGATAAATCGTCGGCTCACTCTGTCATTGTTGTAATGTGAGCCTTAATGGTACCGGATACAGAGTTATACATACATACATACATACATACCGTCACGCCTCTTTCCCACAGGGGTAGGCAGACTACTTTATTCCACTTGCTACGATCCTGACATATTTCTTTCGCTTCATCCACAGTCATCAATCTCTTCATACATGCTCGTCGGTTTCGGGTACTCCTGACCTGACCTTTTTCCAAAACGGAAACGCATCTTTTACAGAGTTATACATACATATCACGTCTTTATCCCTTACGGGGTAGACAGAGCTTTTAGCATGATTAAGGGACAGCTGGAAAGCGAAATCAAAATAGTGATGGCTAGCCGCATCGCCTATGACATGATTCCTAAGACTTTCGCCCATCTCGATGGGATTTTACCATCTGCGCGGGAAGAGAAGCAACTGGTAAATTCTATGTTTTTACTTTTCCCAGACCAGCATGGAAGAACAGAGTTATACGGTTTGAAACATATTTTTGCTGGTGACCTAATTAGCCTTGCTTGCGATTACTTTACAATAACCGTACAAAATAAATAGTGCAAGATAAATACGGAAATTCAATGTGAATTTATGAAAATGATGTTTTGTATAAATGTTAACCTAGAGCGCATACCTTACCTTACCTTAGACCTTGGGGCTCGATTTTTGAAAGCACATCACTCGAAAGTACCACTCGAAAGTGGTATAAATCAGCTTATATCTCCAAAACTACAGCTCTAATCAAAGTTTTGACTAGTTCACAAGATTAATGAGAGCTGTGATTGTCTTCTATGTTACTCTTATTTCAAATTCAGCACAATTTTTCACCACTTTCGAGTGGTATTTTCGCACATGTGCTTTCAAAAATCGGGCCCCTGTAGAGCGAATGGATGAAAGTAGACTAACTAAACATCTATATGGGGAGTGTGAATGGTTGCGTTGGGAAGGGAAGGCCTAGACGGACGTTCCGAGACCAAATAGGAGACGTTTTGGAAAAAGGTCAGGTCAGGAGTACCCGAAACCGACGAGCATGTATGAAGAGATTAATGGTTGTGGATGAAGAAGATATGTCAGGATCATAGCAAGTGGAACAAAGTAGTCTCTGCCTATCCCTGTGGGAAAGAGGCGTGACGGTATGTATGTATGTATGTATGTTAACCTAGTTTCCTGTTCCGTGGGAATTTATAAAAAATCCTTTGCATTACACAATACGACATGTATCAAGGTGTAATATCTGCCCAATTTCAAGTATTTTAACTTCATTGCTTTATGTAACGATTGTACTGATTTGTGGTGTCCAATAAAGAGTATTTGTATTGTATTGTGTAAATATTTACATATGCATGCATACATACATACATACCTCACGTCACGCCTCTTTCCCACAGGGGTAGGCAGAGACTACTTTGCTCCACTTGCTACAATCATGACATACTTCTTTCGCTTCATCCACATTCGTCAATTCTTCATACATGCTCGTCGGTTTCGGGTACTCCTGACCTGACCTTTTTCCGTGTAGATATGAGTTTTAAGTAAACAAAACAGTCTAAGTGTATCTACAATACAATAGGAACATGACCTTGGTTAAAGAGATACTCAAAAAAAGATGCGAATGGATTCTTTGTAGAGCGTTCCAACCGCTTCCCAGAGCTTGGATGACCTCTCATAAGGTACGATGACCTAGTTACGGTCGCAGAATATCGCTATGATAAACCCTTACCGTAAGTTCTTTATAATATATGTTTTAGTAGCTTCTGCCCGCGACTTCGTCTGCGTAGAATTAGCAATTGACATGTTTGTAGCTATCCCGCGGGAACTTTGCAATTTTCCGGGATAAAAAGTAGCCTATGTTTTAATCTGGACTACCAGCTATCTCTGTTCCAAATTTGATCTCTCTCGACAGAGAGCAAAGCTTACTTTTCTGAATGTGCGAAAATGACTATTATGTACAATTTCAGATCATTCGGACGAAGATATTTGTGTCGAAATTGAGTCGCAAGATTCCACCCGGACATACATACATGGATATATACATACATACGTTGCAAGTTAGTACAAAGCTTGTAATAATAAAAAATCCTGTTGGTGCATACTTCTTCTTCTTCTTTTTTTAATATGGCCCCATCGACCGATGCGATGATTTCGCCAATGTCGAAGTAATAAATACAGTATTCAAAAATCTTGTGACAAAAATGTCGGCAACGTTGTACGGTAAAACACGGTCAAAAGACCCCCCCCCCCCCTGTTGGGCTCTTAGCCAACGGTCAATGATATCCCTCGGGGACCGCCAGGAAATCATTAGCCAATGCCCAGGGTGCACCGGACCAAGCACTGCTCTTTCCCTCGGATGGATCCAAAAACGAACGCGGAATCACACGCGGAGGTAACCCGACTCGCACCCCAAGTCTAAGTCTGTATTTCTTTTATTTCTTATCTATACATATAAAATTCAAAGTCCTGACTGACTGACTGACTGACTGACTGACTGACTTAACTATATATCAACGCACAGCCCAAACCACTGGACTTAGAGACTTGAAATTTTGCACATAGATACCTTATACAATGTAGGCATCCACTAAGGAAGGATTTTTGGAAATTCCCACGGGATAAGGAAAAAACGGGAATTATATATTCGACTCCGAGTGACGCTATCTCAGTAACTATAATAACTAGACTCTTCAAATTTGATACAAAAGTAGGTGATTACAAAACAAAGAAACTAATTTCAGGATTTTTGGAAATTCCCACGGGATAAGGAAAAAAACGGGATTTATATATTCAGTTTAACGAAATCCTATGAACTATAATTACTAGACTCTTCAAATTTGGCATAGAAGTAGGTGATTATAATAGTAAAATAATATTTTAATGATTTTTGGAAATTCCCACGGGATAAGGAAAAAAACGGGATTTATATATTCAGTTCCACGGGATCGATTTTTCGTTTTACTGGTCGTATAAAACTGAAATTTGGCCTTCAAGTTCCCTTGGGGAGTGTAAACAATAAAAAAAGGATTTCCCGAAATTCCCACGGGAACGGGAAAAACGGGACTTTTTGTTTTACTGGTTGCAGAAAGCTGAAATTCGGCATGTAGGTTGCTTCGGGAGTGCAGAGGAGCATTAAGAGAGTACTTTCCCAAATTCCCACGGGAACGGGAAAAATATTTGTTTACAAAGAAATACTGCGGTAGGGGGGCGTTCAAGTATTACGTAAGCGCTTGAGGTGGCCGGGGGGGTCTTTGCTTTGCTTATTTTTGATGACATGGGGGGTGGGGGGGTCGATATGGTGATTACTTCAGCAGCTTCGATTCGAACTGCTGCTCACGAATCAATAAAAAACACAATCCATTAAAAGAAAAATGCATAATAGGTACCAATGACTACGTAAGCATGGGAGGGGGGGGTAGGAGGTTTGCTTACTTTTGCTGACAAGGGGTAGGGGGATAAATAATTGTAAAAAATCTGCTTACGTAATACTTGAATGGCCCCTAGGCATAATATGGCTAGAAACTTGAAATTTGGCACACATATACCTTGAGTATCCTAGAGGTGCACTAAGAAGGTATTTTTCGAAATTCCCACGGGATAGGGAAAAAACGGGATTTTTTGTTTTACTGGTCGTAGAAAGCTGAAATTTGGTAAGAGCCTTCCTTGATGAGTGTATGGGAGCACTAAGAAAGGATTTCCAGAAATTCCCACGAGAACAGGAAAAACGGGGTTTTTCGTTTTACTGGTCGTAGAAAGATGAAATTTAGCATTTTGCTTCCTTAGGGAGTGTAAGGGAGCATTAACAAAGGATTTCCTAACATTTTTACGGGAACGGGAAAAACCGAGATTTTACGTTTCCAGACGAAACAGCGGAAGTAAGAGACTTAACATTTATAACGTGTGTTTCTTTAAAGGCTTTAAGTGTACTCCGAAAGCACTCCCCAAAATTTTCACGGGAACGGGAAAAAACTTATTTTTTCGTTTTACATCTTAGCGCGTACGAAGTCGCGGGCAAAAGCTATTTGGGGTAGGTATATTTTAGGACAGCCCTTTAGGTTAGGTTAGGTTTGTTTTATAAAAATCCTGCAATATTTACAGTTTCAGAAAAATTAAGGCAGCGGGGCAATGCGGGGGCTTGCTTGCATGCTTGCTTGAGTCCTTGCTTTGCATGCTTGATTGCATACTTGCTTTCATGCATGCTTGCATGCTTGCTTGCGTGCATGCATGCTTGCGTGCTTACTTGCATGCATGCTTGCTTGCACGCTTGCTTGCATGCTTGCTTGAGTCCTTGCTTTGCATGCTTGATTGCATACTTGCTTTCATGAATGCTTGCATGCTTGCTTGCATGCATGCATGCTTGCGTGCTTACTTGCATGCATGCTTGCTTTCACGCTTGCTTGCATGCTTGCTTGCCTGCTTGCATGCCTGCTTGCATGCCTGCTTGCATGCCTGCTTGCATACCTACATGCTTGCAGGTTTGGGTGCTCGCTTGCTTGATTGCTAGCTTCTTTGAAATGCTCATGGTTCACGCGTGCGAAGCCGCGGGCAAAAGCTAGTTTCTACATACATACACATACATACACAAATCACGTCTTTATCCCTTACGGGGTAGACACAGCCTAAGGTAACAAGACCTACAGGCCACATTTAGCAAAATTGCGGGCGTATAGGTGGAAAATGGAATCAAAATAGTGATGGGTTGCTAGCCTCATCGCCTATAACATGATTCCTATGATTTTCGCCCATTCCCTCGATGGGCTTTTACCATCTGCGCGGGTAGAGAAGCAACTGGTACATTCTATGTTTTTTCTTTACTCCCAGACCAGCATGGAAGAAATTATAAATTAATTCTTATTTCTAATGGCAATAAACGTTATCTTATCTTATCTTAAAATGTGGTGCATACTTTCGAACGAAAATTACGTCGGAAAAAAACCTTCAAACTAAGTGGCTGGCATATCGCGTACCACCCGCATCGGAATCGTTCAAACTTGCAGAACGCTTACCTAGAATTCAGCTGTCTACGGCAGGGCTCCAACTTTCAGGGAAAAGTTGAAATTTTCGCTTACGTGACCGAACGGCCAAGTTTTTGCTATTGTGACAAGTTTCCAAATGCAAGTTCAGGAGTTGGTGGAAAAATATTGTCCCCGGGTCCGCCCGGTTAGGAGTTCGGGAAGTTGGGCGCGTATGACTCCCGATAGTCATTTACATGGAGGAGGGAAATAATAGAGTCGAAATACCGGGTCCGGAGACGCGAGCAGGACCCTGCCCACTGGCCAAGTGACATTAACATTTCGTAACTTTTTCACTTTTTTATTTTAAGTAAGTAAGTAAATGCTTTAGTGTACAAATATAAAGAAGCAGAGACAAATCACAAAAAAGACCTTAAATATATGCACAAAGGCGAACTTATCCCTATAAGGGATCTTTACCAGTTAACCTTTGACTAAAGAGAGGAGCATTAAGCGAGAGACCGACAAAGTGTGAGTTTAAAATATCCATAATTATAGTGATTAAATTAGTTAGTTAATACTAATTTAATTTAATTGAATTTTCAATGGTCTTCGCAGTGTTTTTATGAGCCTGAAATAAATCATTATTTATTACTAGCTGTTGCACGCGGCTTCGCCTTTACACCAGTATTTAAAAAAAATATATTTTATACAACCCTTGTCCAAACAGTAACAAACACAGCCAAAAAAGAATTATCCAATTCGATGCAGTCGTTTGGAAGTTATGCGCATACATACAATTCGACGATTAAATTTTATTTATGTACATTTTATTTGTTATTTACTTAATTTCCTACAGTAAAAATTAAATATTTTTTACTTTTTTGTAATCATCAAATTCATGATCAAATTTCATAATCATAAGGTAAGGGACAAATCACTAATTGTGTTGCAAAAGCTAGCTCGTATTTTTACCACTCTATTGGTCAATTTCTCCATGGTTATTTAATAGGGTATAGGTTGCTGAACGCTATATTTTCTTACAGATAACATACATTTTACATCATCAGGCTAGTATTATAAAATACATATTTTTATGTTAAGATCACGTTGTTGTCCTTAGAGACTATCTCTAGTCGTTTTTTTAAGTAAGGAACTAACTTAATCACGTCTAGCAACACATACATACATCCACACATACAAATCACGTCTTTATCCCTTACGGGGTAGACAGGGCCCTTTTTTATGGTGTGGATAATGCGCCTTATGCATCCGCCCGGTACGGGTTTACCGGGGGTATGTGGGGCTCTCCCGCGACGGCAGGCATACCCACTAAAAACCACACGGATTCCCTATTCAGTCGTTTGTGAGGCGTTACGGCACTCGGTGTCACCGCGACGCCCCACGACCACCGGGATGGGGTTCCCTCTTCGCGGCACCTGTGCAATGCTGGTTTGGGAATTACGGGGTAGACAGAGCCTAAGGTAACAATACCTAAAGACCACGTTTAGCAAGACCGTGGGCTTATAGGTGGAAAGTGGAATCTAAATAGTGATGGGTTGCTAACCGCATCACCCATAATATATTCCTAAGATTTTCGCCCATTCTCTCGATGGGATTTTAGTAATGTTACGGAGCTTCGACTCCGGTTCCGTTAAGTCGGAACTTCCGATTATTATTACACCTTCGGTTCCGACTTCGGCTCCGACACTTTTAAATCGGAGGTCGAAGCATAACATAGCGGCGGCGGCGGCCTGTGTCGACTGTTATGAACAGGTTCATACATGTCGCGCGGGGAATCCCCCCAACTCCCACTACGTGCACTCTATCGTCAATTATCCGACCCTGCCTCCGATTCCGATTCAGACTCCAGTAAAGCAAATTTAAAAACTCCGACTCCGCCTTCGGATCCGATAAAACTACCTCCGTTACATCCCTGAATTTTACCATCTGCGCGGGAAGAGCAACTGGTACATTCTATGTTTTTTCTTTACTCCAAGACCAGCATGGAAGAAAAAGGTCAGTGGCCTAACCATGACGACGTAATGCGATTCAATTCCAAACCAAAGTTGTATCGCTCGCTGTCAGATGTATACTAGAAGTGTCAAAAATGACAGCTAAAACGAAAATTGAATCGAAATTGAATCGCTTTAACATGACATGGTAAGGCCTCTGATGAAGAGTACCCGAAACCGACGAGCATATATGAAGAAATTGATGAATGTGGATGAAGCGAAAGAGGTACGTCAGGATCGTTGCAAGTGGAACTCTCTGCCTAACCCCTGTGGAAAAGAGGCGTGACGGTATGTATGTACCTTTCAATCAGAATTGTTCATCCGTTCTGGTGTGAAAGAGTTACAAATATCCATAGCTAGCTAGGATAGCCTAGTTAGTGACCCTGATTTTGAAGCAAGAGGTCCCGGGTTCGAACCCCGGTAGAGGCAGACATTTGTATGCGAATACAAATTTTTGTGTTCGAGTTATGTTATTTATTTATATTTAAGTATGTTTATCTAAGTAGCTGAACGTAACGCTGAAGTAACGCTGAGTTCTATTGTTAATGTCTGTGTTTTTTTTTGCTATAAAATTGTGTATACTCTCTTGTATTTGTGTGTCTTGCTAAAAAGAATAAATGCCTTCTTTCTTTCTTTCTTTCTTTCTTCACTACATCACTACATAGTATAAAACAAAGTCGCTTTCTCTGTCCCTATGTCCCTATGTATGCTTAAATCTTTAAAACTACACAGCGGATTTTGATGCGGGTTTTTTTTTAATATATAGAGTGATTCAAGAGGAAGGTTTTTATGTATAATTCTACGCAGACGATAACGCGGGCAGAAGCTAGTTAAGTTATATAAGTATGTTTATCCATTGCCTGGTACCCATACCACAGTACAAGCTTTGCTTAGTTTGGGACTGGGTCGATTGCTGTTATTTGTCCCACGATACTTCCTCACTTCGCATTTATAATGTTAGTGGGATGCTGTGGCCCGCGCCCCCCTCCCCCCCTGCACGTTGGGGGATAAATCACCCGCTGATAAGACGGCGCTATCAGCTAGGACGTGGGATCATTTCGGTATTAATTAGGAGGTTGTTTACGTTCCACAGTGTTTATGATGACAATAGATACATACATAGGTACGCCCACAATCATGCTAAACGTGTCTTTTAGGTCTTGTTACCTCAGGCTCTGTCTACCTCGTAAGACATAAAGATGTAATTTTTTTTTGTATGTATTAAAATATTGGAGAATAATTTACGCCAAATAGCTTAGGTACTGTACGTAAGTAGACCACCACACCTTTGTTTTAGCAATAAAAAAATACCAAAAAGTGAGAGTCGTGGCCAAGACTGGGTCGAAGGTCAGTGGGCAGACCACCAGCCCATTGGTCAGATGACATCTCTCATTCGGCTGGAAAACTGTGGATGAGACTGGCACGGGACCGGGCAAAGTGGCGTGAAAATGAAGAGGCCTTTACTCAGCAGTGGGTGGATGTGGGCTGATTAGATTAGATACATACATACATACATAAATCACGTCTTTATCCCTTACGGGGTAAACAGAGCCTAAGGTAACAGGATCTAAAGACCACGTTTAGCATGATTGTGGGCGTATGGATGGAAAGAGGAATCAAAATAGTGATAGATTGCTAGCCACATCCCTATATAACATGACTAGCTGTTGCCCGCAACTTCGTCTGCATAGAATTCTATCCCGCAGAAATTACGCAATCCGTTCTTAGAGGATGCCTACGTCATAGTAGCTTTATGCATGCGCATGCAGTCTCAGCCCGATCGGTTTAAAATTGACAAAGTTTCATACAAACTTTCATCCCCTATTTTATCCCCTTGGGGGTAGAGTTGATCAAAATCCTTTCCTAGCGGATGCCTACGTCATAACATCTACCTGCATGCCAAATTTCAGCCCGATCCGTCCAGTGCAGTGGTTTGGGCTGTGCGTTGATAGATCACTATGTCAGTCAGTCAGTCAGGACTTTGAATTTTATATATATAGATTAGACCCTCCCACCCTATTACTACGCATTTTATTTCGCCTATATAGATTAGATTGGATTAACAAAAAGTACTACCTTTCATTTGGTATATTTCTAGATCCAGCTATAAGTATCTAAACAAATAGACTACTTAAACTGTGAAATCGCTACCCCTTCGGGCCCATTTCCCTTTTATTACAAAAAAAGGTGTCGGCCACACTCCAGCTAAACGGCCCCTCGGCTTCTCATAAAGGACTGTTTCCTTATAAACGCACTATCATAGGCTATAAATTGTAATCGGCCGGCTGTCGATTTATACGGGCCTAATACGCCGGAGGGATGGACGGACGCCTTAATGCTTTAGGGCTGAGGCGCACTCCACGCGATCTTATATACATACATACATACATACCGTCACGCCTCTTTCCCACAGGGGTAGGCAGAGACTACTTTATTCCACTTGCTACGATCCTGACATATTTCTTTCGCTTCATCCACAGTCATCAATCTCTTCATACATGCTCGTCGGTTTCGGGTACTCCTGACCTGACCTTTTTCCAAAACGTCTCCTATTTGGTCTCGGAACGTCCGTTTAGGCCTTCCCCTCCCAACGTAACCATTCACACTCCCCATATAGATCTGTTTAGTTAGTCTACTTTCATCCATCCGCTCTACATGCCCAAACCAACTAAGCATACTTTTTTCTATCCTAGTCACTATATCCTCTTTCACACCAGCACGTTCCCTTATCACACTGTTCCTGATTCTATCTTTCAGTGATACACCTTCCATACTCCTTAACGCTCTCATTTCTACTGCATTTATTCTACTTTCATGCTTCTTTTGCCATACCCAAGTTTCGCTACCGTACATTAATGTTGGAGCGAGCACCCCTCTGTGGACAGCCAGACGCGCCTTCTTCGACACCTTCTCACTGCTCACAAAGGCGCGCAGCGCCCCATTGGATCTTCTATAGCTTTTATTGAATCTTATATAGCTTTTATTGAATCAGGCGTTACTTTGCTATGTACGCTCTATTGTGGCTTTCACTATCTGGAATTTTAAACTTTCATTTTGTCGGTCCCTCGTTTAATGCTCCTCTCATCTAATCAAAGGTTAACTGGTAGAGATGGAAAGGGGAATCAAATTAGTATTGTAGTACTGGTAGAGATCCCTTATAGGGATAAGTTCGCCTTTGTGCATGTATTAATGTTATTTTTATTTTTTTGTGAATTGTATCTGTTTCTTTATATTTGTACAATAAAGCATTTACTTACTTACTTACTTACTTACTTTGCGGAGGTCCATTTCAATGAACAATAAATTTTACCTTTCTACTCCGCTACTCACACTGCTTGAGTAGCGGAGTAGCAAGGTAAAATTTTTTCTTCACTTATATAGCTTGTGTTGTGTTGTTGTAGCTTGTTGTTATTGTTGTGCTGTTGTTGTATTTTACCTTCGCATCTAATTCTACTTTGTAATTTTTGAATTTTTGAGATTTTTTTGTGTTGGTGAATAAAAATTTCTTCTATTCTATTCTATTCTATTGTATCTTTCTCTCTCTCTAATTAATTGAGTTGTCGCCATCCATTTCTCGACATCTGCTTCATTCTGGTAGTACACGACCTAAACATTCTTAATTTGCTGAATGTTGCTTTTGTTGGGCGAAAATCATAGGAATCATGTTATAGGCGATGCGGCTAGCAACCCATCATTTTGATTCCCTTTTCCACCTATATGCCTACAATCATGCTAAACGTGGCCTTTAGGTCTTGTTACCTCAGGCTCTGTCTACCCCGTAAGGGATATAGACGTGATTTGTGTGTGTGTGTGTGTGTGTGTGTGTGTGTATTTACTTTGCAATTTTTAGGAATCGCGACACAACTCTCGCGCGCTCGTGCTAGCCGCGTTAATCAAGGGTTAGGGCCGGCGTAGGATAGATATAGCATAGCATAGCGTAGCTTGGGGTGTGACCTGTTCTTTATTATCTATTGAGGAAGGCTCGTTCCCACGTTTTAGGCAATTTAACGGATGGTTTAGGCTTTAGTGCCGTACTCATATATACTGTAATTTTTAAAGTTAGTATCGGGAAGGCAAAGAAAAGGCCCTAGAAAGGACCACATGGAAAATGCTCCACCGACAATAGTCGTGGTAGCCTATTGGTTTGACCTGTGGCGTCCAGCAGAGTCGTGGGTTCGAGTCCCTTCGCACCACTGGATTTGCGAAATACATACAAACATACATACACAAAATCACGTATTTATCCCTTACGGGGTAAACACAGCCTAAGGTGACAAGACCTACAGGCCGCGTTTAGCATAATTGTGGGCGTATAGATGGAAAATGGAATCAAAATAGTAATGGGATGCTAGCCGCATCGCCTATAACATGACTCCTAAAATTTTCGCCCATTCCCTCGATGGGCTTTTACCATCTGCGCGGGAAGAGAAGCAACTGGTACATTCTATGTTTTTTCTTTACTCCCAGACCAGCACGGAAGAACATTTGGAGCATTTTCGAAATGTACGTGCGAAATTAAATTTGCAATTTACCATGAGCTTTTCGGGGGAAAACATCGCGAGGAAACCTGCACGCATCTGCGATGCAATTCGATGAGTGTGTGTGAAGTTCCCAATCCGCACTGGAACATAGCCGAAGCCCTCTCATTCTGAGAGGAGGCCTGTGCCCAGCAGTGGGACGTATTAAGGGGTCATGATGATGAAGAGGTATTTCAACTTAGCTCTTTAGGTTGGCAACCCTGCAATCCTACAGTGTTCCAAATTAGTGTTGGCGGTGGTTGCTGGTGCTCACTTGCCAACAGGTGACCCACTTGCCAGTGTGTGTTCTTGGACGTATAAAAAAGGGTGTGGAAATTGTTGAACCCTAAAAAATAAAGCAAATGTCACAATAACCAGATATAATGCTTAGGTTTTCTCCATTTAGCTGTGTCAGACCATTAGTTTACGTCGTCCGGCGTCGCCCCGAATGGCTTATATCTTGCTTAAATGGCACAATAAGACTGGCCTGCGCATCGAAGACAGTTAGAAGTAGTTGCTACGCTACCATTCTATTTTGTGTTTTTATTACAAACCGTCAATCATCTGCTGTCGTTATGTGTCGTTGTGGTTTTATCGCAACAATAAAATATCTTTCAACAATACAATACAATACAAATACTCTTTATTGAACACCACAAGTCAGTACGAAACAATACAGAATCAAAGAACAAAGTAGACAATAGGCGTGTAGTGTGCTACGCCGTACGTACACCGTAACCTATGTATTCATCCTAGTAGTTAAGTATATAATCAATGTATCGTCGCTTGCATGAGGGAGAATAAATCCAGCTTTCAACCTGAACAGTTGTCTCTATTAACGCCCAACATCACATGGCGATCCTGCCAGTGCGGCCTTCGCGCTGCACTGGCGGCGCGCTGCGCCAGCCAGTTGGTTGATCGAAGAAAAGTGCATTTTTAAACTATTTGGACTAAAAGTGAAGAAAGACAATAATATTAAGAGCGAAATAACTCACGAAAATAGTGTGACTTAAATTGAAAAAAGACTTATATTAAAGAAGTGAGCAGAATAAAAAGTAAACTTAATTTGAATACAAAATAATATTTTAAAAAGAAAAACTGTGCTAAGTGTTTATAAATTCCGGCTATCTAAACTTAAATGAAAAATAAAATATTAACAAAAAAAAAAACTGAACTTTGTGAAAAACAGACTGAAAATAATTAAGAAGAAAGGGAACAGAAGATAAGAAGATTTCAAAAAAAAATGACGTACCTAACAAGTAAAGAAACATGGTTGCTGCCGAGAACTTGTTTGAGACGAGGGCGAAGTTTGGTGACGAGGAAATAAATAAGAAAATTGGTATGCTGCGATAGACTGTTCGTGTGATGGAGGATGGATATTTGGTGCTGCTGAAGAAGGACCAAGAGTGATGATCAAGAGTTTAGTAGGTAACGCAAATTTTGGGTCTTAAGAAAAAAAAAAACAGTAAGAGATTATTTAACATGGTATGGTATGTTCTATATTGTTATAGCTATCATCGTCTTGTGAGTGTTATTTTTTTTAATTTCGTAATTTCAAAAATGTAATCATTTAAAGTTATAATTAAATACAGTTATGACCTTAATTAAATATTTGTCATAGCAACAGTGATCGAACATAAATCATCCATAAAAGGAGCGGCAACTAGCGTCTGTGATTACGGCTCGGGTTGCGCGTGGATTCTTGGTATGCAGTTGGTAGGAGATCATATTAATATGTTATGCAGCGTATGGTTTTGCTTTATAATGTAAACCGAGTAGGTAATGTTTAAAAAATAGATTAAAATATTTTTATAGCTAAAGTGGGAAGACTATTTTGGATAAATAGTACTTTTTTTTAAACATTTAAGGTAGGCATTTGGTGTCTAGGTACCTACCTAATTGCTAATAGGTACAATATTATTATATTTAGCTTGATTATTTTTATAACGGGAATATAGAAAATTATAAAATAATATGAGAATCGATTAGGAGTTGTTGATATAAATACAGAAAGACAAAAATCAAATTGTTAGATAGAGAGTTTGACTTACAGGAAGGGTATGAAAAATCATTTATCACCAGCAGTTTTATAGATCTGATGATATTTTGATACTACTACACCTAATCGTCCCTTTTATTCTACTGCAGATGGATAAAAAGGATGATTAAATAATAATTTGTTATTGTTGCTAAACTGATCATCTAGCTACCATTTCAAATTGTTAGTACATGGTAAATAAATAATGAATCATTGTAAAGTTAATATAATTGTTTCAAATAAATACAAGACAGTTAAATGTATCAGTGAGTTTCATCAAGTTTTAGAAAAGACTATGAATTAGAATTTTATTTTTAGAAGTATTGAATGAATTTTATAAAATAGGTATGGTATAGATATATAGGATGCCTTCGTTCCTATCAACAGTTAGCCCAAGTTGCGCTGTTGAGCGAGGTGCTTAGGTTAAGTAGAACAGCAAGGTACACCAAAATAAATAAATCCAGCTTTCAACCTGAACAGTTGTCTCTATTAACGCCCAACATCACAGGCGGTCTTATCGCTTAATAGCGATCTCTACCAGACAACCAATAGAGAAATAAGTTGGAGACAGTTTAAGTAGATGGCGGAAACAAATAGGCAGGATAAACGCAGGGATAATAAAAACAACAATACCATCATAAATATAATACGTATGAAAAAAAATACATACATATACACATAACATTACTGTATAATACTTAAGATAAAATAAATGTGAGAATGTAACAATGAAAAATAAAAAGGCCATACAACAGAAAAGGAATCGATCAGAAGCAAAAAGAAAAGATAAGGTACTAAAGACAGGGAAACCAGGGAGGGTTCCAACTCACTGCGACTCCGTATATTAGTGTTCTACAAACACTTTTTTTAATGATGGGCTGGCAAACAAGTTGGGGTTCCTGATGGTAAGTAAGTACCAGTACCGAAGGACATCCGCAACACCAGAGGGTTGTTGAATTCAAGTGCCAGTAATTTTAACGGTTGCGTTACTCTCCACGCCCAAACAGAGTAGCGTAGGCATTACTTATTGCCTGGCGGCAGGACTAAAGAGAAGATGCTGGATGGTTCTTACACTAGATCTTACCACTTAGTCCAAGTTACCAAGTTGAAAGTTGTCGTGTGCTTTTTTAAGTACACACACCTGACTGCTAAGTGCATCATGCTGAGTATGGCTACTATTCGACGTCTATTCGGTACCTACTTAGTAGATTAATCTATATTCTAAATTGCACCACCTGCTCAGATCTGTTCTGTTCTCCAGTCCATTATGGTTGCCTGGTAGAGATCGCTCTGTAGCGATAAGGCCGCCTATTGTTACATTGTAATATTCTGTACACCTTTTTTCTGTTTTGGTTGTTATATGTGGTGTTCAATAAAGAGTTATTGTATTGTATTGTATTGTATTTTTTGTTAGCATTAAGCATTGAAGTTTCTTTGCGTTTATAGCTGTTGTGGTTGTGTTTATATGGAATTTGTATTAGTAAAATGTATTTCTTTCTAAGCGCAGACCAGTATTTTCGGGCCACGTTGCTGGAGACGCTTTGCACCTAAAAGTGACATGTCTTGGATGTGACTCCGCAATGTTTCTTTTATCTTTGTTTGGGACTTTTTTACAGTTTGTAAATAAACAAAACAATCAAAATACTCCTTTCTTCCATGCTGGTCTGGTAGTGACGAAAAAACATAGAATTCACCAGTTGCTTCTCTTCCCGCGCAGATGGTAAAAGCCCATCGAGGGAATGGGTGAAGTTCTTAGGAATCATGTTATAGGCGATGCGGCTAGCAACCCATCAGTATTTTGATTTCCCTTTCCATCTATAGGTACGCCCTTAATCATGCTAAACGTGGCCTTGAGGTTTTGTTACCTTAGGCTCTGTCTACCCCGCAAGGGATAAAGACGTGATATATGTATGTATGTTTGTATGTATCAAAATACTTCTTTCTTTTCTACGCATAATTTGTATGGCATGGATGACCGTCAGGTCCTGTTGTTTAGAAATGCACAATCCTATATTGACATACCAGTATCACGATCCTCAACCACACTACCACACCCCTTTCCACCTATACGCCCTTAATCATGCTAAACGTGGCCTTAAGGTTTTGTTACCTTAGGCTCTGTCTACCCCGTAAGGGATAAAGACGTTATATATGTATATATGTAATAGATAAATACGATAAACTAATACACAATTATTAAAATATACTATATACCGATATAAATATATACATACACGCACAAGTTACAAAACACATACATACATGCATACTGTCACGCCTCTTTCCCACAGGGGTAGGCAGAGACTACTTTTTACTACTTGGTATAACCCTTACATACCTCTTTCATCCACATTCATCAATCTCTTCATACATGCTCGTCGGTGTCGGGTACTCCTCACCTGACCTTTTTCCAATACATCTCCTTAACACGTTTTTTTAAACATTTTTTACAAAACACATACACACATACACAAATCACGCCTTTATCCCTTACGGGGTAGACAGAGCCTAAGGTAACAAGACCTAAATTAATTTAAATTTTATTTTATTTACTCTTGACGATTTCAATCTAAATTCTCCTAACTTGACAATGTACAATTTATGATGTAGGTAATTTTTATTGAATGAATAAATAATCTAAATCTAAAGGCCACGTTTCGCATGATTGTTGGCCTTCCACCTAAACAGGTGGAAGGGGGAATCAAAATAGTGATGGGTTGCTAGCCCCATCGCCTATAACATGATTCCTAAGACTCGGCCATTCCCTCGATGGGCTTTTACCTGCGCGGGAAGAGAAGCAACTGGTAACATCTATGTTATTTGTATCCCAGACCAGCAATGAAGAAAACAACACATTCATATAACTAAAATATGTAGTAAATCCATTATTAAATAAACACCTATAAAGTTTCGTAGCCTCAAAACACTGAAGCTAATTATATCAAACAATTCAACGCCCACAAACATTTCAACTTAAAACAAAGTTCAGTATTGTGGGTACGTTTATCGCCCTCAGGAGTGAAGAAAACAACTGTTGTGCTAGCTAGCCTTTGCCCGCGGTTTCACCTCTAATGGTACTCGTTACCCTAAGTCTACCCCGTAAGGGATATAGACGTGATGTGTATGTATTCGGGTCTAATAAAAAATTTAAGTCGGATGCACATATACAAACATATATAAATCACGTCTATATCCCTTACGGGATAGACAGGGCCTAAGGTAACATTGATTGAAATGACGAGAAAAGGGAATCAAGGTAGTGATGGGTTGCTAGCCTCGCTTCGCTTATAACATGATTCCTAAGATTTTCTGAGATTCCTAAGATTAAAAGAGAGATATATGCATATTTTGTTTCTTCTTCTTCTTATTATTATTATTATTGCCATTAATGGCTCGGGTTCGAAGGGACTCATAGTTAATAATTAGTTATTGATGTTGGCCCTACCCGGCCTTTTTAATTGAATGTGTCTGCCACGCTGTGGGAAGGGCGCAGGCTGAAAACCAGCGCTGCTAGTTTTTTTTTTTTTTTAAATCTAAACTGGCAGCTCATGCTGAGCCTGAGCCTGTTGCCACCAACTGTTGTGTATTGTTTTTGTGTAATTGTGTTATGTATATATATTGTTGTTCTTTTTTTTTTCTTCAAAATTATTATTGTGTGCATTTTTTGGATAAATATGTATCATGTCTTTTTTGTGTTGTGGCAATAAATATAAAAGTAAGTAAGTAAGTAAGTAAGATATATAATAAAGGGGAATTTCTTAAAATCCCGTCTTATTACCTTTTCGTATTTAAGACATTACGTAATAAAAGTCAGCATAGAAATTCAAATTTTAATTTAATCATTTACCAATTCTATTATTATTCTTCCAAGGCCATCAGTTATAGGAAACCTATGCCTAGTGGTGGACATACTATGCAACGAGCGATCATTTTGGCCAATTGTAGGCATTGTTGGCATTGTTGGCACTGTTGGCATTGTTGGCATTGTTGTTGTTGTATCCGTTGTAGCCATTGTATCCGTTGTATCCATTGTATCCATTGTAAGCGGTGTTAAGTGGACTTGGTACTTGAGGAGCGGCTGGAGTGTACACGATTGGTTGAGTGGGTGCTACTGGTGGAGTAGGAGCTACGGGTGCCACGGGCGCTACTGGCGCCACTGGTGCTCTAGGTGCCACTGGTACTGTAGGTGCCACTGGTGTTCTGGGTGCCACTGGGCGTCTTTCAATCTTTGGTACGCCGCCGCCGCCGTGGGTCTTGATGATCTTCGCGTTAGGGCATTTGTCGAAGTGGACGCATTGGCCTGACTTCTCGTCTCTCACTGTTGGGTGGACGCAGTGGCAAGCGGAGTAGCCGCATGTTTGTTTGGTGTCAGCCTTGGGGCGGGAGTTGGCGCACGTGGCTTCTGGGGTCACGTAGCCGCAGTCGATGGTGTAGCTGATGGTGCCGACTGGGCACTCTTGGACGCCTGGGAAAAGAAGGAATAAAATATAAGGAAGTATTCAAAAACAACGAAGGTCTGTATATACGAGTATTTACTTCACGCAGAATCAAATATAGCCTAATGTTCATCAGGGGATAAATGCATACACATGTTATTAACCTTATCTAGTGTAACGAATTTATTGAAATTTACTGCTGCTCCGAAATATTTGAGGACCTCGCCCGCTCCGATATATCTGATGGCGACTGTACACAAATCACGTTCCCTTACGGGGTTGACAGAGCCTAAGGTAACAGGTACCTACAGGCCTTTGGCAAGATTTTGGGCGTATAGGTGAGAAATGGAATCAAATTAGTGATGGCTTGCTAGCCTTCGTGACATAAATTATAATTTCTTTCATACCTGTTGAAAAGTGATCTCCTTCGTGAAATTATCGCAAATATGGATTATTTGGCGATGAATGTGAACGCTTTGAAAGCGGTTTTTTTCCGAACAAAACGAAACTGCATATTGCGGCATAGCTACTCGATATGATGATAGATATTTATAATTAACTAGCTGACCCGGCGAACTTCGTACCGTCTAACAGTTGATTCTTTCATTATTTTTTTTTTCTTTTTTCAAATTTTCTCTCCGTAAGAACCATCCTCGTACTTCAAGGAATATTCTAAAAAAGAATTAGCGAAATCGGTTCAGCTGCTCTCGAGATTTGCGCTCAGCAACACATTCAGCGATTCATTTTTATATTACAGATAGACTTATTGAGATTCAAGATTTAAAACTTTGTTTCGGCGCCGATCATATAAAGTTATAATTTGACAGCTAAACCTCTGGGCTACGTTCAGTAACTAAAGTGTCAGTGTGATTATCGTCGGGTGAAAATCGTCCGATCATGACCACACTTACTGAACGACTTGGGGCGTTCTTCTGTCAAAAGTGTCAATTGAAGTATGATTTCGTATTCGTTTATATCCCCAGCGTTCGAATTATAAATTTTGCCTCATATCAACTGTCAAAGTGACGTCTGTGCGTTTTTTACCCATCTATTTTACGGGGTGACCGGTGCGATTGCCCGACGACGCCCGACGATGTTACTGAACGACTTGGTGTGATCGTCCGATGATCGCACTGACTTACTGAACGGGCCAGTGCGTCGTCGGGCGTCGTCGGGTGATCAAACTGAACGCACCCCTGGACCTTAGTCAACAGTGGCGCCAACTGGTGAGCAAAGAAACGATAGTCCCCATTGGTGTCAATTGTCTCAAGATATATGTATTTATTTATTTGCTTAATTTGCCAATAGGTTAACTCCGGGTCCCAAGTTAACTCAGCCTAGTTTGGGATTCACTGTATTACGCACACTATAATCTCCTTACGTTATTATAATCACTTATAATTTCTCATCGTTTATTTTTTATTTATGTATTTATTCAGAAAACCAACCAGCCTTAATTAAATTATAGTTGTACACTTATTATAGGTTACCACAGTAAATACGTAACAAACAAATCGATAGATCCATGAAAAATAATAAGAAAGCGCGCAGTGCCGTAAAAAAATGGTGCGCCACAAAGTCGGTAATTTTTTTTTTCTGACGATTTCCAGGGTAAATTTGGTCATTTCATTCTGTACGGCATCAGTTTCATACTGTTTCAATACGGCTTCTAATCCATTATTCCTTAACGCCGTACAAAAATCATGCGACAAGGGGAAAAAATCGAGGGTTGCACTTTTGAATTCTCACCAGCACTCAGTTGGACAGCTTATAAGTGACGGCATAGTGCTGAATCTTATTATTTTATGCTCTTATATCGTCCTATATACGTCACCTGGTGCTTCATATGACCCACATTTTTTGGACATGGGCCTGTAGTCTACAGAGCATTAATTTTTGTGACAATAGAAACAGATATGATATGGATTCACAACAAATAGAAAACACGAGTCCTAATAGCTAATCAAAATGAGCAAAGAAGAAATGATTCTTGTGTGTGTGTGTGTGTGTGTGTGTGTGTGTGTGTGTGTGTGTGTGTGTGTGTGTGTGTGTGTGTGTCTGTGTGTGTGTGTGTGTGTGTGTGTGTGTGTGTGTGTGTGTGTGTGTGTGTGTGCGTGTGCGTGTGCGCATGTGTGTGCGAATGTGCAACAATATTGATTCCAACCTTATTGTTTGTTATTTTTTTATTTCATACTTAGAGGAATTGGGTGGACCACTCTGGAGGATCACATGAGAGCAAATGCTTACAACTTGGTTTATACTTTCCTCTGCCATACCCCTGTTTTACATTTATTAGATATCGAATATTATATAATTTTGAGCGAAAGTATTACGAATCATGTTATAGGTGATGCGGCTAGCAACCCATCACTAGTTTGATTTCCGTTTCCACCTATACGCCCTCATCCTAAACGTGGCCTTGAGCTTTTGCTACCTTAGGCTCTGTCTACCGTAAGGGATAAAAACGTGATTTATGTATAGTAAGAATAAATGCAGAATTTCGATGCCGTATTTTACACGTTGATAAGATACTTACATCGTCCATTGGCGTAGATACAGCCTCTTGGATACGAATAAGTCGTGGCCGATGCTATGCCAACGACAGCCAGGATGCAGACAACAAAGGTGTTCATTGTATAATATATTGGTCGATTATCGACCAGAGAGATCGATATACTGAAAGTTAAAGAGGAAGCGAGGCTATTTAAATAATTTCCTCCGCACGAACGCTACAGAAAAATTAAGAAAACTGTTTATACAGCTTTCGGTGTGGATGACATCATTGTTTGCGAAGTAATAAATTATTCTTAATGAAATTACTAACAATATCCGAACGAAATGGGAGTAGCTAATGACGTCAAACGTCATATCAAAAATACATAGAAACCGAATTGTTATTGCTTTTTAAGATCAATTGAAAAACTTAACAATTTGTGCAAATAGCGGAAAGCAAATAGTTTAGTTAGTCATTAGTCATTGTGGAAGAGCATTTGCTTTAATTATTCGACCAATAAAATGCGCTGTTAGAACTTTTAATTTCAACTAATATTATAAACGCGAAAGTAAATTTGTCTGTACCTATGTCTCTTTGTTACGCTTTCACGCCTAAAACACTGAACCGATTTAGTTGGCATTTGGCATAGAGATAGTTTCAGTTCCGGGGAAGGACATGGGATAGTATTTATCCCGGAAACTTGCATAGTTCCCGCGGGACAGCGATATACGAGTTATGCACAGACGGAGTCGCGGCAACCGCTAATGTTTTATATTTTGTATTAATATTGTTTTATAACTTTTATATAAATATTGTTAAAACTTGTGAGAAGCTAAATAAATAATTTATATCAAATAATATTCTTAAATAATTCTTCCAGCTGGTCTGGGAGTAAAGAAAAAACAGAATTTACCAGTTGCTTCTCTTCCCGAGCTATGGTAAAAGCCCATCGAGAGAATGGGCTAAAGTCTTAGGAATCATGTTACAGGCGATGCGGCTAGCAACCCATCACTATTTTGATTTCCCTTTCCACCTATACGCGCTTAATCATGCTAAACGTGGCCTTAAGGTTTTGTTTCCCCGTAAGGGATAAAGACGTGATATATGTATGTATGTATCAAATAATAATATAAGTTAAGTTACGGTAACTTTAACCCGGTAATGTTAAATTACTACTAAGTTTGAAATTTTGTTTAACTACACAAATATTAGACGTGAATACTCGTAAATTTCTAAATGTCAGTGAAAATTAGAACACATAGACTACCCACCTGCTATGGGTGGTGTAGGGGTATAGCACGCGTCACGGAATGACGAGGATCCGGGTTCGATTCACGGCCATGGCTTTACTTTTCGGATTTTTCTATGTGTTCTAATTTTCACTGACATTTAGAAATTTAATTTCTAACGGTAAAACCGAAAAAGTAAAACATAAAAATCAACAAATAAAATTTCTTGATTCATTTGATAGTGAATACTCGTCATTATCATAACATAAGTATATTTTAAGTATACCAGAGTTAATTGAATGTAAATAGCTATAAAAACTTGTTTTATTGGCTTAATTAAGAAAAGCGAAGAAGACAATTAAATGTCAATTTGCCGACAATTTATATTAAGAGCCACGCCAATTACTAGAAAAGAATCTCGAATTAGTCGCAAAATCAGACTTAAACCTTCAAAGGTGTAATGCCGCCAGCGTCATGGGGACCCTTTTATTTTTTAACGTGTGGAAAATGCACCTTATGCATTCCCGCGCTCGGGGCAGCAACGGGAGTATGACGGGCTCACCAGCTCGCCGCTGCCTTCCCTAATGGAAGGAGGGGAGAGGCCTACCGTCTAAACACCGACACGTTCCCTCCTGACCATGAACTGTGAGCGTTACGGGAGCACTAGGTGTCACCGCGACGCCCACTGGCCGCCCCGAGATGGGGCACATGGCAACGGCACCGTTGAGTGCGGGATTCGTCATGGGGGCCCTGCCGCAGTCAGTGGCGTTAGACGAGGTTTTCTTATGACTTTTTTATACTTAATTTCTTATTCGTAAATATAGGTTTTTATGAACAAAAAATTTACCTTGCTACTCCGCTACTCACATGCAAGATAACCAAGCCTTTGTGAAATATATATGTTTTTCATGCAACCCTCCCTCCACTACTACCAATAAAACATATAAATCCCACAAACTTAATTATCCCTTCTACCACCACCCAACACTGACGCGTTTCGATCCCTCTACGGGATCATTATCAAAGTTTAATGAGCACAACTGTTACACATGCAAACCATCGTCGTACCTACTACGACGTTTGTTCGTGAGTACGACGTTGGTTTGCATAATTAAGTTTGTAGGCTCTGTCTACCCCGTCAGGGAAAAAGACGTGATTTATGTATGTATGTACCCAAACACAAGCTTACGCCAGTCTTCTCGCCCCACACAGTGGGCTCGTCGCAGTAGCAGCTGGAGAAATCGCAGATCATCCCTCTGATGTCCAGCACTGGCTTGGGGTTCTTGCAGGTGGCCTTGGCGTCAGGCAGTTACAGCCATATTGTGGTCTAAGTTACTTTAAAAACCCCTAGATGTCGCTGTTACATGCCCATAGCAATCCTGAATGGCGCTATTAAGATTTTTCTGTGACCGTATAAATAGGCTGTATGTTATGAAAAAATTGTCATTCCCTGAGCAACCGTCGTTTGGATCACGTCGATGTACGGCGTTCGAACAATATTCAAACAAGCCTAAGGTATCAAGACCTACAGGCCACGTTCAGCTAGATTGTGGGCGTATAGATGGAAAATGGACTCAATTTAGGATTTTTTTTTATTGGAAATTTTTACTATGTAATTTTAAATAAAAGTTGTCTAAACAACTTCTTAGGTCCTGTACTAACCACCATTTAAATATTTGCTCGTATTGGATTTCAGAGTTGGGCGTTATTTAGATAATTTCGTATCTAGATAATTATTTCAAATAAAATCATTTCAAATAAATTTATTCGAAGATAAATTCAATCACAAATAGTGCGTTGACAACTTTTTTATTTAGATAAATTATCTAGATGAAGATAACCGACCTCGTTTGTTATTGAAGTAAGCTTATAATAATAAATGTATACAGAATGTCACGTCGGGTCAAACCGTCACACTGACATTGCTCATATAATCAGAAAATAATTGCTGCAACATAAACTGACTGTACTACTGACATTCATCTTTTATTTAAAATCCCAACTAATTTATCTAGATAAAAATGAAACTGATCTAAATAATTTCAAAATAACAAATGACGGATTATTTAGTTACTTCAAATAAAAGACGATTTAGTTATCTTCCCGGTTTTTCGTACATAGATAATTTTTGCCCAACTCTGTTGGATTATCACGCTGTATAGGATAGATTACAATAAAACGCAAGTACAGCTAACAAAAAGTAGGTAGGTACCTACATCAAGTTTTTATTTTTTAAGTGCACTTGTGGGGCTCGACACACTGCCCAGTCAACACGTCCCGCACAGTGTGCTCGTCGCAGTAGCAGCTGGAGTAGTAGTAGAGGATGCCTCTGATGATCTCCAGCTCGGGGTTGGGGTACCTGCAGGTGGCCTCTGGCATCAGGTAGTTGAGGCTGACGGAGTACGCGTGGGTACCCACTGGACAGGGCTCTACGCCTGTGGGGACAACGAAACCAATACATAGTATAAAGTCGCTTTCCGCTATGTCTGTCCCTATGTATGCTTAGATCTTTAAAGGTACACTACGGTTTTGATGCGGTTTTCTTTAATAGATAGAGTGATTCAAGAGGAAGGTATTATATGCATAATTGCACGCAGACGAAGTCGCGAGCAGAAGCTAGTAATTAAAATAAATTGAAACAAAGTATATTGTAGCACTTATTTTAGTTTAATGTTATAGCGGCGTGGCGTCCATAGAACTAGATTCCCACCGGTTTGCCTATTTTAAGATAGTTGGGCACTTTTAATGTGCAGAATTAGAGGAAAAGACTAATTAAATTCTTGACGCCACGCCACTGCTCTACCATTAAGCAAATAATAACATATAACTAACGTAGGTATAGGCTAAAGATAGCACAGGGAAAAATAATGTATTTAAGTACCCTGAACTAGGAAATATGTATTTCTGTGTCCGGGTGTATTATGTAAGGATTAAGAACTTCCAAAACCGATAAATTACATGCAAAATATAAACAAATGTTTTTGTGAGCGTTTAGTTAATTAGGTTTGGTACAAGTAATTACTTTCTAAGGTCTCAATTAGGTCCATGGGGTCCCAGCGCGCATATGTTAATCAAGGAATTGTCTAAGAGGCTGATCGACTGCAACGGAGACCAAGGAGCTGGCAGCTTCCTCGCACAGCGAATTAGAATTGCGATACAGCGGGGAACTGCCAGCATCTTTGGCTCAATGCCGCGGGGGAGTAAGTTTTTAGATTTATTTTAGTTTTACAATACAAGACAATACAAGCATTTTTGCTTACTTATCTCTTTATAGCTGGGTACTGTACCTACATACATAGATTGCTTGTTTGCGAATATTCGCGGGTAAGAATGCGAAGTGTGGACGCTCCTTTAGGCGTTGACATTATAAGTACTTACCTATAAAGCATTAGGTAAGCGAAACAACATTGATATTTTTTATACAGTATTCTTCGAAAATGAGTTCCAACTTAATACATTTTTTTTATTATTTTAAGAAGCAGTAAACGCAGTATTTAGTATTTGTTTGTAGTATTTAGTGTGTGGCGATACTTTGCGGAGCTTTTCGGCGAAGGAAAACATCGTGTGGAAACTTGCATACAACTGCGAAGCAATTCAATGGTGTTTGAAGTTCCCAATCCCTCTCATTGTGAGAGGAGGCCTGTGCCGAGTGGGACGTATATAGGCTGTTGATGATGATGATGATGATGATGATGATGATGATGAAAATAAATAGTTTTGTATTAGAAAAAAGTTTTTATTAGTACTTCCATGCTGGTCTGGGAGCAAAGGAAAAATATAATGTTCCAGTTGCTTCTCTTCCCGCGCAGATGGTAAAAGCCCATCGAGGGAAAAGCCTTAGGAATCATGTTATAGGCTAGCAACCCATCACTATTTTGATTCCCCTTTCCACCTATACGCCCGCAATCATGCTAGGCTTGGCCTTGGGGTTTTGTTCCCTTGGGCTCTGTCTATCCCGTAAGGGATATAGACGTGATTTGTACGTGTATTTTATTAGTAAAACCACTTATTTGAGCGACCGTACCCAAACACAAGCCTATGCCAGTCTTCTCGTCCCACACAGTGGGCTCGTCGCAGTAGCAGCTGGAGAAATCGCAGATCATCCAGATTCAGGCAGATTCAGGTTCGCTGGAAGAGATCCCTTCTTAGGGATAAGTTCGCCTTTGTACTTTTTTCTGTGTACTTCTGTATTTTCTAATTTTTATGTGCAATAAAGAGTTTACATACATACACACATCATCCCTCTGATATCCAGCACTTGGCTTGGGGTTCTTGCAGGTGGCCTTGGCGTCAGGCAGTTACAGCCACATTGTGGTCTAAGTTACTTTAAAAACCCCTAGATGTCGCTGTTACATGCCCATAGCAATCCTGAATGGCGCGGCGCTATTAAGACTTTTCTGTGACCGTATAAATAGATTGTTTGTTATGAAAAAAATTACATTCCCTAAGCAACCGTCGTTTGGATCTCATCGATGCGTACGGCGTTCGAACAATATTCAAACAAGCCTAAGGTAACAAGACTTACAGGCCACGTTCAGCTAGATTGTGGGCGTATAAATGGAAAATGGACTCAATTTAGGATTTTTTTTTTGGAAATTTTTACTATGTAATTTTAAATAAAAGTTGTCTAAACAACTTCTTAGGTCCTGTAAATAACCACCATTTAAATATTTGCTCGTATTGGATTTCAGAGTTGGGCGTTATTTAGATAATTTCGTATCTAGATAATTATTTCAAATAAAATCATTTCAAATAAATTTATTCGAAGATAAATTCAATCACAAATAGTGCGTTGACAACTTTTTTATTTAGATAAATTATCTAGATGAAGATAACCGACCTCGTTTGTTATTGAAGTAAGCTTATAATAATAAATGTATACAGAATGTCACGTCGGGTCAAACCGTCACACTGACATTGCTCATATAATCAGAAAATAATTGTTGCAACATAAACTGACTACTACTGACTTTCATCTTTTATTTAAAATGCCAACTAATTTATCTAGATAAAAATTACCTCCACGTGTGGTCAAGAGCTGCGGTTCGTTTTTGGATCCGTCCAGGGGGAAAAGCAGTGCTTGGTACGGTGCGCCCTGGGCATCGGCTAATGATTTCCTGGCAGTTTCTGAAGGATATCATTGACCGTTGTCTAAGAGCCCGACAGGGGGGAGGGGGGTCTTTGACCATTACCATACAACGTTGCCGACATTTTGTCACAAGAGTTCTGAATTATATTTTTACCGCACCGACATTGCCCCAAGCCTTACGGCCGCCATTAAAGGAGAATAGAATAGAATAAACTGACTCAACTACTGACATTCATCTTTTATTTAAAATCCCAACTAATTTATAAAAGATGATTTAGTTATCTTCCCGGTTTTTCGTACATAGATAATTTTTGCCCAACTCTGTTGGATTTACACGCTGTATAGGATAGATTACAATAAAACGCAAGTACAGCTAACAAAAAGTAGGTAGGTACATCAAGTTTTTATTTTTTAAGTGCACTTGTGTAGCTCGACACACTGGCCAGTCTTCTTGTCCCGCACAGTGGGCTCGTCGCAGTAGCAGCTGGAGTAATCGCAGATCATCCCCCTGGTGTCCAGCACTGGCTTGGGGTTCTCGCAGGTGGCCTCTGGCATCAGGTAGCTGCAGCCGACGGCGTACGCGTGGGTACCCACTGGGCAGGCCTCTACGCCTGTGGGGACAACGAAATCAATACATAGTATACAGTCGCTTTCCGCTGTCGGTCTGGCCCTATGTATGCTTAGATCTTTAAAGGTACACTACGGATTTTGATGCGGTTTTTTTTAATAGACAGAGTGATTCAAGAGGAAGATATTGTACGACGAAGTCGCGGGCAGAATCTAGTAATTAAAATAAAATGAAACATTAAGTATGTTGTAGCACTGATTTTAGTTTAATGTTATGGTGGCGTGGCGTCCATAGAACTAGATTCCCACCGGTTTGCCTATTTTAAGGCAGTTGGGCACTTTTATTGTGCAGAATTAGAGGAAAATACTAATTAAATTCGCTTCGGCTTGCCTTCTGATATACTTGACGCCACGCCACTGCTATACCTACCATTAAGCAAACAATAACATATAACTAACGTATAGGCTAAAGATAGCACAGGGAAAATAATGTATTTAAGTACCCTGAACTAGGAAATGTGTATTCCTGTGTCTCGGTTGTATTATGAAAGGATTAAGAACTTACAAAACGAATTATAAATTACGTGATGTGCATTTCTTTTTAATATTTTATTATTATTTGACATTTTATTTTGACATTGAATTGTACTCTTTGTATTAATTCTTATTTTACTGCACATTGTTCTTTAAATTATTTTATGTATTTTATGTATTGGATGATCCTTGTTTGGTGACATCCATATAGCTATGACGATCCTGAGTGGAGAACCTATGTAAATGTAATTATTTGTTGCTTCTTTATTATTTTATACAATTTCAAAATTTTGTGACATTCAATTAATTTTTTAATTTTTATTTTTTATGTTTCATTTTTGACGATTTCAATATAAGTTCGCGTAACTTGACATTGTACAATTTATGATGTAATTTTATATTGAATGAATAAATAATCTAATCTAATCTAACCATGCAAAATATAAATAAATTATATTTGTGGGCGTTCACATAATTAGGTTTGGTACAAATAATTACTTTCTAAGGTCTGTATTAGGTCCGTGGGGTCCCAGCGCGCATATGTTAATCAAGGAAATGTCAAGAGGCTGATCGACTGCAACGGAGACCAAAGAGCTGGCAGCTTCCTCGCACAGCAAATTAGTATTGCAATACAGCGGGGAGCTGCCAGCATCTTTGGCTCAATGCCGCGGGGAGTACGTTTTTAGATTTATTTTAGTTTTAGTTCCATTAATTTATCTTGTAATTTATATTTTTATATTTAAATAGTATTAAATATAAATGTAACCGTTTACAATTAATAAACATTTTATTAATAATAAATTATGCCACAGAAAACGTGACACATATTTACCCACATGTTTCTTAGTTTACTAAATAATCAGAAAATGTATGCAGCATTATTTCCACACATATGGGTATCATACGTCCTTCGTATGCGTGAAACAAAGTGTGAAGTGCACCGAATTAGTTCAACGATAACTTTAACCACAACCAACGATTTTGACCTATTTGGTCAGAAAACCTAAGAAATGTGTACGTCAAAATCGCCGGTTACTTCCACGATCTGGGAGCAAAGAAAAAACATAAAATGTACCAGTTGCTTCTCTTCCCGCGGAGATGGTAAAAGCCCATCGCGGGATTGGGCGAAAATCTTAGTAATCATGTTATATAGGCGATGTGGCTAGTAACCCTTCACTGTTTTGATTCCCCTTTCCATTCATACGCCCACAATCACGCTCAACGTGGTCTTTAGGTCTTGTCACCTTAGGCGCTGTCTACCTCGTAAGGGATAAAGACGTGATTTATGTATGTATGTATGTATGTTTTGGTAGCCGCGTCGCCTATGACATGATTCCTACGATTACCGCTTATCTAAGATGATTTACTCACATCTCCCCATGATGTATCTACATCCTCTCGAGCTCGCACTCGCATCAGCCTCCTCCACGGGGTGCGCCAGCGCCAAACCCAAAACTACCAAAGCGAAGAATACAACACACTTCATTGTAAATTGATTATGAACAAAATACGAGATCGTTGTGGGAGATCGCACCGGACACTGGTCAAGAGCCAACTCTGTTGTTTATATAAGTAAGCTTGATTACACGCGAGACAAACATAATAAAACCAATGTTTGTTGCGAAACAGGTTTGACTCCGAGTCTATAATTAAAGTTAGATAAACTTTAAAGATAATGCGTTTGCGGTCATCTGCTCATAAGTGTAGTATGTTTGTTGATTCTATAATCGATTTTATATTATTGCTATGGTTGCCGTTTAGTTGATGGAACTTGTTACCATGCACGGTTGAACTCTGGAATCAGTTGGCGGGACCAGGTAAACCTGGACCGGTAAACTTAGACATACGTACATATATCACGTCTTTATCCCTTACGGGGTACACAGAGCAGGTAACAAAAGCTTAAGTCCTCGTTTAGCATGATTGTGAGTTTATGGTGAAAAGGGGAATCAAAATAGTGATGGGTAGTCGCATCGCCTATAACATGATTCCTAAAATTCTGCGCGGGAAGAGAAGCAACTGGTACTTTCTATGCTTTTTCTTTACTCCCAGACCGGGGTGGAAGAACTTAGAGATCTCCAACGAGTATACTCTTTTCTGAGCAATCAATGCACAGCTCGTAGGTATTGTTAAGAAAGTATGTGATGACAGGGCCGGATTACGTGGTTCTGGGAACTTCGCTGAAAATCTTAATTCTGCGCGGGCGAAGCCGCGGGTAACAGCTATATGCGACGTACATCATGTCTGATGTTGAGGCACTACCAGGGTCTTCGAGTGGATGTCAAAATGAGAAAAACCTTGCTTCGTATAACTTATTTAATTATGTAAAAGTACCGTGTAGTACAGAACCCCGATAGCGACTGCGTGTCGCCCGGGCCGCGGGTCCTGTAGGCTTATTACCTAACTCGCTCGCAATCGCCATCGTGTTGTTTGACAGTTCATGTATGGGCTGACAATAGGCATCGGAATCAGCTAGCTGTCACATTCATACAAGAACTGTCAAAATGAACACGATGATGATTGCGAGCGAGTTAGGTCATAAGCCAACTGCGGCGAGGCTCGCGATAGCTGGGTCAGCTCATATTCCAGTACACATGTACCGTGATATGAGTTGACCACGCTAATTGTCCCTATATGTCTTTATCTCTAAGGCAACAAAACCTACAGGCCACATTGAGCAAGAAAATGGAATCAAAATAGTGATGGGTTGCTAGCTGCATCACCTATTACATGATTCCTATGATATTCGCCCATTACCTCGATGTCTATAACATACATACATATATCACGTCTTTATCCCTTACGGGGTAGACAGAGCCTAAGCTAACAAAACCTTAACGCCACGTTTAGCATGATTAAGAATTCCACGCTGGTTTGGCTATAAACAAAAACATAGAATTTACCAGTTTGCTTCTCTTCCCGTGCAGATGTTAAAAACCCATCGAGGGAACGGGCGAAAGTCTTAGGAATCATGTCATAGGCGATGCGGCTAGCAACCCATCACTATTTTGATTTCCCTTTCCACCTATACGCCCTTAATCATGCTAAACGATGTCTGTAATCACTTTTTAATCATACATACTTACTTAAGGAAAAACGTACTCTGCCTACATTTGCAGAATATTTGTTGAACAACATCACGATTCCGCCGCGGTTATTTAGCCACACATAAATATTGACATGTAGGTATACCTACGTGTACATAATTGTATATTTTAAGGGGCGTCCTCACTGAGAGCATTCGCGTGTAACGAAACGGACATTCGGCGTCGAATATTCGACCGGTGTGGACTGTAATAGTATAAGAGTATTCATTATATTGCATTCTCACATTTATTTTATCTTAAGTATTATACAGTAATGTTATGTGTATATGTATGTATTATTTTATTTTATTTATTTAGCTATGTATTATATTTATGTTGATATTGTTGTTTTTATTATCCCTGCGTTTATCCTGTCTATTTGTTTTCGCCACCTACTTAAACTGTCTCCAACTTATTTCTTTTAATGGTGGTCTGGAAGAGATCGCTATTAAGCGATAAGACCGCCTATTGTCTACTTTGTTCTTTGTTTCTGTATTGTTTTTTACTGATTTGTGGTGTTCAATAAAGAGTATTTGTATTGTATTGTATTGTATTGTATATTGCATACCTAAAAAAAATTGATGTAGTTCATAAAAATCGAACTAAATTGTTTAAATGTAGTTAAAAAAAAGTTTTTATTTTTTTTCCTTTATGTATGGGAGGTGTAGTAGTGTAAGAGTATTCATTATATTGCATAACCTATCTATGTGTGTAACTTACATGTAAGATGTTTTATCTATACTAATCTATACTAATATTATTGTTCAGAGATGAACATTGACCAGCGCGCTGACACAACATAACGCACGACCCAGTTGCAGTTCACGCCAATCTGCTGAACGGCGACCTACTCGCACGACGGCAGAAATATCTGCTATAGTAGCTAGTTACACGCATAGTACACTACAATCTTTAGTTCTATGTGTGTATCAATGTAAACAGTATAAATAAGATCATTTATTAAAAATAAATCAGATGTCAACTGACCGTTGATGTTTCACTTCTACCTCCTCACCTTACATGACTTGCCAGGGCTACTCTCTGGAAGCTACTCCCTCCCACTCTGATACCTCTCACTGTGGCCAAGACACCCTTAGCCATCTCTGATCAGTCCCATGAGTCTGTGGGCTGGCAGTGAGAAAACCGTTACCTCACAAACCCGCTGTCCTTCCAACCATCCGTCTGTTGTCCGTAGGTCTCATGGCACAGACTTCCTCTCACTTCATGTACAGGTGTCCTCCACACCTGAGCTAGGTTAGGGATGTAGGGATAGGAATAACATGATAGTTTCATTTCCTCATCTCTATCCATTTAAGTGCAGTTCGCCGGTGTTTCACTCTAGCATGGAGTTTACATTACATTAGTCGGTGAACTGTACATTTGGTCCTTCGAACAAAGTTTTTTTCTTTTCGCGTGTCCTCTTGCTCCCGTAGGTATAGATAGGATAGGTTGACACGGTTAAGGTAGGATAGGGATACGTGGAAAGGGAAGAGAATATATTTGACTATGGAGATGGAACGAATTAATGAAGCGATTAGAGAACAGGAGAGCAACTATGACGAGTTAAGGAGGATATTGACTAATTTAAAAAAGGATACGGCTGCACGGAAAACGCGACAATACATAGTAGAACGACGACAAGGGCTATTAGATGTTCACAAGCGGGCACTAGCCAGACACAGGGAATTGTCAAACCAGGTGGTTTTGGATTCCCATAGATGCATAACAGCAAATTACTTTGACAATAATATACAGAAAACGTATGACGACGCTATGGAGTTATTGAAGACTTACGAAGACGTGTTGGAAACAACGAATGACGACGGGGTCCCGTCAGGGAAGACGGGAGGAAAGATTTGATGTTACGAGGAACGATTTGATGTTACGAGGAACGATTTGATGTTACGAGGAACGATTTGATGTTACGAGGAAAGATTTGATGTTACGAGGAACGATTTGATGTTACGAGGAAAGATTTGATGTTACGAGGGAAGATTTGACGTTACGAGGGAAGATTTGATGTTACGAGGGAAGATTTGATGTTACGAGGGAAGATTTGATATTACGAGGGAAGATTTGACGTTACGAGGGAAGATTTGATGTTACGAGGAACGATTTGATGTTACGAGGGAAGATTTGATGTTACGAGGAACGATTTGACGTTACGAGGAAAGATTTGATGTTACGAGGAACGATTTGATGTTACGAGGAACGATTTGATGTTACGAGGAAAAATTCGATGTTACGAGGGACGATTTGATGTTACGAGGAAAGATTTGACGTTACGAGGAAAGATTTGACGTTACGAGGAAAGATTTGATGCTACGAGGAAAAATTTGATGTTACGAGGAAAGATTTGATGTTACGAGGAAAGATTTGATGTTACGAGGAAAGATTTGATGTTACGAGGGAAAATTTGATGTTACGAGGAGTTCAGAAATTGCCTAAAGACAGACACTGATTTCATATGCTATCCTGTGGCCGTGAAGAACATGCAATTCAATCGAAATTGCATTGTTGAACAACTACTTAAGAACAAATTATAGAGAGCTCTAAAGACATGTTCCAACATATCGTCGATTCAGAAAGCAACTTGAAAACAGAACTAGACCACACAGTCTGGGCACAAATTGAGTCACATTCATACATCAAAAGTGCCATGATTTCAACTGTTACAATTATTTGTGTAATCTTGATAGTTTGTCTTGGACCAACAGCACGGAGATGGCTCCACTACCGCTGCAGCAGAGAGAAGAAGACGACAACACCACCTGCAAAGCCGCCGCGCCAGCCAACAAAGCCAGAGACGATTGAGCTGTACGAACTCACCCTGCCGGAGGCGCCAGGATGTTCAGAGATGAACATTGACCAGCGCGCTGACACAACATAACGCACGACCCAGTTGCAGTTCACGCCAATCTGCTGAACGGCGACCTACTCGCACGACGGCAGAAATATCTGCTATAGTAGCTAGTTACACGCATAGTACACTACAATCTTTAGTTCTATGTGTGTATCAATGTAAACAGTATAAATAAGATCATTTATTAAAAATAAATCAGATGTCAACTGACCGTTGATGTTTCACTTCTACCTCCTCACCTTACATGACTTGCCAGGGCTACTCTCTGGGGTCATTCCTTACACTAGCTTGCCAGGGCTACTCTCTGGAAGCTACTCCCTCCCACTCTGATACCTCTCACTGTGGCCAAGACACCCTTAGCCATCTCTGATCAGTCCCATGAGTCTGTGGGCTGGCAGTGAGAAAACCGTTACCTCACAAACCCGCTGTCCTTCCAACCATCCGTCTGTTGTCCGTAGGTCTCATGGCACAGACTTCCTCTCACTTCATGTACAGGTGTCCTCCACACCTGAGCTAGGTTAGGGATGTAGGGATAGGAATAACATGATAGTTTCATTTCCTCATCTCTATCCATTTAAGTGCAGTTCGCCGGTGTTTCACTCTAGCATGGAGTTTACATTACATTAGTCGGTGAACTGTACAATTATAAAGAGGAAAAATTTGCTTGTTTGTTTGTTTGTTTGCATTGAATAGGCTCCGAAACTACTGGACCGATTTTAAAAATTCTTTTGCCGTTAGAAAACTACATTATCACTGAGTGACATAGGCTACTTTTTACCGCGGGAAAATACCTACCTATTCCTACGGGAAAATTAATTTATCGCGGGCGAAGCTGCGGGCGGAAGGCTAGTTATTAATAAAGTCAGTTGACCTAAGACATGACGACCGGTTAGCCTAGTGGTTAGTGACCCTGACAATGAAGCTAGAGGTCCTGGGTTCGAATCCCGGTAGGGGCAGATATTTGTATGATGAATACGAATGTTTGTGTCTGAGTCATGGATGTTGTATGTATTTAAGTATGTGTTTATCTACATTATATAAGTATGTTTATCCGTTGCCTGGTACCCATAGTACAAGCTTTGCTTAGTTTGGGGCTGGGGCAATTGGTGTAATTTGTCCCAAGATCTTTATTTATTTATTTATTTATTTATTATTTACATTCGGACTATTCATTTGTCTCTCCAACACACAACCTTACAGACGTCGAGCCGAGCGTTACAGATCGCACGTCGGTCTTCTCGGCTCTAACTCACGTGACTCCAACTGTCTCTTGCCAAAGATCGCACGTCGGTCTTCTCGGCTCTAACTCACGTGACTCCAACTGTCTCTTGCCAAAGATCGCACGTCGGTCTTCTCGGCTCTAACTCACGTGACTCCAACTGTCTCTTGCCAAAGATCGCACGTCGGTCTTCTCGGCTCTAACTCACGTGACTCCAACTGTCTCTTGCCAAAGATCGCACGTCGGTCTTCTCGGCTCTAACTCACGTGACTCCAACTGTCTCTTGCCAAAGATCGCACGTCGGTCTTCTCGGCTCTAACTCACGTGACTCCAACTGTCTCTTTCCAAAGATCGCACGTCGGTCTTCTCGGCTCTAACTCACGTGAATCCAACTGTCTCTTGCCAAAGATCGCACGTCGGTCTTCTCGGCTCTAACTCACGTGACTCCAACTGTCTCTTGCCAAAGATCGCACGTCGGTCTTCTCGGCTCTAACTCACGTGACTCCAACTGTCTCTTGCCAAAGATCGCACGTCGGTCTTCTCGGCTCTAACTCACGTGACTCCAACTGTCTCTTGCCAAAGATCGCACGTCGGTCTTCTCGGCTCTAACTCACGTGAATCCAACTGTCTCTTGCCAAAGATCACACGTCGGTCTTCTCGGCTCTAACTCACGTGACTCCAACTGTCTCTTGCCAAAGATCGCACGTCGGTCATCTCGGCTCTAACTCACGTGACTCCAACTGTCTCTTGCCAAAGATCGCACGTCGGTCTTCTCGGCTCTAACTCACGTGAATCCAACTGTCTCTTGCCAAAGATCACACGTCGGTCTTCTCGGCTCTAACTCACGTGACTCCAACTGTCTCTTGCCAAAGATCGCACGTCGGTCTTCTCGGCTCTAACTCACGTGACTCCAACTGTCTCTTGCCAAAGATCGCACGTCGGTCTTCTCGGCTCTAACTCACGTGACTCCAACTGTCTCTTGCCAAAGATCGCACGTCGGTCTTCTCGGCTCTAACTCACGTGACTCCAACTGTCTCTTGCCAAAGATCGCACGTCGGTCTTCTCGGCTCTAACTCACGTGACTCCAACTGTCTCTTGCCAAAGATCGCACGTCGGTCTTCTCGGCTCTAACTCACGTGAATCCAACTGTCTCTTGCCAAAGATCGCACGTCGGTCTTCTCGGCTCTAACTCACGTGACTCCAACTGTCTCTTGCCAAAGATCGCACGTCGGTCTTCTCGGCTCTAACTCACGTGAATCCAACTGTCTCTTGCCAAAGATCGCACGTCGGTCTTCTCGGCTCTAACTCACGTGACTCCAACTGTCTCTTGCCAAAGATCGCACGTCGGTCTTCTCGGCTCTAACTCACGTGACTCCAACTGTCTCTTGCCAAAGATCGCACGTCGGTCTTCTCGGCTCTAACTCACGTGACTCCAACTGTCTCTTGCCAAAGATCGCACGTCGGTCTTCTCGGCTCTAACTCACGTGAATCCAACTGTCTCTTGCCAAAGATCGCACGTCGGTCTTCTCGGCTCTAACTCACGTGACTCCAACTGTCTCTTGCCAAAGATCGCACGTCGGTCTTCTCGGCTCTAACTCACGTGACTCCAACTGTCTCTTGCCAAAGATCGCACGTCGGTCTTCTCGGCTCTAACTCACGTGACTCCAACTGTCTCTTGCCAAAGATCGCACGTCGGTCTTCTCGGCTCTAACTCACGTGACTCCAACTGTCTCTTGCCAAAGATCGCACGTCGGTCTTCTCGGCTCTAACTCACGTGACTCCAACTGTCTCTTGCCAAAGATCGCACGTCGGTCTTCTCGGCTCTAACTCACGTGACTCCAACTGTCTCTTGCCAAAGATCGCACGTCGGTCTTCTCGGCTCTAACTCACGTGACTCCAACTGTCTCTTGCCTAAGAGCGCAGTGCAATTTTTATATTTCTAAATGACACTGAAAATTAAAACGCAGAAAATCCGAAAAGTAAAGCTATGGCCGGGAATCGAACCCGGATCCTCGTCATTCCGTGACGCGTGCCCGCTACAACACCCATAGCAGGTAGTGAGCCTTCGAATTTTTTTATCTGTTACTAGCTGTCACGTGACCTTGTTACAATGCGAATTTTTGTCGCGGTAAAACCATAAATTTAACATAAAAAATCAAGAAGGTAAATTGCAATCTTTTGTATGTATGCACGTGTGTAATGATATTTATTACCTAGCAGATTATTTTACATACATACATACATACCGTCACGCCTCTTTCCCACAGGGGTAGGCAGAGACTACTTTGTTCCACTTGCTACGATCCTGACATACTTCTTTCGCTTCATCCACATTCATTAATCTCTTCATACATGCTCGTCGGTTTCGGGTACTCCTGACCTGACCTTTTTCCAAAACGTCTCCTTTATTATTTTATGATTTGTTTATTGTCTTATCTGGAATTTTGAACTCACACTTTGTCGGTCCTCGTTTAATGCTCCTCTCATCTACTCAAAGGTTAACTGGTAGAGATCCCTTATAGGGAAAAGTGCGCCTTTGTGCAAATATTAATGTTTTTTTTTGTGACTTGTATCTGTTTCTTTATATTTGTACAATAAAGCATTTACTCGCTTATCTTTATAGCTGGGTACTGTACATTGATTGCTTGTTTACGAATATTCGCGGGTAAGAATGCGAAGTGTGGACGCTCCTTTAAGCGTTGACATATAAGTACTTACCTATAAAGCATTAGGTAAGCGAAACAATATATATATTTTTATACAGTATTCTTCGAAAACGAGTTCCCACTTAATACCTACATTTTTTTTTATTATTTTAAGAAGCAGTAAACGGAGTATTTAGTATTCTCGCTAATCCTGCCGCTAAGTAGCAGTGCTTCTGCTGTGTTCCGGTGTGGAGAGTAAGACAGCCGGGGAAATTACGGGCACAAGAGGCCATTCATCTTAGTCCTCTAGGTTGGCAACGCATCTGCAATCCCTCCAGGGTTGCGGGTGTCTATGGGCAGTGGTGATCACTTACCATCAGGTGACCCACCTGCTCGTTTGCCTTCCTATTCATATAAAAAAAAAATTGTTTGTAGTAATTGTTTGTAGTGTGTGGCGATACTTTGCGGAGCTCCATGTTGAAAAAATAAATGGATAGCTTTACTTTGCTACTCCGCGGTACAATGAGGTCAAATCATGCAGGGTTGCTGGCGAGATGCCTTTTAGGGATAAGTCCGCCATTGTACATCTGTTTGTCCTGTAACCATTGTTTTGAGTATAGGTAAAGAGTACATACAACAGGTACCTATGTTGTGTAGACATTTCTACTACTTATTTGACCTGTTGCTGCCTACGTACTTGTATTATTTCAAGTAAGGAAACTATAGATCTGTTTTCAATCATTATGTCATAGTTATTAATGTACCTATACGACTGTTTGTTTCTTAATAAACAAATAAAACATTATCGAGAGAGTGGGCAAAACTGTTAGGAATCATGTTTTAGGCGATGCGGCTAGCAACCCATCACTATTGATTCCCCTTTCCACCTAAACCCAAAATAATGCTGAACGTAGCGTAGGTATTGATACCCTGGGCTCTGTCTACCCCGTAAGGGATAAAGACGTGATATATGCATGTATGTATGTATTATTATTACTTCCATGCTGGTCTGGGAGCAAAGAAAAAACATAGAATGTACCAGTTGCTTCTCTTCCCGCGCAAATAGTAAAAACCCATCGAGGGAATGGGCGAAAATCATAGGAATTATGTTATAGGCGATGTGACTAGCAACCCATCACTATTTTGATTCCACTTTCCACCTCTACGCCCTCAGTGTCTTGCTAATTGTGTATGTATGTATCAAAGAAAACGTATGACTCGTGTATTCTAGAAGCACTGCGCCAGTGTTCCCATTCGATAAAAGATCACGTACCTACTGACCCGTAACATTGTAAGTAAACCTACAAAAAACTATAGATACCAACTTATGTTGGTATATATAATCGTTTCATAACAGAATTCTCAGAATAACTGCTTGAGCAATTACTTTCAGACATCTCATCTAATTCCATGCAAATTTTCTTCCATGCTGGTCCGGGAGCAATGAAAAAACATAGAATATACCAGTTGCTTCTCTACCCGCGCAGATAGTAAAAGCCCATCGAGGGAATGGGCGAAAATCATAGGAAACATGTTATAGGCGATGAGGCTACCCATCACTATTTTGAATTCATTTTTCACCTATACGCCCACAATCTTGATAAATGTGGCCTGTAGGTATCTGTTACCTTAGGCTCTGTCTACCCCGTAAGGGATAAAGACGTGATTTGTGTGTGTGTGTATCTCATCTAACATTATTTGTATAGCTAAGTAATCTTAATCGCCGATTAAGCAATTCATCATTCTAATTAAAAGCATAATTCAATAGACCAATTCAATTTTAAACGGAGCGCCTACATATTTCTCGAGGCAATGTCTATTAATCACAAATTGTTGCTATTTTATTATGCCAGGCGTTCAAAAGCGCGCGTAATAAAAATCAATGATATCCGTGCAATCAGGTTAATTGGGTTTCGAGTTCACTGACCTTCGGAAAACTAGTTTATATTACGAAGACAATATTTGTACATAAATCTTCATTTCTAAATGTCAGTGAAAGTTAGAACACAGAAAAATCCGAAAAGTAAAGCTATGGCCGGGAATCGAACCCGGATCCTCGTCATTCCGTGACGCGTGCTATACCCCTACACCACCCATAGCACAAATATTATATACTAGCCTTCCGTCCGCAGCTTCGCCCGCGGTAAATTAATTTTCCCGTAGGAAAAGGTATTTTCCCGCGGTAAAAAGTAGCCTATGTCACTCAGTGATAATGTAGCTTTCTAACGGCAAAATAATTTTTGAAATATGTCCAGTAGTTTCGGAGCCTATTCAATTCAAACAAACAAACAATCAAATTTTTCCTCTTTATAATATTAGTATAGATTTAGAAATTTGATTTGTAACGGTAAAACCGAAAAAGTAAAACATAAAAATCAAGATATAAAAATTCTTGATTCATTTGATAGTAAATCTTCATTGTATTTATACGTGAGTTATCCGTTTATGTGTAATGATCATTTACTCTAGTTTCTACAAAACCCTCGGGATCTCGTCCCATGTCTATTTCTATGAAAGAGAATTAACTCTCTGTTATTCCACAATACTATCTATTCCTACATTATATAACTATATAGTACCTATATATAATACCTATATAGATAACGGGTAACTTCGTAATGATGCGGGCTCAACATACTTGGACTGTTTAAAATTTGCAGCTCGACTATTTTCATATCATCATCATAGTCGCGGCAGCAGAAGCGGCCGAATTAAGCAAAATAAATAGATATAGGCGTCTCAGCACCGAATATAACTTTGTCCCTTTCGGTGTTGAGACCCTTGGTCCGTGGGGTCCTGGCGCTATTAGCCTCTTCAAAGATATTTCGAATGCTACGGGTGACCGCAGAGCTGGCAGCTTCCTTGGACAGCGTATTAGTATGTATGTATGTATGTAAACTCTTTATTGCACATAAAAATCAAAAAATACAGAAGTACACAGAAATTAGTACAAAGGCGAACTTATCCCTAAGAAGGGATTTCTTTCAGCTAACCTGAGTATATAACCTTAGTATCGCTGTCCACAGGTGTGTGTCTGTACTATGGCACAGGGGCCCCTCCTTTTTTAATTATTTTGTTATGAGATTAGTTTTAGTTTAGTTTTTAATTTCAACATGAAACTACCGTGAGACTCACTCATAATTACACATAAACAGATAACTCACGTATAGAAAGTCGAGTGATGCTCGACATGTTTCGGCTAATTCGTAGTCCTTCTTCCTGGAGCGCTCGCCCCAGCGGCAGCGAAACGAACACTGCGCGCCAGCGCTCTGTTCGCGCGGCTGCTCGACGCAACTGACAGCGGCTTTTTATACGTACGTGAGTTATCCGTTTATGTGTAATTAGTTTTTAATTTGTTTTAAATTCCCCTTTTGTTTTTTTTCATTAATAAAACAATCATCATCATCATTTTCACAGACCTCCACTTAGAATGAAAAGCTTGGGTAGTTGTTCGCACACAGAACTCAAACATAGGATTTAACAGCTTCACAAGTGTGCATGTTTCCTCACGATGTATTCTCTTACTGAAAAGCCCTCTATTAAAGACGTTTTGCGTACCATGTACCTAAGTACGTGATTTTTGTTTTTCTTGTGTACCTACCTAACAGTAATTTTTAATACAAGTCTTTTTTGCTAACCGTACCTACTTTTTGCTTACTGTACTTGTGTGTATGTTTACCAAATTTAAAGTCAATCGGACGAACCATTGAAGAGTTCCCTCCTGCGGAGACGATCCTAGCTGGGTTACTAGAACTCCACTATCTGATCATTGTATGTATTCCCACTTACCTACTCAAGTATGGAAAATTTCAGCTCGACGGGTTGAAGATATCTGCTTCAAAATTGAGTCACATTCCACCCGAACAAACATACTTACAAACATTGCAAGTTAAATAAGATCTTGTAAAAAGTAAGAATGCTATCTGACAAGCTGACATTACACATTACCTATCAGTGGCGTGGCGTCTATAAACATCGATTCCCACCGGCTTGCCTATTTTAAGGCAGTTGGGCACTTTTATTGTGCAGAATAAGAGGATATGGCTAGTTTAATGCTTCGGCTTGCCTTCTGATATACTTGACGCCACGCCACTATTGTATGTACCTATGTTTCATCCATTCGTGCCAGTTCTTGAGACTGATTTGGCATTGTGTCTCAAAGAAGTGACAAAATGACATTATAAGAATGCTGTCACCCCTATAGGACCGGGAAATTCCTTGTTCCGATACGGCGGCTACCTATTTCTTGAGAATCAATAACACTGACCTTCACCGAAAACCTGTGCCTCCCAAAATTTACCAATCAATCAAATCGGCCCACAATCCGCCCACTACTGGGCATACGCCTCTTCATTTTCAAGTATTTCTCATTCATAACTTCCAAGTAACAGCTAGAAGTTGAGAAGCCTACATACTTAATTATTTGGAGCGTGGATGGAGTCAACTGAAGGATAAAGTTTTCTTTGTTTTGTTGAAAGTCTAGTACTCGTAAGTGACTTGCTAATCCTTACTAAATGAATATTATAAATGCGAAAGTAACAGTCTGTTACCTTTCACATTTAAACCACTGAACGGAATTAGTTGAAATCTGGTACACATATAGTTTCAGTCCCAGGGATGATAGGATAGTTTTTATCCCGGAAAACATCATAGTTCCCGCGGATGAGCGATAAGCAAATTCTGCGCAATCAAAGGAGGATGAGCTCATAATCATGCAAAACAGTCATGTTCCCGTCAAAATCTATTCATGCAGTCAATGTTTAAGAAAACAATGACACCGCAAAACAAAAAACAACGGAAAAACAACCGAATTGACAATGAGCACCACCAACATAGAATATTCCGGACACGTGTTTCACCTCTCTCCGAGGCATCCTCAGCAGATGTTGACGCGGAGAACGGTCGAAGACTGAGCTTGCTCAGAACGGTTGGCTGTATTTATTGTATTACTTCCATGCTGGTCTGGGAGCAAAGAAAAAACAGAATGTACCAGTTGCTTCTCTTCCCGCGCAGATAGTAAAAGCCCGTCGAGGGAATGGGCGAAAATAATAGGAATTTTCATGTTATAGGCGATGCGGCTACCAACCCATCACTGTTTTGATTCCATTTTTGCCATCTTTACGCCCACAATCTTGCTAAATGTGGCCTGTAGGTCTTGCCACCTTAGGCTCTGTCTACCCCGTTAGGGATAAAGACGTGATTAGTGTATGTGTATGTATGTATTTCTTGTACCTATTGCCATTGTGTTTTTTTTTTGACATGGACCTCCGCAAAGTTACGCCTGAATCTATACTCTGATTCTTTCTTTTGAAATATTTTCGTTAACGATTCTACTCAAAAAGTTTCCGCGGAGTAAAAATGATAATATTTTGTTTATGTTAATGGTCAAATTATTGTTTTTCATTGTATATTTAATAACTTAACAAGTCTAACGGATGGTACATACAGAAATTAAATATATATACTTGACAACTTCGTCAGGTATAAAATATATAGAAAATATATTGATAGAGTTATTTAAATGTAAATTATTTAAATCTTTTCACTCATGGAATCTTATTGAGAAGCAGAGACCTGTTTCGTTTAAATGCACTATGTATAATAAAGATGTATATTTTGTTTGGATGTGGGAAGAGGTTACTGAACCCACTCTAAAAAGCTATATCGTGTAAGTGTTCCTGATCCATAATAAATTATATATGCTACTAGCTGTTGCCCGCAACTTCGTCTGCGCAGAATTCGTTTATCGCTATCCCGCAGGAATTACGCAATTTTCCGGGATAAAAAGTAGCCTATGTGTTATTCCAGACTATAATCTATCTATGTTCCAAATTTCATCCAGATCTGTCCAGCCGTTCTGGCGTGAAAGAGTAACAAACATCAAAACATGCTCACAAACTTTGACATTTATAATATTAGTAGGATAGTAGGATGTATGTTTTGTATTCGATTACTTATAAAATGCTTTTTATGGCGTATTCGTGCACATTTTGAAGCGAAAATATTGGTTCACATAAATTATAAGTAAAAATAGCAACGTGTCGATATCGTTGCGTTATTTCGACGTAATTTGCTTGTTAAATTAACCTGTGTGAATTTTTTAACAGTTTCACAGCTGCTAAATAAACGGTGCCCATTTTTACGAAGCAACCTCTCTCATCTCAGTTTACTTTTAGAATTAAACCAACATTTTCTAGTTTCAGAACAATTAGCGTTGCGCTGGTAAAGGTGAAATAATTAAAACACACGCAAACATTTCAGCATTTATGTTACATTTTCCAGTCTAGAAATGTTATTATATAAATTACAGTCGTTTGCTTACGCGATAAACTTAACTAATTAGAGCTAAATCACATACAGTTTTGGAGGATCACGCTGCACTGTTCCCGAGTCCCATATTCATAGCGTTTAATAGATCGCCATTGTCCGCGTCTATTTCCCACGCGAACAGTCCTCCTAGTTTGTTGGCTCTGACGTATTTGCCTTTAGCTATGACCGATCTCGCGTCATCGTAGGTGATGAGGTCCCCTGTTGCCTGTCTGAACACATACGGTGCCTGGGCCACATTGTCGTAAGTGTACTCCCATTGGCCAGCAGCGATGCCATTGGCGATCTCTCTGTAGTCGACCACACCGTCTTGCCACGAGCCTTTGACTGGACCAGTAGCGTTACCTGTGAAAGGGTTCTTTGGGTCCTCGTAACCGTGGACGCCGGTCCAACCTCGTCCATACATGGCGACACCAACGACAATCTTCTTCGGGTTCACGCCTTGAGCGAGCAAGAACTTCGTACCGAAGTCAGTTGTGTAGGTCTCCTTAGGCCTCCACGCTGGAGCGTACAACGGCGTCTGGTGTCCAAGAGTGTCGTTGGACCAAGCTCCTTTGAAGTCGTAGCTCATGAGGAAGATATGGTCCATGTACTTTTGGGCCTCACTATAGTCGACCACTTGGATTTTGTCCCACCCAGCGCTGATAGCCGATGTCAGTTCGTATTTCTTGCCAGTATCAGCGGACAGTTCGTTCAACATAGCCCGTAATTCTTTCATAAGGGTGACGTAAACTGCGCCGTCCTTAGGGCCTCCGAGGTTAGGGTTGGCTCCCTTGCCTCCAGGGAACTCCCAGTCAATATCCACACCATCAAAGAACTTCCAGGTTTGGAGGAAATCTTTTACAGAAGCGACAAAGCGGTCACGCTTGACTTTGTCGTCGAAGAAGAAGAACGGATCGGCGAGAGTCCACCCGCCGATTGATGGCAGGATCTTCAGGTCTGGCTTAGCTTGCTTGAGGGACATCAGTTGCCCGAAGTTACCTTTGTAAGGCTCGTTCCAGGAAGACAGTCCTTTCTGTGGCTTTTGCAGAGCGGCCCAAGGATCATGGATAGACACCTTGAAGTCTTCGCGACCGCTGCAAGACCTCTGAAGCGCCTGGAAGCTGCCCTCGATCTCTTTTAAGCTGTCGTTGATGCCATCACCACCGCAAATCGGAATGAAACCGTACAAGAGATGGGTCAGATTAGGCACAGGTACACGGTCCACAGGGAATTTCCTCGGGTACACTCCCCATTCGACGAAATATGCACCAACGACCTTACCAGAAGTCTGCTTGAAAGGCTTGTTCTTTTCTCCCATGCTGTACGCTAATGGTGGTAAATGGCTTCCATCGGTATCGGCGACGACAATTTCTGTAGGGTCACTGGAGCTGCACCCATCAGCGTTGCATAGTTCGACGACCATTTGGTAGCGGCCTCCTTTCTTGACTTTGAAGTTAGCTGCGCCTGACGCGCCGGCTGGGCCGGACCAGAACTCCTTCCCGTTCAGAAGGACTTTCGCGCTGTTGGCTGGGTCTCCGGACCAGCTGTTCCAAGTGACTGCGACATCAGCGGCATCATTTCGTTTGACAAGCTGGTTGTAAGCGGTGGCGGCTTGGTTGACCTCGACGATGGCGAAGGTGCGCTCTCCCCAGCCAAGGGAGGGCTTGCCGGGTGGTGCGGCCAGGGCGAGCGCCAACAGCCCGGCGGCAAGAACAGCGACCGTCGAATACCCCATACCGGTCCAAAAGTTCAACGTTCGAACTTCGTTAAGCGCCGACACGAAACTGAACCTGCATATCGGACGGATCTTTTATATACTCTGATAATAGTAGGCCAACCGCTAGTACGAGAGCCTGTATCAACATACGCCGGGGTGATTTTAGATATAAATATCATTAGCACAGTTTCGTGTCCCGGTTAAGTTTTGAGAGCGGTCAAGGTGACAAAAAATGGTTTTATTGTTCTTTTTTATTAATGATCTGTTTTGATTTTTCCTTCTATGCTAATGGGCCCGGCCTATGACTAACAAATGAGCTATCTGTGCCTTTATCATTTCGAGTGCTATCTTCATGGAAATAAACCGGTAAGTACCTATTTTACATTCCTAAAGATTGTGCTGTTGTATTTTCAGCGAAACTTTTCCCTAAACCAATTAATTTGATGTAATACGCTTATAATTTCATCAGGTATAACCAGGAAAGTATACCGTTTCCTTATCTAAGGACGAATAAGGGAGACACTAAAAGAATTTAATTAAACTGATTTTGTTACTTAAACGGAAATATCCAAGAACAACGTTTATTATTAGACTTTAAAAATTAAAAGCAAATTGTAGCTCAAAATATTTCATACATACATTACGTCTTTATCCCTTACGGGGGTAAACAGACCCGAAGGTAACAAGACCTAAAGGCCACGTTTAGCGTGACTGTGGGCGTATAGGTAGAAAGGGGAATCAAAATAGTGATGAGTTGCTAGCGGCATCACTTATAACATGATTTCTGCAATTTTCACCCATTCCCTCGATGAGTTTTCACCATCTGCGCGGGAAGAGAAGCAGCTGGTACATTCTATTTTTTCTTTGCTCCCATGGAAATTATTTCAATGGCGCACAAAAACTTTGCATTACTATCTAACCAACTATGATAACAGAAATCGACAAAACTAACAAACTGAACCTAATAGTTATTTTGAACCTTTTGATTCGCAGTTCACTCGCTTAGCTTAGGAAAATAAGACCTACGAATACGATAAGTTTCATGATATGGTAATTATCTTATTACTAACTTGTGCCCGCGACTTCGTCTGCGTAGAATTATACACAAAAACCTTCCTCTTGAATCGCTCTATATATTAAAAAAAACCGCATCAAAATCCGTTGTATAGGCATACATAGGGATATAGGGACAGAGAAAGCGACTTTGTTTTATACTATGTAGTGATGACACAGACATTTTTCAGTTCATCGATTCTTCATGTAATAAAATGTATTTAAACAACTTTAAATAATTTAATTTATTTATTTGACATCCCATCTAACCCATCACTATTTTGATTTCCCTTTCCACCTATACGCCCTTAATCGTGCTAAACGTCGCGTTAAGTTTTTGTTACCTTAGGCTATGTCTACCCCGTTGGGAACGTGGGCCGCTGAGGGGGCTGCGAGGAGTTAACCTCTTTAAACAAAACAAACGGTCACCGGCGGGGGAGGCCGGGGAATCCGGAACCCGCATTCAACGGTGCCGTTGCCATCTGCCCCATCCCGGGGCGGCCAGTGGGCACAGCGGTGACACCGTAGTGCTCTCGCAACGCCCACAGTTCATGGCCAGGAGGGAACGTGTGTGTTTTGTAGACGGTAGGCCTCTCCCCTCCTTCCATAGGGAAGGCAGCGGCAAGCTGGAGAGCCCGTCATACCCCGTTGCTGCCCCGAGCGCGGGAATGCATAAGGCGCATTTTCCACACGTTAAAAAAAGAAAGCTATGTCTACCCCGTAAGCGATAAAGACGTGATGTATGTATGTATGTAAGTTGAATTTATTTTGGATTTAATAATATATACCTATAAGTTTTTGTTTTTTTTCTGCGGGTGTCTATGGACAGCGGTGATCATTTACCATCAGGTGACCCACTAGTTCGTTTGTCTGGCCTCTCTAACATAAAAAAAAAAAAAAACTCAATGTTCGATGTTGATCGGAAGTTTACGTTGCAAAACAAAGTGGCAAGGTCATCAAGGTCAAACATTTCCATCACAACAGCCTTCTGTTTTTTGTATACATATCCGCTCCTATGATAAAGACTATTATTGTTTACAAAGACATCAATATTGCTATATCGTATGTATATTAATAAAACTAGAAACTAGGTAGGTATATTGTTAAGCTTACGGATTTCCGTTTTCATTTTTTTCTTTTACTGTTTAGTTGCAGGCTAGCGACGTCGAAGTTCCTAAAACGTTCCCATAGTGTGCCTGTGGGGACGGAAGCGATACAATACATGCCCTCGGTACCGCTCTGCTTTCAGAGCAGGACATGAGTGCCTGAGAGCCAACATAGGGGCGGCAGACGTAAGCTTGCCTTCGGAATCAAAAAGCTTATTGGTTATACTTACTTGACATGAAATGTATAATTTCATAATTTTGTTTTTTTTTTCTTTTCGACATGCATCTCAGGCATCTCCAATTAATTTATTTGACAGTGGAGGCGTATTACACCTCCACTGAACTTAATTTTTTTTTGTTGTTGTTTTGACTAGTAGAGACTTTATACATCTCTACTGTAGATTAATATAATTTAAGGCTCGGGGACCCTATATGTACATCCCTTTTATAAATGTATTTAATTTAAGTAGAATTTAAGTATTCTTACTGTATTTTATTTTGAAAAAATGACTTTCTGCCAAGTTTCTTGCGGCGCATTCTTCTTGGCAATGATGGTCTTTCCGAATGCGCTGGTAGTTTCAAAAAGACATGTAAAAGAGGCCTTGGCGGCCAATTTGCAAAACTAAATTTTCATTTTCATTTTCAATTTCAATAAAGTGCGAAAGTGTATTTGTTTGTTCGTTCCGCTTTCACGGCTTGACCCATTTGCGTGAAAATTTGCAAATGTGGTATGTGTGTTGTAGACATAACATTGCACCTACATTATGTTATTATTATGTAGTGATTAACATTCAAAGTGTCATAATAAAGTGTTTAATATTAAGTGATGATGTCATTTTATATTGAATGATCAAATAAACATAAACATTTAAAATTTGTGCTTCTGCTTAGTTCCTCTGTAAGAAAACCAACAAAAACTATTTTGAACACGCTTTAGTTTAAATTTAGTGTTCACACTAATGTATTCAGCGTCACGCGCCGCCATGATTGAAGAGCCGCCATTTTCCCAAAAATACAAAATGGCGGTCATAATTGTTGGAAGTTCAAAATCCGGAGACCCATATCGGAGCCGGAGTGCAATAGTTATTTGGAATCACGGGCAATTTGGTATGATTCGAGCTAGATTTAGTTTCGTGTGTTAAGTTCCATACCGCCCTCGGCCCGCGTGGGAACTTGCAGCCCCCTTCTCTCTCATTATGAGAAATGGCATTTTCGAATGCGCTGGTAGTTCCAAAAAAGACATGTAAAAGAGCTCTTGGCGGTCTATTTGCAAAATAAAGTTTTGAATGGAGACCCCAGCAGTGGGAGGTATATTGGCTAGAGATGAGACGGTCACCATAGCAACCAAAACATGTTAGATACATACTCCTGACGACGGTGTTTAGCTTAAATAATTCAAAATAATTTGCAACCAGTAAATAATCGATTAGCAACTACTATAGCTAATTTGTTTATCCGTATCAACAGAATTAAATTATTGATTGCCGTTGCTATGGCGGATGGAAACTTTTTTAAATCATAGTCACCAAATGTTTACATCAACCTATGTTCAAAGTATGGAATTATTGTTGTTATGTAAGTTATCTTATATGTAGTAGCTTCTGCCCGCCATTTCGTCGGCATAGAATTATATAAACCTTCCTCTTACTTCCATGCTGGTCTGGGAGCAAAGGAAAACATAGGATGCCTCTCCGCGCAGATGGTAAAAGCCCATTGAGGGAATGGGCGAGTCTTAGGAATCATGTTATAGGCGATGCGGCTAGCAACCCAACACTATTTTGATTCCCCTTTTCACCTATACGCCTACAATCATGCTAAACCTGGCCCTTAGGTCTTGCTGTGTTCCTCTTGAATCACTCTGTGTATTAAAAAACCCACACCAAAATCCGTTGCGTAGTTTTAAAGATCTAAGCATACATAATACAATTTCAAGGTAACAGCTTTTCATTAAATTTTTGTGTCTGTGTGTTTGTTCCGGCTAATCTTGTTGTAATTTTCTTGGTGTTTGGTTCGGTGATAATATTAGACTACTGAAAATCATTTATACATACATACATACATAAATCACGTCTTTATCCCTTACGGGATAGACAGAGCTTAGGCTCTGTACCTTAGGGTAACAAAACCTACTAGGCCACGTTTAGCAAGATTGTGGGCGTGGAGATGGAAAGTAGAATCATAATAGTGTTACGTTGTTAGCCGCATCGCCTATAACAATGGTTCCTATGATTTTCGTCCAATCCCTCGATGGGCTTTTACCATCGGCGCGGAAACAAAGCAACTGGTACATTCTAATTTTTTTCTTTGCTCCCAGACCGGCTTGGGAGTTATCCTTTGCTAATGTAGCTAATAATCTTAGTCATAGGTACTAATTAACAAAGCCTTAAAGAGAAATAGGTAAAACGATTTTTTATGCAAGTGGTACCATTGTCATTCGTTTTCGTTTGAATAAAATATTCATATTGAAATCGAAAAAAAAACTTTCCTTATTCAAATGAAATTCACCAAAATGCAGATTTAAGTAAACCGGGTCACTATCTATACCGAATTATAAATGCAAATTCGAACTTGATATCTGTCTGTGTGTCATTGAACTTGTGACGTAACTACGCCATGCTTTGTTTACATTTTGGTACGTATAAAAATAAGAACCGTGCTAGCCTCGCAGTAAAGAATAAACACAGAATGTACCAGTTGCTTCTCGTCCCGCGCAAATGGTAAGCCCATCGAGAGAATCATGTTAACGCGATGGCTAGCAACCCATCAATATTTTGATTCCCCTTTTCACCTAAACGGCCACAATCACGCTAAACGTGGCCTTTAGGTTGCTACCTCAGGCTCTGTCTACCCCGCGCGTGGCCTAGGTCTTGTTCATAGGTTCTGTCTAACCCGGAAGGGATAAAGACGTGATTTATATATTGTATAGGTATGCATGTATGTGAAAATAAGAAAGACTTGAATTTCACATCATCACTACATAGTATAAAACAAAGTCGCTTTCTCTGTCCCCATATCCCTATGTCCCTTTGTATGCTTATATCTTCAAAACTACACAACGGATAGAGTGATTCAAGAGGAAGGTTTTTATGTATGATTCTACGCAGACGAAGTCGCGGGCAGAAGCTAGTATTAAATAAATATGTGCAATAATACACGTATCTAAATTGTTTACTTTTTTTTTCCTGACATTATCTGATATTTTATATTTTCAATTGACATTTCCTGTATGTCATTATTTATATTTCATTACCTATTATATATTTTTTTTAATCTCATTTTTACCGTCTGGTTTTTCTGTTTTTTTTTTAATATTTCACACACTGCGATCATTTTGTGATTTCATGTATGTAGCTAATAGGTATAAAGAAAAAAAAATCATAAATAGAAATTAAGGATCGATGGACACATAATTGAGCGAAATGATTTTACGCTAAGCCCTAGGAAGTAGGTAATATTTAATTGTTTTCCGCAAACGGTGCTAACTTAATATTATACTAACGTCAGTTACAAAAACAATAACTTTCAAACAACCTCTTTTGTTTACAAGCTTGTTTTCGATCATTAAGAAACAAAAGGAGATCGTGCTGTCAAAAATTATGTGTCACAGTCACGGACAATGAGTGCGAAGGTAACGACTAAGGATCAAAAGCGCCAGTCAAGTGTAGTTCGAGCGCTAGTTATTAAAAGGGTTCTTTTAGTAATCATTTCAATATATCTATCTACTTATCTGTAAAGAAAAAACATAGAATTTACCAATTGCTTGTCTTCCCGCGCCGAGGGAATGAGCGAGTCTTTGGAATCATGTTATAGGCGATGCGGCTTGCAACCCATCACTATTTTGATTTCCCTTTCTAGCTATACGCCCTTAATCATGCTAAACGTGGCCTGAAGGTTTTGTTACCTTAGGTTCTGTCTACCCCGTAAGGGATAAAGACGTGATATACATTATGCATGTATGTACTTATCTGTTATGTATTATTTAGAGATCTCTAAATTGCAGCGTTAACGCAAATTTTAGCCTTTTTTTCTCAATCGTGCATATTTCGTTTAGCACATAGGTACTGTAAGGCTCTGAGGTTTTTAGCCAGGTCTACAGCAAACTAGTTGGATACTCCTGGATTTACGTGAGAAGTACGGGATCTTGGCGCTCTGAGCCAACCCTTTATATTATGAATGAAATATCATAAAGATTTAAACCGTATTTTATTCCAAAATCTTACCCCCTTATTCATAAGCGCTCTGTAGGCTTCTGCTAACTTAGCAATCGTTTGTCCTTATCTGTCACTTTGACATTTACCTTTCACAGATAAGGACAAACGATTGCTAAGTTAGCAGAAGCCTATAGAGCGTTAATCTTTTCATATTCTACGTTACAGCAGCAATGCCTTCGGAGGCAGCTGTCCAGGTAATGTCACAAAGAAACACTTGTTTCTTCCGATTCATCTTCACTACATAGTATAAAACAAAGTAGCTTTCTCTGTCCCTATGTCCCTATGTATGCTTATATCTTCAAAAATACACAACGGATTTTGATGCAGTTTTTTTAATAGATAGAGCGATTCAAGAGGAAGGTTTTTATGTATAATTCTACGCAGACGAAGTCGCGGGCAGAAGCTAGTAAATTCTAAAACCGAATTGTAAATATTTGCATTACCTGCCAGCGAGTTGGTTTGTATGTACAAACTTTTGTATGAACAAACTTTTGTATGAACAAACTTTTGTACGTACAAACTTTTGTATATACAAACTACAGCACTTAGCGGGAGGTACACACTTAGATGACGAAGTGTAGTGCGCGAGCGCAGCGGCTTACTAATGACGTAAATAGAGAACTCGTTTTTGGCGGACACTGATGGCGACAAACGTCCCAAATTTGCGATCGAAATTATTTAAAAAACTTTTGTATGGGGGCATTTTCAAAAAGACATGTACCCTTGACTTTTTTTTCCAAAATGATGACATTTTGAGTTTTTCTGAATCAGAATTATTAGCACTATTTATTTTTGTAAAGAAAAAAAGTGTCCATCGGTTTTTTTGACGGCGTTGTGACACTATTTTCATACGATTTAGGCTCTGTCTACCCCGTAAGGGATAAATACGTGATTTGTGTATGTGCGTGTATGTATGTATTCGTAAAGGTTTGTATATCGCTATCCCGCGGAACGCGGACTGGACGGATCGGGCTGAAATTTGGCATGCAGGTAGAAGTTATGACGCAGGCATCCGCTAAGAAAGGATTTTGATCAATTCTACCCCCAAAAGGATAAAATAGGGGATGAAACTTTGTATGAAACTTTGTCAATTTTAAACCGATCGGGCTGAGACTTTGCATGCATAAAGCTACTATGACGTGGGCATCCTCTAAGAACGGATTGCGTAATTTCTGCGGGATAGCGATAAACGAATCCTATGCAGGCGAAGTTGCGGGCAACAGCTAGTTTCACATAAATTCCGAACGACTACTACATCCATAGTCGCAAAATATTCGCATTTATAATGTTAGTTGGATTCTTCTCGCGAAATGCGATCGAAGCCCATAAAATGCGGATCTCTAACTAAAGTATCTGGGTTGTTGGCTTTTGGCGCATTTGCATACAATACTCGCGGCGGCGACGCGTCGTCCGAAAGGTCGTAAGTGCTGTCGCCGCGTGCGCACTTACGCCGCTCTGGTTGCGCGGGAGTGTTTCCGTGTCAACGACCTCGCAATCAGGTTGCGTACGATCCCAAGTGCAGGGATATGAGACGCGTGCATAATGGTGGTTTTTATACAAGGGAGGCAAACGAGCAAGTGGTTTACCTGATGGCAAGTAATCAATCACAATTATTTAACCAATGTGTGATGCCAGTGATAACATATGGATCCGAGACGTTTGCTTCACTATAGGCCGGTGACGTGCACAGAGTTTTGAGACAGGTCAGACAAAAAAAGTAACTACCTAACTTACCAAAAAGGCTGCTTGTTGATTTTGATGTCAAGTCGGTTAATTATGACGTAACCGTGACCTCAAATATCCAAGATGGCAATTACAGCAGGGCAGTCTCTGTCTTTTTGTTTTTACGAAGTGCACGCGACTGCTATAGGCCTTATAAATAGGCTCAGAGTTGCTCAGCGAAGCTATGGAGAGAGCTATTGGGGTTTCTCTACGGGATTGAATCAGAAATGAGGAGATACGTTGAAGACCAATAGTCACCGATGTAGCCAAGTGAATTAGCTCGGCAATGGGCAGCAGTGATGTAACGAATATTCGCATTCGAATTCGCGGATATTCGCATATTTTTGGATATTCGTATTTGCATTCGCATCCGCTAAATTTCTGCGAATGTTTTGCGAATATGAATATCAGAAAAAAAACAATTTGAAGATAATGGTAGGTTAATAAAATCAAAAACGCACTCATTTCTTATGTTTTAAATGCAAGAAAAAGGAACTTAACCTCATAAGCACGTTTATTCATTATTTTACTTTTGGGCGAGCGAGATGACAATTCAGTCGGATGAGTTCGTATCAACTCGGCAATTCTCGGAACAAAATACAAACGGAACGCACCTCGTAACTGCCAGCAAAGCCATAGACAATTGGCGCCAAATCTGAACACTTCTACATTCGCATTCGCATTTTGCATCCGCGAATGTCAGTAGCAGACATTTGCATTCGCATTCGCATTCGCGAATGTTTAAAAAATGGCATTCGTTACATCACTAATGGGCAGGCCATATAGCACGGAGAAGACGGTCGTTGGGGCCGAAAGGTTCTCGAGTGGAGAGTGGAGGTGGACGGACGACCTGGTTAAAGTCAGGGGTTCACGGTGGATGCAAGCCGTCTCCAATCAAGACAGCTGGAGGTCTATGGCGGAGGCCTATATTCAACAGTTGGACGTCCTATATGTACCTATTTATTTAAATAAATATATTTCTTCCATGCTGGTCTGGGAGTAAAGAAAAAACATAGAGTTTACCAGTTGCTTCTCTTCCCGCGCAGATGGTAAAAGCCCATCGAGGGAATGGGCGAAAATCTTAGGAATCATGTTATAGGCGATGCGGCTGACAACCCATCACTATTTTGATTTCCCTTTCCAGCTATACGCCCTTAATCATGCTAAACGTGGCCTTAAGGTTTTGTTACTTTAGGCTCTGTCTACCCCGTAAGGGATAAAGACGTGATTTGTGCGTGTGCGAAAGTTTGTAAGGATTTGTTACTGTTTCACGCCAGAACGGCTGAACAGATCTGGATGAAATTTGGAACATAGATAGATTATAGTCTGGAATAACACATAGGCTACTTTTTATCCCGGAAAATTGCGTAGTTCTTGCGGGATAGCGATAAACGAATTCTATGCAGACGAAGTTGCGGGCAATTGCTGGTTTGTCATAATTTTCGCAAAACCTATGAAACAGTTATGCGTCCTTTTGAATTAGGGATGGTACGATTGATGTCCAAAAATTTAAAAAAACAAAATCTGTTTTTTGGACATACGTCCTTTTGAATTAGGAAGGCAAAATAGTACATTAAGTACTTACATCGTAAGCTATAATTTACCTATCAATGTATTATATCCGTTTAGCGAAGCAGATCCATTCGCCGGCATTTGGCATTGACGCCTCAAATGCTATGCCTTATTTATTGTGAACGATTGTTCTTGAATCTAACATTTAAATCCCTAGTTGCATAATAGTTTATTACTGTAAGCGCATAAAGTATAGTTTTGATTGCGTGCTCTGTTTGACTTAGAACCTTGATTTGGAATCTGTTAGAATTCTAGTTGATATTGAGACATCTTCGTTCTGTTGTTTTTAAATGTACTTGTTTCAACTAGTATAGGATATTTTTTTGCATAACCAAGGAAAACAAGCTGGACACAGAAGGTCAGGAATGAAACCGTGCTTCAGCGCGTCCTTTCTTTTTATATGAATAGGAAGGCAAACGAGCAAGTGGGTCACCTGATGGTAAGTGATCACCACTGCCCATAGACACCCGCAACCCCGGAGGGATTGCAGATGCATTGCCAACCTAGAGGACTAAGATGAAATGCCTCTTGTGCCCGTAATTTGCCCGGCTGTCTTACTCTCCACACCGGAACACAGCAGCGCAAGCACTGCTACTTAGCGGCAGGGTTAGCGAGTAAGATGGTGGTAGCGATCCGGACGGACCTTGCACAAGGCCCTACCACCCGCGTTCATATGTCCCGGAAAATGTTGCCATTTATCAAGAAGCGCAAGATAGAGTATCCGGGTCACGTGCTCAGGAACGAAAGATACTTGCTGCTGCAGTTGATAATGATGGGCAAAGTGGAGGGGAAGAGACGCGCTGGGCGAAGGAAGAAATCGTGGCTCCGGAATATCCGGGAGTGGACCGGTATTGCCTCCGTCGAACAGCTGTTCCGACTGGCTGCTAATAGGGACGAACATAGGAAGCTGACGGCCAACCTTCAGGATTGAAGAGGCACTAGAAGAAGAAGGAAAACAAACGAGCAAGTGGGTTATCTGCTGGTGGTAAGTAAGCACCAACACTAGAGGATTGCATACTTGGCCAGCCTAAGGGGCTAAGATAACCTCTTGCGTTATCACCGTCTGTCTTCTCCACGCCGGAACACAGCACAAGTTGCTTGGCGGCAGGATGTGTGTAAGATACAATACAATACTAATACTCTTTATTGAACACCACAAATCAGTACAAAACAATACAGAAACAAAGTACAAAGTAGACAATAGGCGGTCTTATCGCTTAATAGCGATCTCTTCCAGACAACCCCAATCCCTCCAGGGTTGCGGGTGTCTATGGGCAGTGGTGATCACTTACCATCAGGTGACCCACTTGCTGGTTTGCCTTCCTATTCACATAAAAAAAAAAACCAAAAAGCTAAATAAGTTGGAGACAGTTTAAGTAGGTGGCGGAAACAAATAGACAGATATTGTCATTTGTGAAAAAAAAACCTTTTTTTATAACAAATAATTTCACGGTGAACTAGCCTTTAGAAACATTGTCGTCCGATGCATCATCAGTATCGCATATGGGGCATCATAACGGCAAAGACATTGAAATGTCAGCCATCTGTCACTGTACAGTGCCCAAAATAACTGCTCAATATCGCTCACTTTGACGTTACTGTTACAATTACAATGTTAATAGTCATTTGGAATAACATCCTGTATATTTAACATTTTTTGTACACATACACAAATCACGTCTCTATCCCTTACGGGGTAGATGGAGCCTAAAGTAACAGGTACTTACAGGCCACATTTAGCAAGATTGTGGGCGTATAGGTGGAAAATGGAATCAAAATAGTGATGGGTTGCTGGCCTCATCACCTATAACATGATTCCTATTATAATCAGGTTAGTTATAAATCAGGTTAGCTGGAAGAAATCCCTTCTTAGGGATAAGTTCGCCTTTGTACTATTTTCTGTGTAGTATTTTTTGATTTTTATGTGCAATAAAGAGTTTACATACATACATACATAATCGCCCATTCCCTCGATGAGCTTTTACTATCTGCGCGGGTAGAGAAGCAACTGGTACATTCTATGTTTTTTCTTTGCTCCCAGACCAGCATGGAAGACCAGCATGGATGGATAGTTAATAACGCTTATGGGTTTTAATCTTGCGATAAATGTTTTGTTTTTATTTTAGTTGTAATAATTTGACTGGAAGAGGTAAACGGGTTAGTTCGCTTTTCTACATTTATTTTAATGTTTTTCAATTGTGTTTTTTTGTACAATAAAATGATCACACAATACATTTTATGTACATAATCGTTGGTGGTGTGCAAAAGCGACTTATTTTCTGTGTCATATTTTTAAACAAGTACAAATTAAAACTTAATCAAAACGTAATGAATTTGAAATTGAAACATGTCAAGATCATCAAAGTATTTAGAAGTTAATTTACCCAAAAACCTCGTTCTAATATCTTGGTTTATTACGAAATCACTTCACATTTCTTAATTAGGTTTTACGGTAAGATAAAATTTCGGGGTTAATTTAAGGTATATCAGCTGTGTTCGACTTACAGTAACGGCCTAGACAATTTTTGCTCTTATCACCTTGACACAAGACTCAAACTCAAACGGGATGCACCACAGGCTCCGTGCTCTCGATTTCCGAAGGGACAGTAACGGTAAAGCGTAACGGTTAAACAATAAAGTTCCAAATTTAAATTTCGATTCGTACGAAATTCGAATCGTGTGCCGTGGAATCGGCGTCGGTATTGTCATTTTTAATTCAATTTCGGAAATTCGAATTTGGAACTTTTTTTTTTCAAACCTAACGTGCCAGTATTAAAAAGTAGTACGTGAACTCTACGCAGGTTACGATTAAGTACTAATAAACTGACTGTTATATTGCTATTTTGTTTTAAAGACAGTCCTGCGTAGTTTCACATAAACTTAAGTTGCCAGCCACTTTAAAATAATTTGCACTGAAAGCTTATAAGAATTATTTACCGCTGTCTTCGCGAACACGATACGTCTTTGCGCACTCTTTACAAACTAACGCAGCCAACACTAGCGTGGCATATAAAGTGGTTGTCCAGGAAAACTGGCATGGCATGAGCAAGGGCTCTTGGTATGCATTTCAATGCCTCACACGTCTATAGCTTGAGGGGCACACGAATGGTGGAGCGAAAACAAACGTTGCCGGCAAAGGAATAGAGGCGTAACAATTGACTGACGAAATTGACGTGTGGTTTTTTGTTTTACGTATTGATGAGTTTAGTAAATCAAACAATGGAATAACGAATTTTCATTGTTAACAGTAACATAGTCACTGTGATATAGTTACTCACAATCTCTTTAGAAGGAAGAAACTAATTTCCATTTTGATTTTCACGCCCTAAATGTTTAGTGTACATTTTTCCTACACTTCCACGCCGGTCTGGGAGCAAAGAAAAAACATAGAATGTACCAACTGCTTCTCTCCCGCGCAGATAATAAAAGCCCATCGAGGGAATGGGCCAAAATCGTAGGAATCCTCACATAGGCAATGCAGCTAGCCACCCGTCACTATTTTGATTCCCCTTTCCACCTACATGCCCACAATATTGCTAAGCGTGGTCTTGTGATCTTAGGCTCTGTTTACCCTGTAAGAGATAAAGACGTGATGTATGTATGTATTTTTCTTAGAAATAAGTGTCGAACGCGTTCGCGTTTAAGCTTCGATCAACAATACAACTAGATTCACGGTGATAGCTCTGAAAACGGCTCCGAGAAATAAGGCCACAAAATAAATTTGTGGCCTTTTTTCTGACAGTATGCGCCAACCTCGGCCAGCGTGAGGACGTGTCAAAATGCCACAATGTGCGTTCAAAAATTGCAAAAACAGCCACCGAAACACTAAGGTTTCGGAAGGAATATCTTTCTTTAAGTAAATACAAGTCAGTATTTCATAAAGTACGTAAAAATTGGCAGTTTACATTTTAAAATCAATAATTTATTGTTTGGCCCACCATCTTGACAATAATCGGATGTTTTAGAACAAGAAATTCATGGAGTAGTTCTCGTTTTAAAATAAAATATATATTGCATTTTTTTGTAGATTTCCTAGTGATCTTTTTTGCTCTGCGGAATGGATAACTATTGTCGCGAGAGAAAGAGAAGAAGAACTTTACATGCCTTACAAAAATTCTGCTATAATGTTCGATTCATTTTGCCAAATTCGACATAACTGGAAATAGCCAAAGGCGTAGATTACAGAAAAAGGCGATTCCCAAATTGCAGGTATACCTAGTTACATAGAAATGTTTAAAATAATATAAGATGAAGTATAGTGAGATGGAACAGAGGAGCTATCACTTATTAAAGAAGACGTAAAGATTCAAGAAAAGTTCAAGCCGTACAATATTTATAACACACACAAATCACGTCTTTATCCCTTACGGAGTACACAGAGCCTAAGGTAACAGGTACCTACAGGCCACATTTAGCAAGATTGTGGGCGTCTAGGTGGAAAATCGAATCAAAATAGTGATGGGTTGCTAGCCTCATCGCCTATAACATGATTCCTATTATAATCACCCATTCCCTCGACGACTTTCTGCTTGAGAGGCGGTAGGTCGAACAACTGGGCTACTACGGCTGTTGCCTGGCTGGGCCTGCGTGGGAACTATGACCCAATCCCTCTCGTTGTTAAAGGAAGCCTGTGCTCAGCAGTGGAACGTAGATGGGCTTAATTATTAAAATTCATGTTAATATTTGTATTTGTAAATATCTGTCAAATAAAAAAAATCCGAGTTATATACTTAATTGCGACTCCATTATTACCCCGTTCCTCAAATAGAATGACATCTTTTTGAAACGAAGGTAGTTCTTTTGTTTATCGAACGCTTTCGCTCGCTTGTGACGAAACGTCGTAAGTATTATATACAATTATAATTATTTGGATCTTTGTTGCTTAGACTTAAGGTTTATTTTACGTTAATAAAGAAGGTAAAACAGATATAGCTATAAGCATAAGCAACAGGGCCACTTTTTCGCTTTGCTTTTGTATGGGACTGTGAATCTAGTTGTATTGTTGATCGAAGCGTTTAAGTGTCAAATGCAAAGAGAGCAGAACTTCAGAGTTTAGTGTAAAATTTTCACCCAAAAAAGACTGAATCACATTCGCATAAACGTCTAAATTATACTAGTTTGCTTTTTTAACATTTAGAATGAAGAAATAATTTCTACATGTGTTTTCATTGAAAGAAAGAAAGAAAGAAGACATTTATTACTTTTCGCAAGACACACAAATATAAGAGAATATACACAATTTTATAGAAAAAAAACAAGAGAAAACACACAGACATGAAAAATAGATCATCAGCGTTGTGAACACACCACATTCATTGTAATTGTCATTCATTGTTGTTGGGTCATTGGAAATCACCTTTTAGAGACTACCTACTGATATTTCAAACGTTATAATTATGTATACCTACTTAAACAGACCTTGACACTAAGTTTACAACAGTCTGAGTATTATATCGCATTCTGGAATTCAGTAAAGGTCGTGTTAGAGCTATGTGTTCTTAATTTCTTTTCCACGGTTTCATGTTAAAATCGTCCTTCCCAAATAATGTAAATTTCTAGGATTCCCTAGAGGTAATCACACGTTACGTTGTGTTAAATAAAATACATAAGTACATACATTTATGTCGGTATAACTTGCATGCATTATATACTTACCTATGTGTATTTTGTATGTCATGTTTATTTTATCGTTGTATATTTGCCTGGAAGTTATAGCTTGGAATCGATAAGTCTTTTTAAACCCTTCTCCTGCCGTATTTTTTTTCAAAGTCTATTATGGATTATGACCTTTAATTAAAAGCTACATAAGACCCTCTTTCCATGGCTCATACGTACATGGATGAGGACCATAAAGTTACACACCGTTAAAGTTGCGTTAGTAAGGTAGTTTTTCCTTTGTGACACGAAAGTTATCCATACAAGTGTATGACTAATTTTCGTGTCACAATGGAAAATGTTAGCTAATTTTACAACCACGTCTGTCTGTCTATTACTTTGCCATATTAAATGTATTTAATTTAAGTAGAATTTAAGTATTCTTATTGTATTTTATTTTGAAAAAAATTACTTTCTGCCAAGTTTCTTGCGGCGCATTCTTCTTGGCAATGATGGTCTTTCAGAATGCGCTGGTAGTTTCAAAAAATGCACGTAAAAGAGCCCTTGGCGGCCAATTTGCAAAAAAACATTTTTGAATATGTTTATTTTTTTTTATTTGAATTCAATACCCTACATTTTCATCTTTAAATAATATGCCACATACACGCTTTTTACGTTGAGCTGTGAGACGCCATTCAACGAAGTCGATTTTCTTTTCTCACGAACGTACGAAGATTTGAGTAAACTTTTGTTTTCAATAGTCGGGTACCTGCCGCCCTCTGAGTCGTCGATTAACTTTGATGAATCCTTAATTCTTCATATTTTAATGTTTGAACAGTCCATGTCAATATTAATTCGTACTTTGGTGTGTTTTTTAAAATTTCATACTTACTAAAAGCAAAATGAAATCCTTAATGGGGTTAATTTGTTGTTTGCCTGTGCGTGTGTACTGTTTCTCTGTCGAAACTGTTTTCTCTGGTTCGCATAAAGGAAGTCATCATCGTCGCCATTTTAGTAATCCAGCTCCTGTCGATATACCGTCATTTATTTGTTTTTACGTTGACGTAAGTAACCGGATTATTTAAATCTTAAAATTAAACATGATTTTGATGATTTTACAAGTTAAATTTCTAAACGACACTGAAAATCAGAAAATCCGAAAAGTAAAGCTATGGCCGGGAATCGAACCCGGTTCCTATAAATAATAAATAAAATAAATATCTTGGGACAAATTACACCAATTGACCCAGCCCCAAACTAAGCAAAGCTTGTACTATGGGTACCAGGCAACGGATAAACATACTTATATAATGTAGATAAATACATACTTATATACATACAACATCCATGACTCGGGAACAAACATTCGTATTCATCATACAATTGTCTGCCCCTACTGGGATTCGAACCCAGGACCTCTAGCTTCATAGTCAGGGTCACTAACCACTAGGCTATCCGGTCGTCCTCGTCGTTCCGTGCCGCGTGCTATACCCCCACACCACCCATAGCAGGTGGGTAAGCCGCCAATTTTCCTATGTGTTACTAGCTGTCACGTGACTTTGTTACTATACGATTTTTTGTCGCTAAGCGTCATCTGTTTGAATGATGTGTCTGTACGACACAATTACAAACTCCCGTCAAAGTGACAGATAAGGACAGACGATTGCTAAGTTAGCAGAAGCCTACAGAGCGTTCACGAATAAGGGAGGAAGGGGGGGGGGGGTGTGACGTCAGAGAAACAAACGCGAACTTAATAAGTAAAAACCTATTTAATTTGAGGTCGAGATTGATTCATTAGTTTTTAACCAACGTAATTATACACATTGACCGCAATAAACGTTGGTTCACATAATGTATAAAATGACAAATTAAAAGCATCATTGGAAATTTGTCGCCATTGTACGTAAATTATATCCTTTAACTTAAATGTATCAGTAAACTTATTAGCTTCCTTCCGGTTACAAGACTCTATCTCGTGAGAATTGCGAAATATCCTTATTCCTTGTTCACGTTATAATGGAACCTCTGCAAAAAAACTGTTGATGAGTCAGTCAGTGAGTCATATTTCACGAGCTTACATTATGAGTAAGGGATAAAGACGTGATTTGTGTGTGTGATTATAATTATACAACACACTAAACTTATAACTAAGCACTTACTTTTGTTTTAGCTTTAGTTTTAAAATCACACACAAAACATCGTGTCCACAGAAGTGCTGCCTACTGGATAATCTGTTAAAAACTGTTCACTTGGCTCATCCAGGGTTGGCACCAGAGTTGGGTGGTATCAAGATATTTTTTTAACTAGTTAATTATTTACATAGACATTATTCGAAAATAATGTCAATCACAAAAACGTGTTTTCAACTCTCTTTTATTTAAATAAATTAGATGAAGCTAACTGACCTGTCAAAAGCCTGTAAAAAATCAAGTCAAAACATCACAACCGACATTCATATTTTATTTAAAAGCCCGAGTAATTTATCTAAATGATAATTAGAATTATCTAGATTAATTCAAAACAACAAATGACGGATTATTTAGTTATTTCAAACAACGAATAATTTAGTTATCTTCCCGGTTTCGTAAATGATAAATTTTGCCTAACTCTTTTTGGCACTATGTATAGTCAACCGAGTAAATGCTTGACCACTTTTAGTGACAGTTTCTACATGAGAAACCCGCCAAGTGCGAGTCGGAGTCGCGTACCGAGGGTTCCGATCAGATTCGGCAAGTGAACAAAAATATAGTATTAGCAGGACCCTGCTCCTAAGCAATGTGTAGGGAGAATGAGGTCATTTTATATTTATTTATTTTTATTCTCAGCGAAACCTAAATTATTAAGTTTTTTTATTTGTGTGAAAATCTTAGGAGTTATATGTTATAGGCGTTGCGGCTAGCAACCCATATCTCATTAGAAGAAATTGTTTCATTGAAGAGGACACTACATTTATAATTATAATAAACTATTTACTATTCACTATTTTGATTCCCCCTTCCACGTATACGCCCACAATCATGCTAAACGTGGCCTTTGGGTATTGTTACCTTTGGCTCTGTCTACCCCGTATCTATGTATGAACATAAAAGGCAATATATATAATCTTCTATTATCTTTCTGCCAAGTTTCTTGCGGCGCATTCTTCTTGGCAATGGACTTTCCGAATGCGCTGGTAGTTTCAAAAAATACATGTAAAAGAGCTTGGCGGGCAATTTGGAAAAATAAAATTTTGTTTTTTTATAGTATAACTAGCTGTTGCCCGACACTTCGTCTGCATAGAAGTCGTTTATCGCTATCCCGCAGAAATTACGCAATCCGTTCTTAGAGGATGCCTACGTCATAGTAGCTTTATGCATGTAGTCTCAGCCCGATCGGTTTAAAATTGACAAAGTTTCATACAAACTTTCATCCCCTATTTTATCCCCTTGGGGGTAGAATTGATCAAAATCCTTCCTTAGCGGATGCCTACGTCATAACATCTACCTGCATGCCAAATTTCAGCCCGATCCGTCCAGTGGTTTGGGCTGTGCGTTGATAGATCACTATGTCAGTCAGTCAGTCAGTCACCTTTGAGTTATATATAGAGATGCGCCGAGTAACACTTTTGCCGAGTAACGAGTACCGAGTTTTACTCGGCTCAATTTTTTTTCAACCGAGTACTCGGCCGAGTAACTCGGTTCAATCAAATTCGCATTTCGTGCGCGTAAACAAGTACAAACAGGTTTGCGCCGGTCAAGACGTCGGCTCGCGTTGATACACCCCTCACCCCGCCCACGCCTTTCAACTACTAGTCACTTGATTGTTTGCAAACAAACACGTCACGTTGCGCGTTATAGTAAATAAATATAAATATATTGCTTTTCTTAAACAAAGTATGTATACTCGTTATCTAATAACCGAGTTATACGGCCGAGTACGAGTATCAAAACACCCGCCGAGTACGCAGAGTACCGAGTATCAAACGAGTACTCGGCCCATCTCTTATATATATATTTAGATATTTCTTGTATTTTATCGTGACTGTCGTCGACAACCCTAAACTCAATTCAAATCACTTCCCCAATTCATTCAATCGTCCCTCTCTATTGCGTGCTATTAGTAAAAGACAGAAACAGACCAACGGACTAACTTGTTTAACAGCCTCTTACTCAATTGAACGTTACAGTTGACTTACTAGCACAAGACTATTACACGAAATTAATTACTGAAATGCGCTGTGGAACCAATTCACAATCAATTTGAAATAATCTCCATAGCAGATATTGGTATCCCACCGTGATATACATTGCGGAAAGGTTCCACTGTAATACGTGTTTTTTCTACTTTTGTTGAAGTAACCGTAGTAGTATGGTTCAGTTTATTTTAAATTAGACTTTCCTATCATGCATGCTCATGCTGGTCTGGGAGAATAGAGTGTACCAGCTGCTTCTGTTCCCGCGCAGATTGTAAAAGCCCATCGAGAGAATGGGCGACAATCTAAAAAACCAAGTTATAAGCAATGCGGCTAGCAACCCATCACTATGTTGAATTTTCTTTCCTATATGGCAAAAATCACTCTAAACGTGGCCTTTTGATCTTGTTTTACCCTAGGCTCTGTCTACCCCGTAAATAAGGGATAAATACGTGATTTAAATGCATATTTATGAAGATGATGAACGACTGACAACAATAACTTGATCCGTTATCTAGTAGGCTATAGTGAAGCAGGTGTCTCAGCTGGTAATGCTTGATCCGGTGCACCCTGGGCAACAACAGCTAACTAGCTCGTAGATTAGTTAGCCGTTGACTACTAAGGCTTAGGCAAGTAATGTTTTAAAAAGATCATTAATGTATACTAGAAAAAGTAAAGGACCTAATATCAAACCCCGCGGTACTCCAAGCATAACTATGAGCTAATCGGTTGACTGACGTCATCTTCGTACCTAAAGCTGGCACACACAGCCTCGGAGGCTTGGGCAAAATTCAAATTGCTTCCACAAACACCGTATCTCTGTAGCGGGATCGAGATAACAAATTACAGCTTGCAATAAATTCCAGTAATCAAGGCGCAAGTTTTATTGTACAGTTAAAAATATCTCGGGTTTCTGGGCCTCTTTAGAAAGCGGCAGGCCAAAGTACAATACAAAGTAGGATTTAAAGTGGGTTGCATTGGCTTTGAGAGACGGCCATTTTGGATTTTGATTTGGTGAATAATACATAACTACGAATCTTCTTCTAATAAAATCAAAAATCAGTCTGTTATTATTTACGTTCTAATCAGTTCATTAGTGTGTAATAAAAATAAACTTCCACACTGGACTTGAAAAAACCCCTCAAACTCTCTTCTTGTGAGAGGAGGCTTTGTGTCTAAAAGATCATTCATTTATAACAATAACGTCCTTCCTGTGTGATTAGATCAAACATTTTCAGAAAACCCAAAATATATTTGTTAATCATATTAAAATAATCCACAACACTGGTACCCCATATTAAAGTCTTTGCCCCTACCACAAATATAACATTGCGGCCCAAAAAATCAAAACAAAAAAACAGCACATACAATTTCGCTCACAACTTGACTCATGGCACCACCACAAAGCGCACGTATAACTTTGTATGGCACTTCTTTGTGCGCGTGCCCATTATCATGCGGCACACGTGCAGTGACCAGACGGAAGAATTTTATAATTTCCTTGATTGTTTACTCGCATTGTTGTATAGGGAAGTAGTTATTAATTATGTTACATGTATCATCCATTGTGATGTAAGAAGATCTGATAAATATGGTATCTTATTTTATGTCAATGTTATAACGTACCTAATTATGGTATTGTGTTGTCTTGGATCTAAACTGTAGTATTTGGTGGACATCTTAGCAGTAGAATAACTATAATTAAAATATTTTCCCATGCTGGTCTGGAAGCAAAGAAACAACATAGAATGAACCCGTTGCTTCTCATCCTGCGCAGATGGAAAAAGCCCATCGAGGGAATGAGCAAAAATCTTAGGAATAATGTTATAGGCGATGCGGCTAGCTAGCCATGACTATTTTGATTTCCCCTTTCCACCTACGCCCACAATCATGCTAAACGTGACCTTTAGGTTTTGTTACCTAAGGCTTTGTCTACCCTGTAAGGATTAAGTAGGTACATGTGTAGAACCTATACGTACTCAAAAATTTAAAAAAAATAATGTATTTTTCAAATTGGCCGCCAGTTCTTTTTTACACGTCTTTTTTTAAACTACCAGCGCATTCGGAAAGACCATCATTGCCAAGAAGAATGCGCCGCAAGAAACTTGGCAGAAGGTCATTTTTTCAACATAAAATACAGTAAGAATACTTAAATTCTACTTAAATTAAATACATTTATAAGAAGGATGTATAAGGTCCTCGAGCCTTAACATATATATTAGTTTATAGAAGTCTTAGTTTATTTTTATGGACGCTTTGGTGTAAGTTCGTACTGTAACTCCATAAGACATTTTGTTAATAAATCTATACTAATATTAAAAAGAGGAAAAATTTGATTGTTTGTTTGTTTGCATTGAATAGGCTCCAAAACTACTGGACCGATTTTTAAAATTCTTTTGCCGTTAGAAAACTACATTATCACTGAGTGACATAGGCTACTTTTTACCGCGGGAAAATACCTATTCCTACGGGAAAATTAATTTATCGCGGGCGAAGCTGCGGACGGAAGGCTAGTAATTAATAAAGAACTAGTGTTTCATTCTTCTGGTGAAGGCATCACGTTCACACCAGAGATGATGCTTGTTTCAACCGCTTCGCCGCATATTCCGCAATCTTCATCGTCGCTTGGTCTTTCGTTTCTATAACATTTTAAATAATTAAGTGCACGGACATTAGCGACAAACGTCGTTTGCGCTCGGCATATAATATATGTAATTAAAATATTTGCTGGCATTACATTTAACATCAAACATTGTAAACAATGTTGTTTTCTTTGTAGCTGCATTATAGACTAGCCGTTCCGATGTCTTGCATCAATTGATTTGATATTATTTGTATGTGGGTATAAAAAACAATAGCGTACAAAATAAGGTATAGTAATTTATTCTTCTCAAACATTTTCGTAAATGTCGTCATTGTATTCGAATTTTCGCCATTTTCTGACCATAAATCGGATCGCTGGACTGCTTTTCATTTGTTTTTAACTTTTTAAAAAGTCAAAGAGACTATGGAATAATGAACAACAATGTCATACAGCCAAGTCGATGGCCGAGGAGTGCGCGTTTTGTTCGAGTCTTACGTTTTTATCAATGTCTCAAATAGCTTACGGTGACAGAAGAAAACTTATGAGAAAAGGCGGGAACGTGAAACCGCCTAAGTTGCGAGGAAGTTCAGTGCAAAATTTATTTTCATTTCTTCTCAATGTTTGAGAAAAACATTATATCTGCCTCAGCTGGAAGAGCAATTGCTGGATTCGCAACTTTAAAAAGAAAACACCTGCGATTCGTGTCTTTAAACAAGTTACTCATCCAGCAATTGGCTACTTCCCAGGCCTCGGCATTAATCTACTATTACAACAGTCATTTTACACCATTATTATTATTACCTTCAAATTACAAATGAAGTGTCCATTACTGGTCCATGTCAGCTTAGTGTCCAACACTGATGCCATTACCCTAGCAAATAAAACAGCAAAACATTACCTTTACTTTTTATTTGGCTCGACATTTTATTTCGTAGAAACTTAGTAAGGGTGAATGTTCACCCCAACCGCAATAGTCAAAACAGTACAGCAGGTGTCATCATGTGATACATAGCGTTACATATATAATGAAGTCGTGTAGGTGTCATCACGGAGTACATAAGTGACGTGTATGTAATAAAGTACAGGAAGACAATTTCACTTAGCTGAGAACATTTAGCTATAGTTGAAGGAGGCGCGCGGGTCCGTTGTATCACGGGACGGAATTAAATTACATTGCTTTAATATAGAGATTTGTGGTTATAATATTCGTAAGTCTTAATCTCTTTGGTCATAACACATGAAATCGTGCGTTTGAGTGTTTTCCAAAAAAAAATCCACATATACATTTTTTTTTTCAGATTATGTTAGTGTGTCAGATTGTTATTGTAATATTTTGGCGAACAAAAAATTTACCTTGCTACTCCGCTACTCACGTGCAAGATAATTAAGCCTGTGTGAAATATATATGTTTTTCACGCAATCACATATAAAATGCATACCTATACATACATACATACATACATACATACATATTATATGTGTTTTATTGGCAGCAGTGGAGGGAGGGATTGCATGAAAAACATATACATTTCACACAGGCTTAGTTATCTTGCACGTGAGTAGCGGAGTAGCAAGGTAATTTTTTTGTTCGTTGAAATGGACTTCCGCAAAGTAACGCCTGATTCAATAAAATATGTAATATTTTGGGTTTTTATTACTCAGAATTGTTTATCCTATCGATTCTCGTACAAGAAAAAATGTGTCCCAGATTTTACTATGGATTTTTTCCTGCTGGTCACGTTTCATACAACCCTATATGAAAATAGTGACGAACTGGAATGGAAATTTTAGGACACATTTTTTCTTGTATAAGGATCGATAGGGTAAACGGTTCTGAGTAAGAAAAACACAAAATAGTTAAATTCTGGAAAAAATTATCATTTATCAAATATTTTGAAAAGTCGTCAGAATGTAGTGGGTTAGGTTGGTTAGTTTACTATAAAATCTGAAAAAAATACTTACTATTTCAGAAATAAAACGCTTTATGACTTACGAAAACTATGGCAAACCGTACATTCGTAACTTCAATTTTATGGGACAACATAATATAAACCCAGAGATTTGACTTCGATTTTATATGGGTTATTGAGGATGTGCTAGTAAGTAAGTAAGTAAACACTTTATTGTACAAAAGTAAAGAAACAAACACAATTGTCAATAACATTAAATAAAAAAATTAAAACACCCATTAAACGAGTAATCATACGTAAATAATTTAAAAAAATATGCCAAAAATGCCATACATTATTTTGGAAAAGAGTTGATACTCTTCAAACAGTTGGACCGATTTTATCCACCACCGCAGGGAAACTGGCTTTCGAATGAAAAAACCGCACCGAAATCGGTCTATCGGCTTGAGAGCTACCATGACACACACACTGACATCGGCGTCGAGGTTAAAAATGGTGATTTCTTTGGCTCTTCGTATTTTTATCAACTTCTGATGCTGACTATACGTAGGTATTTAATCCACACAAAAAAGGAACTGCTGGAGCCTAGCAATCTAAAACGACTAAAAAGAGAGAGAGAGAGAGAGAGAGAGAGAGAGAAACATTTATTTACACACATTCGATACACGTAGATATAAAACCAGGAGAAATACAATATACTAAGGAATAGTACCGATATGGTGTAAATTGGACCCCACTCAGCATAATGTTGCGGCAAGCCGCATCGCTGTTTTTCAGTGGGGAAAAGGGCAAATGTGTTCCCTTAAGGATGTAAGAGTTTGTCGATGGTCCACCTCCTCACAATCGCTACTAACCTCTCAAAAGATCTGATTATAGTCTTGCGACTAATGGCAGATATAGTACAATATTAAATAAAAAATTAAAAAACGTTTTCGAGTAGGTACCTATCAAAAACTTTAGACTAAAGGCCGTGTCGTGCGGCAGTGGGAACGCACACTCTCGCAGAATAGTAAACAATATATCGGATGTAACAGCTCTGACAACCGAATTACACTTTAATCACTTCTCGGTACGGAGGTACCGCTCGATAACGCCGCTATTTACTTTACGTTATTAAACCACTATTTACATATATACATCACGTCTTTATCCCTTACGGGGTAGACAGAGCCTTTTTTTCCCTTCGGTGGGAAAATGCTTTGCGCATAGGTGGCACCGTGAACGCCCGCCGGCCGCCCCAGCCTACGCCAGGACTCGCGCTAAGAGGGGGGGACCGGGAATACTTGGTCTCTCCTCTAGACTGGTGGGCCATAGCTGCCAACAGGGGATCCCCATCCCCCGCCGGCAGGGTAGACAGAGCCTAAGGTAACAAAACCTTAAGGCCACGTTTAGCATGATTACGGGGCTAAACTTACAATCTGCGCAGGAAGAGAAGCAACTGGTACGTTTTATGTTTTTTCTTTGCTCCACCAGCATGGAAGTTACACACACACACAAATCACGTATTTATCCCTTACGGGGTAGACAGAGCCTAAGGTAACAGGTAGGTACCTACAGGCCACATTTAGCAAGATTGTGGGCGTTTAGGTGGAAAATGGAATCAAAATAGTGATAGGTTGCTAGCCTCATCACCTATAACATGATTCCTATGATTTTCGCCCATTCCCTTGATGGTGTTTTACCAACTGCGCGGGTAGAGGAGCAACTGGTACATTTTATGTTTTTTCGCATTAAGACATGTAGACTACAAGCCCATGGAAAAAAAACATGCGAAATGAACCAGCGTGGATGAAGCTTAGAAGGCTGTTACTATATCATAAAATAACTCTGAGCGCTATGCCGTCATTTCTGAGCGGTACAGATTTTTTCTCATACATTGAAAAAAAAAATTAAAAAAATGCACTAACTTCCGGCACCACCACTTTAAAGCGGCACTAGGTTTTTCGACATTTATTTTTAATCATCTATAAGCTATAAAAACGCCGTAAATTAATAATTAGTCGTAATTCCTCACTTGTAGATACCTGAGAAATTCCATAAATGTACCGCTCAGAAATGACGGCATAGCGCTCAGAGTTATTTTATGATACAGTAACAGCCTTCTAAGTTATTCACGCTGGTTCATTTCACATGTGTTTTTTTTCCATGGGCTTTTAGTCTAATGGTAAGACCCCAGTAATGTTGCAAACGTCTCCGTTCCGATGCGAGCAAGATAACTCCATCCCCAACTTATGATTAGCGGCGCTGATCAAATAAGTTTTCTCGTTTGTGGCATGGACTTACTTTTTTGGGGTTTTCTGACGTTATAAGTTATTAGCGCTGATAGCTTGAGAGTTTGCGCGGATCTGCCACGCGTATCCAAGTTTTTTTTTACAAGGTGGCAAAACCTGCCAGTATTTAATTCTATAAAAAAACAGTATCGTTAAGTTCTTCCATGCTGGTCTGGGAGTAAAGAAAAAACATAGCATGTAGCAGTTGCATCTCCACCATCGAGGGAATGGGCGAAAATCTTAGGAGTCGAACATACATACATATATCACGTCTTTATCCCTTACGGGTAGACAGAGTCTAAGGTAACAAAATCTTAACGCCACGTTTAGCGTGATTAAGCGTATAGGTGAAAAGGGAAATAAAATAGTGATGGGTTGCTAGCCGCATCGCCTATAACATGATTCCTAAGATTTTCGTTCATTCCCTCGATGGTCTTTTACCATCTGCGCGGGAAGAGAAGCAACTGGTAAAATGTACTTTTTTTTTTACTCTCCCATCACTATCTTGATTCCTCCTTCCACCTGCTTCTTTTACTTTTTCTATCTTGTTACCTTAGACTCTGTCTACCCCGTAAGGGATAGAGACGTGATTTATGTATCTAGTTAGTATAATGGAAAACTATAGTGAAAGGTGCGTACGTGCGAGTATCATATGGTGTTTGTGACAAATCACTTACATGGTACACTTTAGCACTCTATTGGGTAATTTCTCAGTGTTCGAATGCTGTCAACATCCCAGAAAATTTATAAAAAAAATGCGAAACAAAATCTTATTAAGAGTGAAGCGATTAAACTAATTTTATGCCCTATTTATGCGACCAAACGGCTGAACCGTTAACGTTATTTTTAGATGCATTTTTAAGTACGGAATGACGAGGATCCGGGTTCGATTCCCGGCCATAGCTTTACTTTTCGGATTTTTCTATGTGTTCTGATTTTCACAGACATTTAGAAATTAAATTTCTAACGGTAAAACCGTAAAAGTAAAACATAAAAATCAAGAAATAAAAATTTCTTGATTCATTTGATAGTACCTATCATTTGAAAAACAGCGCCTTCTCTCGTCCCTGGTGAGCAGTAGATGTTCCACGGGAGTTTGTAATTGTGTCGTACAGACACATCATTCAAACAGATGACGCTTAGCGACAAAAAATTCGCATAGTAACAAAGGTCACGTGACGGTCGGTAACAGGTAGAAAAATTCGGAGACTACCCACCTGCTATGGGTGGTGTAGTGGTATAGCACGCGTCACGGAATGACGAGGATCCGGGTTCGATTCCCGGCCATAGCTTTACTTTTCGGATTTTTCTATGTGTTCTGATTTTCACAGACATTTAGAAATTTTTGCATTTTTAAGTATACAAAAGGAAGGTATTCTTGATTTTTTATGTTTACTTTTACGTTTTTACCGTTAGAAATTTAATTTCTAAACGACACGAAAATTAGAGCACATAGGAAAATCCGAAAGTAAAACTCAAGAAGCCAACCGGCGCAGATTCTCGGGGAGCGGATCAGAATACATAAAGTTTAAAATGTATAATGGGTTAAAATACATAATGGTTCAAAATCATAACGCAATTTTCTGTAAAACTATTAGCTAAATGAACTTTAATGATATCATAATCTATATTGGTTTAGGTTAGGTTAGGTTTGTTTTATAACAATCCTGTTAATTCGTAACTTTCTGAGAAAATCGCATTATATATTATAAACCATTATGTATTTTAACCCATTATACATTTTAAACTTTATGTATTTTAATACGTACCCGATTCTCGTCGAGTTTGTAATGTAAAGAGAATTGTCACTTGTCACCGACACTTGTCGTGTTGGTCAAGGAGCCTGGGGGGAGAGGGTCTAAAAAGTTGCTAAAAAACATCACGTGATTAATGGACCCTTACGGCTGAACCGCCACTGGAGCTCTTAAAAAATCAATTTTCCAATTCCAAGGTAAAAGCACTTATAAAGGGACCTAAATGTACTGCCCCTGTTTGTGCCGTACATCGTTACCGGATAACGAGAGCTGTGCTAACTGTTTGTTTCCACCGAATTTATCGTTTTTCTTTTTGCTCCTTGTATTATGTAGCATTAGTTGACCGCTTTAGTATCAGCTCGCGCTGTAAAGAAAAAAACAACGGGTTGCACTCCGGTGCCGGCAGAAGTGATAACTACACGCACGCACACGCACGCAAGCTCCCAGTGCCGCTTAAACGACCCAGCAGCAACTCTCCCTGACGGTCACGTGACCTGACGCGAATTCAACATTTATTACCCATCCCAAAAAGTGCACAACGCCGCTAAAGAAGTATTCACTTCAAAAAATTCCCATCGTTGGAATGGGCGAAAATCATAGGAATCATGTTTAGGCGATGCGGCTAGCAACCTATCACTATTTTGATTCCATTTTTATTTATTTATTCATTGTCAAGTCATGTACATACATATGAAGATAGTTACTTGAATCATATGTATGAAGAGATATAGAGATATGGATCATATGTATGGATCTCTGGTGTTCTAAGTCAGTCCATGACGCCCTGCAAGGGCACACAATAGTAATTAATATCTAAATCTAGGATTGTACCTAATATAGAATGTTAAAAACATGCCATGAAATTAATTAAGCACATTAAACTATACATTTATATTATTAAATTCATTAATGTTATTCTATTCTAGTTAATTATTTGTTAATAAAATGAGATGCCATCTATACGCCTACAATCTTGCTAATCATGGCCTAGGTCTTGCCACCTTAGGCTCTTGTCTACCCCGTACGAGATAAAGACGTGATTTGTGTATGTGTGTATATGTGTATACCTACAAAGATTTTTTAGCAGTTTTATAACATTAAAGCAGCACCACTAAAAAAACAACCCGAATTTCAGCGCACTATTTTGTTGTGTTAAAATGAATATATTAAAATGAAACTACAATCTTACTATTTGCCAGAAGCACAGCCAACACTAAAGTGGCAGCGCCCGGATTAAAGTGGCCGTGTAACACGACACACACACAAACATATCTTAATAGAATCAGGCGCAGGATTACCTATCGCCGTTATTTACGGCCCCTGTTTAAAGCAGACATTCAATTAATGGCCCACGTGGCCCAGCAGTGGGCCCACTAGCTTCGTACGTTGGGGAAACACTTGGTTGTGGATGTTTTAGAAATTCGTAAAGAAGTAAATCGCAGTATGAAACAGACAGAATTGAAACCGGAATTGTTGACACATGAGCCATTCCATTGTAGTCCTTTAAGCTGGCAAAGCATCTGTATTACTCTAGTGTTGCGGGTGCTCATGGTCACTTGACATAAGGCGACCCACTTCGTTTATTACCCTATTTCATAAAAAATTACAACTTTATATACATACATATAAATCACGGGGTAGACAGAGCTTAAGGTAGCAAGACCTAAAGGCCACGTTGAGCATGTGGGCGTATGTAGAAAAGGGAATCAAAGAAGCAAATCTTTCTTTCTTTCTCTTTCTTTCTTTCAATTTTTCACTCAACGAAATACCAAAAAGGAACTGTCTGTAAGGTCGGACAAATAAATGGTCTACTTTTCGTCCAACTTCCTATCAAATGAATATGTCCCAAAAGTCGAACTTTAAGTAGTCGAAAATTCGCATAGTAACAAGGTCACGTAGACAGAATCTAAGGTAACAAGACCAAAAAAAGAGCTTGGTTTTTTTTTTTTTTTTTTTTTTATGTGACTAGGAAGGCAAACGAGCAAGTGGGTCACCTGATGGTAAGTGATCACCAGTGCCCATAGACACCCGCAACCCCGGAGGGATTGCAGATGCGTTGCCAACCTAGAGGACTAAGATGAAATGCCACTTGTGCCCGTAATTTCCCCGGCTATCTTACTCTCCGCACCGGAACACAGCAGTGCAAGCACTGCTACTTAGCGGCAGGACTAGCGAGCAAGATGGTGGTAGCGATCCGGACGGGCCTTGCACAAGGCCCTACCACCCGCACGACGACGTAATTGCCATTTTAACGTGACCTCTAATAAACTACAGTTTTTGTTCCAGCGCCGATAGAACGAAAGTAGTAGGTACAAAGGAAGTTGATCACTTACACTCGAAAATACTCGAAACAATTCTCCAGCCAAGCTAAATCTAGGTAAACGGGCAACCTAGTTAGACCAAGGGCATAAAAAACCCAGGTGTAATGCATGCATTTAGACCAGAGCTGTCAAAACTGAATCAGTGCAAATACCAGCCCGTATTATGATAGGAAACATAGTTTTGAGTCATACGGGCAATAAAAAGTATTTTTGTTTGGAATTGGCCCTGCCTTGTAGTATTAAGCCAAACGGAGGCGACATGCGCACTCATTATAAACTTTATGAAATTGAATTGAACAAAAATCATCAAAAATGTCTTACCGCTACTTACGTGCAAGAAAGCCAACCCTATGCGAAATATATGTGGATAGTTAAGTTTGCGGGATGTATGTATGTTTCATGTGGCAGCATGGGAGGGTGGGCTTGCATGTAAAAGTATATTATTATACATTTCGAACAGGCTTGGCTGTCTTACACGTAAGTAAGGTTTTGGCATTCCGATTTTTTAATGCTAAATTAAATGTTCCGCGCGGGATGCGCTCAGTCCCGCTTTTCAGAGATAACTCGACAAGAAAACTCAACTACCTAACGATAGGGTAAATCTGTAAGCTTATTACCTAACTCGCTCGCAATCGCCATCATGTTCATTTTGACAGTTCTTGTATAAATGTGACAGCTAGCTGATTCCGTTGCAAATTGTCAGCCCATACATGAACTGTCAAAATGAACACGATGGCGATTGCGAGCGAGTTAGGTAACAAGAGCCTACTGATTTCAAATATCACATTTTTGTTAAAATACATTTTCTTTGGCTATTTTTGTCATCTGTTGTCACAGAAACGTAATTTAAAACTCAAACAAAAAGATAGATGTTTAAAAACTTATTAGGTATGTACGTTTTTTTTTAATTCCTGAATGTACTGACTTGGCAAAAAGATATTACAGTTACTATCGCTGTGCAAAGGGGGTAAGCTGCCAGCGTCTGTGGAACTATGCCACGGGGGCCCCCCTTTTTTAATTATTTTATTTTATTTGTAAATATAGGTATTTTATAGTTATTTTTAGGATAGATATGTGGTTTTTAGGATAAGTGTTTGTATATAAAATATTTGAGTAGTGTATGTAACTAACATTTATGGGTTATGTCCGAAATAAAGATATCTCTTTTTATTTTAAGATTAGTTTTTAATTCGTTTTTAATTTAATAGTTTAATTTGTTTTATTTTGTTACAGTTGTTTACTTGTCTCTACATTCATCACCTCATCGCCTGCTCCGGTCGGTTTAATGTCCTAAGCCCTCGCGTGTTGACACGGCCTTGCTATACTGGCCAAGTTCGAATCGGATTCAGTCTTGTAAAGTTGTACAAGATCAGAAATGTCTCTACAGAGACAAGACTTTTTACAAGCATTAACTTGCAACGTATGTTTGTTGTTTAACTGTGCTCTAGAAACGTTTAGACTACTAGAAACTATTATTTTGGCGAACAAAAAACATCTACCTTGCTGCTCCGCTACTCGCGTGCAAGATAGTGAACACACAAATCACGTCTATATCCCTTACGGGATAGATGGAGCCTAAGGTAACAAGGCTACGTTTAGCATGGTGGGCGTTCAAAAGGGGAATCCAAGAAATAGTAGAATTCCTAAGATTTTTGCATGGGCTTTTACCATAAGTTTATATTCTTATTTTAAAGCAAGCAGAAAAGTTTGTAGCCCACTTCTCGCCCCCGTGGTGAACGCGACGTGACGGGTTGCGAACCTCGTCGCCGCCATCCTGATCATCATTATGATATTGTATCATATCGTTCCCACGAGAAGCTAGGGATAAAGGTCGATCCTGGCAGAGCCCCGCATGCCAGGATAAGGCTAGCCTTGGAGACGTTTTGGAAAAAGGTCAGGTCAGGAGTACCCGAAACCGACGAGCATGTATGAAGAGATTGATGACTGTGGATGAAGCGAAAGAAATATGTCAGGATCGTAGCAAGTGGAATAAAGTAGTCTCTGCCTACCCCTGTGGGAAAGAGGCGTGACGGTATGTATGTATGTATGTATGTAGAAAAGTTTGTAACTGAGATACTATTTACGATACGATACTTTTTATCCCGGATGATTCAAAAATTCCCGCGGGATGTCGATAATTAATACCACGTAGAATAAATTGCCTGCAACAGCTGATTTCGTATGTTAGAGTGTCGATTTTAAAACAAATTTTCTTTTTATTGTGGCCTAATAATTAATGTTCTAATAAATTGTTTATGTATAGATATGTTTATTAAGTGAAACGTGCACTACATGAAGTTATAACTCGGAAAACAATTAAATTTCGCATCTAGCGCCATTGCTAGTTTATAGCGCGAAGCACAATAACTTAACGTTTATGGCAGCGGGCGCTCAGACTACGTAACACCTCTGAAAAGCTTATTTTGTTTCATGGAGCTTGAAAATTAATTCCATTTTCAAATATAACTCAACTTTTTTAAGTGACGCCACAGCCGAAATTTAGTGACGGGAAATCCGAACCGATTCAAAAACACATTCTTCTTTTTTAACATGACCCCATAAATAAGTAAAGTAATAAATAATACAGTATTCAAAAATCTTGTGACAAAAATATCGGCAACGTTGTACGGTAGAACACGGTCAAAAGATCCCTGTCGGGCTCCTAGCCAACGGATAACGATATCCCTCAGAATCTGCCAGGAAGTCATTAACCGATGCCCAGGGTGCACCGGACCAAGCACTGTTCTTCCTCTTGGATGGATCCAAAAACGAACCGCAGCTCTTGACCACACGCGGAGGTAACCCGACTCGCACTTCGGTTTTTTAAGTTTAAATGCAATTTTCGCTCTTGTCTCGTACAACTAATTATCCGGGCTCGGCTAAGCCGTGCCTAATGCAGTCGTTAGGGACGCAGGCGCCGTTCAAAGCGATTCGAAATTCTGTAGCGACGAAAACACACGGGAGCAGATTACAGGCGTGACGCAGGGGTCGAAGTTCGAACAGTTACCTGGTGCCTTGCCATGACGTCTGAGCCTCTAGTGTAAGTTTTCACATATAATAACGTCTCAAACGCGTCCACGTGAACGTCTCAATTACTATGAGAAAATTGGCAAATTCCATGCTGGTCTGGGAGTAAAGAAAAAACATAGAATGTACCAGTTTCTTCTCTTCACGATAAGGAAGGCAAACGACCAAGTGAGTCACCAGTAGGCTTATTACCCTAACTCGCTCGCAATCGCCATCGTGTTCATTTTGACAGTTCATGTATGGGCTGACAATTGGCATCGGAATCAGCCAGCTGTCACATTCATACAGGAACTGTCAAAATGAACACGATGGCGATTGCGAGCGAGTTAGGTAATAAGCCTACTGGTAGGTGAGAACCACCATCCATGGACCTCATGTGCCAGAAATTCCTCCGCTCGACTACAGTTATGCTACCCCACAGTCACAAATGCAAGATAGTTACATCTATTCGACGCGTAATAAGTATGTCTCCCCGCAAGATCATTCCTTCTCCGCTTCTACATTAATAAATATGTGTGTGAATGTGTCCTGGTACCAACCAATCCACGTCACGCTGACGCTTTTCAGACTTCAGCACGCCTAGCACAAGAGCGCGCGAGACCTGCGTCGCGCGAGATAGTCTACCCCTCTCTTTCTAGAACGAACGGTAAGAAAAAGACGGGTAATCTCGCAAACACAGCTACGAAGCAGTTCATTAGGTTACCTATGTGAAGTTTCCTGACATTTTTCGCGTAGGAACTACAGTCCAAGCCCTTTCGTTGTAAGAGCAGGCCCTTGCCCAGCTGTGGGACGTCAGGCTGGAGCTGAACACATTACTTAACTACTTGTACACAACCGCCGCGGTTGAAAATAGAATATGCATCCGTGTGTTTCCATATTATATTTAACTGTACCCAGTTTAGGCACCATGGGCTATAAAAGACAACGATGTGTTAGATATGCACTAATATTAATAAATAAAATGCGTTTAAACTTTAGTCGGAATTAATTGGACCTACGAACACATTTACATACACATACACAAATGACGTCTTTATCTTTACGGGATAGACAGAGCTTAAGGTGACAAGACCTAAGACCACGTTTAGCATGATTGTGGGTGTACGGATGGAATGGGGAATCAATACAGTGATGGGTTGCAAGCCACATCGCCTATATAACATGATCCCTAAAATTTTCGTCCCAATCCCTCGATGGGCTTTAACCATCTGCGCGGGAAGAGAAGCAACTGATGCATTCTATGTTTTTTTTCTTTGCTCCCAGACCAGCATGGAAAAAGCACTAATCGGCGTCTATTTGAAAAATGACGAAATTAAGGCCGTAATTTTGATATCTTTACGTGCGTTTTTGTACTATTTATATTTAAAAAAACTTCTTGATTATTTTTGTGAACTACCTATTTTATTTACTCATGTAGGTATGTATATGTTTTTACTAAACATTATTTTATTTCATTGTCGCACCTCTATAACTATAGTAACCTCTATTTTCACCTCTATTAATGAGAGCCTCTGTAAATGAGACAGATATTAATTTATACCTGGCTATCTGAGACACTGGGTACCTGGAATACCTCTTTAAGTGAGACTATTTCGCAGGTCCCTTGAAGCCCAGTTATCCAGGTTTCACTTAGTCAGTCAGTTATACAAGAGATATATTATAGATAAGAGTGAAAGGGATGGTATGATATGAAATTCGAAATTCGAATTTCGGAGTATCCCCCAGACCAAGCATCGTCGTATACACGATCGAGTTCCAAACACCAGTACGACTTCCAAAACATCGACGCCAATTCCACGATGGCGGAAACGCCTTTGCAGATAAATAAGCAATCTGAACTGGCTGTAAGTGGCTCCCATTCAGTTTATATCAAACAAAATTCATTGGGCTCTTACAAATCTGCAGCTTCAAAGGCACAAAGCCGGTCTTGGTCCGCATAATAAGGATATCGCGGATCGATTACTTCTCTTTCTATCTATAATAAGATCTCGCGTCTCATCTGCACTCGACCACACAATGCTTTTGTCGCAGCGGCCTAAATGGGGGACAGGTCGAGGGCTTTGGAGCTGCCTCGCTTTGACAGCGCGTGGCAAAAGGTAGTACCATATATGTATAGTAGAAATAGGTAATTTATTAAAATACAAACTATTAAGCGCGTGGCAAAAGGTAGTACCATATAAAGTAGAAATAGGTAATTTATTAAAATACAAACTATTAAGTGCGTGGCAAAAGGTAGTACCATATAAAGTAGAAATAGGTAATTTATTAAAATACAAACTATTAAGCGCATGGCAAAAGGTAGTACCATATAAAGTAGAAATAGGTAATTTATTAATATACAAATTATTAAGGTTAACTGGAAGAGATCCCTTTAGGGATAAGTTCGCCTTTGTGCATGTGTGTTGTCACATGCTGGTCTGGGAGTAAAGGAAAAACATAGAATTTACCAGTTGCTTCTCTTCCCGCGCATGGTAAAAGCCCATCGGGGGAATGGGCGAAATTATTAGGAATCACGTTATAGGCGATGCGGCTAGCAACCCATCACTATTTTGATCTCCACCTATACGCCCTTGATCATGCTAAACGTGGCCTTAAGGTTTTGTTACCTTAGGCTCTGTCTACCCCGTAAGGGATAAAGACGTGATATATGTATGTATGTAAGTACTAAAATGTACTGACTGTACCGAATTGGTATAATTTGGGCACTGCTGGTTACAATATATAATCTGATGCTGACTGTATCAAGATTGTATCACTCGTATATTTTACCGGTACCGTTTTGTATACATAAACAGATTTGCGAACATTTTCCACCCACCATTGTGTTATAAGGAGATTTCTCTCATTAGCCATTTTACCCGCCTATAAAGCGATAATAGGCGAAGAGCTGAAGACATATTTAAACTCTTTAAATACACAGTCAATAATCATAGGTATCATGTTATAGGCGATGCGGCTAGCAACCCATCACTATTTTGATTCCATTTTCCATCTATACGCCAAATATGCGATTCGGACATAGAGTTAGTAAATAAAACTTTATTTATCACTTAAAATGTTTATTTGTCGATTTAAAGACACAATGCGTACAATAGTCCACTTTTTGGTGTAACTGTAGATAATCAGAACGTTTATTGACTGATTTGCAACACAATGGGTAGAATAGTTTGCTTTACAGTGTAAACTGTATGTAAACGTTCAATTCACAATTTCACAATTTAATTATTAGAACAACATTTGAAAGTTTAGGTCCGAACCGTCTGAATAATATTTTATAACTAACTTATCTTTAACTCTCCGAACTGTGCATCGGAGCCGTCGCGAGGCGAGCTATCTGAAGGAATTCGCAACGTAGCGTCTGCAGCGCCTCCGGTACGTCGCCAGTGCACAGAGATTATTTCTTAGAACCTATACACAATTAAATGAATTTCTTATATTCTAGTTAACTTTACGTACTAAAGTATCTTAATATAACACCTTCCCTACCAGATAGAGGTCTTTTTCGTAGTTTTATTCTTTATTTAACTGCAGAAAGACCTCGTACATCCTTCGGTTGGTGAAGTTTGCGCTCCAGTCTCGACGGGTGAAGGTGTAAGCATTCGTGTTTTTATTTTAATAAATGCGAAATATGCTGCGGCAGTCATTAAGACTATGTAGAGTGGTGTAGTCCAATATATGTGTAGTTGTTGGGTATCAGGACTGACGAGTTGTATTTTTTGTTGTTCTTTCTGTATGAATCCAATTGAATTATATAGCTGATTCATTGAAATTTTGTCAATTTTTAATGGTTCTATAGGATTCTTGACACGAATGTTCTCGAGATTCAGAGAATACAGTTTTATAGGAGTTCCTTTGTTAATACTCTTTTCGTTTGTAAAAGAAGTCGTCTCAGTTGATGCAGTACAGTTTTCGGGAAGATTCAGTAAATAAGATCCATTAACAGTAGTATATTCTTCATTGTGGCAACGTAGGTGAAATTTAGTAGGCTTCGGACAGAATAGTAGATAATAATTATCATTGATTTGCTCGAATATCTCTTCCATAATTTTTATGTTGTGGAAACTGCATGATGTTGATACAATTTGGGATCTTATTAGCTTATATAGGCAGTCATCTTGTTGCATTGCGTTATATAGTTTTATTGATTTTTGGCAGTAGTATATCTTTCCGTAATGTTGGCATTCCTCCTCTAGATACTGGTACGCGTTGTCGTCCGCAATCAGATAAGGTTTGGGAGGCACAAGGATATTGTAGTTCAGGGTAGGTATGGGGAACAATTGGTAGTAGTCGAAGGTGGACTTATATAGAATTGGCACCTTAATAACAAAGACTATCCTATCGTTACTAAAATAAGAACTTAATTCTACGAAATTATAAAATATACGAGATTCTTTAACATCTGTAGTTATTAATTGTTTGGGGTCATAATGCTTGCTCAGAAATTGGATGAAATATTGTAAATTTTCAAAAGTGATGATATTGTGGTCAGCTATTCCTTTAATTGAAAATGAGAGGGCTGTTTCAAGATTAGAGAGTGCTTCGAGAACGAGTTGTAAATTTATTTCAACTAGTTTGAAAGAAGTATCTATTTTTAAATAGTCAGATAGTTCCAATTTAGTGTAATTTATTTCTCGAAGTATTTCTGTTATTTTATTGGTGATTTGGTTTTGATTTTGAGACAATGTTGATACTGTTTCATTATAGCTGTTAAGGAAGTAGTGATTCAGTGTAACGTCCTTGTTAAAGTGTTTTGCTATTTCAGCCTGATTTGTTTCGAGAATGGATATTGCTTTATCATACTTTTTAGCGTCAGTTTGATCGAGGTTGCCTGTAATACTACGAATTATAGCACCCATGCCATCGATAAGACCTCGTTTGTATCTATTTTTTGCTACAGAGTTATATTTCTCTATAGCAAGTTCCAACTTAGTACTAATATGCTTATAAAATACACTAAATCTAAACCTAAAACCGCTATCAAAATCTTTATACAAGGCTTCTAACGATTGAGTTTGGTCTTCTATGGTACGAATTTGCTCTTTAAAATCATTTAACTGTATGTAGTGTAAGAATATATGATCGGATTGCCGAATTTTTGCTGGGTCTAGTTTGAATGGCAATATGCCTGGACTTTTATTCAGACGTATCAGCGTCGCTTCTTCGGCCCATGTCGGTCTGCAGACCGTCGTCCTGTAACAAGTTATGTTGCAAATTTAACGGTCTACGAACTCTGCGTTTATGGTACTCTTGGTCTTTTTGATCAATTATTTTTATACCAAAATTTTTGGCAATATTTCTAGTTATATAGCGGGGTTTCTCTTTATGTCGCGCAGCTAATGGATTTTTTATGTAGCAGGCTTCACCTTCTACATATTCGAGTGGTTCTTCTAAAGTTTCATTGTGTTTATTTATAGTTGCGATATGTTTAGCGCTTAAATGTTCGTTAATTTTAGTGTACAAGTCTGTAGTGATTTCTTTATGCCTGTTAATATAATTTTGAAGACATGTTTTTTCTAATAATAGATCGAAGGGGTCGCGGTTGTCCAAATGACCATTGATTATTTCAATTGGCTTTTTCTCTGTCGCTGAATGTATAGAATTGTTGTAGGCTAATACTGCAAAGAGCATGAGTTCGGTTACAGCAGACTGAGAATGTTTTATTTGCAGTAACCGTATGTGTTCTAATATAGTGGAATGGAATTTTTCTATGGCACCGTTGGACTGTGGGTTACTGACACTGGTGAAATGTAAATTGATTTTATGTAGTTCGGCAAATTCTTTCAAGGGTAGATTCTTAAACTCCGTCCCTTGGTCGGCTGTGATACTTAAAGGCAATCCGTGATGAGTCATGTATATAGCAAGGGCATTTATAACATTCACACCTGTTACGCTCTCGATGGGATATGCTTGGGCATACTTTGAAAACGTGTCGATAATGGTAAGAAATTTGTGACCTCTTACGGTAAATGTGTCGACATGAACCACCTCGAATGGTTTTATAGGAGTCGGAATAATTTGTAGTTGTTGCTTGTTTGGTCGGCGTTCATATTTATTTGTTTGACACGCATTGCAATTATTAATGTGTTCTGTTATCATTTTTGTTATATTAGGCCAATAATAAGTTCTTTTTAATTGTCTTTCGGTTTCTTGCACGCCCCTATGATTTGTTTTACCATCATGAAACGCTTTCACTAGTCTGAGTTGTTCGTCTGTATTGGTAACATCGTTTAGCTTTTCTTTACAGATGATTAGGTTATATGCAGAGTTTTTGAAAACTTGTTGTAAAGTAGTTGTGATTTCGGGAATGTATTTAAAATCTGTGAGCCAAATGCCATATTGAATATTGGGCCGTACATGATGTTTAAAGAGGTTAATAGTATCCTCTTTAAAATTGTTCAAGCTAATTTGAGCCGTCGTGCGGTTTTTCCCAGGATGTACTTCTTTGGTTATTGGATTGTGGGGAGAGTGCAGAACGAATTTTATTTCAAGTTGGTTTTTATATATATTTACGGGTTTTTCTACAATGGGTATTTCGAGAACTGGGTTTTCATAGTTTGTGTGTATAGTTTCAGTGTCTCCGCGCACGTTGATGTCATTTATGCGGGGTAATTCAGTGGCATTGCCAATCATTGACCGATTGTCATTGTCAACTTCGTGGAGGCTGTTTGCTGTTTCATTAATGTTAATTTGCACCCTAGATAGAGCGTCGGCATTTGTATTAGAACTTCCTTTTTTGTAAGCTATTTTATAATCAAATTCCTCTAACTTTAGTCGCCATCTGGTTAGGCGTGAATTTGGTTCTTTTAACGACATAAGCCATTGAAGAGGCTTATGATCAGTGATAATGTTGAATTTTCGTCCGTAAAGATAAGGACGAAAATATTTTGTGGCCCAAACGATGGCCAATAGCTCTTTTTCGATAACACTGTAATTTATCTCGCTTTCGTTAAGGGTTCTGGAAGCAAATGCTATTGGTTTATCAGATCCGATCTGCCCTTGAGATAAAACCGCACCTATTGCGAAATTTGAGGCATCGGTGGTTAAGTTAAACTCTTTATCAAAATCGGGATATTGGAGAATGGGATCATTCATCAGGATTTCCTGACAGGTTTTGAACGCATTAATGTATTTTGGATGGTCTGGGTCAATTTTTGCACCTTTTTTTAAGCAGGAGGTTAAGGGTTTCGTCAATTTAGAAAAATTTGGAATGAACTTCCTGTAATAGCCTATCAATCCAAGAAATGACTTGATTTCTTTTTGCGTTGTCGGAATGGGAAATTGTCTAATAGCTGCGACTTTGTCAGGATTCGGTTTAATACCATCAGAAGTGACAATGTGACCAAGGTAAGCTGTTTCGTGTTTTAGAAATTCGGACTTGTCTAATTGTATCTTGAAATTCGCTTCTCGAAGGCGTTGGAAGACTGTTTGAAGGTTGAGGATGTGCTCTTGTAATGAGGTCGAAAATATGATGATGTCATCCATATAAACGACGCAAATTAAGTTAATCAAGCCTCTCAAAACATTTTCCATTGTCCTTTGGAACGTTGACGGTGCGTTCTTGAGGCCGAAAGGCATTCTGCAGTATTCATAATGGCCGTTGTCTATTGTGAATGCAGTTTTTTCGATGTCGCTGGGGTGCATTTCTATTTGGTGAAACCCGCTGGCAAGGTCAAGGGTGGTAAAGTATTGGCAGCGGCCTAGTTTGTCAAGCACATCAGTAATGTTCGGAATTGGATATTTATCACTAATGGTTTTTTCATTAAGCTTGCGGTAGTCGACAACGAGGCGCCACTTTTCTTTTCCTGATAAATCCATCTTTTTAGGCACAATCCATATAGGAGAAGACCATGGGGATTCTGAAGGTTGGATTATTTTTTGGTAAAGCATTTTTTTTATTTGGGATTCAACTTCTGTTTTGTGAACGTGGGGGTATCTGTAAGATTTAGTATATACCGGTACTTCATCTGTAGTACGAATCTTGTGTTTAATTTTATTTGTAAAGCTAAGGGGATCTCCGTCACGGTAAAAAATGTCGTTATATTCTTTGCACAATTTTAGAATTGATTCTCTTTCTTCAAAGTTTAAATGGTCTGTTCTAATTAAATTTTCGATGTCGTGAACTTTCGGCAGAGCTGATTCAAAATTGTGGCATTCAAAATTATTCTTTAATCGCGAGCAGGAAATGGGGTCTGTGAAACTAATGATGACGTCATTGCACGTTGGATTGTTAATCTCAACAAATGCATATCCGTCATTTGCCACTGTGACTACCGAAGGCAGTATGCACTGATTAATTTTCTTTTCAGGAATGTAAATCTCGCCACATTTTACATTTACGGGTACTTTGAAAACATTTGAAGTGTTAGCTTTTATGAGGATTTCCAACAAATTGTGAATCCCTGATTCTAACATTTGTATCTTGTTGGTAGCTCTTTGAGTAACGAGCTGCCCTTTGGATAAGTCAACGGATGCACCGAGTTTTTGTAATAAATCTAGTCCTATCAATCCGTCGAACACATTATGAAATTTAAATATGTGAAACTTATACATGCCTTCTAGGTTAAATTCGTCAAATATCGGAATGTCAATGGTATATTTGTGCTGAGAGGTACAATGTATATTTGTAACAGTAAATGGCTCGTAATTTACTTTATAGTTTCTATAGAAATATTTTACAATTTCAGGAGACAAGAATGATTGGTTTGAGCCCGTATCGATCAGCAGTTTCATTGGTGGGTTACTTATTTGGATAAAAGGAAGCTGACGTTTAAGGTGAGCGTTAATTTGTATTACGTTTCGTTTTCGGAATCCTGGCCTGAGCAAAAATTTTCATTTTCGTTTTCAGATGTCATCGTTGAATTTGGCATTTCTTCAGATTCAAAGAAAGCAGATAAGTCATGTATTTCAGGTTCATTCAGGGTCTCGTGTTGATGTAGTTCCTCAAACTGATAATCAGGATAATAACCGACATTTTGGAATGTATTTTGCCTATTTGCATAAGCTTGCTGGGGACTATTATTGTGGAAGGGGATAAATCTTGGCTGGGCGTTCGTTGCGGTATTGTTGCCTGGACGCGGAATGTTATTTGTTGCATTGCCGTGAGATACACCGCTCATGGGCACTGGTCTAGGAGCTCTATATGTTTTTGGGTCTTGGTAAAATGCGTTTGGGTTATTCTGTAGAATATTGCTTCGATTTTGGCTAAAACGAGGCTGAACTTGACTGAAACTAGATTTTTGCATGTAAGGTTTATTACGGTTCCAATCGGGAACGGGGAATCTTTGAGTATTTGTAAATGTACTTTTTTGTTGCTCAAATTTATTTTGGTTACTGGCGAATGAGTTATTTTGGTTACGTTTTTGCAAGTATAAAGTATTGCTTTCTTCTTTTATAAACTGCAACGCCTCTGGCAGAGAACTGGGGCGCATTGCTCTTATAGTCGACCCTAACGGTTCCTTCAATCCAGCTAAGAAGGTTTTTAGAGTTTGCGTTGTGAAAAAGGATCTCTTACAGTTTATTACTTCCACATCATTATTGTGTAAATTCACATAATTTATTATAGTGTTAAGCAAACGTAGGCAGCGATCGTAATAATGCTGCGGTGTTTCATTATTTTGGTGTAAATTGATTAAATCACGGTTCAAAGAATTTTCATCCCTTTGGTCGGCAAAGTTTTGAATCAAAACATTTTTTATTTCATCCCAATTTCTAGCGGCATTAATGTCTATTATTTCCAAAGCTTTACCTTGTAGTTTACCGATTATTCCATTTGTAACAATAACATTTTGAAAATTATCTGGATTATCTCTATCGTAATACTGGTCAGCTACAGAGGATGCGGCTGATATAAATCGGTATAAAGAATTAACATCACCATCATAGGTAGGTACAACTTTTAATGCAATATCAAATAATTGAATTTGATTCATATTGTACAATATTCACTATGCAAAACACTTGTTTTAAACACAATTAAACTTTAATTAAAATATAAAAATACAACGATCTAGGAGTTTGGGAAATTTATCTGTTTGCGAACCTTTAAATAAAATTCCAAACGTACTCACAGTATCGTGATAATTAAAGAAATTATCATTTTCCTTTTAACTGGTTCCGTTGAAGAACATTTGCTCCTTCTGGACGTCACAGCTTCCACAGATATGAACGGTTCACTTCCGGGAGTTCGTAAATACACTAATTAACCGTTAAAACGGATACCGGATACCGATTTTTGTGCAACCGGCTTAGTGCACCTATCAAGACTGCGCCAAATATGCGATTCGGACATAGAGTTAGTAAATAAAACTTTATTTATCACTTAAAATGTTTATTTGTCGATTTAAAGACACAATGCGTACAATAGTCCACTTTTTGGTGTAACTGTAGATAATCAGAACGTTTATTGACTGATTTGCAACACAATGGGTAGAATAGTTTGCTTTACAGTGTAAACTGTATGTAAACGTTCAATTCACAATTTCACAATTTAATTATTAGAACAACATTTGAAAGTTTAGGTCCGAACCGTCTGAATAATATTTTATAACTAACTTATCTTTAACTCTCCGAACTGTGCATCGGAGCCGTCGCGAGGCGAGCTATCTGAAGGAATTCGCAACGTAGCGTCTGCAGCGCCTCCGGTACGTCGCCAGTGCACAGAGATTATTTCTTAGAACCTATACACAATTAAATGAATTTCTTATATTCTAGTTAACTTTACGTACTAAAGTATCTTAATATAACACGCCCATAATCTTGCTAAACGTGACCTGTAGGTATTGTTGCCTTAGGCTCTGTCTACCCCGTAAGGAATAAAGACGTGATTTGTGTGTGTGTGTGCGTGTGTGTGTGTGTGTGTTGTGTGTGTGTAAATACGCAGTACCTATTCACATTAACGACTTTAACTTCAAGAGTACCCGAAATCGACGAGCATGTATGAATAGATTGATGAATGTGGATGAAGCGAGACAGGTATGTCAGGATTGTACCAAGTGGAACAAAGTAGTCTCTGCCTACCCCTGTGGGAAAGAGGCGTGACGGTACGTAAATGTAAGAACATTCTCTTTGATAATGCCGTTTAGAGAACAAAATAAAAAAAGAAAGAAAAGAAAATCAACACATATATACAATCACGTCTATATCCCCTACGGGTTAGACAGCCTGAGGCAACAAAACCCAAAGGCCACGCTCAGCATGATTGTAGGTGTATAGGTGAAAAAAGGAATCAACATAGTGATGGGTTGCTAGCCGCATCGCCTATAACAAGGTTCCTAAGAATTTCGCCCATTTCCTTGATGGGGTTTGACCATCTGCGTGGGACGAGAAACAACTGGTGCATTCTATGTTTTTTCTTTACTCCCAGACGAGCATCATGGAAGACATGGAAAATCAACACTATTTCTAAATTTTGTTTGAAAATTTACCCTCAGCTCTTAACCTATAACTATTAGAGCATTCAAAGCTATTGAACAGCCTTTTAATACTCAAACCTTGCACTAAGTAGAGAATCACACCTGTTCCAATTTAGACTCTACTTTCTTCAAATTACGGTATCATTTAGCTATACTACGGATTGTTGTTAAGCTGTTCTATTTTGAACTAGCTTCCTGTTTGAATTACGGGCTTTCGATTGTCTGGTCTTTGAGAGTATTTGTGTGCTGTCTCGGCTCGCATTATTGGGATAGACAAAGACACCGATTAATTGTTCGACTTGCTATTAACCCTACAGACAAAGAACTCGAGTAAGAATGTAAATGGGAGTTACCATGACGTCTTGAAGCGATTCAATTCCGCTTCAGTTTAGGTTTCGCGCTTGTTCTCCGTATATAACTATTTTACATTTCCAGGACATTCTAAGGTAAAATAATAGTACGTTACTGTCTAGGCCAGGAAGTAGGCAATTGCTGGCTGAGTATTGGTTTGAACGGACGAGCTTGCGAGTCCGTTTAATAATACGAAGCCAGCAATGCTATTCTGGCCGAGGCAAGTATAGTGCTTTTCTCAAAAATCGAAAATATAACAACAACAAAAATAAATGAAAATAAAAATAGTGAAAATTGTTTTGCTTTGCCGCCTTTTTCTATCAATGGCATTTGAAGAGTGTATTTTTCTACCCAGAACACCTAAAGCTATTTCAGACACAGATAAACACGTTGTCGTACTAGCTTTTTTTTTTAATTTGATGTTTTAAGTCTTGTGCCTTTCTTTTATAATGGTGATTTGCATTTTTAAAAAGTTAATAACTAGACAGTAATGGAATTTGTATGCAACATTACTGTCGAGTTTAGCGCGACAGTAATGTTTTTTTTTTTTAATTTTGGACTGACCGGCAACAATTAACTTCCTGTTCTGATATGTAGTTAACAATGACGACTTTACCGGACATTTTTGAGAAAAGACTGTTTCTAAATTAAAACAAACATGTTCGCGGCTTAGGGCTGGGCCTAAGGCCTCCCCCGCCGCACCTAAACCTAAATTAATCCAAATGAATCATCCTACATTTGTTTTACCAGTGCCGGTTATGTAACTAAGCATACTTTTTTCTATCCTAGTCACTATATCCTCTTTCACACCAGCACGTTCCGTTATCACACTATTCCTTATTCTATCTTTCAGTGATACACCTTCCATACTTCTTGTAATAGACCCCCTGAAAACACTTTCTCCTGAACACATGTGTCGCAACACAGTACATGAGGCCCGTAACCCGTAAGTATCAGAATGGCCAATTAAAGTAAAGGAGAGGCATCCCTGCAGACGCTCCTAAATAAATAATGTGGCATTGTTCGGGCAGTTAAGAGACCGATATGGAGTCTTAAGTATGACCATGGGGGACGGAAAAGGGGGGAGGGTGACAATAAACTCTGTGTAGACTGTAGAAACTAATAAAATAAAACTATTTAAATTATACTAAAAATTCAACACACAGCGCTGACAAGAGCAATGACACGGCTGACTTTCTTTTGTTTCTCTTTCTTTCAGCGCTGCGTGCAATTAAGTTTATTTGCGGCCAGCGCCAAAATAGAATAGTTGGATAAAAACGTAGCTGTCTAAATAGGTGCGTCGCCTACACTCTGTATCTAGAATAAGAAAGAGAATGAACACATGCAGCATAAGTTGAGCCTGCTCATTTTGCCATTGTGTACAGGTTTTTTTGTTAACAAAACAATCTAATGTTATTTCTTAAGTTAAGTCTGTAATTCTTTCATTTTTTATTTTTAATGGCAATAAACGTTATCTTATATTATCTTATCTTAACATGAAACGTTGATATTGCTACCCGCGATATTTATTTCTAGTTCATATTTAAAATAGAGAGAGAGAGAGAGAGAAACATTTATTTACACACATTCAATACACATAGATTTATAATGTGGAGAAGTACAATATACTTAAGAGCACCGATATGGTGTAAAATGAACGCTGTTTTTCAGTGGGATCCTATCTCATAATTAGCACTAACAGACAAGGTGCTAAATATTTTTGTTCATTAATGTGGATATGGATAAATTATGACAAAAAGTTGCGTAGTGCACCAAATTACAATCCAGTGATTGTTACTCAAAATACAACATTTCGTATAGTAATTCCAAAGTATTCGTACCAAGTAGAATCTGGATCTCTTACATACATACATAAATCACGTTTTTATCCCTTACGGAGTAGACAGAGCCCAAGGTAACAAAACCCAACGGCCACGTTTAGCATGATTGTGGACGCTTAGGTGGAAAACGGAATCGAAATAGTGGTTTGCAAGCCGCATCGCCTACAACATGATTCCTATGATATTCGTTAATTATTAAATGGCATCTCCGCGCTTCTCCCCGCTCCGAGGCTGTCCCATACACGACGGTAAGTGGTCCCTTTACATTTTAAGCAAATCGAAAAAGTTGGAGCGCCCGCCTGATTGATCCTCGAGCTCGATCCCTATATTTCTAAACAAACCGCTTCTCCAGCCATCCCGAACTTATTTGAGAGCTTTTTATAAGTATATCGAGGCCATAGAGCTAATTCCTAATAGAGTGACATTTTACAAGCTGACATTACTGTATTTACTTCCATGCTGGTCTGGGAGCAAACAAAAAACATAGAATGTACCAGTTGCTTCTCTTCCCGCGTAGGTTAAAGCCCATCGAGGGAATGGGCGAAAATCATAGGATTCATGTTATAGGCGACGCGGCTAGCAACCCATCACTATTTTGATTCAATTTTTTACCATCTGTACGCCCACAATCTTGCTAATCGTGGCCTGTCCTGCCACCTTAGGCTCTGTCTACCCCGTAAAGGATAAAGAAGTGATTTGTGTATGTATGTGTATTACACCTATTAACTTGCAACGTTATGTACCTATGTAAGTAGTTTCTGGAATCTTGCGATTAGATTTTGAAGCAGATATTTTCACGCGATTGAGCTGAAATTTTGCATTCTTGTGTAAGTCAGATGACAACAAAATAATCTGGTCGTAGAATTCTGGTGATCCAGCCAGGACCGTCTCCGCAGGAGGGAACTCTTCAACGGTTGGTGCGGTTGACTTGAAATTTGGTTCACATAATGTAGGACGGAAGACAATCCAAGTACAGTCAGCAAAAACTTTGTATCTAAAATAAAGTTTTTAGGTAAGGTTAGGTTATTTTATGAGCAAATGGTCACCTGATGTTAAGTCGGCATCACTGCCATGGACACCCGGAACCCCAAAGGATTGCAGGTGCGTGCTAGTAACCCATCACTATTTTGATTCCCCTTTCTACATATACACCCGCAATCATGCTAAACATGGCCTTTAAGCCGTGTTACCTTAGAGTCCGCCTACCCCGCTTATAGACGTGATTTGTGTGTATTGAACGAAATTTCCGCCTCTATTGGTTGATTTCTCTATGAACGTGGCGTACAAGGTTGTCTAAGATTACAAACCGTCGTCAACAAAAGGAGTATCTCCTTTTTTTCATGCGTCCACTCCTAGGACAAAGAGCTGGCAAATAAGCCAGTTTACATATTCTTACATATATGTAATAACATACATACATAAATCACGTCTTTATCCCTTACGGGGTAGACAGAGCCTAAGGTATCAAGACCGAAACACCACGTTTAGCATGATTGTGGGCGTATAGGCGTATAGGCGAATAGTTTATTATAATTATAAATCCTACTAATATTATAAATGTGTAAGTTTGTGAGTATGTTTGGATGTTTGTTACTCTTTCGCGCCAAAACGGCTGGATAGATCTGTATGAAATTTGGAACATAGATAGATTATGGTCTGGAATAGCACATAGGCTACTAAAATCCCGGAAAATTGCATAATTCCTGCGGGATAGCGAAAAACGAATTCTATGCAGACGAAGTTGCGGGCAACAGCTAGTACTACATAAAAAATTATACTTGTCTTATTTAAGTGACCATATAATAACCCTTATTCATAAACGCTCTGTAGGCTTCTTATTCTTCTTCTTATTTGTGGCGTATCAAGTCGTTATAGCGACGACAACTTCGCCAATGTCAAACTAACAAAAATATAATTAAAAAACATGTGACAAAATGTCGGCAACGTTGTACGGTAATGTTCAAAGACCGCCCTCCCCCCTGTCGGGCTCTCAGCCAACGGTCAATGATATCCTTATGATATCCCTCAGAAACTGCCAGGAAATCATTAGCCGATGCCCAGGGTGCACCGGACCAAGCACCGCTTTTCCCCTCGGACGGATCCAAAAACGAACCGCAGCTCTTGACCACACGCGGTGGTAACCCGAGTTGCACCCCTTCAACTAACTTAGCAATCGTTTGTCCTTATCTGTCACTTTGACATTTACCTGTCACAGATAAGGACAAACGATTGCTGAGTTAGCATAAACCTACAGAGCGTTTATGAATAAGAGGGTAAGTGACTAACACGGCGCTGCCACAGTACCGTCATATACCCAGCGTCAAAAATGTGAAAATGAAAATGAAAATGAAAATTTATTTTTGCAAATTGGCCGCCAAGGGCTCTTTTACATGTATTTTTGAAACTACCAGCGCATTCGGAAAGACCATCATTGCCAAGAAGAATGCGCCGCAAGAAACTTGGCAGAAAGTCATTTTTTCAAAATAAAATTGGTAAGGTAGGTACAGTAAGAGTACTTAAATTCTACTTAAATTAAATACATTTATAAAAGGGATGTATAAGGTCCCCGAGCCTTAAATTATATTAATCTATAGTAGAAATGTATAAAGTCTCTACTAGTCAAAACAAAAAAAAATTAAGTTCAGTGGAGGTGTAAAACGCCTCCACCGTCAAACAAATTAATTGGAGATGCCTCCAATGTCGAAGAGAAAAGAAATAAAAAATAAAAATAAAATATTATTTGTGACCCTCATTATGTATGCAATATAGGAAATATTGTATGGAAATTTGGCCAAATTTTATACCGCTAAGTGTCGAGTGCAATTTCGAAGTCGGGTAAAGATAATGCTGCATGGGATACTTTAGTTTTTCGGACGAAGTCGCGGTCAACAGCTGGTCTTGAAACAACTATTTCGCGGAACAACTCAATACCGTGTCAATGTCGTAATTATTTTCCTGACCGAAGCTAATTACGGAAAAGGGGTAAATGCCCTCAATTACGCCTTTCTGTTGCTTTTTCAATCATTTCTCGGATATAGCTTGCTAACAATATTGCAAACAAAACTTTCTTGCTGTTACTATCAAAATGAATCAAGAATTTTTATTTCTTGATTTTTATGTTTTACTTTTTCGGTTTTACCGTTAGAAATTAAATTTCTAAATGTCAGTGAAAATTAGAACACATAGAAAAATCCGAAAAGTAAAGCTATGGCCGGGAACATAGAACAGAGGATCCGGGTTCGTTTCCCGGCCATAGCTTTACTGTTCGGATTTTTCTAGTGTTCTAATTTTCACTGACATTTAGAAATTTACTTGCTGTTTCAAAATAGTATGTATGTATGTATAACTCTTTATTGTACATAAAACACAAGAAAAAGATGAATACAGGACAACACACATGCACAAAGGCGAACTTATCCCTAAAAGGTAAAGTAAGGTAAGGTAAAGGTAAGGTAGGTGGTTAGGTAAGGTAGGTAGTTGTCTTCAATCACGAAAACATTTGAATATCATAAACATTTCGTTTAATTGAGTTCGCAACAACCTAATTCGCAAAATAACGCCTCATAAAATTCATTTCATTCCCGCCCGGATCGTGAATTTCATTTCGGCTAAGTACGATCACTCTGCTGCTCCATTAATGTATGGCTTGATAGGTAATCGGATTAGAAGAACGAGAATACAATACACACATACATGCATACATTCATAAATACATACATACATATATCACGTATTTATCCCATACGGTGCAGACCGAGCCTAAGGTAACAAAACATTAAGGCCAATAATTATAACAATACAGCTGCTGCCCGCGACTTCGTCTGCAAAAAATTAGTTTTTCGCTATCCCGCGGGATCTATGAAAATTTCCGGGATAAAAATAGCCTGTGTTAATCTAGGGTATCAGCTACCTCCGTTCCAAATTTTATCCAAATCCATTCTGTAGTTTTTACGTGAAAGAGTAACAAACATCCATCCATCCATCCTTACAAACTTTCGCGTTTATAATATTAGTAAGATTAGGATACAATAATTAGTAAAATAACTGTTTCGTTCTGTGTCTTGGATAATTTATTTATTTTCCTAAGATTACAGGGTCTGGGAGGAGGCTTGTGCCCAGCAGTGGGACTAATATAGGCTGGTGATGACAAGGTCTCTCAGAATATGCATTAAAATAAATATGAGATGACAATAAATGAATTTAAAAGTAACATCGGTCAAGAAATACGGAACATTAGTTTTTTTTATATATAAGAGGGGGCAAACGAGCAGACGACTCACCTGATGGAAAGTAATCACCGTCGCCCAGGGACACCTGCAAGACTTGGGGAATCACAGGTGCGTTGCCGGCCCTTTGAGGAACAGGAAGGCTCGCTTCCTTACCCACTTCTTTACTTGCTTTCCTTTGGTTTTAAACTACTAATTAGTCACCGATAAGAAGGAGATCCGAAATGACATGTGACGTCATTTGTCACAACATCCATGTAAACTCTATATTAAAATTCCGTTTTTCTAGAAAGAGATGTAGACAAATCTTTGAGAGCTTAATCTCGGTTATTTTTATATATACATAGGTACATACATAAATCACGTGTTTATTCCTTACGGGGTATTTTATTGAATCAGGCGTTATTTTGCGGAGGTCCATTTCAATGAACAAAAAATATTTACCTTGCTACTCCGCTACTCACGTGCAAGATAAACAAGCCTGTGTGAAATATATATGTTTTTCATGCAATCCCTCCCCCCACTACTGCCAATAAGGCACACACAAATCCCACAAACTTAATTATCTCTTACACCACACAAACACTGACGCGTTTCGATCCCTCTATACGGGATATAAGTTAGCTGTAAGGAAACAAGTTTTATTTGAAATGTAATTTTTAGGCAATTTAATTTATTTCTAGTTACAAAACAATTATAAACTTAATGTGTAATGACTTAAATATAAATGTATTACAAGATAAATTAATTAAACTAAAACTGAAATAAATCTAAAAACGTACTCCCCCGCGCCATTGAGCCAAAGATGCTGGCAGCATTTCCCCGCTGTATCGCAATACTAATTCGCTGTGCGAGGAAGCTAAGAAGCCTCTTAGATATTTCCTTAATTAACATATGTGCGCTGGGACCCCACGGAAGTTTTTTTTTTATTGACATTGATCTCAAGATTCCTGAACGCTATTGGCAGAGTGCAAAGCGGGTGGAGGGGGTTGCCTAAACGATCACAGCGCTCGCTACGGCTAAAATTGTCATTTTTGTCGCTGACTTGAGCTGTCAAATCCATATTGCAGTAAACATTTTCTAATCGTTTTTGAGATAAAAATATGGTCCTGGTAAGATGTGTTGTTGTGAATTGTAATAACACCAAGAAGAATAGCGACTGTAAATTTTACCAATTTCCAAGACCATGGTGGAAACGAGACCAAAGAAATAAGTGGATATTTGCCGTAAGAAAAAAAAAAAGTAAGTTACCTAACCTCTAAAATTTCACTGAAAACAACAATTTTAATATTATTGGCAATAATGTTACTGACTACGATTGTCCAAAATTGTGTAATATAGTAAAATAACACAAGATTTCATTAATATTTTTCACAATATTTACTTATTTCTTGTTTGACAGCGGTGACAATATTATCCATAATGGCCGCCTATCACGTGGCGCTGTCGTCGCGCACGGTCCCAATTGTAAGAGACAAGATATCACTGTCTTACTTCAGACAGTGTGACGTTGATTTTGCAAGCTGTCAAGTTATTGACCAAAGACCTGCCAGAACCAAAACCATCTTTGTTCAATTTAGGCTCTCTTTGTGTCTATGGTAATTCAATCAGGTTGTTCTAATATTTTCTACTGCCTGTTTGAATAAGTAAACGTGAATGAAACTACCCACTTAGCTTAATTCTGAATGCAGTTTAGTGCTGACTTTGTAGGAGTGTTTTTTCAGTGCCTGTATTCGTTTAAGTTAAGTGAAACAAAGATTTGGTTTTCTTTACTAGCAGTAAAATAAGAATTACAAATAGTTCGGGCAGACTTAGATTTCACTATCCCAAATGTTAACAAAGACCTTCATAACTATGGTTTCTTCCATGCTGGTCTGGGAGTAAAGAAAAACATGGTATGTACCAGTTGCTTCTATTCCCGCGTAGATGGTAAAAGCCCATTGAGAGAATGGGCGAAAATCATAAGAATCTGTTATAACTGATGCGGCTAGCAACCCATTACCATTTTGATTCCCCGTGGCCTTTAAGTCTTGTTACCTTAGGCCCTGCCTACCCCGTAAGGGATAAAGACGTGATTTATGTATGTATGTATGTACCTTCATATGTACGTTACAGAAAAAGATAAACAATTACCCTTTATTCATAAACGCTCTATAGGCTTCTGCTAAGTTAGCAATCGTTTGCCCTTATCTGTCACTTTGACATTTACCTTCCACAGATAAGGACAAACGATTGCTAAGTTAGTAGAGGCCTACAGAGTGTTCACGAATAAGGGGTTAGTGTGAAGTATCGCCTTGGATTCAATATTTCAATTATTTTTAAGGTATGAAATTCTAAATATTGTTCACATTTCGAAATTTCAAATCACAATTCAGTCAATCAGAAACAGAACAACGGCTCTAATCTCAATAGCGCTCCATTCCAAATTTGAAAACCGTTCGTGGAGAAATTCCATTATCAAATTGTTTCATAATTCGAACACCTTGTACAGGCAGAGCAATGGCGCGAAAAAGTGCTACAGACGGCCAGTCGTGCATTGAATAAATCAAAAGATCAAAAAAAAAAGAAACTTCTTTCTGTCTTCGTACATCGTAAACCGTTTTTCGTCGTAAAACCGATACGTTTGAATTCATTCATTCTTTTGTTTCCATTCGTTCAGCAGCGAGCAACTTGGGTGTCAGGGCACGTCTGTCTTTTTAAAAACGCTCTAACGATATCTTCTCTACTTCTCTATCTCCTTAAAATATTGTACCTATATGTGTACTCTTATAGTACGTATTTTGTATGTAAGAATGTGTGTAATGATATTTAATAGTTTATTTTATGAATTGTTTGTTGCATTTAGAGATGTACGCTCTATTGTGGCTTTCAGTATCTGGAATTTTAACTCACTCTTTGTGGGTCCCTCGTTTAATGCTCCTCTCATCTACTCAAAGGTTAACTGGTAGAGATCCCTTATAGGGATAAGTTCGCCGTTGCCATTTAGATAGTTGATTTGCATACATACATACAAAAATCACGTCTTTATCCCTGACGGTGTTGTCAGAGCCCAAGGTAACAGACCTAAAGGCCACGTTTGATTAATTGATTAGTTGATCTGCAAAAGCATAAAGCTGCTTAAAGAAAAAAACTTCTTTACTCAAGTGACAAATAAGTAATTTTAATTATAATATAGTAGTAGTTTTTTTTAAATAAATGAAAGTTGGTTGCTTTGCGTTATTTTTATCAGTAACTAGCATTCAAAGAATTTTTCATCATAGCCAGGCAACGCTAGGAGGAATAAAAAGCCGTCCATTTTTTATTTAATAAAACTTAAAAAAAAAACTCTAGCTGACGCATATTGAAGTTTTTAAAAAGGATGTGAAAAAAAAACGATAATCTTAGTTAGATATGTCTTTTAATGTATAGAGAAAAAATATTTCTTGTTACTAGTACTAGTAAATATACTTAAAATTACTCCTGCCGCCAAGCAACAGCACTTGCGCTGCTGCTCGTTAGCCTTCCTTGTCGTACAAAAAAGTCGGGTGACAATCTATTTTTAGTTGATAAAACGTTTACACTAACAGAAACAGTATTTCTGTCCTTATTTCAAAAATACAAAACTCCCCTTTCAATTCAGACTTTTCCTCCACAGCTGTTCAAAAAAAACTTTGACAATACACGAAAAACCGGTGTCCACAATTCTGCGACTAAGTCCCGAACGGTCCGGGCAGTAAAACGTCGCCGGGACAGGCTCGGAATGGGCTATAAAGCTTAGACACCCTACGTGCACGCTAACGAGGTTAGTGTCAACGAAAATGTGTTTTTTTTTAACGTGAATTGGAAATGGATTGTGTAGTTGCATTTTTGGGCTTTTTCGGCGTAAAAAATGACTGGATTGCAGGGGCGACTTGGAAAAGTGTTTCGAAAGCTTTTTTGTAGTTTGACTGGGCTTTTGTGTTCTGTTTTTTAGTGTCAGGACTGGGTTTGTGTTATACATTTTTTTTTTTTATTACTGGAACGGTGGCGAAGTCGCATACGACAGCTAGTTGTCAATAAAACTACAACTCACAATTCGGCATTCACGAAGACCAAGCGATTGAACTACGGACGAAAATTCGATGACCAAGGCCGAGTAAAGCACAAAAGCGTCCAATCGGACTACGTATTTTGAAAATACGATGTTATTTTGCTTTTTCCTAAAATTTTATTTATTTTTCTACATCACGTTTTTAAAATAGAAAAATGATATGTTTGCTGAAATAATACTTGGAGCTATTTAGTAGTTAGACACTAAATTGCATTTAATATTTGTTTACAGAGTATAATTATTTTATACTCACGAGCAAAAACAACCGCTCGCTTTTTATAAAACTGTATGAAAAGTGATCCGATATTTTTGCTCGTCAGTGTCAATACCATCTTCACCATAAGGGCAATTTCCCCGGCTGTCTTACTCTCCGCACCGGAACACAGCAGTGCAAGCACTGCTACTTAGCGGCAGGATTAGCGAGTAAGATGGTGGTAGCGATCCGGACGGACCTTGCACAAGGCCCTACCACCCGCGAATCGTTCACACACATCACGTTCGTCACATCGCTTTTTTTACTTTCTAAAAGGGCCCCAAATTCTTGTGTGCCCAGGGCCCCCGCCTAGTTTAAGACGGCCCTGGTCAGTGTATTTTGCTACATCAGTAGCAGTTTCATAGCTTTTTATGATTAAGAGGACAAAACTCCAATTAAGAGGATTCTCAACGAATACGTTCCAATCACGCGGTGCACTTTGTGTGGGCGCAGTGGGTCCATACTGAGTGATTAAGGGCACGCCTTGGATGTAGCGACTTCAGTAACGTATGAAGCAAGTGTAAATATTTTATTAAATCAGGCGTTACTTTGCGGAGGTCCATTTCAATGAACAAAAAATTTTTTACCTTGCTACTCCGCTACTCACGTGCAAGATAACCAAGCCTGTGTGAAATATATATGTTTTTCATGCAAAAGTGTAAATAGTTTATAAGGATTCTTTTGTGTTACTGTGCAAATTTAGCATTCCGTGCCTTGCTCTTTCCAATGTGGGCTATCGTTTCTTAGCTCACCAGTTGGCGCCACTGTTGACTAAGGTCCAGAGGTATAGCTGTCATAGGCGACTTTATAAGATCGGCGCCGAAACAAAGTTTTAAATCTTGAATCTCATTAGGTAAGTTTATTAATTATAAATCATGCTAAACGTAGCCTTTCGTGATACCCAATCATGCAATTGTGCTAAACGTGGCCTTCTGGTCTTTGTACTTTAGGCTCCGTCTATCCCGTAAGGACTGTAAAATTATACATAGATATATACATAAATCACAGCTTTATCCCTTACGGGGTAGACAGAGCCCCAGGTAAGCAGACCTAAAGGCCACATAAGATTATACATACATATTTAAGGGATGAAAAGTAGAGAATCAAGAGAAATAAAATATTTTAATTAGCTGCGAGCTTTGACAATAAAAATTCAAATTCGAAGACAGGAAGCTTCTGCGGCTGCGCGACATAGTTTATCTGCGCGTCGCTAGGCAGCGTTGCGGCGCTGTTCCCACACATACATACACAAACCACATCTTTATCCCTTAAGGGGTAGACATAGACAGAGCCAGACCACGTTTAGCATGATTGTGGGCGTATAGATGGAAAGGGGAATCCAAATAGTGAAGGGTTTCGTAAGGCTATACATTTACATTAAACGCTCCTGTCGTGGCCACAGCCTTACAACACGCCGATCGCCGCTGACATCGCATCTCCTTTAATTGGCTAACTGGGGAACTTAATTGCCCGCTTAAAGTTAATAAGCTTTCATTTGTTGGATCCACAGATACCGTCAAGTAAGAGAATAAGAATCATTTATTTGCCAGAATACACAATTATAATAATACACGATATTGACGTATTTCAACTACAGTATTCAGTCGTGAGAGAACGACATGCAAATCTTAATTTTAATTAAATGTCAATTTCATTAAATATAAACAACAACAACAATACTAGGTACACATGCAACATTACGACAATTATAATTATGATGGTATGTCCAATTCAAAGAAACAAATTGTATTGAGCACATTAATAGTCTAAAAATTCCTTAACGCTATAAAAGCATTTTTCAAGTAACCATGTAGTAATCTTGGATTTGAAGACATCAACACAAAGACAAAGATAAGGCCGCCTATTGTTACCTTGTAATATTCTGTATACCTTTTTTCTGTTTTGGTTGTTATATGTGGTGTTCAATGAAGAGTTATTGTATTGTATTGTATTGTATTCTCCTTTCTACCAATCTATTTTAGCTTCTTTGTAAACAAACCAATTCAGACAAATTTAGAACTTCCATGCTGGTCAGGGAGCAAAGAAAACAACATAGAATGTACGGGCTGCTTCTCTGCCCGTGCAGCTGGTAAAAGCACGTTGAGGGAATGGGCGAAAATCTTAGGAATCAAGTGTTAGGCGATGCGGCTACACATCACTATTATGATTCCCCTTTCCACCTAACGCCTTTAAACACGGTCTTTAGGTCTTGCTAACTTAGGCTCTGTCTATTCCGTAAAGGGATATAAACGTGATTTGTGTGTGTGTGCGTGTCTTAGTATTCGGGGCAACAGACGCTCCGAATCCGAAAAAAATACGAATCTTAGGAATTACAGGCGATACGGCCAGCAACCCAACACTATTTTGATTCCCCTTTCCACCTATACGCCTCCATTCTGGCTAAACGTGGGCTTTACTCTGTCTACCTCGTAAGGGATATAGACGTGATTTGTGTAAGTGTGTGTAGACGCTCCGAGCGAAAATTAGCGATGCTGGTCTGCAAGCAAAGAAAAACACAGAATGTACCAATTGCTTCTCTTCTCGCGCAGATGTCAATATAGAGAATTTATCAGGAAGCGATAAAACAAAAACTAAACTAAATGTAAACTCCCTAAACTTTTTGATTCGAGTTTCTTCAGGATGTGGTCTTCAATAAAAAGTGGACTGTAGATTTTAGCTGGTATAATTCGGAATAAATTGTAAGATCGTTACAGTCGTTATGAATTTCACTTGAATCTCTTAAAGCAAGGATGACCAGTGACTTTTTGACATGTAATGTTGCTATACATAAAATTATTCATAAAAACACTCCATTTAATGAAATGGAGTATATAATTGCATTTGATTTACAATTTTAGTATTATTATTTCTTTAACTAAATTTAATATTTATTATTAATTACATAAATGGAAATTGATACAAATTAAACTATTAAATTAATACATACATCACGTCTTTATCCCTTACGGGGTAGACAGAGCCTAATATAACTTTAAGGCCCCGTTTAGCATGATAAAGGGCGTATAGGTGGAAAGGGAAATCAAAATAGTGATGGGTTGCGCATCGCCTATAACCTGATAACTAAGACTTTCGCCCGTTCCCTCGATTGGGCTTTCACCTGCGCGGGAAGAGAAGCAACTGGTACATTCTGTGTTTTTTCTTTACTTCCAGACCAGCATGGAAGAACTTAACTTCAGTAAAACTAACTAAGAACTATGAAGGGCATACAATCTTCTACGAACTCGATATCGCGTTGTCCAACATCTCTTTAAGGTAGGGTTGCCATCCGTCCGGGTTTCCCCGGATTTGTCCTGGTTTAGAGGGCATCCGGGGAGCGTACGGGGAAGGTTTCATTTGTAGACCGGGTTTTAAAAAATAAATAAATAAATAAAATTTGGGCCGCCCGCGAGACACGCACTATGCTCGCACACCACGATCAACCGACGAACCAAGTATATTCACCGTTCCCCCACCCCTCCCGTCACGATCTTGTTGACATGTCCGGCTTTCGGACTCTTGTCCTGTTTTCCAAATTTTAGAGATGGCAACCCTTTTTTTTTTTAACGTGTGGAAAATGCGCCTTATGCATCTCCGCGCTCGGGGCAGCATACGAACGGAGGTATGACGGGCTCTCCATCTCGCCGCTGCCTTCCCTATGGAAGGAGGGGAGAGGCCTATCGTCTAAAAACACACACGTTCCCTCCAGGCCTTGATCTGCGGGCGTTGCGGGAGCACACGGTGACCACCGCAACGTCCACTGGCCGCCCCGGGATGGGGCAGGTGGCAACGGCACCGTTGAATGCGGGTTCCGGATTGAGATGGCAACCCTACTTTAAGGCATATTCTCCGTAGAGGAATCGGCGAATTATTTCAGAGCGCTTCCACGAATCCCTTTGATCCTAAAAGGTCCAACTTAAATTAATTCATCAGAACTTAAAGATTGTACGGGGACTGTACTTTCTACTTCGGGTATCTATTTTTAATCACACACACACAAACCACATCTTTATCCCTCACGGGTAGACGCCTTTTTTTTTTTTTTTTGCGGCGGAAAAATGCGTTACGCATACGACCGCGCCGTGGGGACGGCGCGGAAGTTATGTGGGACTCTCCTCCCCGCCCCCCCCCCCCGAGCGGGGGGAAGCGGAGGAGGCCTACCCACTAAAAAACCGCCGGTATTCCCTCTCTACCATTGGAGGGGCGCCGTGGGAGCATATTGGTGTCACCACGCACGCCCCGCCGGCCGCCCCAGCCTAAACGCCGGGGCTCCCGCGCCAAAGAGAGGGGGGCCGGGAATACTTGGCCCCCCACTAGACTCGTGGGCCTCTACGCGCTAGCAGGGGATCCCCATCCCCCGCTAGCAGGCACCACTAGGGGAGGGCAGCAGCAAACTGCCGCCGCCTCCTCCCCGTTCGTCTGCGCCGGAGCGGGGGCGCGAGGGGGTCATTCTCGCGCTCCCGCTCCCTACGGGGTAGACGCCTAAGGTAACAAAACCAAAGCCACATTCAGCATGGCGGGCGTATAGGTGGAAAGGGGAATCAATATAGTTATGGGTTGCTACTGTTGCTAGCCCATTCCCAGGATGGGCTTTTACCATCTACGCGGGAAGAGAAGCCACTGATACATTCTATGTTTTTTCTTTACTCCCAGACCAGCGTGGAAGTCTGAGATCCTAAGATGTAGAGACGTGATACGGTGGTAGGTAGGTACATGTTTTGGAGCCGTTCTTATAGATATATATTTTCGCATTTAACTGTAGGTACTATAGCCTTTTTTTTTAATCTTTATTTATAAGCTTGGATCATTTAAAAATGAACATGTCAGCTCCAAAGGCCTAATGTAAAAACCACAACAACTACAAAAACTATTGACTTACTGTACATTATTAAGTAGGTAGGTACTTATTATGTCTTCATTTCTTTCGTTCTGAAAAGCCTAACTTGTAACATTTTCTGGCGCCTGACACACACACACACACTTGCATATACCACACCTCTGCTCAGTAATCGTCTCTATCTGTACAACTAGCTTCCGATAAAGGGACCAGACTGAAAACCAGCGCTGGGTTCATGTAACCCAGCACACGCTGAGACTGGTCCCCGTTGCCGGAACATAGCCCGCCTAGTGTGTCTCTTTGTTTTTTTTCTTCTTCAGTCTTGAATCTGTTGTCAACTTAACTTCTATCTGCTTATGTTTTGGTAATAAATGTTTTTTATTTATTTATTTATTATTTATTTAAATGTTTTTTATTTAAAAATATACATTGGAATCATTAAGCGCCCCGTAAACGATCAAACTTGTTTGAAAAACTTGCTTGTCAAACTTCACGTTTTCATCAAACATAAGCGTAAACGATCAAACCAAATATCAAATAAATTTGTTACAGCGCCTCGCGCAAACGGTCAAACTTGCTTGACAAACTTGTTTGTCAAACTTCTTCTACCGAGATCTTGTTTGACAAACACCGTCGTACACGTTCAAACCTGTTTGTCAAACTCGACATCAATCCAGATTTTCATCAAACGCATCAAACACGTAAAGTTTGACAAACAATTTGATCGTTTACCGGGCGCTTTATATATATACAAACTAAGCTAATCTAATCGTGTAAACCTCCCAAACGGCGCCCGCAACCCTCAGTATTCGAATGCATCGAAAACCCGAAACGAATTGAGACAATTCGCGAAAACCCCGCACCGGGCAGGCTCATTAAAATTTCAACCGTCCGGCCGGAGCGGCTGAGCAGGCGAATTATTAATTAACCGAAATACAGAGTTCATTTTTCTTAATCCGTGTATAAAATTGTTTCATAAGCTAGTTGGGCGTTTGGCCGTTTAGCTCTGGACTAAAAAGGCTAAGGGCCACTTGCAAAAATAACCCAGGGTTATGTTACCGGGTTTAGGGCTGATGTAACATTTTGATGGGTCGAAAAAACACGTTATTTCAATTGCGGAAGGCAATTTGAAAAATATACCTCAGCGCCGAATATAACTGTCCCTTTCGGTGTTGAGACCCTTGGTCCGTGGGGTCCTAGCGCTATTAGCCTCTTCAAAGATATTTCGAAGAGGCTAATAGACGCTACGGGTGACCGCAGAGCTGGCAGCTTCCTTGGACAGCGTGTTAGTATCGCTGTCCAAAGGGGGAATGCTGCCAGCATCTGTGGTATTACGCCACGGGGGGCCCTCCTTTTTTAATTATTTTATTTTAAGATTAGTTCTTAATAGGAGGGGAATTACAAAAAAATTAAACTATGATAAAATCTAAAAGTTAAAACACACAAAACTTAAAACTAAATAAATATACCTAACTATAAAAAGAAAACACAATCTAAAAGGCCCTCCTGCGGCATAGACCCCAACACACTGGCGGCATTACCTCTCTGTACAGCCAGAGAAATTCGCTGGGAGAGGTAAGCGCCATTATTGTATTATTTCTTGTCAAGTCATAAAATTAAACATTTCTATAAGTTCTTAATTCGTTTTTAATTTAATCGTTTAATTTGTTTTAATTCCATTTTGTATCCTATTAAATAAACCAACAATGAATTGTTAATTTGGGACCAGTTTATTCAAACTTTCATAAATCTCGTCTTTATCCTTTACGGGGTAGAGAGAGCCTAAGGTAACAAGGCCTAAAAGCCACGTTTAGCATGATTTTGCACCTATACGTCTTGCTAAACGTGGCCTGTGGGTCTTGTTACTTTAGGACCTGTCTACCCCGTACGGGATAAAGATGTGATTTGTGTATGTGTGTATGTATGTAAAACAGGAAGATTTTTTATTTTTATTTTCAATTAAAATAATGATTATTACTTTCTTTTTTATTTGCAGATGACGAACTCTTTGTGAATCATCTAAGTATTTATCTTGACATTTTATTTAATATTAATCGTTTTGTTCTTTTGTTTTCGTTTTATTCCAATTATGATCGACAATCCTTTTGTGAACTACTTATATTTGACATTTAAAAGTGTGATGTATTTTTACATATACGTACATACCGTCACGCCTCAATCCCACAGGGATAGGCAGAGACCACATTGTTCCACTTGCTAAGATCCTGACATACTTCTTTCGCTTCATCCACATTCATCAGTCTCTTCATAAATACTCCTCGGTTTCGGGTACTTTTACAAAATGTGATAAATAAATCTATCTATAAAATAAAAGTTTTATCTGTCCATCTGTTTAATGAACCGTTAACGTTAAATAGTAAACACGTAGGTACGTAACGTTTACGGCTTTAGAGGATCACGTAGAATAATCCGATTATCCGACAGGAACGGCCACCTAATTATAAGTTAAGAGAATTTAAAAATTTATTACCCGCGCGATGCGTACCTCATTAAATTTAGGGATACTGTTGGGAAACATTCCCATACTATCTATTGCCCGCAACTTCGTCTGCATTCGTTTATCCCCGCATAACATTACCCATTATTATTATAACATTCCCTGAGCGGTACAATTTAGGGATATTTAAAAAACGAGCCTTCCTGTTCTTGAAAGGGCCGGCAACGCACCTGTGATTCCCCAAGTCTTGCAGGTGTCCCTGGGCGATGGTGATTACTTCCCATCAGGTGACCCGTCTGCTCGTTTTCCCCCTCTTATATATATTTAAAATACGTAATTTTCCGGGATAAAGGTAGCCTAAGTGTTATTCCAGACTATAATCTATCTATGTTCCAAATTTCATCCAGATCTGACTAGCCGTTCTGGCGTGTAAGTAACAAACATCCATCCATCCATACTTACAAACTTTCGCGTTTATAATATTAGTAGGATTTGGCGCCCGGGGGGCTACTCCGAAATTCGAAAATCGTAATACGTACACCGTCCCTTTCGGTCACCTATCAATTATTATTAGTGTGAGCAGGACGGCATAAAACGAACTTCAGATTTTTGGCCGACCACCAGGCGTGGAGTGACGTATTGCTTGTACATGCTTTTTAACGGGGCCCGATTTTTGCATACATACATAAATCACGTCTTTATCCCTTACGGGGTAGACAGAGCCAAAGGTAACAAAACCTAAAGGCCACGTTTGGTACTGTTTAAAAAAAACATAGAATGTACCAGTCGCTTCTCTTTCCGCGCAGATGGTAAAAGCCCATTGGGAGAATGGGCGAAAATCTTAGGAATCATGTTATAGGCGATGCGGCAACCCATCACTATTTGGATTCCCCTTTTTCACCACACGCACACAATTATGCTAAACGTGGCATGTACGTCTTTTATCTTGGGCTCTGTCTACCCCGTAAGGGATAAAGACGTGATTTATGTATGTATGAAGCCTTTGCCCAGCAGTGGGACGTCCAGAGACCATAGTAAGCTGTATTACAACCCCAGCGGTCCGGTGTTATCGCGGCGTGATCCGTAGGACCGGCATCATGAATACCGCGGTCCCCAGGGCCCCCGGATATCGCTATCCTTGAGATTGCTCTTGGTTTTTTTGACACACGCCCCCTCTGAATGGCCAACGTTTTTTTTTATATAGGCTAACTTAACTTTACCTTAGGCTTTGTCCAGTGGCGTAACTATAACGTCTGGGGCCCGCGGCAAATTCGTCAGATGGGGCTCCTTCTTCAATATAAAGACGTCACTTGTCATTGTCACTCACACAATGACAAGTGACATTACTTCGTTCAATCCGTTCGTGCCAGCTTCCAGTTCTTCGAGCTGGCTGGTAACAAGAAGCGTAACTAAGCCCGAAAAAGCACTCCACGCGAAGTGAACCACAGGGGGCGGGGCTTAAAACATGTACCGTGTGGCGAATTAGTTCGGCAGAGACGCTCGAGCCGTAATCGTGACGTTATCATTGTATTTTTGCGCTAATACATTAGAAAAATATGCCATCGTGTTGTGTAAAGTGGTGTAGAAGCCATTCAGATATGAAAAATAGAGAACTCACCTTTCATATGTAAGTAAATAAATATTTTAGGACACCATACTTAACGACTCTGGGTCTGGATGCATGCGATCCACGCACCCTGCCCTTACCGAGTGAGTGTTACGTTTGCATTGCTGTTACTGTGTGTGCGTAAGTGGAATGACAATCGAAGCGGCAACTGTTAGGGAATTACGCTTCTTGACTTATTATTATTCGTAGGAGGCCACACACAAAGTTCATAAATCGAACAGTCGTTCGATTTGACATTGATTGTTTTTTAAGAACTCGGATACGGGCGTCTTACCAGCCAGCCCGAAAAACTATGCTACCTAATTTTTTTATGTTGTCCGTTCTTTCGACCCGAGTAGTCCGGGCGTAGATAAGCCTTGCCAGGAATCGCAGTAATATCCCAGTCGCTTGTCTGCGGCGGGCTGACGCTCATTGCAGCAACTGCCTCCCGCAGGACTCAGTCAGTTGGGTTAAGGGCTCCCCTGCCTGGCCTTTTTAGGTTCCGTACCCAAAGGGTAAAAACGGGACCCCATTACTAAGACTCTAATGTCTGTCTATCTGTCTGTATCAAGCTGTATCGTGAACTCTGTTGCCGCTTTAATAACAAATACAAAAATCTAGCTTTTTATGCCTATCTGTCTATGTAAGTAACAAATGGCCTCACATCCAGGTAATGTTTATTTATACGTCAAAATATTCGTATCACATTTCCGGCTGGCACCTGCCATCGTGTATTTTATTTCCCTATAAATCGCCGTGTGTGATTCGGTTTTATATCTGCCTCGGCCCGAATACTGGACGCTACCAATCCCACTGGGCCTGACTTCACATGCCTAACTTATAAGAACTTTACGAAGACTAGGTTTAGGTGAAACTATTTTTTCAGCTTTGCTTGTTAGAATTGAACATACATACACAAATCACATCTTTATCCCTTACGGGGTAGACAGACCCTAAGGTGGCAAGACCTACAGGCCACGTTTAGCAAGATTGTGGCCGTATAAATGGGAAAAAATGGAATCAAAATAGTGTTGGGTTGCTAGCCGCATCGCCTATAACATGATTGCTATGATTTTCGCCCATTCCCTCGATGGGCTTTAACCATCTGCGTGGGAAGAGAAGCAACTGGTACATGCTATGTTTTCCTTAGAAACATGTTTTAGGCGATGCGGCTAGCAACCCATCACTATCTTTATTTCCCTTTCCAGCTATACGCCCATAATCATGCTAAACGTGGCCTTTAGGCGTTACCTTAGGCTCTGTCTATCCCGTAAGGGATAAATACGTGATATATGTATGTATGTTTGTATGTTCCCGCCATTTTAACTACGGAACGCCTGACAACGATCTATAACTATTTGTGTCACAGAGATGACGCCGACAATCTGTAGTACTGTTCCAAACATAAATGGATATTGATGGGTGGAAAGTAAAGTATACCAACTATGGCCACGCTGCAAGTAGGCAGATGGATGGCTGGCTAAATGAGTGGTTTGGCAACAGTCGACGTAAGGCTGGGTTAAATCTGTAGCGAGTTAATTCATTTAAACTCTCGTACATACTTGCACATACACAAATCACGTCTATATGCCTTACGGGTAGACAGAGCCTGAGGTAAAACCTAAAGGCCACGTTTAGCATGATTGTAGGCGTATAGGTGGAAAGGGGAATCAAAATAGTGATGGGTTGCTAGTAGTGATGTTCCGGATATCCGTATCCGTTACTTTTCACGCAGATCTTTTACGGATCTTTTACAGTTGATTAGGTAGAATTAAATTAACTATAAAATTTCATTCAGATCATTCAAATATAATATAATAGAAAAACATAATGAGATAATTCTAATAGATAGAGTGATTCAAGAGGAAGGTTTTTATGTATAACTAGCTGTTGCCCGCAACTTCGTCTGCATAGAATTTGTTTATCGCTATCCCGCGGGAATTACGCAATTTTCCGGGACAAAAAGTAGCCTATGTGTTATTCCAGACTATAATCTATCTATGTTCCAAATTTCATCCAGATCTGTCCAGCCGTTCTGGCGTGAAAGAGTAACAAACATCCAAACATACTCACAAACTTTCACATTTATAATATTAGTAGGATTCTACGCAGACGAAGTCGCGGCCAGAAGCTAGTGTGAAATAAAGTATTCTCATTCTTGTTACGTCTGAAAAGCGCTAACTGTGGCCACGAGCTGACAGCGGCTGCTCGTAGGAAGTTAAGTAAGTAACTAAGTAAGTAAATGCTTTATTGTACAAATATAGAGAAGTAGAGACAAATCACAAAAAAGACCTTAAAATATATGCACAAAGAAAGTTAGTGCTGGGAGCGCTCGGATTTCCACGCACACACATATACACATACACAAATCACGCATTTAAACCTTACGGGGTAGACAGAGCCTAAGGTAACAAGATCTACAGGCCACGTTTAGCAAGATTGTGAGCATGTAGGTGGAAAATGGAATCAAAATAGTGATGGTTTGGTAGCCGCATCGCATATAACATGATTCCTATGATGTTCGCCCATTCTCTCGATGGGCTTTTACCATCAGCGTGGGAAGAGAAACAACTGGTACATTCTATGTTTTTTCTTTCCTACCAGACCAGCATGAAAGTTCGGTTTTCCAAAGCATTTTAACTCCGCTACGCGCGTAACAGGCCACAGCTTTAGCGTAAAGTATAGCATTAGATACTTGAAACTTCACAGAGAATGTCTGTAACTAAACCCTGCACTTATCCAGGGTAGCTATAGGTTTCCTAGCTCTTTATTATTTTTAAAGCAAAATAACCCCGGAAATGTTAAGTTCGGGTTCGAATGGACTCATAGTTAATAATTAGTTATAGATGTTGGCCCTACCCGGCCTTTTTAATTGAATGAGTCTGCAACGCTGTGGGAAGGGCGCAGGCTGAAAACCAGCGCTGCTAGTTTTTTTTTTAATCCAAACTGGCAGCTCATGCTGTGCCTGAGCCTGTTGCCACCTGCTGTTGTGTATTGTTATGTACATGTATTGTTGTTTTTTTTTTTAATTATTATTTTGTGCATCTTTTAGATAACTATGTATCATGTCTTTTTTTGTGTTGTAGCAATAAATATCTTTATTATTATTATTATAAGTGTAAAAACTGAATCTTAGGAATCATGTTATAGGCGATGCGGCTTAGCACCCATCACTATTTTGATTCCCTTTTCCACCTATACTCGCACAATCATGCTTAACGTGGTCTTTAGGTCTTGTTCCTTTACTCCGTCTACCCCGTAAGGGATCTTCTTCTGGTGCCATCTTCTATCGAAGACTGGTGACCATTACGGAGCCTTCAACTTTCGACACAACAGCTCTAAACAAAGATCGGATGCTTTTATGTACCACTGTCGTATATTTTTAAAGCAAGATGGTCTTCTTCCTGGGCTTCGTCTACTTTGGATGTTACCCTGCAAGATAATTGTAACAACTCGTACTTTGGGCCCCGCGTGATATGGCCATACAGCTTTCTCCTTTAGATGGACACTTTTTATCCCTTAAGGCGTAGACAGAGCCTAAGGTAACAGGTACCTACAGGCCACATTTAGCAATATTGTGGGCGTATAGGTGGAAAATGGAATCAAAATAGTGCTAACATATACTTGACGCTACGCCCCGGGTAGACACCAAAAAACTACCTCAAACTGAGACTAAAACGTCAAAGCGTCCAATTGAACTCAACGTTTCTAGAAATTTCTAGAGATTTCGAGAGCCGTTCTTTGGAAAATTTACTGTGGATACTTAAGAAGCGGAGCCGCGTGTTACAGAGTACCACGTCTAACAGCTGAACTACCTATACTCGGATATACATTTCGATACGAAAGTTCCAGAAGTTTCCCGGTCGCTTAATTTCAAGTTTTTTAATTAATGCCCATACATTTGCATTTCGATCGGCGAAGTTTGAAAGTAAACAGTTTCTAACTAAATGCATCCTAAATAGTACAAATTGGTACTAAAAAAACTGAAAAATTCTACTAATTATAAATGCGAGTTTGTGAGTGAGTGTGTATGTTTGTTCCTTCTTCATGCTAAAACGACTGGACGGATTTGGATCAAATTTAAAACGGAGATAGCTGGTACCCTAGGTAAAAACATAGGCTACTTTTTATCCTGGAAAATTATATAGTTCCCGCAGGGTAATGATAAACATTTCAAAAGTTGTAGCTGCCCAGCGTGGCGACGTAAATAAATTGTTGGAGATCAAACATTAGTTCTTATATCTAATTCTACTTCCGTGCTAGTCTGGGAGTAAAGAAAAAACATAGAATGTACCAGTTGCTTCTCCTCCCGCGCAGATGGTAAAATCCCATCGAGGGAATGGGCATAGGAATCATACAGGCGATGCGGCTAGCTACCCATCACTATTTTGATCCCCATTTACACCTATACGCCCACAATCATGCTAAGCGTGGCCTTTGCGTCTTGTCACCTCAGGCTCTGTCTACCCCGTAAGGGAGAAAGACGTGATTTATGTATGTATGTATGTATCTAATTCTACGCGGACGAAGTCGCGGACAGAAGCTAGTACGTTGATATTTTTAACACCCGCATCGAGGTCCCCAGATTTGACTGAGTCAAGATAACAGCACCAAGACCCGAGCTATAAAACAACTTGTCGGATAACGCGCGATTCGCAATGAACATGTCGAAAGCATTACCCTTCACCCGATTGCGCGAGGGACCAAGTTGTATCCTTTTAGGCGAGTTTTTGCCAAGAATCACATTTTTAAAACAAGCTAACTGCCTGGCAATGCGGCTAGGCGATGCCTTTGGCGGAATAATATTGACGTCGTTAGTACTTTACAGTTTTAGTTTGTTTTAAAATCTAGCTTTGTTTATTTTCCTTAGTAGGTAATTTTATGAATAATAGTACATTACTGCAAAGGCCGGGAAGTAAGGGGTTGCCGGCCGAGTGGTACACGAGGCTGGCAACCCCTGTTCCGGCCGAGACTTGTATAGTGCTTTTCTCAAACATGCAATGAAATAAATAAAAAACTTCATTTTTTGAAGTTAGAAAATAAATACTGTTTTTTACAGTATTTATTTTTAAGGCAACTAAAATCTAAACTAGTAAAACAAAATTTCATGGCATTGTAGTCAATGCTTTATAATTATAATAATTAAAAAAAAAACGACACTTGTCAATTGTGACAACTGAGACCTAACCTATTTACATTTGATTTAAATGTGTTTTTTTTTAATGTACGTTTCGTTTTACGCTAATTGTGCTGACGTTTACACCGCTGATATTAAGATGATAATGAAATGAGATTTAAATATTTCTGTAGTTAGGTTTCAATTTAAAATTAATCTTATGTGTTAATTATGTATCGTTTTTTATGTAACTTTTGATTTTATGTAATTAAAATTTCAAAGAAAGCAAATATTGCTTGTGTTTTTTTTTTAAAGCTGAATATCATAATGCCATTGACATTGACAAATTGGCATTGAAAAATGTATTTTCAACACAGTTGCTCGTAAATCGAGTCTTATTGCACCGCATTTAAACTCATAATACAGCTTATTACGCACAAGTGCCGTAATAATATTACCGCACGAGTGCGGTAATATAAACTTTTTTTTAATCTCAGCAAACGGTTCAGTATCAATAGGAACAAGGAATAATTTCGTGAATATTAACTATTTTAGTTTAAAGATGCTATATAAACATTTAATTTCGACAAATTATTCATTTTTATCTAAAAAGGGACCATAATTTGCATATTTAAGACATTGATTAATTATTTTATTATAATTTTAATATTAGGCTGTTTAGCAGTCTGTTGTCAGTGTCTGCGTCACGCGCGTGCTAAGTGCACAGCGCGCATGCGCGAGTGCTGCGTGCGGATTGGCGCGGAGAAATAATATCTGCCGCCATTTTTCACTGATATTGTTGATTCAGACTTTGTTATTTCATTACTTTAAAAAATACTAGTTCAAGTAATAAAGAAATTTAGTGTCCGTCGCTGGAAATACTAAAATATGTTCGGACAATGTTCGGACAGTTATATCAGTAAGAAATCCAAGGTGTTAATTACCAAATGATAAAGTAAAGTTCTAAAGCAGCTCCAGGTAAGCAATGTCTGGTAACAAAGGTAAGCTAAAGTTCTTAAAGTCCTTTTATTAACTAAATTTTATTTATTTTTCCTCGCAAATGTGTCGAAAAACGTCGTATGCGACGCGTGTGCTTTGGTAATTACACATCTCGGCTCTCTTACCCGCGCTCGCTAGCGCTCGCGCGTACAATACGCCTCGTGTGTAATTACCAACATAGCACACTTGTATCATAATGTACTATTCTGTAGGGTTACCAGGTATTTTATTGCATTACCTGTAAAATGCCTGTTTCTGAAAAAATGGTGACGCTCGAGTCCTGACGGGGGTTAGACTTTTCCAGATTTATTTACAGAAGTACTAAGTGTCAGATAAGTTCAGAATATGGCCCTGTTTTATAAAAATGACAGACAACAAGTGGCTACTACAAGTTGAAATACATTATTACAAGCAGCTTGACATTAGTGTCTTGTTTGATCTGTTTATGAAAGGGGCAGGGTTATTCTTTTGTTTCAAGACAATCATTTAAAATTCTCGACACTTTCGTATTCCAAAATTCCTGACATGTGAGGAAAAGTCCTGACGTCTGGCAACACTAACTGCAGAAGGTATGTTAAACAGAGTCTTAAGTTCCAGCGAACTTAAAACTTGTTAACAATCGTTTACAAGATAAAAGATCTAGCCTATCTCCATGTGAAGATTGGCTCTCAAAACGCATCTGCCTAACGTAGTTACTAACAAAATTATCCTTATCTTATTGTGTGTAAGTTGATTTTTAAATGCATGAAATGTCGATTTATGGCCTTTACAATCATAAGTATGTCAACTGGAGTACACGTTTAATGTAAAACCAACCATAACGTTTCAGGTATATGGTTAATTTGGTAATGCTCCCGGTGTCACCAAAGTGAATATAAAGTAATGTGAACACTAAATTTACTGTTTAAGGTCTTTTTTAGATTGATTGTATTTTAGTTCCGTAGCTGCAAGATGCTCAAATTTGTGCCAAGTCAAATAAATTTCCGAATACCTAATTAACCAGTGTTGCCAACTTCGGGATTTTCCTCTGAATGTAGGAAATTAATGTGTGAGTGTTCGGTTTTTTATTAGGGCACTTAGCCTATATGCCATTTGTGAAGCCTATGTCTATGTCAAACATCACTACGAAGAGAGATCGGACGTGTGTAGTTAACCTTGTGCAGAAAATATTATCATAAGTCAAATTAAATACGAATCGTTAAATATCGACATTGGACAGTGAATCTTAGTGGCCCGTAAATAGTGACGAAATTAACCTAGTTAAGTGAAATAACAGTGCAGATTAGATTCGAACTCACACTCGGTTGCTTGTTTCGCATCGACATTTCATGTGCCCTCTCGCTCCATTCCTGCGCTAGCGAGTGAGACGGAGGACCTTCTTACCAGTATCGAACTCGATAGCAAATTGCAATTTGTATTCGAATCTACCGGCCTAAGTGGAAACTTAATAAAATACGTTACTTATAATTAGAAATTTGAGAAAAAACGCAAAGATGAATTGCCTCGCATGCCAAGAAATAATTACCAGCCAACTAGAAATACTAACTTGCTCTTCGTGTAACAACATGTATCACTACGAATGTCTAGGCATGGCAAATGCGTATTTTAATGAACATAAAGAGGACCTAAGTCGCGCCTGGCGTTGTACACCGTGCAACAACATAACAACACGGAGAAGAAACGACAACACACCTGTGCGAAAGCAATTTGACATTTTCTACATTTTTGGAGGACACAAATATGTCCATCGATGACCTCCCTTTACACCACGAATCGCAACAAAAGCCATCCCTACACCATGATGAGCACTCGTCATTTTCACAACAAAATCAATCAATTACTATTGAGCAAATCGGGTCCTTATTAGACTCAAAACTGTCAAAAAACAATAGTACAATTCTCAATAACATAAAATACCTCATACAAACAGAAATTAACACTGCAGTTCAACAACTAAAAAACGAATTTCTACAAAAAAATAGCAGAATAACATTGAAGCAGGAAGCATTTGAAAAACAACTCGCAGCCACTAACTGCCTGATCAAAGATCTACAGAGTGAAAATGAAGCTATTAAATCGGAATTGAATCATATAAAATCCCAATGCAGTAATATCCAGGGATCAAATGCTGACACTCATTGCAATGTAAAACAGTTTGTATTATACGGTTTGGATGAATATAGCGGTGAAACCGAGGCGGACCTGTATCCACGCATTGACAACATGTTTAAAAACATTTTAAATGTTAATATTAATGGGTTCATCGAATCTGCAAGACGAGTCGGAAAAAAGGGCACTCGTCGTCCAGTTATTTTGGAGCTTATTAGCAAGAGAATGACAAAATTTGTCCTTCAAAATGCGTATTGTTTTAGAAGTACTGGATATGCCGTCTCCGAGGTATTAGACCAATCAGCATTAACGAAAAGAAAAAATCTTAGAGAAAGTCTAATAAGTGCACGTAGAGAAGGAAACCATGCAATTATTCGCAACAACAAACTATTCATAAATGGCAAAGAATACACTCCTACTACACAACCACAGCAGCGCGCCCAGCCAACCCAGCTTACCCAGCCAATCGGAAAAAACGATACCAATACAGGAACGAGTCCACAGCCGGCACCATCGTCAAAAGAAAACCTGCTGCACCAGTCAACGTCAACATCTGTATCTCCACGTCAATCTCCACCACCATCTAGAACTCTTTTTCGTAAACAATAATCTTAGGAACCATAGCATAAGTAGCTTAAGTGTAATACACCAGAATATAGCCGGCATATTATCGAAAAAGGACGAAATAGAAATAGTGCTTGAGGAACTTAAAAGTGAAGTTTGCTCTCCAACGGCCCTATGTTTCTCCGAAACATTCTTACAGAGTGGTAGTGAGACTAACCTTTCCCTAAACAATTACGAACTTGCCTCATTTTTCTCACGCAAAAGAAAAAAACGGGGGGGAGTAGCCATACTAGTTAAAAGACACACAAATTATGTAAACCTACCAAACCTAGAAAGATTTGCTATTGAAAGGGAGTTTGAATGCTGTGGGATAGAAATAATAAATAGTAATGTCATTGTAGTCTGTCTGTATAGAACGCCTGATAGTAATATAACAGAATTCTTAGAACGTTTTGATAGCCTCTTAAGGTTCCTCCGTACAAAAATTAATAATAAAAAAATTATAATTTGCGGTGATCTAAACTTAAATATTCTCATAGATAACAAATATACTAGGGAATATTTGAGTTTAATCCATAACTATAAAATGTATAGTCATATTAATGAACCTACACGTCAGAGCAACTGCATCGACCATATTATTAGTAATATTAAAGAAGCAAAAGGCGAAACTCTCGCCATTGGTCTGTCCGATCATAACACGGCCCAGATGATAACATTTAAGAGTAAAATGCAAACCACAAGATCTGACTGGTATGTAAAAAAAAGGGACTACTGTGATGAAAATATTAAAAAATTTCAAGAATGTGTCAATAATCTATCTTTTTCTGAAATATACCAGGGAGAATCATCGGATAGGTCCTTCGAAGTGTTCCACGATCTACTAACCTTGTTTCATGATCTTTGTTTTCCAGTCATCAATGTAAAAGTAAGAACTAAAGACAGGAAAAATATATGGCTAACAAAATCCTTAAAAAAATGCTGCACTGTGAAAAGAAAGCTTTACTATAGGTATCTCAAAGACAGACACATATCTAATAAAACTAAGTTAATTACTTACTCGCGGACTCTGAGAAAATGCATATCGCAATCTCAGAAAATCTGCAACACAAAATACATTAAATCCTGTCCAAATAAATGCAAAGCAGCTTGGACTGTTATCAAAAAATCATTCAACCAGCCATCTACTAAGGAAATCGATACAATAATAAATAGACAAAATAAGGAATTACGTACGCCACAGGAAATAGCTGACGAATTTAACAGCTACTTTGTAAGTATAAATAATAATAAGCCAATCGCACAAAAAACAACAAACATCCCAAACGGCCCGAAACTATTGCCAAATTCAATGTTTTTAACTCCAACAAATCCCGAAGAAATCTACAAAATAATACTTTCCCTCAGAAACACACCAGCTGTCGGTTACGATCAATTACCTACAAAAATCTTAAAATCTATTGCATTTCCACTTTCAATTCATCTGTCACATCTTATTAATTTGTCATTCGAATACGGATCTTTCCCTGATAGTCTAAAGAAATCAATCGTCAAGCCTGTATTTAAAAAGGGAGATAAAACTAACCTTAATAACTATAGGCCAATAACTTTAATTCCCATCTTATCAAAAATATATGAAAAGGCATTTTACATAAGATTAGACTGTTTTCTAACTAAACATAACGTTCTAAAACAAGAACAGAACGGGTTTAGAAAAAACAAATCGACTGCTTTGGCCTGCTACAAACTAAATGATAAAATTACAGAATGTATAGATAGAGGCATTCCTGTTGGTGTACTATTTCTCGATATGTCTAAGGCATTTGATACAGTATGCCACAAACGACTTCTGATCAAATTGGATAAATGTGGAATACGTGGACCTGCCTACTCATGGATTGCAAGCTACCTGTATAATAGGCGACAAAGTACACAGATATGTAGGATCATAAATAACCGACTCTCGATATTCAACTCAAGTTACAAAATAAGCGAATACGGAGTCCCACAGGGAAGTATCCTAGGACCTCTTTTGTTTCTTGTTTACATAAACGACTTACCGGACTCTACAAAACATGATTGCATTTTATTTGCTGACGATACCTCATTAATAATTAAAGGTACCGATGTAGATAATTTTGAAGGGGAAATAAATATAGCTTTAAAGAATATAGTAAATTGGCTGGAATTCAATAACCTTCAAATAAATGTAGACAAAACAAAGTTAATGTTATTTAAATCATATAAATCAAAGATTCATCAAGTTACTGTTAAATATAACGCAGAGAAGATCGAACAGGTAAATAGTACTGTTTTTTTGGGTTTGACGTTGGATACTCATTGCAACTGGAAAGAACATATAAATACAATCTGCAATAAACTTAATAAATTCCTATTTGCACTTTGGCGCGTTAAGCAAACGGTATCATTAAAAAGTGCCTTATTAACTTACCATGGTTATGTTATGTCAACTCTAAGATACGGTATAATAATGTGGGGCAACTCTGTCGACGCCGATCGTGCCTTTATTGTCCAAAAGAAGTGCATTAGAACTCTTTGTGGAGTAGGCCCAAGAGAATCCTGTAAGACCTTATTCATCAAACTTAATTTGTTGTCTTTACCCTGTGTTTATATCTACGAGATTGCCATATTTGTAAAAGCCCATTCGGACCTATTTACCTTTGTCAAAGATAAGGAAACCACAAGGAGTCACAGACGATGTAGGTTGGCACTACCCACTTGCAACAGGCTTGCACTCAGAAGAAAAAGTGTTCACAATATGTGTATAAACGTTTTTAATAAAATACCAAGCGCTCTTAGAATATTACCTTATCGCGCATTTAAAACCAACCTGCGCAGAATGTTGACTGAAAACTGTTTCTACAGCATCAACGAATTTTTAAACCACAAGTTTGAAGATATGTAGTGAACGATTGTCAACTTTAATTATTGATAATACCAGGATAATTTCTATATTTTTATAATTGATAATAATCACTTAGAAATTTTATATTTTTGCATGCTAACTCAAGCAGATATTGGCGCACTTGTAATATAAATTATTATAACATCCACATTCTGTAACCCATATCTAGCAAATAAACCATTTCATTTCATTTCATTTCATTTCATTTCATTTCATATGTAATGTATACAGGACGATTAAAGGAAATGGGTCGTCGAGTTATTTCAGCAGGTGGTTCAGTTAGATTATTTCAACATTTTTCTTCTTCTTTTTTTAATTTCTAAATGTCAGTGAAAATTAGAACACATAGAAAAATCCGAAAAGTAAAGCTTTGGCCGGGAATCAAACCCGGATCCTCGTCATTCCGTGACGCGTGCTATACCCCTAAACCACCCATACCCTTACCCTTACCCTAAACTACCCTTACCCTTTTTTAATTTGGCCCCATCGATCGATGCGATGATTTCGCCAATGTCAAAGTAATAAATACAGTATTCAAAAATCTTGTGACAAAAATGTCGGCAACGTTGTACAGTAGAACACGGTCAAAAGACCGGGCTCGGGCTCTTAGCCAACGGATAACGATATCCCTCAGAATCTGCTAGGAAATCATTAACCGATGCCCAGAGTGCACCGGAGCAAGCACTGTTGTTCCCCTCGGATGGATCCAAAAACGAACCGCAGCTGACCACATGCGGAGGTAACCCGACTCGCACCCCATTTTTCTTCTTAATTTTGGATTCATTAAGTTGATTAAAGTCATCCCTCTGAGCCTGTACACTTTGAACAGCAATGAATAACATTTGTCAAGCACAATTAAATGTAAAAAACAGTGTTCAGTGACACTAACTAATAAAAACAACCATTGAAACATTGTTAATTTTGTGACACCCCATTCATTTGTGGGGGGAGGCCATATCGGTACTATTCCTAAGTATATTGTATTTCTTCCTATTATATATCTACGTGTATCGAATGTGTGTAAATAAATGTTTCTCTCTCTCTCTCTCTCTCTCTCTCTCTCTCTCTTAATACACCAGGTTTTGCCATGATGCCTTAATGCGATTCAATTCCGATTCAGCTTAGGTTCGCTCGCTGTCAGATCCATAGTAAAAATGACAGCTAAAATCAGAACTGAGTCGCAATTGAATCGCATTAAGACGTCATGGTAAGGCCCTTGTATATTGTAATAATGACATGCTGTATGTACATTGGTTCCAAACAATAAATATGATTTTGTTTCAAATAAACGACTTCTACCAAAACTCCAGTGGTCGCCAAGTCTAAAGTTTGTAATCATTAAAAAACAAATCAAAATCACCAGCAACTTTTATAAAAGTAATAAATCAGAGATAAAGTTGTGCAAAGTGCATCCGTCGATGCGTCCGCGCCGGAACATCCGGCACGTAACTCACCTGCATTCAGATAAAAAAAGTTCCAAGCTGAATTTTAAACACTTTATTTTCATATGAGTACCTATAGTATTTTTAAAGAGGGGTGTGAGGTGTGTAGCGTTACTTATACTTAGATATATGCATACATACATACACATAAATACATACATAAATCACGTCTTTATCCCTTACGGGGTAGACAGAACCAAAGGTAACGAAAGCTTAATGCCACGTTTAGCATAATAATAATTAATAACTGCACAAGAAAAGGTTTGCAATCACTGCTTCTAGAGTCTAATGTTATTCTGAAGGGATAGCCTTCTCCCAAACCCGCAATATACCAAGAAACACCATCAGAGTTAAACTAAGCGCCCATAGAGAAAATATCCTATTAGAGTGACAATAAGGGCTACCCAGTTGTGGCAACACATCTGTCCTTTACGACATACTAACGCATTTGTGTAATTATGATTTTGATTATGAAAGAAAGAAAGAAGACATTTATTCCTTTTTGCAACACAAATATAAGAGAATATACACACATTTATAGAAAATAAACAGGAAAATAAACACAGACATGAAAAATAGATTATGTAATATTTTTTTGGTTTTTATTAAAATTAATTGAGTTTCATTCACTACGCAAACGACTACACACTAACTATCCATATCGATCATAACAGCTGCTTGCACAACTAGACATTTATTAGACACACACCCACAAATCACGTCTTTATCCCTTACGGGGTAGACAGAGCCTAAGGTAACAGATACCACAGGCCACATTTAGCAAGATTGCGAGCGTATAGGTGGAAAATGGAATCAAAATGGTGATGGGTTGCTAGCCTCATTGCCTATAATGTGATTCCTATTATAATCGCCCATTCCCTCGATGGGATTTTACCATCTGCGCGGGTAGAGAAGCAACTGGTACATTCTATGTTTTTTCTTTGCTCCCAGTCCAGCATGGAAGACACCTACAGCCTAAGGTAAAGTGAGAGTATAGGTGGAAGGGGGAATTAAAATAGTGATGGATTGTTAGCCGCATCGCCTATAACATGATTCTTAAGATTTTCGCCCATTCCCTCAGAAACCTCCTGAAAATTAGAACACAGAAACATCTTAAACGTAAAGCTATGGCCGAGAATCAAACCCGAATGCTCATCATTACGTGATGCGTTCTATACCGCTACACCACCCATAGCAGGTTAGGGGCCTTACCATGACACAGACCTACAGATCAGAGACTTACAGATCCGTACTAAAAATGACAGCTAAAACCTGAACAGAGTAAGGCCCCTGGTATGAAATTTCCAATCTATCAGATTGTTTGCTCCATGTAAGCGTCGAGCCACTCACAATTTGGCAGGATCGTGAATGTGGCAGTAAAGGCGTTGCCTCAAACCGCCTCCACACGATTGACAGGGCTTACTCACTACGAGATTGCCTGGCCGATTGTACTTTATACTTACTGGATTGTATGGCTCCTCTAAGTGAGTAGCTTTTACTAAACGTTCAGCTTTTAGGGTTCCGTACCACAAAAGGAAAAAGGGATCCTTTTAGAATCACTTCTTCCATGCTGGTCTGGGAGCAAAGAAAAAACATAGAATGTACCAATTGAATGGAAATTTCTTTAATAAACAATATAAAAATATTTTTCAAATAGTTAACTACAAAAATTACCGAGGTATAAGCTATCAAAGATTCTAAAAAAACGGAATTTGAATGTAGAGTTTATATGGGCGTGTGAAATCTGACGTCACATGTCATATCGGATCTCTCTTTCTAATCGCTGACTAATTAGTACTTTAACATACAAATACACATACACAAATCACGTCTCTATCCCTTACGGGGTAGACAGAGCCTAAGGTAACAGGCCACATTTAGCAAGATTGTGGGCGTATAGGTGGAAAATGGAATCAAAATAGTGATGGGTTGCTTGCTAGCCTCATCGCCTATAACATGACTCCCACTATTTTCGCCCATTCCCTCGATGGGCTTTTACCATGCGCGGGTAGAGAAGCAACTGGTACATTCCATGTTTTTTCTTTGCTCCCAGACCAGCATCGAAGTCCTTTAAACATAAACTAACCACTAACTAACTAGTACTTTAAACTTTTATATTTTCCGTAATTCTTTAACGATTACGTAGGGATTCAAAATGGCTGTCAGGCGTCTTATTAAGTACTTATTACACATCCACCCGCCATGGGGGCCGAACTACAAACTTGCGCCAGATACTCCCGTCACATTTCACTTCCAAATCAGCCGGTTAGCTGATAAATTTAAACTCTCTCAAAGGGCAACTTTCGCAGATAAAGAGGAACTTGCTATCGGATAGCTGGGGGGTTATTGCCGACTGCGCGATATTGTGAGTCGGTTACCGCATACGGCGTCAGTGTATTAGGTTTGAATGCGAAATTGTTGTTTCGCTAAGAGATGCTGCATATGCGGACGTTTGAATAAAAACCTATATCGACAGAATCATCGATAATATCAAAACAGTGATGGGTTGCTAGCCACATCGCCTATATAACATGATCCCTAAGATTTTCGCTCAGCTTTTACCATCAGCGCGGGAAGAGAATCAACTGGTACATTCTATGTTTTTTCTTTGCTCCCAGACCAGCATGGAAGTGTTTTGATTCCCCTTTCCATCCATACGCCCACAATCATGAAGTCCTGTTACCTTAGGCTCTATCTACCACGTAAGGGATAAAGACGTGATTTATGTATGTATGAATCGATAATATAGAAGGCTTAATTTTAAAAACTAAATGTAAGAAAGAAAAAAGTTTATTTATGACAATCACAAAACATCAAATAAAATAAATTAAACAAAATAAATTATCACAATTAAATTGTCACAAAATGGTCCCAACTCAGCATTTGCTGGCCTTACAGCCAGCGCTGGTCTTCCGTTGGGACCATAGGATGATTACATAAAATAACAGTAAGAAATACTAAACATAATCACTACATAGTATAAAACAAAGTCGCTTTCTCTGTCCCTATATCCCTGTGTCCCTATGTCCCTATGTCCCTTTGTATGCTTATATCTTCAAAACTACACAACGGATTTTGATGCGGTTTTTTTTAATAGATAGAGTGATTCAAGAGGAAGGTTTTTATGTATGATTCTACGCAGACGAAGTCGCGGGCAGAGGCTAGTAAAATATAATTGTAAAATGTAATAGGTATCAGGAGGCGTAGAATACTCCCCGCCCGCATGGTTCCGCGGCAATTAATTTAGACAAAGAGCGCCAAGAGCTAACTTTCTTGCTACGGGTCTAAACCTGGCCTCAGCCACGGTCGTTAAGGTGGGAGACATAAGGTCTACGTGCACTGAAAAGTTCTGTCAGTAACTAGGAATAACTTTTGGGGACCTAAGATCACATTTTCAGGATTAAGAAGGACTAAGAACACAGTTTTTTATGAGATAAGGTGGCAACCGAATAAGTACGTCGCAAATAGTGACATCTGTTGTTTTTTGTCGCAACCACTTAAAAAAAATCAGAAACTTTATTTTGCAAATAAGCCGCCAAGGGCTCTGTTACATGTCTTTTTTTAAACGACCATCGCGTTCAGAAATACCATCATTGCCAAGAAGAATGCGCCGCGAGAAACTTGTCAGAAAGTCTTTTTTTTAATAAAATAAGTTAACAACAATACTTAAATTCTACTTAACTTATAATACATCTATAAGGTCCCCAAGTTAAGTAGCTCGATAGAAGGGATGTATAAAGTTTATAGGTCAAAGTGAAACAAAAACTATGAAAAGAGAGAAAATAACTAATAAAAATAATAAAAGTTTAGTAGAGGTGTTAAACGCTCCGTCAAAGGGGTGACGTAATTTGGAATCCAAAAAAACAATGAAAAACCGATTGTCTGTAAAGTCGGTTTACGGGTGGGACGACAAAGGCGGCCGAGAGAGGTGCGGGCGGCAGGCACCTCACCCGCGCCTCTCACAGTCCCCTTTGTCGTGCTACCCCGCGCCATAGCTCTGACGTCACGCGGAACGTGACACTTTTTCGTGCGTGCAGCCGGCGTTCATCGATTTATTAACACGTTATCACTTCAAAATATAACATGAGTATTGAATAAACCTAACTCATTCTGCTGATTCCTGAATAATCTGAGGCAAGCAAGCCTTTACGAATAAGGAGGTAAGTACCTAATTAACTAATGATCTTTGCTCGTATTTGTTGGTGGAACAGTTTACTTGTTCTGAGAGCTCCATAAACAGGTCTAAGTGAAAGCCAATCAATAAGTTGGACAATAGAAGCAATAATAACTATACGTCCGTGTTCTCCACGCGAGCCGACGCCTAATCGGATTTTTATGGGAACAACGTGATACAACTCACAATATCCCTGCCAGCAAGGCTAATTCAACCAACCAAAGGACTGGCAGAAAGAAAGAAAGAAAGAAGACATTTATTCCTTTTTGCAAGACATACAAATATAAGAGAATATACACACTTATAGAAAATGAACATAGACATGAAAAATAAATCATCAGCGTTGTGTGTGTCTTCGCAAAAGTGAAACGGTCGCTGGCTCAGCATTACGCTGAGGTGTTAGACACCTGCAGCACTGTGTTTCAGCCAGAACAGTCTCAGCTATCTCTTTCAATAAATTAGTATCGCCATTCAACTTGAATCCACACTAATATTATAAATGCGAAAGTCTGTCGGGTTCACACCTCAACCACTGCTATTTTAACGAAATTTGGTACAGTGATATAATAGATCTTGAGAAAGGATATAGGCTACTTTTAAATGCGAAAAAATGCTCCGAGGGGTTGAAATAGAGGATGAAAGTTTGTATGGGAAGTTCGCTTTTGATGATGGGAGCTTGAAACTGTGTAGACTTCATGTTAGATATAAATAAACGTGTCATTCAATGTTTTTAATTTTTTTACCTTTAAAGGGGTAAAATAGTACTACATATCTACGTAGTAGGCTTTAACCATTGCCTGTAGTTATATTGTATAATTGAAGCTTCTTTCGTTATTAAGACCTTGAATTCAATATAAAGTAAATAAACAAATAAATAAACTAGGTAAGTAAATAAACGGGGCATCCATAGGTTGCACATTTAGGGGGAGAAAGTTACTTAGTAATAGGTATTATAGAATTAGTGGATTTATTCGAGTTTCGACGAGCAGAATAAGCGACCAGGGTATTTTGTTGAATCAGGCGTTACTTTGCGGAGGTCCATTTCAATGAACAAAAAATACCTGGCTACCTACTTCGCTACTTACGTGCAAGATAGCCAAGCTTGTACGAAATATATATGTTTTTAACTTAGGGATACTCCACTACCATCACATAAAACACATATAAATCCCACAATGAGTCAGTTCAGTTTAGGTTCGCTCACTGTGAGATCCATACTAAAAAATGACAGCTAAAACCTGAACTGAGTCGGAATTGAATCACATAAAGACGTCATGGTAAGGCCCCAGTCCGTGAGTTCGGCTTCGTCTTGCTGTCTCACTCCTTCTTATGGGTTTGATATTTGAGGGAGGGAGCAAGACAAACCCAAATGACATTCTAAAAGTTTACGGACTGTACCACTGGTAGCGCTGTTGTTCTGTTGCCTAGCAAAGGATGAACACGAAAGAAAGAATATTCGTTATGCCTCAAGTTGGACGGAATGGGGTCGCGTGTGCGGCGGACATTACGGAGATGTTTCCAGAGATATTTGTCTGTGAATTCGATTGTATTGGACCGCGTTTTTAATCATTGCTCACGCGATTTGAACGAACTACGAATACCATCATCATCATCAGCTAGAAGATGTCCACAGTTGAACAAAAGGCTCCTTAGAACGCTACAATGAACAACTCGCCACTGGGGTTACCATGACGTCTTAATGCGATTCAATTCCGATTCAGTTTAGGTTCGCTCGCAGTCAGATCCATACTAAAAATGACAGCTAAACCTGACCTGAGTTTATAGGATCTTAATATTCTTTCGTCCGTATTTACCTAATCACAATTCTATAGTAATAATGTGGTGTAGCGGTATAGTGCTATAGCATGCATCACGGAATGATGAGGATCCGGGTTCGATCCCCGGCCATAGCTTTACTTTTCGGATTTTTCAAAAATTAATTTTGAATTTTAAATAATGTGTTCTAATTTTCAGTGTAGTTTAGAAATGTCGGTTCTTTTTACTGTGAAAACTGTTTGTTGCCGTTTCGATCCGCTAGTGGCGCTGTTAATTTACCAAAGTATTTTTTTTTTTATATGAATAGGAAGGCAAACGAGCAAGTGAGTCACCTGATAGTAAGTGATCACCACTGCCCATAGACACCCGCAACCCCGGAGGGATTGCAGATGCGTTGCCAACCTAGAGGACTAAGATGAAATGCCTCTTGTGCCCGTAATTTCCCCGGCTGTCTTACTCTCCGCACCGGAACACAGCAGTGCAAGCACTGCTACTTAGCGGCAGGATTAGCGAGTAAGATGGTGGTAGCGATCCGGACGGACCTTGCACAAGGCCCTACAACCCGCAAAAATTGAAAAAAACCCGCACCTGCAATTGAGACCGTTACAAACGCTTTCGAGACGTTTTTTCGTATTAAAAACAATTGGCAATTGGTGTCGGAAACAAACAGACAGGAGAAACGCAAGGATAATAAAAACAACAATACTAACATCAATAATAATGCATAGCTAAGTAAATAAAATAAAATAGTACATACATACACACATAAAATTATTGCATAATACTTAACTTACATAGACAGACAAAAATATTCTGTTTTAAGTGTTTGTTTTAAAACTTACTCCAAATCCTTCACAGTTCACTCTGTGAGGCTGTGGAATCGGTTACCGACCTCCTTCAGGCAGTCTGCCTCCGTGGCGTCGTTCAAGGAAGGCTTGAGGAAGATGTGGCTCACACCATCTCCTTAGATATTGTATATATGTACTCTTATTGTATTTTGTATGTATGCATGTGTGTAATGATATTTAGTAGTTTATTTTATGATTTGTTTTAGGATATGTACGCTCTATTGTGGCTTTCACTATCTGGAATTTTAAACTCACACTTTGTCGGTCCCTCGTTTAATGCTCCTCTCATCTCCTCAAAGGTTAACTGCTAGAGATCCCTTATAGGGATAAGTTCGCCTTTGTGCATATATTAATGTTTTTTTTGTGAATTGTATCTGTTTCTTTATATTTGTACAATAAAGCATTTACTTACTTACTTACTTATTTGTTGTCATAGCGGCGACAGAAATATGTCATCAGTGAAAATTACAACTGTCTAGCTGTCACGATCACGGACAGCAAAGTCTTAGTAAAGGGTCCCATTTTTACCCTTTGGGTACGGAACCCTAAAAATGGCGTTCTTTCTATTCACCATGCACCCAAACCCAAAAAATACCTACACAAATATACGTGTTGCCTTCGTGATAAAGCTTGGCAAGCCTTGACTCGTGACGCGTAAAATTCGTAATATAAGTTCGCAACAACAATTATTTGGGAAAAGTTTCCGTTTTGTAAGCGTTATAAATTCCCCATTATTACTACAGATGGTAACTTGTCAAAGTAAACACCGCTATTGTAGGGTAGTTTGACGCGTGCAGATTACAAGCGGCGGCGTTTTACCGTTAAAGTAACCCTAAATTAACAGACAATAGGTGCCTTACCATGACGTCTTAATGCGATTTAATTCCGAACCAAACTTAGACATAGACATAGACATAACTTCTTCTTCTTCTTTTTCTAATATGGCCCCATCGATCGATGCGATGATTTCGCCAATGTCAAAGTAATAAAATTTATTTAATACAGTATTCAAAAATCTTGTGACAAAAATGTCGGCAACGTTGTACGGGAGAACACGGTCCAAAGACCCCCTCTGTCGGGCTCTTAGCCGACGGATAATGATATCCCTCAGAATCTGACAGGAAATCATTAACCGATGCCAAGGGTGCACCGGACCAAGCACTGCTCTTCCCCTCGAACGGATACAAAAGCGAACCGCAGCTCTTGACCACACGCAGAGGTAACCCGACTCGCGCCCCAATTTTCTCAGTTAAGTGTTTCGTTTATTTTTTATTACTTTAACCGAGACTGTATATTTATGCGTTTGGGGTTAGAGGTTGTGTTTGTGTAGGTGTCCGTCACCATGTTTCTCGAAAACGATTAAACCAATTCTGATGTGGTTTTCATTGTATCAGCGCATGTTCTTAGAAGTTTACACTTTATCTTACATCCAACATTTCGTCGCGTGTTTTTAAATTTTTCATTTCTCTTTTATTATCGCTGTCATCTTAAAGCTTGCACCAGCGCACAGCCGAGTCAGCGGCGCGAGGTCCCGCGGCCGGGAACTAACGGACGATTTCCGACGAAAATCCCGGCGAAATTCCCGGGACATTCCCGATATTCCCGCGCAATCAGACGCGTCGCGCGGTGACCGAGCGGTTTCAAGTTTACCTTTAAAATGCCGCTAGTCCGCTGAAAAGGTTATCAAAGTAGGTTGTTTTCTTGGTAGTTTTTGTTTTTTTAGCTACTGATCAGGGATGTAACGGAGGTACTAGTTTTATCGGAACCGAAGGCGAAGTCGGAGTTTTTAAATTTGCTTTATCGGAGTCGGAATCGAAGTCGGAATCGGAGTCGGAGGCAGGGTCGGATAATTGACGATAGAGTGCACGTAGCGGGAGTCGGGGGGTTCCCCGCGCGACATGTATGAACCTGTTCATAACAGTCGACACAGGCCGCCGCCGCCGCCATGTTATGCTTCGACCTCCGATTAAAACCTTCGATTTAAAAGTGACAAAACTAGAGACTATTTGCATACATACACACATACACAAATCACGTCTTGATCCCTTACGGGGTAGACGAGCCTAAGGTGACAAGACCTACAGGCCACGTTTAGCAAGATTGTCGGTGTATAGATTGTAGATTAACTGGAAGAGATCCCTTTAAGGAATAAGTTCACCTTTGTACATCTATTTATCTCATTACCTGTAAAATTAATGTCTTTTATGTACTATTGTAAGAGTTACAGTACATACATACATACAAAATGGAATCAAAATAGTGATGAGTTGCAAGTCGCATCGCCTATAACTATAACATAGAAAGTAAAAATTAAACATGTACATTCTATGTTATTTATTTGCTCCCAGACTAGCGTGGCAATGGTGTTATTTGGTCTTTTGAATCTGACAGCTCATTAATCGCTACATATGAAACAAACCCTCCACTATGTGTCTGTCTGTTCGCGATAAACTCAAAAACTAGTGAACGGATTTTCATTACACACATACACATATCACGTCTATATCCCTTACTGGGTAGACAGAGCCGATAACAAGACCTAAAGGCCACGGTTAGCATAATTGTGGTCATATGTGTGGAGAGGGGAATCATCATTACATTATAAAATTTAAAAAATCTGCAGTCATCTAGTAACTAGACTACAAACTGTTCTTTTACATACATACATACATACATAAATCACGTCTTTATCCCTTACGGGGTAGACAGAGCCTAAGGTAACAAGACCCAAAGGCCACGCTGAGCATGATTGTGGGCGTATGGATGGAAAGGGGAATCACAACAGTGATGGGTTGCTAGCCACATCGCCTATATAAAATGATCCCTAAGATTTTCGCCCAATCCCTCGACGAGCTTTTACCATCTGCGCGGGAAGAGAAGCAACTGGTGCACTCTATGTTTTTTCTTAGCTCCCAGACCAGCATTTTCTTTTATACTTTGATAAAGCCATAAAGAACAAAGGCAATGAACCTTACCTCCTTAATTAATAGTATGTACGGTCGTGTCGGTCGTACAAGCACAAAATGCCTAGAATGCTTTGTTCTGCGTCTAAAGAGGCGTACTCTGTCTCGAATTAATAGATTTCAGTTTAATAGCAATGCATTAACGACCCGAGGTGAACCCGTGTCTATGCATTCGGAATAATCTAGTTAGCAACAAACTTGGGCTCTGAATACCAAACTCTGCCATTAAACTGGTGGTGGGCGTATCAACCGACTAGTTGCAAAAACGGTTAACGAACGAAACGTTTCCTTTCCCTACCCGTTGGCCCAACTACAGTTGGTTCAACTGGTTTTCGACGGAGCTCCGCTTTCTGGGTATTTTGCACTTCGGGCAACTGAACGTGTATCCAACTTACCTATTTTTGTATTACAATATTATTGAGTGATTCTTATCTCTCATCTTAATCTAGGGGTCCCTACGGATACACTTCGACCGATTCGTGTGATTTAAAATAATCGCAGAATTTGTCCCGGGTTGGACAAATTAGTTGGACCACAGGCATTGAAATAACGTTATGAATGATAGATTCAACTAGTTTACGATGTTAGCGCACGAAATGAACCAACAGGGCATTTACCTTAAATGATTTAAAAGAGTTGATGTTGTTGATTTAAGTCGACGGTGTACGAAACGAAAGTGTCGTATTACCGTGTTGGTAAATCATTTTGTACCTCAATCTCAACCTCAACGCCTTCAACGGCTTAGGCTAACTTGAGGAATTAACTAGTTAACCGTATCAACTAGTTTTTCAACCAGTCGTAGTTATTAACATTACGTTTCGTTTCGTTGATACAATAACCGTCAACGACCCACCACTACATTTAACAGGAGCTCGGGATGCTTGGTAGGTTCGATTCGTCTTGCAATTAATACAACATATCGCGTTCGCACGTTCGCATCGCACAATTATGTAATGTTTTGGTGTTTTTTGGGAACAAACTACAAGTCTTAATTCGAACACAGGGGCCCGATGTTGGAACGAACACATGTGAATTTGTCACTCGAAAGTGTTGGAAAATGGCCGATTGAAATACCTACGCAGGTTGGGAAAAAATCCCTTAAATTTCTAAATGAAAATCCGAAAAGTAAAGCTATTGCCCGGAATCGAACTCGGTTCCTCGTATACATATACAAATCACGTCTTTATCCATTACTGGGTAGACAGAGTGCAAGGTAAAAAGATTCAACAGCCACATTTAGCATGATTGTGGGCGTATAGGTGGAAAGGGGAATGAAAGTAGTGATGGTTTGCTAGCCGCATCGCCTATAACATGATTCTTGTTGGGCTTTTACCATCGTCGCGGGAATAAAAGCTGGTAGATTCTGTGTTATTTCTTTTCCAGACCAGCATGAAAGGGGATTTCATGTTATATTTAATTTATTATATCTCCCGCCCGAAAGAGAGGCACATAAGCATACGTTTCGGCACAGTCCAGGAGCTAAGTACATAAGCTCACTTATTTGCGAAATAGGATGCTCGAGTAAATTGTTTTAGCAAATACCCTTAAACGAATCGGATTGTGCCCATTCTTCGGGAAATAACGGGGAATAGCTTTCAATTTGTTTATCCTGTAATATGATCGCAGCAATTCTCGTATGTAGACGAGCGGAGTCCTTGGCTGTAAGTTTTTGTCGGAAATTCGGACGATTTCGCGATAAAATGACATAAATTAAAGGGATAAGTCCGCCTTTGTGCATGTATCTCAGTGTTTGTCAATTGTATTTGTCTTGTTTATTTTGCACAATAAAGAGTTTATATATACATACATAATATCATGACGAAAGAGGACCAATTTTTGAAACACCAAATACTTACCACTTGAAAGCGGAAAAATATGTGCATTGCAATAAACATGCTTAGATTAAATTTACATTAAATTTAATTCACTATATAATTTACTAGCGACCCGCCCCGGTTTCGCACGGTATATTATGCATGTATTATACATATAAACCTTCCTCTTGAATCACTATCTATTAAAAAAAACCGCATCAAAACCCGTTGTGTAGTTTTGAAGATATAAGCATACATCGGGACACGGGGACAGAAAAAGCGACTTTATTTTATACTATGTAGTGATTTGACGTTGGAGGCGTTTTACACCTCCACTGAACTTAAATTATTTTTATTCAGTGGCGTAACTAGGGTGGCAGGGGTGGAAAAATACCCCCTAGGTCTACGGGGCCCCGAACTGGCTTGGTTTAGAGCACAGAAGGGACGCTGATGCACTTCTTTATATTGAGGAAGGAGCCCCGGGCATCTGACGAATTTGCCGCGGGCCCCAGACGTTATAGTTACGCCACTGTTTTTATTAGCTATTTTTTCATTCTTTTCATATATTTTGTTTTACCTTGACCAGTAGAGACCATCTCTATTATAGACTAGTATAATTTAAGGTATCTACTTAACTTGGGGACCTTATACATCCATTAAATGTACTAGAAGTTAAGAAGATTAAAAGTAGGTACTATAGTAAATGTATTTTATTTGCAAAAATGACTTATGATGACAATAGGCGTCAATTATAGACAAAATTTGAAATTGGCTCCAACAATCTCATGCATTTTTAACGTGTATTTCGACTATGAGCCTTAATTATTCCAAAATAGGTCACATTTAAAAGAAAACGATGGTAGACAAAGACAGGTAACAATCTGAAGCTAGTTTCATACATTTGCTGTATTTTCGATAGGGTTGTCAAAAATCACGCAATTTACTCGACAACAAGAAAAAGGATAATGGTTGTCTCAAGATATTTATTTATTTTATTTACACTTAATTAAAATTAGGGTTACCATTACAACCAAAAGAAATTTCCAACACAAGATTCAAAATTCACATTCAAAATTAAAATTAATACACATACACAAATCACGTCTTTAGCCCTTACGGGGTAGACAGAGCCTAAGGTAACAAGACCTACAGGCCACGTTTAGCAAGACACTGAGGGCGTAGAGGTGGAAAGTGGAATCAAAATAGTGATGGGTTGCTAGCCGCATCGCCTATAACATGATTCCTATGATTTTCGCCCATTCCCTCAATGGGTTTTTACCATTTGCGCGGGTAGAGAATAAAATTAAAATTAAAATTTACCCAATTAAAATTTATTTTATTTTATATTTCCGAGATACCTTGTACCTATACTCGTATTTGGCAGATAACCTGCAATCCATCTCTCCCTTAACTTTGCCGTGCTACGGAGGACTCTTGTACTGTACAGCCGGCTCGAAAGAAAAACCATTTAAAACATTAATAACCAAGTTGTAACAAGCTGCAACAATACTAGGCCTTTAAACTTTACCGGCTCGCGAACTCCGCTCTATGAGTCCAACCATGCAGTTAATGAAAACTGTATCTTGATGACGTTTTGTTCTAGAATTTACTGGTTCTATGAACCACAATACCTCATTCGTACCTCTGATAAATAGTTTAGGAGCTATGAGGCAACAGATGAACAAACATAGCCTGTCAAAATCGTAACCCTCCTCTGGCTACTTTGTTGTTTGGCTTCTCGCGCAGATGATAAAAGCCCATCGAGGGAATGGGCGAATTATGTTATAGATTGCTAAACTCACTAAATCGGTAGGTAAACGTGGCCTGTGGGTCTTGTTAGGCTCTGTCTACCCCGTAAGGGATAAAGACGTGATTTGTGTATGTATGTATTGATCGACAAAAATGTTTTTAAGGCACTTTGCTGCTAGACTGGCTCGTTTTTTCCAACGCTCTTCTGATAAAATTTTCTTCTGAACTTTTCAAGGTCCCCGTCTCCGTTAATAGTTGATGGCTTTACTTGGACGCAATGTTCTTTTTGAAAATGATATTATATTCGATATCAGATTACATAAATTTGTTATTTCTTTTTCGAATAGGTAATAGACAGACAAAATAATTCCTATGAACTCTCGGTAAAAGAATAACCTTTGAAGGAAATAAAAATGTTTTCCTCTTATTCCGTATCCTACAATTAGCACATTTCTAGTCATTTGAAAAAACTAGCTGGATATAATTGAACGCGGATCCCAAGATTTCAACAAACCTCACAATCTCTTATCTCAAACAAATTCGCAGTTTCAAAAACAACCTCACCCATCATGCAAGAAAGTTTAAATTTGTACCTTTTGTAAAATTTACATACGATTTTTAAGAAATAACCAGTAGTTTGCAGTTTCTGCACTTATTTGTACCTAGTGAACAAATTAACTGGATGTCTTTAAAACGCTCTTTTGAACCTTATTTACGAATGCTTAGGTTTTAAATGTTACTTAGGAAGCAGAGGAGTTTTTAAAACTTAATTAAAATGCACTTTTAACGTTATTTTCCTACAGAATAAATGTAAAAAAAAACAATGTACCTAATTGAATAGAATGAACATGAACCTTTTATGAATGGAATAAAAACAGTACATAAAATGTCAGTGACCCGTTCTTTCCAGATATATGAATAATGAAACATCTCACTGGTTCTATATTTCAAGGTTGTTTGTTTTGCTTTTCTCGGGTTGAAATTTCAACTGCGTCATAGTCTTGCACAACCTTTTTAGACAGTTTACCGTTTTAATTGGTAATGGCTTTTAAGGTTCGCGGGTGGTAGGGCCTTGTGCAAGGTCCGTCCGGATCGCTACCACCATCTTACTCGCTAATCCTGCCGCTAAGTAGCAGTGCTTGCACTGCTGTGTTCCGGTGTGGAGAGTAAGACAGCCGAGGAAATTACGGGCACAAGAGGCATTTCATCTTAGTCCTCTAGGTTGGCAACGCATCTGCAATCCCTCCGGGGTTGCGGGTGTCTATGGGCAGTGGTGATCACTTACCATCAGGTGACCCACTTGCTCGTTTGCCTTCCTATTCATATAAGAAAAAAAAAAAAAAGATGACGGTTGGTTTGATTATACTTTTGTTTCTATCGAAAACCAGCACGGCTAGCACGACAAGGCGCGACTTACGAGAGCGACATAGAAGCGACATAATGCTATGTCGCGAACCGGTAGCACGACGTGTAGCGAGATAGCTAGTCGCATCGCGATTATTTGTCGTGGCTGTCAAATGACAGCCAAGTGCGAGATACTTTTAAAAAAGCGTAGCACGACGTAAATGTCAATATGCGATATAGGCTTATTATCTAACTCGCTCGCAATCGCCATCGTGTTGATTTTGACAGTTCATGTATAGGCTGACAAGCGGCATCGGAGTCAGCTAGCTGTCACATTCATACGAGAACTGTCAAAATGAACACGATGGCGATTGTGAGCGAGTTAGACAATAAGCCTACAGTAAGTACCTATTTACTTAGTCTTAGTTCCCAAATAGTCCTAATGACAGTGGGTTTAAATTAAACTAGGCTCTAAAATGTGTAAGTGAGGCAGCAAAAGTACAATGTTTTAAGTTCCGGTGTGGACGAAGGGTTCTGCTGTTTTTGATCAAACTTCTGGCCGAGACATGATTTTTAGGCCGAAACCGATGTGGCTAGCAATCCATCACTATTTTTATTCCCCTTTCCACCTATACGCCCACAATCATGCTAAACGTGGCCTTTAGGCCTTGTTACGTTAGGCTCTGTCTACCCCGTGAGAGATAAAGACGTAGGTAACCTATTAATAAACAAAAACGAAGTTGATTATATTGAACCCCACCTTAACAAAATCCTAGCTATACCCTTGGCTCTGTCTACCCCGTAAGGGATAAAAACGTGATTTATGTATGTATGAATATGGATTAGACCAAACTTTCACGTCTATCTGTGTGTAGCCATTAGTCTTAAAGCGAAAATATAATTCCTAATATACCTAACACTTCCTTACAAAATTAGACCCGCGATAAGAACAATGATGAGCAAGCGAGAGCGAAACGAAACCGTGACTTATCACTTATCAAGCGGGCTTCGTTAATCCGCCGCTAACTACCGGGATCCGGATACGACCGGATACGACCGGTTCGGAAAGACGGTTATTTTAGGACAATACGATTGAGTAGTACATAATTAATCGAGGGAATGGGCGAAATCGTAGAAATCATGCTACATGCGATGCGCTAGCAACCCATAACTATTTTGATTTCCCTGTTCACCTATACGCCCTTAATCATGCTAAACGTGGCCTTAAGGTTTTGTTACCTTACTATCTTCCCCGTAAGGGATAAAGACGTGATATATGTATGTATGTATGTACTCCTTTTCCAAATTCAGCATAATATTTCCCAACTTTCGAGTAGTATTTCCACGTATGTGCTTTCAAAACCGGCCCCGGGTTTTTGAGTTTATCACTGACGAACAGACAGTCAGACGCGGCGAATGAACTTCACTACATAGTATAAAACAAAGTCGCTTTCTCTGTCCCTATGTCCCTATGTATGCTTATATCTTCAAAACTACACAACGGATTTTGATGCGGTTTTTTTTATAAGATAGAGTGATTCAAGAGGAAAGTTTTTATGTAAAATTCTACGCAGACGAAGTCGCGGGCAGAAGCTAGTGTTGTACAAAATAAGAGTGACCATAGTAAGTGTAATTAGGTCCATGTAGCGATGCAGACAAGTGTATCGTGTGACAAGGTAAGTCACTAAGTCTGTAGTTTTTCTATTCCTGACAAAATATCCAACATTCCTGCCCTACCAACGATGTGCAATCTAAAATCGATAAAAAAACGTCTGCAATTTAAATTGCCTTCACGTTCGCAGTTATCCTAGCAACTATCTCTAGCCGATTACACTTTGCCTTTGAACATCGGGTATAAAACCAATAGACAGGCAATATCATTCAAAATGTTTGAAAAATAAACCTCCGCCGGCTGAAAATCAGTGCAGCAGGTTTCTAACACCTCAGCGTAATGCTGAGCCAGCGACCGCTTCACTTTTGCGATGATACACATTTTTTTGTTGTTTCTTTTCTACAAAATTGTGTGTGCTCTTATATTTGTGTGTCTTGCTATATAAATGAATAAATAAGCTGCGCTCCGACGAACCTAGTTAAGTGAAGCATGACGCTAAAATAATGAGCAAGGGGCTTATAAGAGCAAAATCGTTTCAGTGTTTTAAAGAAAAGGTAACAGACTGACTGAGTTACTTTCGCATTTATAATATTAGTACCTCACGCTACACTAGCGCCTCTAGCGGTGGATTCATACGCGGCAATTCCCATTAGTTCCAACATACTTTTATCTGTGCCTTTAAATTACCTCTTAGCATCCGCCATCTTGGTTTTTAAATGGCGTCACGGTCGCCGTAAGTCTGCAATGCGTCTGTCCGAGTCCAACTATCGTGTAACGTCGCAGACATGGCAATTATAATAAATTCTGAATACCTACACGTAAACGCGGCACGCGCTGGGGTTGTCAGGAATGGCGGTCAAGGATCCTCAGGATTCTCCCGATATTTTTACGATATCCCCTTCATCACTGAAGATTTACTTTTTCTTAATTGCTAAATTAGGTTTAAAGCCGAAACGTTCCGCACCAAACCAGCAAGTGGCCATTAAGTAGTAGGTAAAAAACCAAGAGTAAGTTTTGTTGTTTTTTATAGATACATTTTCTTAGTCTATCCTCAAGTTCGTAGTTTCTGCGGGATATCTAAAAGCGAATCCAATAGTAATTAAGAATCCCTACTAATATTATTATTATTATTTTTTTTTTAATTTATTAAGAAACAAACAGTCATACATAATCAAGTGATTATAAATACGAAAGTAACTCTGACTGTTACGCTTTCACGCCTAAACCTCTGAACCGATTTTAATGTGGTACAGAGATAGTTTAAGTCCCGGGCAAGGACAGAAGATCCTTTTTATCCCGGAAAAGCGCATAATTCCCGCGGGACAGCGATGAGTGAAATTTGCGCAAATGGCAACAACTGGTAATTTATAATATTAGGTTATGTTTATTTTGTAACTTCCCTGAAAAGTCGACGGCTTCAGTATGCTGTATGCTTAGTGCAGGGTTTCTTAAACCGGGGTCCACGGACCCCTTGGGGGTCTGTAACATACCAGGGCTCCTCAACAACTCAGTGAAAACCCTTCAAGATATTTACTTAAAGTTATTTTCTTATTGGCTTAGTTTTCTTTTCACAATATTTGTTTCCGCCACCTACTTAAACTGTCTCCAGCTTATTTCTTTATTTTATTGTTTGTCTGGTAGAGATCGCTATTAAGCGATAAGACCGCCTATTGTCTACCTTGTTCTTTATGTCTGTATTGTTTTGTACTAATTTGTGGTGTTCAATAAAGAGTATTTTGTATTGTAATGTTCGACTTTTTGAAATTCTGAAAGCGGTCGCGGGGTCAAAGGTGTTTCTTAATTTTGAATGCAAAATTACGATGAAAAATCGTAAAACATGATTTTGAGAAATGTTGTTTAGCAAATGATGGTAAGCCATGTGAGGGATACATTTTTGCCCCTCAATATATTTTGCTTCTATGCCGGTCTGGGAATAAAGAAAAAACATAGAACGTACCAGTTGCATCTCCTCCCTCGCAGTTGGTAAAAGCCCATCGAGGGAATGGGCATAGGAATCATATAGGCACAGTATATATATATAGGCTAAAGCAGTAAGGAAACTACGAACAAATCGGTTGAAACGAAACACGCACACAGGCGCGCGCTTTACACGGCCCCTAAGCGGACGAGCCTCGTGGTCGAGGTCCGCTTAGGGGCCGTGTAAAGCGCGCGCCTGTGTGCGTGTTTCGTTTCAACCGATTTGTTCGTAGTTTCCTTACTGCTTTAGCTTATATAATTATATACTGTGATATAGGCGATGCGGCTAGCTACCCATCACTATTTTGATTCCGCTTTCCATCTATACGCCCACAATCATGCTAAGCGTGGCCTTTGGGTCTTGTCACCTTAGACTCTGTCTACCCCGTAAGGAAGAAAGAAGTTATTTATGTATGTATGTAGTATATTTTGGTTTATTATCTGGCAACCCTGCGCGGCGGGTAAGACTTGCGTCCCTAGAGCGTGATGCTGAGCTATGCGGTACCGGGACTAAAGTTGCGGGCAGACTGTAATATGACATGACATGTATCTTACTGTATTTCAATGCACGATCGTGTACATGGCTCTGCCTACCGCCTAAGGGATATAAACGCGTTGTGTGTATGTATGTATAATAAGGAACCCCTGGTTCCTAATGAAAGATCATTCAACACATACAAGTACAATTTATGAGTGGTATTAGTACAATTTAACAGAAAATGGAACAAATAACGGATTATATGCAGAGCCGTAGGCTGGCAGGAGTCGTCTGACACATGGCAGCTACGCCACGTCAGACCGTCTACCAGCCAGCCACCTTTGAAAGAGGTTGGTTCCCGACAGTATGTATATCAGTGGAGTGGCGTCATCATCATCATCATCATCATCAGCCTATGTTAGTCCACTGCTGGACATAGGCCTCCCCTAATGAGCGCCATAGCGCCCTGTCTTTAACTTGTCGCATCCAGCATCTGCCTGCAGATCAGTGGCGTCGCGTCCATGTAATTCGATTCCCACCGGCTTGCCTATTTTAAGGCAGTTGGGCACTTTTATTGTGCAGGATTAGGGCTAGTTAAATTCCCTTTGGCTTGCCTTCTGATATAGTTGACGCCACGCAAAAGCCGCGTCCACACTAAGGATTTAGTAACTGTAACGTGCCGTGGTAGCCTAGTGGTTTGACCTGTGGCCTCTCAAGCAGAGCGTCGTGGGTTCAAATCCCGGGCGCGCACCTTTTTCACACACAGTTTTTCGGAATTTATGTGCGAAAATTACATTTGAAATTTGCCATGAGCTTTTCGGTGAAGGAAAACATCGTGAGGAAACCTTGCACACATCTGCGAAGAAATTCAATGGTGTGTGTTAAGTTCCCAATCCGCACTGGGCGCGCGTGGGAACTATAGCCCAAACCCTCCAATGCACGGAGGAGGCCTATGCCATGAGGCACGCCGAATTACGCGACAATAGTAATAAAAAAAAAAACAACAACACAATAACAACAAAAAAAAAAGAAATTGTAGCGAATTCGTAATAAAAAAAGGCTAATATAATTATATATAATAACGTGCAACAGTTACGGTTAATGTAGTCACAAATTGTTTCCGAAAATGAATGATTGGGTCAAAAGGAGAGGCAATACAATACAATACAAATACTCTTTATTGATCACCAAAAATCAGTACAAAACAATGATGATGATGTGCTCCCGGCCGTTTTCGACCATGGCGACCGCCTCAACTCCCTAGAAACGTCGACCACGAATTGTAAGATGCGGAGGCAGCCGTGGTCACTACCATCCTCGTGGGTTGGGGTGAGCAATATTTAGGGCACCTTTTCTAGCCCCCTCCCTGGCTGAGCAGGGAAAGCAGTGCCTCCCTAAATAGGGCTTTGTCACTCCGGGTGCTGCCGAGTTCACTCTGTCCCCCCTGTGCAGAGCGAAAGCGACCACAGTGTACAGCACCCCCAGAGCCGCCCATGTGCAGGCCTCAGACAAAGCCCAGTCTTTTTTTTTTATATGAATAGGAAGGCTAACGAGCAAGTGGGTCACCTGATGGTTAGTGATCACCACTGCCCATAGACACCTGCAACCCCGGAGGGATTGCAGATGCGTTGCCAACCTAGAGGACTAAGATGAAATGCCTCTTGTGCCCGTAATTACCCCGGCTGTCTTACTCTCCACACCGGAACACAGCATCAAACTGGACCTCTCTACCTCAGCCCATCGCCATGGGGCTTTTCGTCATCGGAGTCCTTTAACACACCTACGCTACTTCACCGGAAGACGGCTAGCAAAGCGAGCCGCTAATAACCCACTACACCTCACACACCAACACACACACACAAAACAATACAGAAACAAAGTAGACAATAGGCGGTCTTATCGCTTAATAGCGATCTCTACCAGACAACCAATGAGGTTGAGAAATAAGGTGGCGACAGTTAAAGTAGGACCTTTATTTAAGCACACATTTTTTGAAAACGAGTGCGCTGATCATTCGATGAACCCATAGAACAGGGGCTTAGAGATATTCGACACACTTGAAAATCGAATCAGCAATCCCAGAGAATGCCCCCACCCCCCCGCATACGAATCAACAAATACTGAAGTAGCTCTTTCCTATATCCTTCCTGGGGTCTCACATTATATCCAAAGCAGATTTTAGTTCGTCACGATCGGTTGGCACAGTAACAAACAAATTAAATACATACATACATACATACATATACCACGTCTGTATCCCTTACGGGGTAGACATGTCTACCTGTAATAAGGGATAAGGGCTCTGCAGAGCCTAAGTTAAGAAAACCTTAAGGCCACGTTTAGCATGATTAAGGATGTATAGGTGGAAAGGGAAATCAAAATAGTGATGGGTTGCTAGCCGGCGCCTATAACATGATTCCTAAGACTTTCGCCCATTCCCTCGATGGGCTTTTACCATCTGCGCGGGAAGAGAAGCAACTGGTATATTCTATGTTTTTTCTTTACTCCCAAACCAGCGTGGAAGAAGCAAACAACAAAGTGACATTCGAATTTATGTAAATAAGTTATTAGTCAGGTAGTAGTTAAAAAGCCGTGGTAGCTTAGTGGTTTGACCTATGGCCTCTAGCAGAGGGTCGTGGGTTCGGATCCCGGGCTCGGGCGCGGGGTTTTTCGGAGTTCATGTGTATCTCATTTGAAATTTGCCACAAGGAAAACATTGTAAAAAACCTGCACACAACTGCGAAGTAATTCAAAGGTGTGTGTAAAGCCCTCTCATTGTAAGAGGTAGCCTGTGCCCAGCAGTGGGATGTATAGAAAATGATTATAATGAAATAAGTTATATCCCTAAGGAATACTAAAACTAAAACACACGTTCATCTCATACTGTAAAACTCTTTACTGCTAGGTATAGCCGTATTTTTCTCTCTAGAAATAAGTCTTAACAAAACGCCTCCGATAGCTGTATTTTCCTGCGAGCCAATCGGAAATGTGAACACGTATATTGTTAGCTTCAGGGTTGCCTGTTGCCAATGCTGACTCTACATTTTATATCTGTAATAGAAAATTCTGCTAGTTCTTTGAAGGGCGTATCTTTTATCCAATTCGTGAATTATTTCGTGAAACTAGTTCTTTCACGCAGACGCGTACTACATGTCACTGCACAAACAAGAAAAGGCCTAAGCCATCCTACAACTATATAGACTTAAATTCTACTTAATTTATAATCATCACTATCACTACATAGTATAAAACAAAGTCGCTTTCTCTATCCCTATGTCCCTATGTCCCTATGTATGCTTATATCTTCAAAACTACACAACGGATTTTGATGCGGTTTTGTTTTAATAGATAGAGTGATTCAAGAGGAAGGTTTTTATGTATAGTTCTACGCAGACGAAGTCGCGGGCAGAAGCTAGTACATTTATAAAAGGGATGTATAAGGTCCCCAAGTTAAGTAACCTTAGTATTAGCAGGATTATGAATATGGGTAACAGTGGTTCAACACACACACACACACACACACAAATCACGTCTTTATCCCTTACGGGGTAGACAGAGCCTAAGGTAACAAGACCTACAGGCCACGTTTAGCAAGAAACTGAAGGCGTAGAGGTGGAAAGTGGAATCAAAATAGTGATGAGTTGCTAGCCACATCGCCTATAACATGATTCCTATGATTTTCGCCCATTCCCTCGATGGGCTTTTACCATTTGCGCGGGAAGAGAAGCAACTGGTACATTCTATGTTTTTTCTTTGCTCCCAGACCAGCATGGAAGTGCCCACACAACAACACACAAACAAAGTGTGAACAGTGGTTCAACCCTGCGGTAATTACGTATTACGGTTAACCACCGGCGCGATCGGCAGTGCCGTCACGCGCCCCGAGTTACCCGCCGGGTCAACCGTTCGCCATCTACATACGGGGGTCGGTCTGTCTTCGCGTTGCGACTTACACGTCTTAAGAACAGTACCACTTCAAAGTGGTTTAATTCTGTCCATTACTACATATTTTTGTTATTTATGTTCTGACAATATTTTCAAATTTTGTGGTTTTATATTTATTATTTGACATTTTAAATTGCTTATTTTAAAAACCCTATGGTTTATTTGAACTATTATCATTTTCTCTTTTTATGTACTCATGACGATCTTTTTGTGAATATACACTGACATTTCATTTAGCTTTATTTTTGTTTGTTGTTATTTTGTTTTAAATTAATTTAAGTTATTATTATTATTACTATTTTACTACAATTGACGATCATTATGTGAATTACTTATGTTTGACATTTAATTCTACTTTTAAAAGGGTGATAACCCCCAAAAAAGGATCGTCAACTGTAGTAAAATAGTAATCAATCTAATCTATAAAACTACACCTCAAATATTTGCGTCACCCGTATAGTAACGGTAGTTTTTAAACTACTGCTAGGTTTTTAATACCTACGATTGGTTGATCAGTGAAAGTATTTTTAATATGCTGGTCTGGAAGCAAAGAAAAAACATAGAATGTAACTGGCGATGCGGCTAGTGCCATCACTATTTTGATTCCATTTTCCACCTATTCGCCCACAGAGTCTCGCTAAACGTGGCCTGTAAGTCTTGTTACCTTAGGCTCCATCTCATTAAAAGACATTTCAAAAATTGTAGAACGAAGAACCACTTTTCCTTCTGTCTTATTCTATCCCGAATGGGCACAGTTTTTGTAGTCTCGATATAGAATTAAATTTCGTTGGAACTGAAAATAGACGCCCTGTAGAGTTGTAAGACAATTAGTCGAAAGTTTGGGTTACATACTTAAAAGTTTAATTACCTACAGTTTAATCGTTAAGGTCGCGAATTATGGCGCTCTTTTCAAGATATATAATTAGGAGGATAGGGGCGCACCGTACCGATTGGCTCTGTAAATTCATGTCAAAAAGTATAAAAACTATGAAAATGTAGAGTTCGCAACAATTCCTATTAAATCCTTAAATTTAGTCATTTCAAGTGGTTTATTAGTAAAACATAATTTGGTGAGCATTTCTCATAAAGTGACTCCTATTTAAAAAAACAGGTAGCGTGGTGGAGTGAATTAAAATGAGCCTAAATAGCATAATCTCCCAAAATAACCCAATTTATTTGTATGGAAACTTCCTTTTATGTCACCGCGAATCAAAGGAGGGTACGTATTAAAATACATAAAGTTTAAAATGTATAATGGGTTAAAATACATAATGGTTAAAATATATAATGCGATTTTCTCAGAAAATTGCAAATTAACAGAGTTGTTATAAACTAAACCTAACCTATTCTAAACCAATCTACATATTACGCTATCAAAAAAGTTCATTTAGCTAATAGTTACACAGAAAATAGCATTACATATTTTGAATCATTATGTATTTTAACCATTATTATTTGAATCATTATACATTTTAAACTTTATATTATATTCTAATCCCCACCCACTAAAGGATGTTGGTAACAAAAAAGGAAATATCCATACAAATGAATTGGGACACGGGAACTCCTTTTTTACTATCACGAACGAAAGGATTTCATTCACTCTCCTACCTGCATTTTTTTTGCAATCGGAGTCGCTGATCATAATGTACAAACTTTTTGAGAAATTCTCATTTACGGTCTACTAACGTTTATATTTATTATTGCAACACTTGGTACTTATTCCGCGGCGCGCGTTTATTTTCCATTCCGCGGCGTCTCGGCTTAGTATTGCCATGTGTATTTTAATACCCTACGAGATTGGGTTCCCTAGCGCAATATGGCTGCAAAATTAAACCTTTAAAATGTGATGTGTTACAATACAATACAATTTATTTATTTGTTAAACATAGGTGTACAGAAAAGGTGTTACAATAAGTATAGGATCGTCCATGTTTTGCCTGATAGGGCGTGCAAATAGTTAGTACTTATTTTACTTCAATTAAGTACCTAGATTTAAACAATATAAAACATTTAATTATCATTTAGAAACTCATTAATTGAATAATAACATTTGTCGAGTAGGAATAATTTTAACATATTTTTGAATGGATTTAAATTTAAAGATTTTATATGATTCGGAATGTTATAAAATATCTTAGGTGCAATTCCTATGATGCTTTTTTTCATCAGTGCTGATTTACTATTTTTTAGCTGGTCTGTTATTTATTAAATATTTTTCAACTTAACTTTAACTTTAGGTGGGCGTTGGGGCAGAAATGTTCTCGAGTGGAGACCGCGAATCGGCAAGCGCAGCGTAGGACATCCACTAACTAGGTGGGTAGATGGACCTGTAGGCTTATTTACGTGACTCGCTCGCAATAGCCATCGTATTCATTTTGACAGTTCATGTATGGGCTGACAATTGGCATCGGAATCAGCTAGCTGTCACATTCATACAAGAACTGACAAAATGAACACGATGGTGATTGCGAGCGAGTTAGGTAACAAGTCGCTGGTTAAAGTCGCGGGTTTATGGTAGATGCAAGCCACTCCCAACCGCGGCAACTGGAGGTCTATGGGGGAGGCCTATGTCCAACAATGGATGTCCTATATATAATAATAATATGATAATGATGATTTTTTTAAATCTCAGGAATCATTGTTATAGGCGATGCGGCTAACTCATTACTATTTTGATTCCCATACGCCCACAATTTACTAAACGTGGCATTTAGGTTGTTACCCCGCCCTGTCTACTCCGTAAGAGATGAAGACGTGATTTATGCATGTATCGGTGAAAATCGTAGGAATCATGTTACAGGCGATGCAACTAGCAATCCATCAATATTTTGATTTTCCTTTCCACCTTTACGCCCACAATCATGCTCAACGTGGAATTTAGGTTTTTTTACTCTCCGCTCTGTCTACCCCGTAAGGGATAAAGACGTAATTTATGTATGGAGGAATCCAGGGTGCTTCCATGCTGGTCTGGGAGCAAAGGAAAAACATAGACTGTACCAGTTGCTTCTCTTCCCGCGCAGATGGTAAAAGCCCATCAAGAGAACGGGCGAAAATCATAGGAATCATGTTATATGCGATGCGGCTAGCGACCCATCACTGTTTTGATTTCATTTTCCATCTATACGCCCACAATGTTGCTAAACGTGGCCTGTAGGTCTTGTTACCTTACGCTCTGTCTACCCCGTAAGGGATAAAGACGTGATTTGTGTATGTATGTATGTATGTAGGAATACATATTATGTTAAGTGTTTCAGTCACCCTTTGCCCAATTTCGAGGACAATAATATTACAACGGGTGAACGCCGAAGAATCATCCCTTGACCGACTCAAAACGCTATCAAATTTTTCATCATCCATTTCCTGGGAAAGAAAGTATCTAAATGGCCACGGAATGGTTAAGAAAAGGGTCCATGGGGCTCGTGTAGATAAGAAACTGTGGTTCGAATATGTTTGAGACGAATAAAGGGCTAGACTTACTTCATGTCTGTGTTTTTTTTTCTTGTTTATTCGCTTATATATTTGTGTCTTGCAAAAAGGACTAAACGTCTTCTTTCTTTTTTCTTTCTTTCTTTCATTTGATTTAGAATAAGAAACCACAGCAAAATTATATTGCGTTTGATCAACTATTTATTTCTAGCAAATAGTCTGGGAGCCGCAAATTAAAATTGTTTTTTCACTTTATTTTCTTGTCGTTTACAATTATTCTAGTACAAATTGAAAAGAGAGTACCTACACGAGCCGCAAAATAATGTTGTTGTGGTTTCTCATCCTAAATTAAATGAATGAATGATTTTTGAATACTTCAAAAAGATATTTTATGCGTATTTGCCAGAATACTGTGCAGAATGATTTAAAAAATGGTGTCGTTGGTTTAGTGATCCCCGTCTTCTTCTACGTGGTAACTAGTGAGCGCCATCTAGTTACACGTAGAAGAAGACAAGTGAGTGTAGAAAGCGGTATGTTTCACAAAGCAAAGCTGGTCTGCTTCTCTTCCCGCGCAGATGGTAAAAGCCCATATCGAGAGAATGGGTGAAATCTTAGGAATCATGTTATGCTACTTTCCACCCAATTATGCTGAAGGTGGCCTTTAGATCGTGTTAACCTAAGCTCTGTCTACCCCGTAAGGAATGGAGGCGTGATTTATTTATGTAACTAAAATTACATTTAAATTTGGTAAACGTCAATGAAAATACTTTAGTTTCTAATTTTATAGTAGATCTGTAATAAAATATCTATCTGTTATTTTGTTCATACCATTAAAAAACAACCACTCTATTATCTGTATTAAAATCTTCAAAATCCTCTTACAAACAAAACAATTAAAAAACAACATTCAGAACCCAGCAATTTAAGAAAAATAAGCCCCCAGAATTCAGGGAATTAGGGGGAATTTCCTCAAGCGGGCAACACTGAGCGACTCCGTTACATGTTCGAGGTAAGCAGCTTACGTCCCGAGACGTCGGGAAGAATTATTATAATGGGACGAATTCGGGGAAAACATCGCTCATTCCCGCGTGACAATGTGGACTAAGTGACACAGAGGAATAGTACCGAACGATGGTGTGTTAACGGGAAGGTTTGTTTGTTTTCATCATACTTTATCATCCTATATAAGTACCCACTGCTAGGCCTCCATCACCACTGAATTGCTTCGCATATATTTGCTCCGCATCTATGACGGTTTCCTCACGATAAAACATACAAACATGCAAGTTAATAAAAAGCCTGTAAAAAGGTTTTATCTCAACGGATCCGGGATCACTCGTGCTCCTCCCCCTGAATTCGCCCCTGGAGACGGGAAGCTTCAGTGTTGGGGAGACATCCGAGCAAACATGCCGTCTAACAAAGCTACGATACTGCAGATCATTATAACAGAGCTAACTATCGCCGTAAGACCACTCAACTCGATTCTCAACTTCATTTCACTTTTAAATTGTCTATGTCCAACTTCGCCACAGACCATACAACTCCGACACCTTTATCGCCACAGATAACTTTATAGTGCACAATAGAATTCAATTTTTGAAAGAATCCAGTGATCATAAAACACGATGCCAGCGCTCCTGCCGGCCGGTCCCCGCACTAGACGCTCTCAACCGAATAATATGGCCGTATAGGGCTGCCCAATTGATTATTATTTTAATCAAATATAATTTTGTTATTAACTATGCCGTGGTAGCCTAGTGGTTTCACCTATAGCATCTCAAGCAGATGGTCGTGGATTCGAATCCCGGAACCTCTGAATTTTTCGGAATTCATGTGCGATATCTCCTTTGGAATTTACCATGAGCTTTTGGTTGAAGGAAAAACGTCGTGAGGATACCTGCACACAACTGCGAAGCAATTCAATGGTGTGTGTGGAGTTCCCAATCCTCACTGGGAGGAGGCCTGTGCTCAGCAGTCCAGCTGATATGAACGCGATCAATCCTATAAAATCTTTTTATGAATAACTTCTCAACTTTAAAACCAGAAGTGACAACCCTAGCGTTGAAGGTTAACAATTCTATACAGTTCACCACCACGTTGACACATGAGAATAGAGTTTATTTTCTCTCGAATCGACTTAAAACCGTTGAAATGCACTAGAAATACTTTTAAAAAAGGAATCGGACAGACTGCAAGAAATCTTTGCACAGAGTTTATTCAAGTTCTTAAACACACAATTGCGCGGGAGTGCGGGTCAGAAAAATGCACTCTGTGGCGGAAAATGCAGTTGCAGTTGCAAAAACGACGCGATATTTTTTCACCATAAACGAGCCCCCCCGCCCCCTCCTTGGTGATACCCCGTGAGTTCCTCCTAACCCCTCTGTATTTTCATATAAAACCGTGGGAATCTAAACCTACTTTTGATTGACATAGAATAAAGAAAGAACAATACTGATACGCAAAAAACAACTTTGTTTTTCTTATAAATAATATGTAGAACAAATTTATTTTTTGCTGCCTTTTTTATAGGTTTGCATGGAACTTGTGGGATTTTTAGTATACTTAGTTGAGGTATGTTGTGTCTTAAAATTAGCTGGTGGTTTAAAATTTATTTTACTTTAAATTATCCTAAACGTGCCACTGCTGGCCACACCTCCTCTCACAATGAGAGGCTTGGGCTATAAGTATACACTCCCTTGCAAAAAAACGGGAACCAATGGTTTTTTGTATTTTATGTGCATAAAAGCTTACTTTCTTAGCTTTAATGCCTAAAAATCTGAAAAACCATAGGTGCCCGATTTTTTTGCAAGGGGGTGTAGTTCCCGCGCGAGCCCAGTGCGGATAGAGAACTTCACCATTCGAGTACTGTTTAATAACTAAACAAGTGCATGGCAGTGTGTATATTGACTTTCCATATATTTACAACCTACTTACCCAGAGATTTCCCTCGTCCAACATGAGCAAAACCACGAAAACTAAGTGCAACTCTAATGAAGATATCCTCTCCTCTCCGAGCTGCCTCGACTCACACAAGATTTCAGCGCTGAGGAATAAGACGCGCCGAACAAACACCTTTTGCATATTATGAACTAGCTTCTGCCCGCGTAGAATTGTTTATCAGTATCCCGCGGGAACTATGCAATTTTCCGGGATAAAAAGTAGGCTATAACCTGGCCGGTAATTTTCTCAACAGATTAGTAGATTGCATCAAAATCCGTTCAGCTGTTTTCACGTAATACGCTCGCAAACATACGGACAAACATACCAAAATTCTAATAACTGTTGGATCACGTTCTGTTATCGATTCTAAGTATCCCCAGCCATTTTTTTAATATCTTTCAAGTAGGTACAGAATTTCGAATACCCTCTTCAGCTTTATTTAGCTGCTGCCCGCAACTTCGTCTACATGGAATTCATTTATCGCTATCCCGCAGGAATTACGCAATTTTCCGGGATAAAAAATAGCCTATGTGTTATTCCAGACTATAATGTTCCAAATTTCATCCAGATCTGTCCAGCCGTTCTGGCGTGAAAGAGTAACAAACATCCATTCATACTTACAAACTTTCGCGTTTATAATATTAGTAGGATAAATTGTATTATGATATGTATGTAAAAACTTTTTTACTTTACACTTTTAATAATTAAACGGTTTTATTTATTTTTTATCCTTCTTAACGCAAACGTCGATCATACTTCCCGACGTGAGACCAATCAGTTGGGACACGTCTTCCCAGGTCTTCGCGTCTATGGTTGTCATCAGATCTGACTCAAGATACGACACCTCCACTGAAACAAGCATCGGAGATCAGTAAAACACACAAACCAAGGGGGTACCATCTGAAAGTGGTGAAAATTGTTTACTTGTTCCAGAACGGAACAGAGTGGCAAACAAGCAACCGGGTCACCTAATGGTAAGTCAGCACGACCGCCAATGTAGGCATTCGCAACAACAGACGATTGCAGTTGCGTTGCCAGCCTAAGGCTACGATGGAAAACATCATGTTCTGCTGTTTTGTCTGAGGTTAAATAAAAAACAACCAACAACAATCTTCCTAAACGTGGTCTTCGTGGTCTTGTTACCTTAGGCTCTGTCTACTCCGTAAGGGACAAAGACGTGATGTATGTAAGTATGTATTAAATAAAAAAGCGACTACCGACGTGTAAATTTATTGTCATATTTTTTAACACGCTCGTCATCACAATCTCGTTCTATCGCAATTTTGTGATTGCGATTGTGCGTGATGCTCGCACACGCCCATAGGTCAAGTCAGTCCTTGTTCATAAAATATTTAAAATTTAATTGATACTTTATGTACACGCGGAGTCACCAATCAGCAGTTAATGACTTTTTAACTGGATTAATTGTTCATTATCCAAAGTTCCTGTACGTATATTGGAAATTGGGATGTTTCAACCAACTTAAATTCATTATTTTGAATTATGTATACCTACTTAGCTAAATTTGTAACAAGTTAGGTATTTTATTGAATCAGGCGTTACTTTGCGGAGTTTGCGGAGGTCCATGTCAATGAACAAAAATGTTTTACCTTGCTACTCCGCTACTCACCGTGACCGTGAAGAGTCACCGCCGTGTGAGTAGCGGAGTAGCAAGGTAATTTTTTTTGTTCAAATTAGGTATGTGATAATTACAACAATTTACATATTTTACCCCTTACGGGGTAGACACAGCCTAGGTAACAAGACCTAAAGGCCACGTTTAGCCAGATTGTGAGCGTATAGATGAAAAAGAAATCAAATAGTGACGGGTTGCTACTGTTGCTAGCCGCATCTAACATGATTCCCAGGATTTTCGCCCATTCCCTCGATGGGTTTTTACCATCTGCGCGGGAAGAGAAGCAACTGACACATTCTGTGTTTTTTCTTTACTCCCAGACCAGCATGGAAGACTAAGATCCTAAGATGAAGATACGTGATAAGGTGGTAGGTAGATGGTTCCCTTTAGGTACATGTGAGCCATTCTTATAGATATATATTTTCGCATTTAACTATACTATTTACAGGTACTTTATGTCTTCATTACTTTCATTCAGAAAAGCTTAACTTGTAACATATTTTCTGGCGTCTCCGAGCCCACGTTTACTTCAAATAAATTCTAAAACACAAACCTCTCATCTGATTCACGTTTTCGACAATTTTCTTCAAGTTCGTTAAATCTTTTTCAATTAAAGCTTTAGTCCTTTCAAAAACGTCGTGTTCGTTGCGGAAATCCGTCAATTTACCCAACTTTTCCATTTCGCCTGTTTACTTGCAAATAATAACACAAAGGATTTACTTTTCCGCTACAAATTAACTCGCAACAGTAATGTTTACAATTTTCCTTTTTAGAAAAAAACAAAAATTAAATCATTAATAGCCTGCCAATTTTTATGCGCGGTTTCATTAATTTAATTGTGTTTTTTCAACAATTAAACAAACGGTTGACTGTTCGCGCGCCCAAATGATAAACGCGGGAACGCGTAACTTTAAAAAAAAAACAAAATTAGGTCAGCCGTCCCATTCAGCCAGTCGACAAACAGCCATCGCGTCGCACGTGGAAAATATGCGCTCCGAATAAGTTTTATTCTCAAATAATTAGTGCAAACAGTCGAACAATGATGCCAATCATCGCGCCGCCCGTACTAAATCTGTTTTTGGATGGGTTTTGGTATGTGAGACGCGTCACTGACTGAATGTCATTGGATTTATAAATACGATCAGCTCCAGAAATAGGTGGCTACAGGTTTTCCAGGCGTACCGACTAAAATAAAGTAGCCTGGATTCGGTTAACAATATTATTGTCTTGAGCGTACGCGGCGACCGACAATAGTGAGTCTCTCAGCTTTCGCTTTTGCTTTCCTGGTATTTTATTTTGTGTCGCTATGGATGACGATGAAATGCAACAGTTTTCTTTGCGCTGGCATAACCACCAGGTAGGTAAGTAGTTTTTATATTCAGGACACTCCACAGCGAGCACGGACACATAGGTATACAAACATTTTGATTTAACACGTACATTATAATAATCAAACACACGCAGGCTGAAAGCCTCACGCTTTGGCTTTTGTTTCGCAGTTATTAAATTAAAAAGTAACAAGTTTGGGCACAGCGACACGCGTGGGTTTTTTTTTAATTTATTTATGCGCTCGTTGCAGACTTGGGTCACTTTTTCGCTAAAATTTTTTTATGGAATTAATTTTAAATTACCTGTTTCACTTAATGTCAATAAACGTTTAGTTTCAAGCCTTAAAATTACTTTTTAAATAACATTCGTGAATGATATTTGACCGAAGTTTTTTTAATAAGTGTTTTTTTAACTCAAATAAATTTCCGCCAGAACTTCAGTTTTTATATAGTTGTAAATAGCATTTTCTGCTTTATTCGCAGTGTTTCCTTCATTTTAACGTCACAGCCCCACACTTTGCTTACGCTACGCATATGACACAACTAAACGCTATTAAAGTGAATACTGAAGTGCTTCAAAAAAAAAACTTATTTGTTCCGGTGAGCAAAATTAGAACTAACGTTGCCACGTATTAACTCCTTAAGTATCTAAAGACAGTGGCGCCTTTCCGAAAATTAGCAGTGGAACGAATACGTTTGTAATATTAAGTGTGACTAAAATAAAGTGATTAGGAGGGTGACTCAGACGATGCCAATATTCGTTGTTTCTATTCTCATTACAAATGGATTTGAGAATATTGGACCACATTATGCCTGATGTAGTTAGCTATATCGTGAATAAAAAATATTTTTTTGTGTATTTAAGAATAATGGGTCACGCGAATGTAAATGTGCCCAACGTACCTAGTTAGTAATTTCGACATTCAATCGCATTTTTTTTTATTAAGTACGTTTAATAAGTCTATAACTGGTGCGGCCTAGTCCCTAGCCAGGCCTATTAACTCCTTCCTTCTGCCGAAAACAATTTTATTTTGATGTGAAGTAAAATCGGATCCATTTTTTTTTACTGAGGTTCACTTCGCGAGGAAGTCCCGACCTTTAAAGACACTGAGCTAACGCTTACAAAATGATTGCTTTAAACAGAGCAGCGTCATTGGAGCCCTAGGGCGCATGCTGAGCACAGGAGCCCTGACTGACGTCACTCTGAACGCCAATGGGACCTCTGTGAAGGCCCATCGACTGGTGCTGGCATCATGCAGTCAGTATTTTGCGCAACTTTTCAAGGTAAAACAAAAGAGAGTTAGTATTTTAAGTCTGTGTGGCTTCAATGCCGGGGCTGAATGAAAGATAATCTAAAGTAAGGCCAAGGATACAAGATAAATAATATAAACACGCGCTCAAGTGTTAACGTTGACAATTGTGGTACCGGGGGCCGATTTTTGAAAGCACATATGTGAAAATACCACTCGAAAGTGGTGAAAATTTGTGCTGGATTTGAAATACGAGTAGCTTAGAAGACACAGATCTCATTATTCTTGTGAACTAGTCAAAACTTTGATAAGAGCTGTAGTTTAGAAGATTCCCTGACATTCCCTGAGCGGTACAATTTAGGGATTTTTAAAAGCGAGCCTTCCTGTTCCTCAAAAGGCCGGCAACGCACCTGTGATTCCCCAAGTCTTGCAGGTGTCCCTGGGCGACGGTGATTACTTTCCATCAGGTGACCGTCTGCTCGCTTGCCCCATCTTATATTAAAAAAAAAAAGATATAAGCTGATTTATACCACATTCGAGTGGTACTTTCGAGTGATGTGCTCTCAAAAATCGGGCCCCTGATTGCTTTTTTGTGCCTCTAATCACGCAACGACAATCGTCATCGACCAACTGACGCCATCATTACGTACCTACAAGAGTTCTTGAGTTGGACTTCCATGCTGGTCTGGGAGCGAAGAAAAAGCATAGAATGCACCAGCTGCTTCACCTCCCGCGTAAATGGTAAGCCTATCGAGGGAATGAGCGAAAATGTTAGGCATTATATTAACCCATGACTATTTTGATTCCCCTTTCCACCTATGCGTCTACAATCATGCTAAACTTGGCCTTAGGTCACCTTAGGCTCTGTCTACCCCGTAAGGGTACACGTGATTTGTGTACAAGAGTTAACGTTAGAGACGATAGTCGCTCGCTATCGCAGTGTAACTAAGTGACGGTCCTATTGCTTACGTATTTAATCTTGTCTCGTTGGCCTTACTTAACCTCCTTATCCAGTGGGTATTTAAGGCACCCATTTTTAGACTCCTCGTCATCAACATCATCATTTATTTTATACTAGCTTCTGCCCGCGACTTCGTCTGCGTAGAATACATAAAAACCTTCCTCTTGAATCACTCTATCTATTAAAAAAACCGCATCAAAATCCGTTGTGTAGTTTTGAAGATATAAGCATACATAGGGACATAGGGACATAGGGATATAGTGACATAGGGACAGAGAAAGCGACTTTGTTTTATACTATGTAGTGATGATGATGATGATACCTATTTCTAGGTTTGCATAATATTACACGGCTGGCACTAGTATAGTAAACATTGTGTAAAAAAGAGTTTTTTCGCATAGGTACTCTATTTGTGTCTATTCTTCCATGCTGGTCTGGGAGTAAAGAAAAAACGTAGAATATACCACTGCTTCTCTTCCCGTGCAGTGTTAAAGCCCATCGAAGAAATGAGCGTAAATCTTAGGAGTCATGTTATAGGTGATGCGGCTAGCAAACCATCACTATTTTGATTCACCATTCCACCTATACTACTCACCCACAATCAAGCTAAACGTGGTCTTTAGGTCTTGTTACCTGAGGCTCTGTGTCCGCGTAAGGGATAAAGACGTCGTTTATGTATGTACGAATCACTGTTTATGTTTCAGGAAGTGGAGGCTGAGAACACGCTGGTGGTTGTACTGAGTTGCGAAGCCGCGGAGCTGCGCCTGCTCCTCACCTTCATGTATACCGGGGAGGTGACGGCGTCCAAGGAGGTCCTGCCGTCGCTGCTGCGGCTGGCTCAGACTCTGAAGGTGTCCGGACTCACTGACGCAGACTCTGTAAGTTTCGGAGCAACACTATTCGCACGTCTCTGTCACTGACTGCTGTGAGTAATTGGCATTGTTCATTTTTTTTAGTATGCTCCAATTCGAAAACCATTTCGAGGAAAACCATCAATTATCCGATTTATCTTGTCCGATTTCAAGAATACTTTATGATTGCAGATATTTTTGTAAAAGTACTTTGAACCTTTGTTTGACCGAACGACCGGGTTTTTAGACAGAATCCAGCATCGAATGTTTGCCACAAAAATGAAAAAAAAAGTTTGGCTATGGCAACTGTCACGTGTCACTGTCAAATCTAACAAAAAGGCAAAGCCGTTTTTTTTATAGCCAGCCGAACGAAGGCGATTGGGATTCTGTCTAAATTTACGAATTATCAAACAGCGAAAAAATATTTATTATTAATTAACAAAGCTACGTAAAAGCATAATATTCAAATTAGTTGCTTGAAATAGTCCATTTTATCAAATAAAGGTGTTAAAAGCACAGCTTAAAAAAAATGAACAATGCCAATTACAGTATACCAGTGGCGTGGTGTCCATAGAAGTCGATTTCCACAGGCATGGCTATTTTAAGGCAGTTAGGCACTTTTATTGTGCAGAATTAGAGGAAAAGTTTAGTTAAATGCCCTTCAGCTTGCTTTCTAATATACTTGACGCCACGCCAATTTACAGTACCTTAATAATAATTTAATCGTCTGCTCAAAGCATACCTGGTAAAGATCCCTTATAGGGATAACTCCGCCTTTGTACATACATACATATATGCACGCTCGGTTGCTGTCATACTTTGGCCATGTAATGCGAAGAGGAACTGAGAGTCTCGAGAAACTGGTCGTGTTTGGTGGAGCGGAATCAAGAGGTTACGGTCGCTCGCCAACTAGATGGACTATTTCGCCAATTTGAAAAATTTCGGCAATATGTGACCATTCGACATGCAGGGCGTGGACAGTATGAGGCTTCAGCGTAGATTCTGGTCGAGTTTGTAATGCAAACAGAATTGTCACCGACAATTGACCAGTTGGTGAAATAGAGGCCTGATAAGTCAGAGAAGCCACTGCCTCGAGCAAATTCCATCAAGCAGTAAGGCCAACAGATCGAGACCGGTGACTTGATTGACTAGTAGAGACTTTATACATCTCTAATATAGACTAATATAATTTAAGGCTCGGGGACCTTATACATCCCTTTTATAAATGTGTTTAGTTTAGGTAGAATTTACGACGTTCCGAATATAAGACGGACGTTCCGAGACCAAATGGGAGACGTTTTGGAAAAAAGGTCAGGTCAGGAGTACCCGAAATCGACGAGCATGTATGAAGAGATAGATGAATGTGGAAAAGCGAAAGAAGTAAAGAAAGAAAGTCTCTGCCTACCTGTGGGAATGAGGCGTGACGGTATGTATGTATGTATGCCGACGTGTCTATGTTTGACTGAATTAGCATGACAAATACCTACTATACAAATTCGAACATCCGCGATAATACGATGGGAAAGAATTTTGCACGACGTCTATATCGACACCTCCTAAGTATACTGAGGCAACTGCAAAATCTTGATTTTACAGGAGAGCCGTGCAAAGGTAAAATCATTTGTAACTTTTTAATCTGTAAAGTCAATTCCATAAAACTTTGGATTCGCTGGAACAAAAGTACCTCTTTTCAGACTACATATATGGAATTCTGAAATTAATGTTAGTTTTTGAGAAAATGGTAGATACACTAGTGTACGCGTATTTTACGTGTTCTGATTTGTGGTATACTGAGGCAACTACCCCTTGATCCAGTATACACCGTACTAAGTTAATTGTTATTTTTTTCTATTTTTCATTTAATAATTAGATAAATATGTTACATAAAGCCATACTGTTTAAAATAAATACGTAGCTCATGCTCAAATGCCCTCTATCATTATTTGGTCGACATATTAGTCACTTGCACCAGTATACGCTTAAATTAAGGTCGCTTACACCTGTATACTGTTAAACATATTTAATGTTTTGCTGTTTAAAACGGGAAATTATATATATATTTTTATTAATGATAATAGAAAAAAGTTTTTTTTTAATGAACAAACGTAAATTTCAAATAAAATCTGTTTCTATTATGTTCGTAAATATTTTAATCATAGTTCCATCATTCCTAAAAGTAACTTATTCAACAACCACAGTTTGAGCAATATTCGTTTTAGTTTAAAAATCAACATAAATCTATCCAAAATAGTCTTCTTTTCTTAATTATTGAGACTGTACTATTAAGTACTTATAAAAAATATAAAAACTTAAGTTGCTACTTCTAAAGGTTCGATTTATCATTAGCAAGGATTAATTCCTCATTTTTAACGCCTTAGTAGGATTCATCATTGCACCTTTATTCATAACTTCTAAAATTAAAAAATATTTATTTAAAAATTACAATATGAGGGATTACTAATGTTTGGCAAAGAATGTTCCCCAAAGCATCACATCGCAAATTTTGTTTCCCAAATTTTTATTTGGCAAAAATTCAATTGTCAAAACTACTTATCGCAATATTACAGTTATTATCGCAGAATATTTATCATTTAATATCAAAATCACAATTACGAGTAAGTGCCTTTATTCCGAATTGACAAGGTACTATTTCCTTTAGTCATCGTTTTTTGTGATCAATCTGTTGTAAAATTCAGTGTGTTGCGATGGTATTATATTATACCACAATTGTGGAGGGCAAAACCGTAACCGGATTGTATTTCTCATGTAGGTACATGTATGTACGCTTGTTGGAAGTACATAACAATGACCTCATAATTGGCTTAAGAAACATTAAAGTAGCGTACCACGAACGTTTGCCAATTGACAAACAAAAATTTAAAGATCTTAAGATCATTAATGATAACTATAATAGATAATATATATTATAACTAGAATAGAATAACATTAATGAATTTGATAATATCAATGTATAGCTTTAATGTACTTAATTAATTTGAAGGCATGTTTTGACATTATATTACAATCCTAGATTTAGATATTTAACTACTATTGTGTGCCCTTGCAGGGCGTCATGGACTGACTTAAAACAACGTTACCATCTTCATATGTATGTACATGACTTGACAATGAATAAATAAATAAATAAATAAATCTTTGTTGAAGTGGTATAATACCATCTCAACACACTGAATTTTACAACAGGTTGGTCACAAAAAACGATGACTAAAGAAAAATAATAGTACCTTGTCAATTTGGAATTAATGCTTTTACTCATAATTGTGATTTTGATATAAAATGATAAATATTCTAGTGCCATTATAATTAAGAGAGAAACGATTAAGACAGTTTTTTTTAATTTGTATCAATTTGTTAAGGTCAGTTGAATAACTTGTCAAGAAAAGCTTCATTTTGCAAGGTTACAAGTATAATAATCATTAATTTTACGGAAATCACAGTGCATTAGAAAATAAGTGGTTGTATCTTAGACAAAATAATTTAATTTCTATCGTAAAAGGTATATTTGACGTACGCCGCGTCGTTGGTCTCTCGCGTATACTGAGGCAACGTCAGGTTACACCACGCTTGTGCCGCCCCTCCACAATATCTGTACCGCGTACAGTGGTGCAAGCGACTTGCCTCATTATACAACGTACTGATTTACAAAATTGTGTTGTATACATTTATATACGTCACTTTATTTTCGAAACAAACAGGAATTTTACCATGAAATTTTTGTGGCAAGTAGATGTTAGTATTTTAGTCAAAATTATGTAAAAAACCGAAAATGTCAAAATGGTCACTTGCCTCAGTATACTTAGGAGGTGTCGATATGTTTTATGGTTTTGACTTTTTATTTAGTCTGAGCTGCAGAGCATATATTATGGGCTTATACCAAGAGCATATTATGCCTGATATTTGCGACCCATCTCGGCCTAACTCATCCCATTTGGTACATCTTAGCATATGCCTGAAACCCTCGCGGTCGTTCGGGATTTTGAAAGGTATTGAATTCATTTCTTCCGTGCTGGTCTGGGAGCAAAGAAAAAACATAGAATGGTCCAGTTGCTTCTCTTCCCGCGCAGGGGCCCGATTTTGGAAAGCACATGTGTGAAAATTAATACCACTCGAAAGTGGTATAAATCTGTTTATATCTCCAAAACTACAGCTTTAATCAAATTTTTGACTAGGTCACAAGATTAATGAGAGCCGCAAGTATCTTCTAAATTACTCGTGTTTCAAATTCAACGCAATTTTTCACCATTTTTCGAGTGGTATGTGTTTTCAAAAATCGAGGCCCTAATCGTAAAAGCATATCGAGAGAATGGGCGAAAATCATAGGAATCATGTTATAGGCAATGCGGCTAGCAACCCATCACTATTATGATTCCATTTTCCAACAACCGCAATTGGAAAACCCTGAGAAACACTTACAAGGATGTTCAGTATTTCACGGCTCTACTTGTTACGACTAGAAAGGGGTACTTGCTCAGTCTAAACTGAAGTTCACTAAAGATTCCTAAAATTACAGAACCCGACGCAGCCTCCCACGGAACCCGAGCCACTTGAACCCGACCAGCAGTCCCCGGTATACGACCAGAAACACGAACACGATATTAACGAAACAACTTCCAGAATATTCGACGATTTACCCAACAACAAGGTTAGTAGGTAACTTATTTCTATTATTGGTTGTCTGGAAGAGATCGCTATTAAGCGATAAGACCGCCTATTCTACTTCTACTCAGTCTACTTTGTTCTTTGTTTCTGTATTGTTTTGTACTGATTTGTGGTGTTTATTTGTATTGTATTGTATTATAGGGTCCCTAAAAGCATTAAGGAATTACGTCTCAAAGCTTCCGTGCTGGTCTGGGAGTAAAGAAAAAACATAGAATGTACCAGTTGCTTCTCTTCCCGCGCAGATGGTAAAAGCCCTCGAGGAAATGGGCATGGGAATCATGACTTTTATAGGCGATGCGGCTAGCAACCCATCACTATTTTGATTCCCCTTTCCACCTACACGCCCACAATTATGCTAAACGTGGTCTTTAGGTCTTTTTACCTTAGGCTCTGTCTACCCCGTAAGGGATAAAGACGTGACTTGTGTGTGTGTGTGTGTGTGTGTCCCAACCCTGGGCAGGTCACCTCTCATGAGACGGCTTGGGCTATAGTTCCCACGCGGGCCCAGTGCGGATGGGCTTTTACCATCTGCACGGGAAGAGAAGCTATTGGTACATTCTATGTTTTTTCTTTACTCCCAGACCAGCATGGAAGACTTATTTTATAATATTAATATTAGTTAGGATTAGTGTTAATTGTGAAATTACCGGCACAAGAGATTCTGTCGTACCCTTTGGGCTGGCAACGCTGCAATCCTCTAGTGTTGCGGGTGTCCATGGGTGGTGGTGCTCGCTTACCTTCAGGCGACCCACTTGCTCGTTGCCTTCCTTTTGGTATAAAAAATGACAATAGGCAAGAGATAATTTGTTTTTTTTAGGACTACGGAATAAGCGATGTGGTTCGGAGTGAAAAGGACAGACTGAGCAAGTTGGATCAAATAGTACAGAACCTATACAGCACGCACAAGATCGGCAGCCCAGTAGCCGGCCCGGTGACTCCACCGATCATGCCTAACTTAGGTAAGTACTTAACTAGTTGTACTGAGGTGGACCATCAGCAAGAAACTGCCCGTGGTCCACCCAAGTGATAGGCAGGTGGACCACGACCGACGACTGCTTTTATAACGCATGCATACCATAACATAACTTGTTTGTTTTTGTTCATTGTTTCGGTATTGTTTTGTACTGATTTGTGGTTGTTATAAGTGTGATGTTATGCGGGGACCGAAGTCCGAAGGAAGAGAGTTGAAAGTTGTATTGACGCATCCGCAAATGAGAAATTTCGTTGGCGCGACGTAGAACCATTGACAGCTGTCATTAGAACTGGCGCTAGCTCGTGCGTCGTAGTGTTTATGTTGTCGTCAACTAAGTGGCGTTAGGGTCGCTACAGATGATCCCCTAGCAGCCTTAAGGGCCCACAATGCTAGGGGGGGATCACTTGTTCCCGATCCCCCCCCCCTCTCGGAGAGGAGGTCCAGCTAGGGTGGCTGGGCCGGCCAGCGGGTGCCGTGGTTCACACTATGCTCCCATAGCACCCGCTGTCTGGCAGTTGAGGGAATACCGGAGGCTTTTAATCGGTATGCCTCCTCCGCCTCCCATATAGGAGGGAAGGAATGGAGGAGGAGAGTCCTATACACCCCGCCGTGTCGTCCCAACGGCACGGTGGATAGTGCGTAACAGCATTTTTCCTCCGAATAAAAAAAAAGGGTCGCTACAGATCTAAGCCAACACGTGGTGACTAAAACTGTATTTCACTTCCCCGTCATCCAGACCCAGAGCTCGACCGCAAATGGCGTCTCAACAGCTCAGTGTGCACCATCTGCAACAAGCGCCTCAGCAACCAGTACAACCTGCGCGTGCACATGGAGACGCACGCGGGGCGCCGGCACGCGTGCCGCGCGTGCAGCCACGTGTCGCGGTCGCGGGACGCGCTGCGCAAGCACGTGGCGTACCGGCACGCGCCCGCCAGGAGGGACGGCCAGTGAGGCCGGGGGACACTGTCCAAGAGGGCCCTACCCACTGGGACGCCAGGGCGACGTCTTCAGCTACCGTCTCCAAACATTTAGAGCCTTGCCTCACTGGGAAGTCATGGCGAGATATCGTATCCAACCATCTAGAGATCTATTGCCATACTGGGACGTCATGGCAACGTCTTCAGCTTCTGTATCCAATCAATTGGTATAGAAATGTATCTGCTGTCTCATTCACTAGGCGACGCTTTGGTGAAGGCTCATTTTTGTATCATACGTGGCTGGCGACGTCGTCATAGCGTCCCGGTGACACAGAATTCTAAAACTGTTTTTGATTTTTTTTCCCCGTCATTAAAAGCCTGACAGCTACCGACCCGTGGTCCAACTAATTTGTCCAACCCGGGAAATAATATTTTGTATCACTCAATATTTTAATACAAAAATAGGTTATAATAATAATAATAATAAAATCCATTTAATTCATGTAACTAAGTGACACATATGTTGTTAGTACTATACTTACACTAAGGGGTTAGTTACAATTATATATACACAACACATACAATAAACGTAAGATGGGGGCACAGCAAAGTAGGTACATACAATCTTACCAATATAAACCGACCGCTTAGATGAGTCCTCGCTCACGTGGTGCATGGGCGCGGGGTAGGACGACAAGGGACCTCTCTCGGTGCGGGCGGGTAGTGCGCCTGCCGCTCGCACAGAGAGATCCCGCGGTCGTCCCAACCCGCGCCCATGCATCGCACGGGCGCGGACTCATTTAAGCGGTCGGTTTATAGGTTAGGTTAGTTAGGTATCTTCACTTGCCCGATGGGCAAAATTCCCAGAAAAAGATCAGTTGGACAAACTGTAGTTGTAACACGGGTCGGAAGCGACCCTGAGCTCGACCGTGAGAGTCCTACCTCACCGGGACGCTAAAGCGACGCCGCCAGCTGCCGTAGCCAAAAAAACATATGGAAATGTATTGGCTGTGATTCACTTGGCGCTTAACGTCATATTTGTAGAGGATACGTAGCTGTCGACGTCGCCACGGCGTCCCAGTAAGTTAACGCCCTTAGTATACCAATATTTTGGCCTTTGTGGTCGCTACGATAAATCTGACACTCACCGTACGACCGTTGCTCTTTCCGCATTCACTGCCTGCTGTCAAACGAGACTTCTTCGGGTACCGTAAACGCACATATGCGTTCACCATATGGCAACTCCGTTGGGCTAAACTGATGAACGCATATACGCGTTACCGGCAGAGAATGTAACTTGCTTTCCCCACCGACACCAAAAGACATGTTTAGTAAGGATAGTTAAAATAAACTTGAACATACGTCATTATACCCGTCGTCATATCTATTTAGATTCCAAAAATAAACTACCTACATACATACATACATAAATCATGTCTTTATCCCTACGGGGTAGACAGAGCCTAAGATAACAAGACCTAAAGGCCAAGTTTAGCATGTTTGTGGGCGTATAGGTGGAAAGGAAAATCGATGGTCATGGGTTGTTAGCAGCATCGGCTATAACATGACTCCTAACATTTTCGCCCATTCCCTCGATGGGCTTTTATCATCCGCGCGGAGAGAAGCAATGGTACATTCTATGTTTTTTTTACTCCCAGATTAGCATGAAAGACTGTGACTAAACAAACTACCTATGTGTTGCTATAAAAATTAAATAGTATCACACCAGTAAATATTCACTTTTCTCAATGATTTACGCATATTTCTGTAACAGTTACATAGAAGAAGATTTCATATTATAATGGCAATGTGTCAGTTTAAGGTAAAATAAAGATTTGGCTTAAAGGTCCAGAAACCAAGCCATAAAATTCCAAAAAAAAACATTTTTTTATTGTTTTTATCGGGAACGTCACAATGACAATGACATTTGAGTGTGACATTCGGCCATTTTTTATATCTTTTTTTTTCTAATTGTGACGACGAGTATTATAATCCATATGCAGTCAATTTGTAATCAGCAAAAGACACCTAACTATTACTTTGAAGACTATTTTTTAACATTTTTCCCTGTTTTACCTTTTTATACTGTGATAAAAATCACTATGTATTGCTCAAACATTTAAAGTCATAAGTACAATAAAAATGAATGTTATTTTATCTGTTATAAATTGAGGTCACTTTGATCATTACTTTGTATTTAATATTAATTCTAGTCATATTTATTATTTATTTTCTATCGGTTTGTATTTAGTTTTAGGTTCACAAAAAGACAAGTAAAAAGACAATAATTGTAATAAACTTTTTTTCTATGACAATGCTTTTTTTTATATTATCTTCTTAGTTTATTGTAATATTTAACCGTTTTAATTTTAAACACGAAAATAGCGGGACGGTTAAGAAAACATATGATACAAGTGTATACAATTTATTTCTTAACCTAGTTACATACTTCATTTTAGTAGAAATCACGTAAAAAATCGAGAAAAAATACTTTAGAAATTAGTATAAAAATACTGTTTAGACACAATTACATATTATTTTGTTCACAATTCGTACGAAAATCTGTATATAAATGCTTATCCACACGAAGTTAGTATGCGGCTGGCGATCTCTAAGATCCAGATGTATAAATAATATACGGGACTGACTATTAACAAATGCTCATAGCAGATAAATTACTTATACCACGAACGAAATAAGACAAAACTGTCTTCACCATACAAAGGCGCGAACACTGAAAATGATCAAATATAGACGGCGTTCTTAAATTGCTAGAGGCGTTAAAAGCGGTCTTCAATGCAATTCCATTTTTGGGATAATAATGGCCCCATCGAACAGTGCGATGATTCCGCCAATGTCGAGGTTGGATAAGACACGGCTAGACGACTCTTGATCTTGAGCGGTAAGGTTGACAGTTCAGTGAGAAGCAGACTTAAATTATTCTAAGTTCTTGACAGACGCCTCAACTCGAGCCGTCAAGTATTCTTTGTAAGAAATTCCATACGGTAACGCACACATATCAGCATCGGAACAGCATCGCCTCGCCTCGGCACAAGCTAGCAGTGCGTGGGCAACTCGCTGTCACCGCAGGGACGACGCGCCTCTAACATCGGCGACCGTCGACGTTGACGGTTAACCGCCAACCAGTCGCGGCAAGCGCGCTGTAGCCGTTGGCTGACGGCGAGCCGATGAGGCGAGGCGCTGCCGTTCCGGTGCCGAGCGGTTGTCTGCGACAACCTTTACTAAGTTACGTAGACCTCATAAGTTTGTTGATTGATACAGCGCCATCTATCAGAAACTTTTGTACTAAGTTCGCGTGGCCGCACTTTTGTATGCCGATTTACAGTCCTGCCTTATTTCTTCCATGCCTATACTTACAAAAATGTAATTAAATACAACTCTGTCAAACACTTTGGCAACTTTTTCAGTAAAAAGTTGTTCAAGAAACTTCACACAGCAAATAAATAACACCGGCCAATCAACGAGGCTCTCGATCCTAACACTGCGTCGTTCAGCCAATCATAGAGAACCGCAAACAAAATGGCAGATCAATCGACACACATAAATGAATATATGTGAATAACTTAAGCAAATGACCTTTTGCATATGTGAGTAACGTGTGCGAATAGACAAATTGACGTTCCAAATTAGAAAAAACTGTTCCATATCAGTTCTGTACACTACTACATACAACAGGTCATTTACTTTAGTTTTTCACCTATAATAGAAGAAGCATTGACTATCAAACCTGGCTCTGACATGAATTACATTTCATCTATCTCTGTATATTATTATTGATACAAGAACCAATCAATGAAAGGATTCCCTTAACATTTTGTCTGGGGTATCATTGCTAGAACCGATCTCAAAAACACAGCTGAGATACTTCCCGCTAATTAATTTGGCATACTGATTACAAACACATATGTCATGGAGGAAACGCATTAATTAACATTTTAATAATCTCCATTAGTTCTGATTTATTAATGAGATCAATTTCAATGTCATTAAAAGCCAGCCCCCTTAAACTTAACTATAACACTCTGTTGGCAAAGATTTTGTAAGAAAATAAGTTTTCCCGCGTTACAAGCTTAACTTGTAACCGGCAAACATGGTGACATCAAGTCGTCAGTGGAATATAATAGTTACCTCCACCGATAGCTTAATTACGTCACTTGGAATTGTTTTATCCTAATTTGTATCCAGTTTTTGGTTATCCTATGTCGCTGCTTATAAATCACTAGCGCAGTCTCTGTTAGACTCTGAAGTTTTATCGAAAACATAAAGTTCATTAGATACAGTTTTACCCCTTATTCATAAACGCTTACGTTTGTCCTTATCTGTCATTTTGACATTCACTTTCACAGATAAGGACAAACGATTGCTAAGTTAGCAGAAGCCTACAAGCGTATAAATAAGAGGGTAGTGTACAATGTTTTGGCATCGGCTACACTCGGGAGATACGACAATTAACGAAGTGTTTGACATTTGATTGACACTTCCGAGCTCTCTCGACAGCAAACCGTTATTTTAGTACAACATGTAAGCACAGGAAAGCAGTAAGATTGATTTCTATATCCTTACATACCTCTTTCAGAAGATGGAGAGCACTTAATTTTCTTACAAAACCATCGCCTGTTAGTAACAAATAAATTACGTAATAAAACTGAGCATCTGATTAAGTTCACAACTTAACATTAGCAAAATAAATATGTTAGTTCGTAATATGTAAAAAAGCGTACTGTCATTGACGTTAGTGTTTGAAACATGACAGCCATTTTGTAAGACAATTTGAACTTTATACTAATATCAAACACTCGCCTAGTTAAGGAATCTACTTTAACTTTTTTAATATTTAATTAACGCGGATAGCGTACCGTTGACTGAAATGTTTGACATTAGTATGGCAACTTGATGTTTTCTAAAAATGTACCGTCTGTTGAGTTTAGGCCTTCGGGACGGTCCAGATGCGAGTGTTGGCGTCCTGTCCCACGGACACGACTGTCTCGTCGTCCAACCACGTCAGACCCGTGATCTGAGACTGCGGGTGCGCGTCTGTTAAAAAAAAAGATTATTGTTCATAGGTGGAATAATGCGACATATAACATGACACATCGGGGCTTGGTGTAGATCAAAAGTGTCAGAAGACGTATCGCACACCTAGTATAAAAGAGTATCAACACGACACAATAATCATCATCATCATCAGCCAGAAGACGTCCACTGTTAAACAATTGTCTTCTCACCGTTTAAACCTTCCCTGTAGTTGCACAAATAATTCAAAACCAAAGTTATTCCCCCTAAATTATTAAACCTTTGTCCTGTCAATCGTTCAAAAGTTAACTAGAAGAAACCCCTTTTTAGGTATAAGTTCGCCTTTTTGCATTAGTGTTGTCCTGTATTCATATTTTTCATGTGTTTTATGTACAATAAAGAGTTATACATACATACATACATTATTCAAATCGGTACAACCATAAATTTACGAGTTTTAGCGAGACAAACGAACAGCAATTCATTTTTATACTATAAAATACATATAGATAATATAGATGAGGCTCTATCTATCCTGTAAATCAGGGGTGGCCAACTTGATTAGAGCCAAGATCTCCTGTTTACTAACGAAACCCTGTGCGATCTACCAATTACATACTTCATGAAACCTTAAATCAGCAGTTGGTGATTACGTTGCGCAGTCTGGTCTACGTATTTATATTTTTTGCCTTGCCACGATCGACTGGACTAACAGTCGCGATCGACCGGTCGATCGCGATCGACCTGTTGGCCACCCCTGCTATAAATAATGTGATTTACGTATGGTCCATTCTATGACTTACTCTTGATAGTGATGTGCTTGGCGGGCTGTTCCACGCTCCACACGATGATGCTGGTGTCCAGAGAGCCCGACGCGACCCGCGTGGAGTCAGGACTGAACGCGACGCAGTTCACTTTGGCGGTGTGGAAGCCCCACTCCTTGTTGTGGGCCAGCTGGAAGTAAAATCATCATCATCATCTATTTATAGTTAAAGTGGTTTCGCATTATGGGTCTTGTGTAGATACGCAGTATTTACTAGCGCTAGTTACGTTGTTTTGCACTATGGGTCTTGTGTAGATACGCAGTATTTACTAGTGCTAGTTACGTGGTTTTGCACTATGGGTCTTGTGTAGATACGCAGTATTTACTAGTGTTTGTTACGTGATTTTGCACTATGGGTGTTGTGTAGATACGCAGAATTTACTAGTGCTAGTTACGTGGTTTTGCACTATGGGTCTTGTGTAGATACGCAGTATTTCCTAGTGCTAGTTACGTGATTTTGCACTATGGGTGTTGTGTAGATAAGCAGTATTTACTAGCGCTAGTTACGTTGTTTTGCACTATGGGTCTTGTGTAGATACGCAGTATTTACTAGTGCTTGTTACGTGATTTTACACTATGAGTGTTGTGTAGATACGCAGTATTTACTAGCGCTAGTTACGTGGTTTTGCAGTATGGGTCTTGTGTAGATACGCAGTATTTACTAGTGCTAGTTACGTGGTTTTGCACTATGGGTGTTGTGTAGATACGCAGTATTTACTAGCGCTAGTTACGTTGTTTTGCACTATGGGTCTTGTGTAGATACGCAGTATTTACTAGTGCTTGTTACGTGATTTTACACTATGAGTGTTGTGTAGATACGCAGTATTTACTAGCGCTAGTTACGTGGTTTTGCACTATGGGTCTTGTGTAGATACGCAGTATTTACTAGTGCTAGTTACGTAGTTTTGCACTACGGGTGTTGTGTAGATACGCAGTATTTACTAGTGCTAGTTACGTAGTTTTGCACTACGGGTGTTGTGTAGATACGCAGTATTTACTAGTGCTTGTTACGTGATTTTGCACTATGGGTGTTGTGCAGATACGCAGTATTTACCAGTGCTAGCTACGCGGTATCGCACTACCCCCGACGATTTGTTACCTTGTACTCCTCGGTGCTGTACAGCATGACCTTCCTGTTGGCGTCGCTGGCGGCGAGGTACTTGGAGTCTGCGCTGAACCTGACATCCGTGACCGGTCCCAGGTGCTCCAGCACCACGCCGGCGGTCAGCGTGCGGATGTCCAGCGTGTAGATGCGGACCTTGTTGTCAGCGCCTGGGACAAACAGCGCACGTTAAAATGGAGTTTTTGTTCAAGGGTAAAAACGGAGTCCCATCTCATCTGCTTTTAGTATTTGTTGTTATATAGGCTTCTGCTAACTTAGCAATAGTTTGTCCTTATCTGTCAATTCACAGTACAGATAGCAAACCATACTTCCATGCTGGTTTGGGAGTGTAGAAAAAACATAGAATGTACCAGTTGCTAGTCCCGCGCAGATGGCAAAAGCCCATCGAGGGAACAGGCGAAATTCTTAGGCATCATGTCATAGGCGATGCGGCTAGCAATCCATCACTATTTTGATTACGCTATACGCCTACAGTCATGCTAAACGTGGCTTTTAAGGTGTTGTTACCGCAGGCCCTATCTATCCCGTAAGGGATAAAGACGTGATTTGTATGAATGTGGTGCTCACCGCCAACCGCCACGTGCCTGGACTTGGGGTCGATGGCCACGCAGGTGGGCTCGAAGTCCAGCGCCAGGGACGACTGCTTGCTGTTCCCGATCAGCACTTGCAACTGGAACAAATACCGTACAAATAAGGAAGGTTTTTTACTTACATAGTTGTAGTTTGGAAGGGAATTAAGGGAATATCCTCCGTGCCAGTCTGGGAGCAAAGAAAAAACATAGACCAGGACGACCGGATGGCCTAGTGGTTAGAGAACCTGACTATGAAGCTTGAGGTCCCGGGTTCGATCCCCGGTCGGGGCAGATATTTGTATGTAAAATACGAATGTTTGTTCTCGAGTCTTGGATGTTTAACATGTATTTAAGTATGTATTTATCTATATAAGTATGTTTATCCGTTGTCTAGTGCCCATAGTACAAGCTTTGCTTAGTTTGGGGCTAGGTCAATTGGTGTCAATTGTCCCAAGATATTATTATTATTATATTATTATATAGAATGTACCAGTTGCTTCTTCCCGCGCAGATGGCAAAAGCCCATCGAGGGATTGGGCGAATATCTTAGATATCATGTTGTATAGGCGATGAGGCTAGCAAACCATCACTGTTTTGATTCATCTTCCATCCATATGGCCACAATCATGCTAAACGTCTTTAGGTCTTGTTACCTTAGGCTCTGTCTATCCCGTAAGGGATAAAGACGTGATTTATGTATATAAGTATGTATGTATTAAAGGAAGGGCATCTGTCGCCGTCAATAGGGAATATTATGATTTTTTTCATGGCTTTCATTAAAACCTCATTTATGTAATAAACAATTTGCACAAACGTGGCTTGTAGGTATCTGTTACCTTAGGCTCTGTCTACCCCGTAAGGGATATAGACGCGATCTGTGTATGTATGCACAATTAAAGAAAAATCTTTTTCAAATAATTATAACAACCGAGATATAGTTACACAAACTTATAAAACACGTATAAAAGTCGAGTGATCTTGGCGGCAGCGAAACGAACACTAGCCGGCGCTCTGCTCGCGCGGCTACTCGACGCAACTGACAGCGGCGCACAACTACCCTCGTTTTCATCGTCATCTCATGACTACGAACTAGTCCGAAACATGTCGAGCGTCACTCGACTTTTATACGCGAGTTATCGGTTAGTGTAACTACGATTGAGTCTCACGGTAGTTTCATGTTGAAACCGAGATAATAAGCTATCAAAGATCTGTCTATCTCTTTCTGGGAAAAAAGAATTTTAATATGGAGTTCATAAGGGCGTTGTGACAAATGACGTCTCTCTCTAATCGCTTAACTTTCCTTTTTGTCATATTTTTTACGATATTTTCATATTTTATAAGGGGTGCGAGTCGGGTTACCTCCGCGTGTGGTCAAGAGCAGCGGTTCGTTTTTGGATCCGTCCGAGGGGATGAGCAGTGCTTGGTCCGGTGCACCCTGGGCATCGGTTAATAATTATCCGTTGGCTAAGAGCCCGACCGGTGGCGGGGAGGAGGGGGGTGGGTCATTAGACCGCGTTCTACCGTACAACGTTGCCGACATTTTTGTGACAAGATTTTTGAACACTGTATTTATTACTTCGACATTGGCGAAATCATCGCATCGATCGAAGGGGCCATATAAAAAAAAGAAGAAGTAGCATAAATACGAAAATAACTGACTGTCTTGCCTGTTACGCTTTCACGCCGAAACAACTGAACCAATTTAATGGAATTTGGTGCGGAGATAGTTTCAGTTCCGGGGAAGGACATAGGATAGTTTTTGTCCCGGAAAATTGCTTGGTTCCCGCGGGATAGCGATCAGCGAATTCAGCGCAGACGGAGCCGTAGGCAGCAGCTAGTAGAAAAAATCCATAACTTATACTTTCAGGCATTACTTTATGGAGTTCCGAGGTGAAGTTTTCTTTAAATGCATATACCCTATGGTCTTCGTGAATTTGTCTCACCTCTTTGACGGTGGCGATGATGGTGGTGTCGTCCTCCAGGATGTGGTCCATGCCGCGCGGCTGCGAACCCAGAGGCACCACCACGTCCGTGTAAGTTGGCACTTCCCCTGCGCACACATACGTCATCATTAAAGACCGGATTATATGCATTTGCATATTCGCATATGCATTTGTATATTTCAGCCATTCTCAGCGGTATAAGCATATTTTACCTAAGATCTAGTTATGATGCATATTATCGGTACATTTACAATATTTTTCACTCACCTTGCGTTCCGAAATGCGACCAAATTTAATAACAGTCACAGAATATAAGGGCTATTGAGTAATAATTGTGACTTTTTACTGCATTTCGGAACGCAGTCAGTAGCCGCGCGCGTCTTTTGTTTTGACAGTTGGGCATTTTTTTTTTTTTTTGTACCTTGGCTTTTTGACCTGTCCAGTGACTTTGTCATCCTATTAAATCGTGTAAGTATACGTGCAAATTTTTGGTTTAAGATTATTTATTAGATAAATAAACTATTTATGTTTTTAATGATATCAATACAATAATTATCAATTAATGTTCAATTTACTAGTTTTTCTTAGAATTTGTGTTTGGAGATCCCCGATTTTACCGTGTCCATGCCTAAAAGTCAAACTTCAGACATCAGTTTAAACTAGTAAAAAAAATATCTCACGTATGGCAACGTTTGTAGTGGGTAGTGCAGAAACCTTATTTTCTAAATAGGACCTTGTCGTCATTGCTTTAAACTAAAAAATTTTGAAAAACCTATAATTTAATGTGTCCGAGAAATCGAGAAAAGGGGAATATCCCCCTATCCGTTACCAAGTATATACACATCGGCGAATTTTTATGGGCGAATCACATGTTTATTTTGATCTAGCATCACCATTTTTCATGTAGCAATACAGTACGGTTTGTCAAAACGATCCGTTTCTGCTAAAATCGCCAGAGAGTAGCGTGTTGTGTGGTGGTCCAGAAACTTTCTCCCTTCTCCGTTACCAGAATATGAAGTATGACTTTGTTTATCTTTGGCGTAATTCAAGTAACTTGATCATTATTTATTTGTCAATAAGATTTCGTTTGAATACCTTCGTATTTAGAAGCCAAATGTGTTCCTAATCGTATTTTAAACTGTAGTGTTTGTTTCGTTACTTACTTTTCGTTACTACATTTATAGTCACGTATAAGGGGAACATAAAAAAGTAACGAAAGGGAAGCATTAAGCCGCGACCACAATTGGAATTGAAACACAATATTATTATTAACTATGAATACAATAAAATTCTGGTATTTAATGTTTTAGTTTTTTATTTGACATCTTTACCATACTATTATTAGGCCAGGGTCGATACCTTTGAAAATCATAAAAGTAAAATAAAATTATAGTAGGATGAAACCCATTACAAAAGGTAGAGAATATTACAAAATGAAAGGAAAACTAAATTACGGGCGATTTGAGGTCGGAAAGGGGAAGGGGGTGAGTTTTTAAGGGTGAAAAACGGTTTATCTCGATTTCCGGCCAAACTACAAGTCTTATGAAAAAAAGTTAAATTGCAAAGTTGTAGGTAATAAAAAGATAAAGGTAAAGACTTTTATTCTTACACTTTTTCCACATAACCTCAAAATGTATGTGAAAAGTTCAAATAACCAAGTTTTTGGTTTTTTATTTTTATCTTTTACAAATAAAAATATTTTTTTCCCAAAATTTGGTGAAAACTTACCTTTTTATGTCCCGAACATACAGTAATTTTTTTGATTTAAAAGATTCATTTTTTCACCTTATTTTGACTTAATATCGAAAAAGCAACCTAATTTTCAATCGAAAATTTTCACGTCTAAATATCTGCTTTTTTAAAAAAGTCGATGGCCTTTTTGTTATTTGAAATCTCTACTTTCTGATGGTATAAAAAATATATATATAAACGCTAGCCTTATAATCTTCCTGTTCACTTTGCTTAGGTACTTAGATAAACTTGTTTATTAATGACCTTTATAACAGCAGCCTTATGATTTCGTTACCATCCTTTTCGTTACTGTCCGTTTTTAAAACACAACATATATTTTTTTATCTCATAGAAAATGAAGTAGGGTTCTTATTTTATATGTGCAATCGATAATTAATTAGTTCAGGTTTTTGGAAAAAAATAAGAAATCTTATAAGCTTCGTAGTTTTGAAGTGGCAGAGAAAATAGTGAGACGTTTTTGCCATTAGGTAACGGAATGGATCAAATATTATGTTGTTCTTTCAAATTTGTGAATATTTCCTGGTAAACATGAATAATTATGATAATTTACTACATTTGTAAGAAAATAAAAAATTAATCTACTTATTTATACCTTCGTATGATTTAATATCGTTAAAAGTTTATGGTAACGAAAGGGAGGAAAATTCGAGGCTAACCCATATTAAAATCAGAATATTTCTTAAATTCCCGCATATTTTACAATACTATTGCCTAATAAAGGTACCCAGGACTATTAAAAATAGTTCAGTCACCTAATAGTCACTAATTATTTATAAAACGAAAAAACTCTTATAAAATCGTTGGTAGCACTTTGAAAAAAAATGCCCAGTTACGATAATAAAATGAAAGAGACAGAAGAACGCCGCGCTCGCCTACTACAAAGTCGTTCCACCTATTACGCATATAAATTGTTACTTGTTCCTTGTGTGGGATTCCTAAAATTTATCATTTTGTTAACGTAAAACATCAACAACCCAAGGAGTGGGAGTCCTCGTGGTCTAACGGGGTGAACGCGTAGTGGAGGGGCTGTGTCTTTAAAACCGGCCGCACTCTCAGAATCTCTCTCTTACGCCAGCGACCCCTTGTTAAAAGGAACCTCTGCCCGTTTGAACAGCCAACTTGCCTATTTTGTTCCTCTTCATTTAATCACGCGAATTGTGTTAGATTTTAAGTTCATTTAAAGTTAATTTGCCTAATCTTGTAATTGGAAAATAAAGTGTTTTTGTACAGTGTTATTATTTCTCTTAAATACTAAATCGTTTCTTATTCTATATCAGAAGTGGGATGTCGTTATCTTGCGTTCTGATCGCTTAACTACCTGACATAAGGCAGATTGGCTACTTCATAATGGCAAAAAAAAAAAAAAACATCAACGACATTTAAATTTTAACGGTTTTTTTTGACTACGCGAAGTTGTAAGGGTAAGATCTGTGTACCTACATGAGTCCAGTTATGGGTGAGTACGTTCCAATTTGTTCACCGCGATTGTATAAATAAATGACGTGTGATCATTGAAAATTTTCGCTTTGTATTTTTGTCGATTAGGCACTTGCAATTTTGCTTAGTTGTTACCAACTAAAGACTTGAGTCGTGTTAGTGGCCAATCAGTGTTTTGCTTCTTTTAAAAGTGTACTTCTTTAAGATTAAATTGCTTTAACTGCTTTTGAAATTCTGCTACCTACCGCTACTTTAATTGACTTTGCCGTAGCCTAGCCATATTTAAAAGGATGCCGAATAATAACCGGCATAGTAGAAGCCGTTCTAGAAACCGAGATCCCCGTTCTAGAAAACGCCGTTCGCGTTCTGAGTCTGGAGATCGAGATTCGCGTTCCAGGCATACCCGCAAACGACGCGGTACTTCAAAAAAAATATTAACCGAACAAATGCATCAAATTCTAGATCGACTGACTTCTTTGGAAGACCGACGTGACCCTTCTTTGTCACAACAACGCGAGCCGAGTGCCAGCGCACCCTCGATGACACCGCCGCGGCCGCAGGCGCGCGAGCCTGTAGTCACGGGCCCGGAGGATGCGGAGCACCGGGAGTCGGGGGTCCCGACGTCGCCGGGGCAATCCGTGAGTGCTGCTGCGGACCGTGACCTCAACGCGACGGATCGTATAGTCGAGGCTATACGGTCAATCAATACTACGGTAAGATCGAACCATTCGTACTATATTTCTAATTTCGATCCAAGCGTCAACGATATAGACACCTGGTGCGACGAAGTAGACCGTGCTAAGACTTTAAATAACTGGAGTGATAACGAGTGTTTGTCTCGCATTGGGAATTGTCTTAAAGGTGACGCTAGGACGTGGCTTAATGAATGGGTGACTCATGACCGTGGCTGGAACAATTTTAAGAAAGAGTTTAAACCCTTGTGTCCTAAAAATCCAGACGTTGCTAATATCCTGTACGAGGTCATGAGCACTAATTCTGACAAGTACCCTACATATGCCGATTATGCTCGTCGTTCTTTATTAAGGTTGCGCATTGTTAAAGGGTTGACCGATGAGTTAATGTCTGCAATAGTTATACGAGGTATTACGGATCCACAAATTCGTGCATCAGCCACTAATTCAAAATTAAAGCCGAATGACTTGGTAGAATTTTTTTCGATTTACGTAAAGTCAAATGCGTCAGTACCTACGAAAAAGTGTGCAACTACCCTACGTAATGATCGATTTTCAAATTCAAATCATGACTCAGTTGCTCGTAAACGTAAATTTGCTGATGGTAAATGTTTCACATGCGGTCAACGTGGCCATAGGCAATCTAATTGTCCTAAAAGAACTAAAACTGTGTCTAAGGGTGACAATAGCAGTGAGAACATCCAAAAGAATGACCGTGTAATCAACTCAAATAAATCCGAACCGTGTGGTTTCTGTAAAAAACCAGGCCACAAAATAGAATCGTGCTTTGCGAAAATAAAATCAGAGTCTCGCAATACTAACAACGTTAACTTTTGTCAGGAAAACCCTAATAATAAAAATAAAGATATTGCGGTAGCAGTTATACAGGGGATTCCCGTGGATGTTCTCATTGACAGTGGTTCGAGTATTTCTCTAATTTCTTCATCTCTATTAAAACATTTCAAATGTGCGTGCAAGCCCGCCTTTAAAGTTTTAAGAGGTATCGGTGGGCAGGAAATTGAATCAACTTATTACGTTACCCTACCAATAGAATTTAATGAAATCACTCTAGAAGTAGACTTGCACGTAGTGTCCGCTGAATCCATGAACACGCCTATTATTGTCGGTACTGATGTATTAAATCGAGAAGGCGTTACGTACACACGCACGCGCGATCAACAACATCTGACCTATGAGCCTGATTTTACAAACGATGTAAATTGTACTTTGGCGTCAACGCAGATTCCGATTGAGACTTCTTTGATAGGCCAAGACTTACAAAAACTGCTCGATTTGATTGCCGAATTTTCAAAGTTCTTCATTACTGGAACTGCTACCTCTACCGTCAATACTGGTAGCATGTCAATTAAATTGAATAATAATACGCCAGTAACATATAGACCATACCGGCTCTCATACTCTGAGACTTTGAAGGTTCGTGAGATCATTCGAGAGCTTCTTGGAAAAAACATCATTAGAGAATCTGAATCGGAATATGCGAGCCCAATCCTTCTGGTCAAAAAGAAGGACGGCTCCGATCGCATGTGTGTGGATTACCGCAAACTGAACGAGATCACAGTTAAAGATCGTTTTCCACTACCGTTGATCGACGATCACATTGATCGGTTGGGCAAGCATACATTTTTTACTAGCCTTGACATGGCTACAGGGTTTCATCAGATTCCAATGAACGATGACTCTATACAATTTACAGGGTTCGTAACGCCTGAAGGGCATTACGAATACTTAAAAATGCCTTACGGCTTGGCTAATGCCCCTATCGTTTATCAAAGAGTTATGTCTAAAACTCTTCGTGAACACTTGGAATCTGGTAAAACCTTGGTATATATTGACGACGTCCTAATATTAAGCGAGACTGTAGATGAAGGGTTAATCACTCTACGCAAGGTACTGCAAACTTTGACTGAATCAGGCTTCTCCATTAATCTGAAGAAATGCTCCTTCTTGTCAACTAAAGTAGAATACCTAGGTCGTACTATAAGTCAGGGTCAGGTACAACCGAGCGAACGAAAAGTAAAGGCCTTAGTCGAAGCACCTATACCGAAAAATGTCAAGCAGGTGCGTCAATTGTTAGGTCTGGCTAGCTACTTCCGCCGCTATATTGCTGGCTTTGCCACTAAAACTGCTCCTATTGCTAAATTGACAAAGAAAGGTGTGCCATTTTTCTGGGATAGTGAACAAGAAGAAGCACGGCAAAATATAATTTCGCTGCTTACTAGCGAACCCGTGTTGGCTATTTACGACCCCGACTTGCCTATTGAAGTCCATACGGACGCAAGTTCTATTGGCTATGGTGCAGTGCTTCTTCAGGTTCACGAAAAAGGTCATAAACGAGCGGTAGGCTATTTCAGCAAACGAACCCAAGGTGCTGAGCCAAGGTACCATTCCTATGAGCTCGAGACCTTGGCTGTTGTTAAAGCCTTGCAACATTTTAGACACTACCTGTGTACGATCGGTATCGTACAGAATTTTGCTAACTCTGCGACCTACTTTAACGCATAAAAATACAATATAATTAGTTGACGATTAACGCTGATCGCGACAGGCCACAGTAGAGCATTTTTAAGTAAACTTGTGACTTTATAATAAACTTATGTACTTTACGTGAAACTGTGGTTTTGTGGTCAACTCCAACTACTACTATTAACTTTCCTCAACCCTTCCGGCCATACATTTTGGTCCTTCGAACCTATAACTAGTGCGTTTTTTTGTGACGTTGGCGAATCAGTTTGACTGGCTTCCCACAAGCGGGTTCCACCAGTTAAATTGGAAAGGCGCATACGAAACGGAGAGACGTGCGAAGTGATACCAGGATTCCTGCACACTACGGAATTTTGGAGAACTGGTGCCAACGGCAATACATCCAACTTAACAACCTACGGTCAATAAGCAAGCAAGGTAACTAAACTAACTAACTATGGGTCAGAGAGTTGAGGAACTCATCGCTCGTCAAGAAGCAACGTTTCTTGAGATCAAACAACTGTGCGTGAACTACAAGAAAGATGGCTCCGAACGGAAGACTTTGGAGTACTTGGAAAAACGACTAACGTTACTTAACGCTACCTGGGAGCAATTTACTCAGAATCATGTTATCTTGGAATCATGTGGCAAATCTGATCAACAATACTTTGTTGAAGGTGTTTTCAATAAGACGAAGCTTATGTACGAAGAAGTTATAACGGACATAACCAACAGGAAATTCCAGTTGTTGTCCGCAGCTAAGACAACATCGGCAGAGAAAGGAGCACCAACGCGAATGCCAGCAACTGCAGGGAAGAGTGGCTCGTCTAAGTTCAACTTCGACTTCGCAGGTGTTACGTTTCATGTACCACCACCTAAAACTAAAGACAATAATGATAAGCAACAAGAGTTATTGAGGCAGCAATTCTGTAACTTCAGAGCCTTCGAACGTACGGTGAATAAGATGGATTTGGAGTGTATCGCTGAGAAATGGGAGCTGGAAGATAACTTGAACATGTTAAAGAACAAGTGGGAGCACATCGAAAAAATAAACTGGGAACTAGACTACATTCTACAAGATGATGAGAATAACTATAAACAGAAGTACTTGGCAATGGAAAACATTTATGACAATTTAAGGAAGCAACTTAACCACAAAATTTGGAATAACTCACACTATGAGAAGGCGACGCCGAAAATTGTAATTCCCGACTTCTATGGAAATTACAATCAATGGACGACTTTCAAAGACCTCTATACAGAGAGCGTTCACAACAACCCTTTACTTTCAAGCGCCCAGAAAATGCAACATCTCAAGACAAAACTCAAGGGAGAAGCTGAAAAACTGGTGCAACACCTTGGCATCGGCGCTGAGAATTATAATTCCTGCTGGGAGATACTTACGCATCGCTACGATAACAAGCGACTACTTTTTACGTCATACATGAACACGCTACTTAACCAACCTGCAATACAACAAGCAAATGCTGCAACCATCAAAAAACTACATGATGTCATGCTGGAGTGTCTAAACGGTCTTAACAACATTGGACTGGACGTTACGACTTGGGATCCAATTATTGTTTATCTTTTGGTGCAAAAGCTCGACAGTGAGACTTACAACGAATATATGAAAGATCTGAAGGAGCCAAGAGAGCTACCTAATCTGGACGAATTTACTACATTTTTGGAAAACAAGTTTATGGCACTAGAAACACTACAAAACGGCAACAACCAAAAAACTACCCAATCTTACAAACAACCCCAGAACAAACAGACAAACGCAAGTAACATTCAATCGTCACGGAATAATTACACTCATAAAAACTATAATGCACCAAGGTCATCGTACTTTAACAAGCCTCAAACGATGCCTAACGCCTTCGTAATGACAGCACGAAAATGCCCTCTCTGCAAAACTGATCATGTGTTAATGCAGTGCAGCAAATTTTTGCATATGAACACAACTGGACGTCATGACGCTGTTCGGAACTTACGACTTTGCAAAAACTGTTTGTACAGTCATGGAGAAAAGCAATGTACGTCTGTAAAAAGATGTAAAGTATGTAACAAAAATCATCATACACTTATGCATGACGCGGAGAACCACCGTCAAGCAAACAACCAAGCTTCAACTACACATGCTGTCAACAACGTAACTAACGAGGAAAAGGAAGTTTTGTTGTCAACTGTACTACTGAAAGCGAAGACTGTGGATGGAGATTTTATTAAACTACGGGGGCTACTGGATCAGGGCTCACAAGTAAGCCTGATAACGGAAGATGCAGCTCAACGTCTTAGATTACCGAGGCGAAGAGGAAACGCCGTCGTGTCGGGAGTTGGAGCTCTATCAGGAAACTGTAAAGGATCACTGCGTTTGGAATGCAAATCAATACACTCGGATTATCAATTCCAGATGGAAACATTGATAATGAAGAAACTTATAGGGAACTTACCAACAACTACGTTTTCTAAGGATAACTGGCACTACTTAGAAAATTTAAAACTAGCTGATCCTCAATTTAACATCTCGGGACCTGTGGACCTACTTCTAGGTGCCGACATTTACTCAGAACTTATCCTTAACGGAATCATGAAAAGCGACCACACCAACTACCCCGTCGCTCAACAAACTAGAGTCGGTTGGATCCTGTGTGGAAAAGTCAAGACGTTCAACTGCCTCGTCACGCTTAACGATCTAGAAGACCTGTCTCGCTTCTGGGACACGGAAGAAATAACTGAAGGTCAAAATTATTCAAACGAAAGAGAATTTTGTGAAGAATATTTTACAGAAACTACAACTAGACTTCAAGACGGAAAGTACGTGGTTCAGATGCCTATGAAACCTAACTATGAAGCTAACTTAGGGGACACGAAGAAACAAGCACTAGCCCAATTTCTACAACTGGAAAGAAAAATGAACAAAAACGAAAACTTTGAAAGTAGATACAAAGACTTCATTAACGAATACATTACCATGGGACACATGAAACCTGTACCTATGGGAACTTCAACTAAAAAAACGATTATATTTAACACATCACGGTGTAATGAGAACACAATCCACTACGACGCCACTAAGAGTAGTCTTCAACGCCTCCGGCAAAAATACATCGGGGTACAGCCTTAACGATCTCATGTACACCGGCCCTAACCTTCAAAAGGACATGCTTACCTTGATAATCAACTGGAGAGTACATAAATACGTCTTCACGGCAGATGTCGAGAAGATGTACCGACAAATTTGGCTGCATGAAAATCAACAAGAACTACAAACAATAATCTGGCGAGACTCTCCCAAGCAACCGCTGCAGGAGTGGCAGTTGTGCACCGTCACGTACGGTACGAAGTCCGCACCTTACCTCGCAATGCGCACCCTTCACCAACTGGCAAAAGATGAGTACAAACAGCATCCGGAAGCTGCAGAGGTTCTTCGAAACTACTTCTATATGGATGACCTGGTCTACGGACAAGACACCGTTGACTCCGCGAAGAAATTAGTAAGAGAATTAGTCGAACTTCTGAAAAAAGGCGGATTTAACTTGAGGAAGTGGAGAAGTAACGAGCCTACTATTTTAGAAGACTTAGAGGCTGAACAAAAATGCAACTCAAATGCTAACTTTATAAAATTTAAATTATACCAGCCACACATTGGCGTTACGTGAAGTCGGAAGAAAACGCAGCAGACTGTGCAACTAGAGGTCTCTCACCCACTAATCTTTTGACTTTCAACTTGTGGTGGGAAGGTCCGATTTGGTTAAAAACATATACTTCAGAGATACTTAGAGCCAATTTACAAACATACACTACTAAAGATGGGCAAAAAACATATTGTTACGCAACAAAGAATGACCACGTTTGCGAAACTACAAATATGTTATTAAATAAATTCAGCAATTTGAAGCGAGTAATACGAGTGCTTGCATGGATACTGCGAATAAAGCGAGTTTTTTGCAATAAACCTAACACAACTAATAACTTAACCGACTGCGACAAAAAAGGAGTTATGACTTTATCGCCGCAAGAAATTACTGAAGCTACTCAACTTATAATCAAGCAGGTGCAAAGACAGTATTACACCGATGAGATAGAACATCTGAAGAAAACCGGAGCAGTATCAACCAGAAGCAGCCTACTTAAGCTGACACCATTTCTCGATGAGAACAATATCCTACGAGTTAGGGGACGCCTGGCTAACTCCATGTTGCCACCAGAAAGCAAACATCCTATTATCCTTCCCGCTACAGGAAGATTAACAGAGCTGATTATACAAGAGGCGCATCGAGAAACACTACACGGTGGCGGGAGACTAAGCTTGGCACACTTACGCCTCAAATTTTGGATTGTTGGAGGACGCACGACTGTCAACAAACAACTACGACTATGCGTAAGATGTCACCGGTTCAAACCACATAAGAACGAACAACTAATGGCTGACTTGCCAAAGGAGAGAGTGTTACCTTCAAGGCCCTTTACGAGAACTGGAGTAGATTTCACAGGGCACGTTGAGGTAAAGATCAACAAGGGGAGAGGTGTCAAAACATGCAAAGCCTACATAGCTTTGTTCATTTGCATGGTGACAAAGGCCGTACACCTAGAACTAGTGTCGGACTTAACCACGCAAACTTTTCTAGCTGCCTTCAAAAGGATGTGTGCACGCCGAGGCACGCCAAAACACGTTTATTCTGACAACGGCCGAAACTTTGTAGGAGCAGCAAACTTGCTCCAAAAAGACTTTGAACTTCATCAAACTTTCCAAGCTTTGGAATTCCATGACGAAATGACCCACCTGCAAGTACAGTGGCACTTTAACGTACCCCTATGGGCATCAGCGGGAGGCCTGTGGGAATCAGGAATATGTTCAATGAAATATCATCTGAAACGTGTCCTTGGCGAGCATAAGCTGACATATGAACAGTTTACAACTTTACTGACACAAATTGAGGCGTGCTTGAACTCACGTCCCTTGTGCCCTCTCACGGAGGATATCGATGACCTGGAATACTTAACTCCAGGGCATTTCCTAGTAGGAGGACCCCTACTATCACTACCCCAAGAAGAAGAGGAATTTAATCACTTCGACTTAAGGAACAGATGGAGACTTATTGAACAAATGAACTTACATATTTGGAAACGGTGGTCGACCGAGTACCTGCACCAACTACAGCAACGCTGCAAGTGGCGAAAGGAGAAAAAAAACCTGCAAGAAGGAAACTTAGTACTAATAAAAGAGGAAAACTTACCTCCGGGCAAGTGGGCGCTTGGCAAGATCGTTGAAGTACATCCGGGCAACGACGGCAATGTTCGGGCTGTAACATTGAAAACAAAAAATGGACAGTTGAAACGACCTATTACGAAGCTAGCTCCACTGCCCCTGGAAGACAACTTACAAACTACTGACTCCACAGATGAAGAGAAGAAAGAATCATCTAAACAACAACAAATCACTCCGCCGCGCAAAAACAAGACACTGTACAGTCTACTTACTATTCTACTCGTCGCGTTGATAGCGCCCGTGGAAACTGCAAACTCAGCGCAACTCAGTAACTACAAAATAAACCAAATTGAAAAAAATCACCCAATTTACTTCGATGAAGCAGGCAAACTACAGCTCATACACGACGAATGGACATTGTTGGTATATTATAACTTAACATCATACTGGCAAGCAACAAACAAAATGAATAACTACGTTAACCAAATCGACAGATTATGCCAACAAATCACATACCCGCCCTGCACGACAATCGTCACTCATTTACGTCACGAGCTACGTCATGTGACCGAGTACAACACACTGCTACGCTCTCAACCTCTCACCAGACAAAAAAGAGGCTACTTCGACGGAGTTGGGAAGCTAGCGAGAACACTCTTCGGCGTACTAGACGAAGACTTCGCCAACCAATATGAAAATGACATCGACGCGCTGCAAGGAAACGATAAATATCTACTACAACTCATGAAAAACCAAACTTCAATAATAGAAGCCGAAAATAACATTATAAAGAAAAGCGAAGAATTCATGAACGAGCAGTTCAAAACTATACATACCTATATGGATGAGACACATACCGAAGTTACCAAAATTGAAACCAGGGTCCAAACTTTATTCGCTGCCAACGACATCAACTCCGCTGCTATTACATCAACGCTCATACTAAACAATTTACAACGTATACAAGAAATCCTTTTGGATGCCCTGGGAGACATTTACAAAGGACATCTAGATACACACTTATTCCCCGCTTCTCAACTGATTGAACAACTCAACATCATATCTGGAAAACTACCACAAGGGTTATCTCTCCCAATCAAGGACGTACAAGAAAACATCAGAGACATTTACGAACTACTCTACGTCAAGGCACGAATTACAAATAACTACCTAATGTTCGAGTTGCATATTCCTTTACTCAGCGAGGAAGAATATACGATATATCGAGTTATACCTATTCCCTTTATGAGACAAGGCCAACTAAAGTTAGTAGAACCTTCATCCAAATACATCGCCATTAATTTCGTGAAGAAAACATATATCGGTATAACTGAAACAGATATAAAACAATGCACCACATACGCGGAAGATAGATTCAGCTGCGTCGCCAAACAACCTGTCTACAACTTATACGATAAGAACGCACCTTGCGAAGCTAACGTATTTAGTCAGCACAATTCACTGTCATGTGTTATCAAGGACGCCCAGTGCAAAGAACTCTGGATGACATTACATAATCCGAACGTATGGTTGTTTACGTTATGTGAGAAACACTTGATTCGGATCATATGTGACGATCAAGTTTCACCGACAACTATAGACGGCACAGGTGTCATTACAATGCGACCCAGATGTATTTTACAAAAGAGAGATGCTACAATTTACACTTACAACCATTTAGGAAGTAAAATTAACGTCGAGACGGACATTGATGTACCAACCATAGACTCTTCCATTAACAACATGTTCGACTTAAGCTGGAGCAATACAAAGTTAAACATAACAGAGTTGAAATCAACAAACTCTGTGGATCTGAATCAAGTAGAAGAGCGATTACGTCTGCAGAAGGCACAAGAAGAACTACCGAAAACTTTAACCACCAACATGTCGGTCCACGATATTCATCACTACACTGTGACATCCCTGCTGCTGGGAGGAATACTGGTTGTTATTATTGGGATATTCATAAAGAAAAGGTGTTGCGCGCAAACCACACCTACAAGTGCAACGACTACTGACACTACACCCAAAAATCGCAGAGATGTGGAGATTGAAATGCAAGTGGTCCGGAGCGAGATGCGACCGCGGGAGCCGGTCTACAGCCAACCAGAACCGACAGGAACGAGATTCAATTTTGGAGATTAGTTTATGAATTTAAGTTTTATTTTACTATAGGTACTTTAACATTTACTTGCTATGTACAAAATGCTCTTCTGTAATGTTTACCACTTTCACTTTTTCCCTCGGGAGCATGTACGATCGGTATCGTACAGAATTTTGCTAACTCTGCGACCTACTTTAACGCATAAAAATACAATATAATTAGTTGACGATTAACGCTGATCGCGACAGGCCACAGTAGAGCATTTTTAAGTAAACTTGTGACTTTATAATAAACTTATGTACTTTACGTGAAACTGTGGTTTTGTGGTCAACTCCAACTACTACTATTAACTTTCCTCAACCCTTCCGGCCATACAACCTGGTTGGCGTTCAATTTACAGTCGTCACTGACTGCAATGCGCTAAAATCAACACAACAGAAGAAAGATCTTTTGCCACGCGTAGCCAGGTGGTGGATATATATGCAGGACTTTAACTTTACGCTGGAATACCGTAAGGGTACCTCTATGTCACATGCTGATTACTTGAGCCGCAATCCAGTGAATGTCTGTGAAGCTCGTAAACAACAGAATTGGGCTCAAGTAGCACAGTGTGCTGATGAAGAAACCCAACAGCTCATTCAAAGGTTGACAGACGGACAACTAGATGCCACTCATTACGTTCATAGGAATGGACTGCTCTTTTATAAGTACTCCCCAGTAGGTGAAGAATCCCGACTCTTATGCTTCGTGCCTAAAGGCCATAGGCTTAGCCTACTTCGAATATTTCACGATGAGCACAACCACCCTGGAGTAGATAAGACGTTAGAACTTATTAGAAAACATTTCTGGTTCCCATCTCTGAAGTCTTTTGTTCAAAAATATGTTGCTCATTGTATTATTTGCATAACACACAAAAAAACCCCAAGAGCCCCTCATCAACCCATACATTCGTGGGAAAAGCCATGTAATCCCTTTGAGGTAATTCATGTAGACTCGTTAGGTCCATTGCCACAGTCTAATGGCTATAAGTATGTGCTAATTGCTATAGATGCTTTTTCAAAGTATTGTTTGTTGTACCCTATGTATGGCCAGGACGCTAATGAGCTAAAACGACTTATCACCAATATGATTTCCTTGTTTGGCACCCCAAAACAAATCGTAGCAGATCGCGGTCGCATGTTTTTAAGTTCAGAATTCACGAAGTTTGTAACTGAATTAGGCATTGACATACATCTCATTACGCCTGAGATGCATCGCTCAAACGGGCAGGTCGAGCGTTACTGCCGTACGTTGCTAAACATGGTTCGCATAGAGTGCAACCACCGTCAGAACGAGTGGTCTGATGCTATGTGGCGGCTGCAACTAGTGCTCAACATAACCAAGCAGAGAACTATCGGGCTCTCTCCTTTGAACTTGCTGATAGGCATTGAAGCAGCTACACCTCTTATACGTCACTTAGTTAAAGATATCGCATTGGAAAACTCTCATCCCAACCGCGAAGCGTTAAGGGAAATGCATAGGCAGCGGGCTTCTGAGCGCTTGAAGATGAACCAACGTCAGCAAGATAAAACTGTTAATGCTGACCGTAGGCCTCCCCGTATGTTTGACACTAATTCACTTGTTTTTGTGATTAAACAGGCACAAGCTACTGGCAAGCTCGACTCCGGCATGCGCGGTCCCTATCGTGTGATCAAGGCGCTTCCCCATGGTCGATACGAGCTGCTACTGCTGGCCGGCTCCTATGGAAAATCGACACAGGCTGCGGCAGAATTCATGGTGCCGTGGCGTGGGGAGTGGACTCCAGACACTTGTGCTGCCTTCTTTGAGGGTGAATTTAATTCGCTAACATGATACGCTAACGTCGTGCCTATTTCATGTTTAGCTGTGTGATTCTGATTACACACGTGTATGACAAGCGAACGTCGTGCTTATGTCATACGTAATGATACATGATATGCTAACGTCGTGCCTATGTCATGTAGGAGTCGTAACGTAACAAAGGTTACTTACGTTGCCACTATCGGAGACAGCTAACGTCGGGCTTCCTCTCTGGTCTTAGTGAACTAACGCTAACGTCGTGCCTCTAGTTCACTACTTGCAAAATGTTTTCAGACTTTTTATGAGTGGTCTCTGTTCTCAGATGCATGCCGTAATGAAGATGAAGACGACACGGAGTCCACGCCAGAGCGAGCTGTCAGGAGCAATGATGTGCCTTCGACACCAGAGCCGATCCCAGGAACCTCTGGCACACCAGAAGCCCTTCGGACGGGGCCACAGGAGGACGAGGACGTCCTCCAGTCAGGAGAGGCCGTGTTAACGTAAAACATCAACAACCCAAGGAGTGGGAGTCCTCGTGGTCTAACGGGGTGAACGCGTAGTGGAGGGGCTGTGTCTTTAAAACCGGCCGCACTCTCAGAATCTCTCTCTTACGCCAGCGACCCCTTGTTAAAAGGAACCTCTGCCCGTTTGAACAGCCAACTTGCCTATTTTGTTCCTCTTCATTTAATCACGCGAATTGTGTTAGATTTTAAGTTCATTTAAAGTTAATTTGCCTAATCTTGTAATTGGAAAATAAAGTGTTTTTGTACAGTGTTATTATTTCTCTTAAATACTAAATCGTTTCTTATTCTATAATTTAATTTCGCATATACTGCCAATTTTCGTGCATATTTCAAGCATTTTTCATGCATATAACAAGCTTTTTATGTTGCATATAATCCGGTCTCTAGTCATCATCATCGATGATCGGACTTAGTGCAGCACGGCGTATTATCGAGTAGAAATCTTAAGGATGGATCAACTTTTTCTTGTTTATCGCTGTTATGGTTGTTCTCGGTCACACTAAGAAACTGAGCCTCTGCAACTTTTCGCATATAAAAACGTCTCGAACGCGTTCACGTAGACGTCTCAATTACTATGGAATAATTGGCAGCGCCACTTGCGGATCGAAACGGCAACAAACTGTTCTCATAGTATTTGACATTTTAACGCAAACGCGGTCGAGACGTACATTGTTACAGAAAACTTACACTGAGCTTACTGATTCTTTGGCAGTATGATAAGTCATTATCTAATTTATTTAAAGTATTTAAACGAGCAATTCTTGTGTATACATATTATTTGTAATCGTTATTTTATCACCTACTGTTCCATATTAAATGTGAATAAAGAGTTTTGAATTTTGAATAAAACAGAAAAGGATTTGATCAGAAGCAAAAAAAAAAGAAAATAAAGGGACGAACGACAGGTAGCGGATTCAATTAGTGACAAATAGTGAGATTTGAGTTGGTATTTAAAAATAGGTAGGAGTATGTCTCAGGTACTGACATTTTCAGTGAAAAGGTAGGCACGCGATTCAGAACTTTCAGCGTACCTCACGCACCATTTCAACTGCGCTTACTAACAGCGCAGGCGCTGCTGCTCAGCATCACCTACCTTCAGCTTTGGGCACGGCGCGGCGCAGCGAGTCATCGATCCCGCAAGTCAGCAGGGAGCCGTCCTTGCCTGCCCGCATCCCGTTGATCTGGTTCCCGTGACCCTGCCCGAGGATGTGTTGACCCTCGCCTGTGACAAAAATAAACAAGTACATGTTGCTGTTCATGTTATAGGCGATGCGGCTAACAACCCATCACTATTTTGATTCCACTTTCCACCTATACACCCAGTCTTGCTAAACGTGGAGTTTAGGTCTTATTATCTTAGGTTCTGTCTACCCCGTAAGGGATAAAGACGTGATTTGCATCTACGCTGAATTCGCTTATCGCTATACCGCGGGAACTGTGCGATTTTCCGGGATAAAAACTGTCCTATTCCTGGTGATTGAAACTATACCTGTACCAAATTTCATCGAAATCGGTTTAGCGGTTTAGCCGTGAAAGCGTAACAAACTGAGTTACTTTCGCATTTATAATATTACTAGCGACCCGCCCCGGCTTCGCACGTGCTATCAGTGTTTCTCTACTACATTATACACAATAAAAAAACCGCATCAAAATCCGTTGCATAGTTTTTAAGATCTAAACATACATAGGGACTGACAGACAGCGGAAAGCGACTATCTATATTAATAATTTCGTCGCGGGGTACGGTAGACTCGATCGAAACCTCACCTGAATAATAAAACATAAAAAAATAATGATTTCGAGTCGACAACATATATCCGCAAAATTCGAATTGTCGAGTATTTTGTTAAATTAAATTAAATTAAATTCTAATGGTACTGACATGACAGACAAATCGCAGTTGTCATCTTGAGTAGTTACTAAACGTTCCGTTTCATACCAGCGGCAGCGCACAGATACGCCTTGCCACTCAATACGTCGCACCAAAGAACTGCGACTCATGTGAATGTGTAAAACGAAACGTCTTGCCGTAAACCTTCTTTTAATTATCTTTGAAAACTTTTTCATAGGATATACTCTGCTGTGTCATGTGTTTTTTCTCTAAACCTGAGATTGGCCGATTGCCATAACAACCATAGAAAAACTGGCCATAACTTTAAAAGTTGAAGTTGAGGTTCTTTTCGTAAAAAAATTAAAATGTAAATTTTTCAGTATTGTTGTTGTTGTCGAGAAAATCCCCAGCATGCTTAAAATTTACGAGAGTTCTGACGCTGTGGTTGAGGACGATCATAATGATGTTTTAAACTATCCTGTAGAATTCCTAAAGTCTATAACGCCAGCAGGACTACCACCACACATTCTAAAATTAAAAGTTGGTTGTATAGTAATGCTTTTAAGAAATTTAAACCCAACTGTTGGGTTGTGCAACGGAACCCGCCTTATTATTAGAGCGTTAGTTAACGCCATCTAACAGTCAACTGCCTTTTAAATTTAGTAGGCTTCAGTTTCCCATTCGCATAGCATTCGTAATGACAAATAAAAGCCAGGGACAGAGAAAGACTGAGTGCTTAAAACAGAGATGTTTATAGAGAATTAACCACAATGAACGATGCTAAAAAAAACTGTACCTTGCTACATTTTGTACCTAGATATGTATTATGAGTCACATTTCTCCCGAGCGAAGCCGGGTTTTCATCTAGTGTTTTATAGTATGTGTTACCCGTAGCAACATTCCAGGCGGTAACGTTCCCGTCATGGCTGGCTGTGTAGACGGTGTGCTTCCCGGGATGCAGCGCGAGGCAGGTGACCGGCTTGTTGTGTCCGGTGAGCACGCGCAGCGGCTTGTCCGGGTTGTCCTCGTCCAGGTAGTTCACCTCCCCGGACAGGGACACGGACAGGAGGTGCTTCCCTTGCCACAAGCATGACACCTGAAACAAATGTCATAATCATTCATTACCTGATTCAGCATCTTTCGATATTTTACACTTTTGTGAGAAGGGATTACGGTTTTTTTTTATATAAGAGGGGGCAAATGAGCGGACGGGTCACCTGATGGAAAGCAATCACCGTCGCCCAGGGATACCTGCAAGACTTGGGGAATCACAGGTGCGTTGCCGGCCCTTTGAGGAACAGGAAGGTTCGCTTTTTAAAGATCCCTAAATTGTACCGCTCAGGGAATGTTGCAACAGGAAGTTGGTTAGATGTATTGGAGCAGTTGGAAATAATTAGGTACAATAATAGTGGTTCAATAATTAACGATCAGGTGAACTTGGTTTCATCGCCTTTATTGCGTGTCCATTTTGATGAACAGAAAAATTGTTTTTGTTAAATAACCCTTTCTGTTTTTGCTGTAGTCGGAATTTTTTTTTGAAGGTAGTTGTTTGTTTGTGTACAATAATAATCATAAATAAAAGGGTAGTTTGGGAAAATATATGAATGTAGTTACATTATGTTTATTTATAAGGTTTCGAATCAGTTCGACGTTGATTTGCATGTGTAACAGTTGTGCTCATTAAACTTTGATAATGATCCCGTAGAGGGATCGAAACGCGTCAGTGCTTGTGTGGTGTAAGGGATGATTAAGTTTGTGGGATTTATATATGTTTTATTGGCAGTAGTGGAGGGAGGGTTGCATGAAAAACACATATATTTCACACAGGCTTGGTTATCTTGCACGTGAGTAGCGGAGTAGCAAGGTAAATTTTTTGTTTATCATAATGTCACGGTCGTGAGGTAACTTGCACACATCTGCGAAGCAATTCAATTGTGTGCGTGAAGTTCCCAATCCGCACTGGGGCCGCGTGGGAACTATAACCCAAGCCCTCTCATTCTGAGAGGAAACCTGTGCCGAGCACGGCTGTACCATTTCAAAACCTAGTAAGTCTCAAAAACTCAATTTTGGGATTTTTGCTTAAAACGTGGTTTCTAGCAAGTGCCTATAGGATACAGAAACATTTAGAGGCCTATCTCGCTCAACTTCAGAGATACGAGTACTGCAAAACCTAGTAAGTTCCAAAAAAAATGGGCTTGACCATTTCAAAACCTAGTATGGCACAAAACCATTTCAAAAACCTAGTATGGGACATGCACTTACTAGGTTTTGAAAAAGTCAGAGAGACTTACTAGGTTTTGATATGGTCAAACGAGTTTAATTGTAACTTTTTGGAAAGTAGTATGTGTTTGTTATTTGAAGTTACTAGGTTTTGTAAGTCAAATGTTATAGGTACGTTGTTCTTTATTTATTTTGACGCGTCAAGGTAGGCAGCACTGTGCTCCCGCGCCAACTCCATGCTATTGCGCTGGAGCTGTTTCGAACTCGTTTAAACGCGTCAGTCAGTCAGTTGCCTGCCAAGATTGAGTGTGCTTGCACGTGTTATGTTAAAATTTTGCTGAAACGTGGCGTAATGAATAAAATTAGCCAGTGTTGCCGTTTGGTTCCGTGTCTTCCGTTTTGCGGAACTTTTGACACCCCCGCGGAACTTTGTATTTTGGTACAATTTTCGGAACTTTTAAGGTCCCGGCATAAAGATACGTGGTAAAAAACTTTACATACACACTAAAAAATACAGACTAATTTTCCTGTTATTAACACAAATATTAATCCTAATTCCTATGATGAGGTAAAAAAAAAAAGCTCGTTCCCCAAGATTTAAATGAAACTGGAACTTTTCTACTAAAATTGGAACTTTTTAGGGATCGCAATGTATTTTCAAGGGAAGTGGCCTGGCAACACTGAAATTAGCAGTCGCACTAAGCGTATATAGTCTTTCCAATCATTTATTTTCTCGATGACAGATGTAGTTTGATAGTTATAGTGTTGTTACCTAATAAGTGATCAGTAGATACGATATCGATCCAATTTTATTATATATACGAGTAGTTGAGAAGTATTCAGCTATGGAGCCAATAAAACAACCGACTTGAATGCTAATTTATTACTAAGCGTGCAAAATGGCCGAATGACAGTAATGTTTGTAATGAATAAACTAAAAACTACTGGACAAACAAAAAATATTTCACCATTAAAATGCCACATTATTCATGAGTAACATAGGCTATTTTTTATCCCGGTAAAAAATTACAACGTGTACAAAGTCGCAGGAACACATCTAGTTCAATATATACAATACCGATACAATATCGATATTTCAATCATAACATCACTATTTGCATTCCCATAGAATGTAACTTTATTAAAACGTTTATTGTTTATAGTACTTTAAAAATATATTACCTACTGCATATCTGGACTCAATTTGTCTTAGATGCATATTATATGGGATCAAGGAACAAAATTAGGCAGTCGTCATATTTTTTATACCTCGCATTTAAAAGTTATTTTTTGCGTAAAAAGCGCAGTTACATTCTACGGGAGCTGTCATCGAGAAAATAAATGATTGGAAAGACTATAGTAAACAACGCTTTGAATTTAGACGACAACCATTCTCTGTAAGTAAATTTCTATAATATACCTATCCTGGTTTACTTTGACATAATATTTATTTGACATATTACATATTATGATATATTTTTTTTGTAATGAACAACTACTTATCTGACTGGTTTGTTTTATTTAAATTGAAAAAAGGTCCACATATTAAAACTTAAATGATTAAATCTCTTAATCATGCCAAAGTGGCAACACATACTAGGTTTTGAAATTGATCGGTTCACTATAGTTTTTATTTGAGTTCAATTTCAAAACCTAGTATGGCACATAAAACATGCAATATAGGTTATTAAGTGTATATATATATACCAGGATATTCGGCTTAAACTAATAAACCAAGAAAGTATCACTTTTGGAACGAATATTGCAAAATTTCGTACGGCTGAGACAGAACATGTTTTTTCGCTCTCCTGTAAAATTTGCTTAATGTCCCTTACTAGGTTTTGAAATGGTACAGCCGAGCAGTGGGACGTATACAAATAGGCTGGTGATGACATGTATGTATGTATGTACTCTTTATTGTGCAAAATAAACATAAATCAAATACAAGTGACAAACTGCACAAAATACAAAGGCGGAATTATCCCTTCCAGTCAACCTTTGAGTGGATGAGAGGAGAGTATTATATTAGGGGCATGATTTCTTCACGGAATGATGAGGATCCAGGTTCGAATCCCGGCCATAGCTTTACTTTTCACTTCATGTTTATTCGCATGGCCACATTACTGATTTTATAACTTGTACAGTTTGACAACAAATACAATGCGCATCGGCAGTATTCGTTTGCGCAGAGAAGCGCAGACCAGTTTCCGATGGTAGCCGAACGTGTAAATAATCTATATTGAACTTTATTTGCAAGCGCGACTGGCAGAGTATTGCTTGCTTTGCATTCTTAGCTCTGTCCCGCTTACACGATTTTGCCATTGTTGGTACGAAATCGATCGACCAATAACAGCGCCAGAGTTTCCCGCGCTACTAAAATTGGTATACTGCGCAGGTACATCGTGGAGCATTATTTTTGTTGTCAAACTGTACTGTGCAGACCTGTTGATTCTCCACAGCGTTGCCCATGTTGAACAGGATGCTCCTCTCCCTGGTGTCCACGTCCCAGATGGCGCAGGTCTTGTCTCCCGAACAGGACAGCAGCCTCTTGCCATCAGGAGACCACGCGATGCCGTACACCCCACCCTTGTGGGCCGGCGAACCGAACTGGGGAAGAAATACGATACATTTCATAGCATTGCTTCCATGGTGGTGGAGTACAGAAAAAACCGAATGTACCTTAGAATGTATGTGGGATCGTGAGAAGGAAACAATCTTCTAAAGAATTTTAAAAAGTTTATTATAAAAAAAAATACTGAACTTAAAGTAATTAAAATATAATTTTAGGCAACAGAAAGACATGTGTTCGCTAAGGGCACCCGATCGCATCTCCCACTCTCTAACTCACTCGCTCTCACCATTCACTCCAACGGAAATCTCTTCCAGTCATTCGATCAGCTCTCTCGCATCAATCATTCGTCCACAGATTCACCTTCATTCCCACATGTATCCCTTTAAGGTAAACAGAGCCTAAGGTAGCGAGAACTAAAGGCCACGTTTAGCATGATTGTGGGCGTATATGTGGAAAGGGGAATCAAAATAGTGGTGGGTCGCTAGCCGCATCGCCTGTAACATGATTCCTAAGATTTTCGCCCATTCCCTCGATGGGCTTTTACTATATGCGCGAAAAAAGAAGCAACTGGTACATTCTGTTTTTTCTTTATACCTACTACCAAATCAACATGGAATTTGATAAATGAGCTTTTTCAAAAAAATTGTACATGATCATTTTTTCCAGAATTTAATTTGGTATTTTCTTAGAATCGTGTACCCTATCGCTCCTTATACAAGAAAAAATGCGTTCCAAAACTTCCGTTCCAGCTCGTCACTTTTTTGTTCGTCTTTTTTTTATATAAACGAAACAAAATCCAAAGTAAAATCTGGGACTCTTTTTTTCTTAATTTCTAAATGTCTGTGAAAATCAGAACACATAGAAAAATCCGAAAAGTAAAGCTATGGCCGGGAATCGAACCCGGATCCTCGTCATTCCGTGACGCGTGCTATACCACTACACCACCCATAGCAGCCTTCAGCAGCTTCTAGCAGTCTTTTTTTCTTGTTTGAGAATCGATCGATTCTGAGTAAGAAAAGCCCAAAATAGTTAAATTCTGGAAAAAATATGTTTTTTTTTTTAAACGCTTAAATATTTTTCATTCTTTTATCTTACCTCTCCTTTTAGCTCGGAAGTGGTTCCGTCGAACAGATATATTTTGCCGTCGAAGCCGGCCGACGCGAAGAGGCTCCCGTCGGGACTGTAGCGGACTGCCTGAGCGAAGCGAGTGTGCTCCTGAGAAATAATTGAAAAACAGCTATTTTTATATTAATTTTAAGAAATGAATACAAATATGTACAAAATTTTCCTCTTGAATCACTGGATCTATTTTCAACATGAAGCTACCGTGACTCAATCTTAAATACTGGTATTTATGTGTGTATGTATGTTTGCATGTTGGTTTCTTTGGCACGCCCTAGAGCCTAAACGGCTTGTCGAATTTCAGCTTGGGAGGTATCACTAGATTCGTCTTAGTCATGAGAGTGACACTAGGTAAATCAAAAATATAAAAAAATATATTGACGCAGTCGGTTGTTTTGTTTATCAAAATAATTAATTAAAGTTTTTTTTTAAACTGTTTTACAATTAAAAGACATGTCAAGATTGTTTACCTTTTTTCTAATGTGGAAAAAAACGAAGTATAGTTAGGCATAAATAGCTATAAAATAAAAAATAAAAAAATAAAAATATTTTATTTCAGACTAGCGCTTAGTCCATATTTTGTTACTTAAAATCGAATATTAAGTATGTTTATGTTAGTATGTCACACTATACCTGCTTGGTGCACTTGAACTTGAACGGCGGTCCTTCGAAGACGGCCAGCGTGTTGTCTTCGGAAGCCGTCACGATGCGGAACGGGCGCGCCGGCCGGAAGTCCGCCGAGTTGATCGGCTTGGACTGGCCGCTGATCTCGCCCACCGACGTGCCCGTCTCGGCCATGAACACGTGCCCGAAACTAAAAAAAAAAAACCGCTCGACATGTTCGGACTGATTCGTAGTTTTTCTCAGAGCGATGACTTTCAAACTTCGAATACAGGTTCAAAGTTTCACTAAAACAAAGTACTATAAGCCGACCGCTTAACTGAGTCCTCGCACGCGCGGCACAGGGGCGTGGGGTAGGCGACAAAGAGGGCTGAGAGAGGTGCGGGGGCAGGCGCACTACCCGCCCGCACCGAGAGAGCTCCCCGCCGTCGTGCTACCCCGCGACTCGCAGACGCGCGGACGACTCATTTAAGCGGTCGGGCTAGTCTATAGTTGTTCCAATCATTTATTTTCTCGATGACAGATGTAGTTTGATAGTTATAGTGTTGTGACCTAATAAGTGATCAATAGATACGATATCGATCCAATTTTATATTATACGAGTAGTTAGAAGTATTCAGCTATGGAGCAAATAAAATAACCGACTTACTTGAATGCTAATTTATTACTAAGCGTGCAAAATGGCCAAATGACAGTATGTTCGTAATGAATAAACTAAAAACTACTGGACAAACAAAAAATATTTCACCATTAGAATGCTACATTATTCCTGCGTAACATAGGCTATTTTTTATCCCGGTAAAAAAATACAACGCGTACAAAGTCGCGGGAACACAATACATCTAGTTCAATATATACAATACCGATATGATATCGATATTTCAATCATAACATCACTATTTGCATTCCCATAGAATGTAACTTTACTAAAACGTTTATTGTTTATCGTACTTTAAAAAGATATTACTGCATATATGGACTCAATTTGTCTTAGATGAATATTATATGGGATCGAGGAACAAAATTAGGTAGTTGTCATATTTTTTATACCTCGCATTTAAAAGTTATTTTTTGCGTAAAAAGCGCAGTGACATTCTACGGGAGCTGTCATCGAGAAAATAAATGATTGGAAATACTATAATTACCGTTCCCTGCCCTCGCCGACGGCCACCATCCGCTGGCTGTCAGCGCTCCACGCGATATCCTTGATGGGCCCCCCGATCGGCTGGAACTCATTCTTGAGGATGTGCTCCTTGTTCACTGTATCCCAGATACGAATCTTGCCGGACACATCTAAAACAAAAAGATAAATTAAGACCACAGGAAAAATGTTTTTTAAAACACATTTTGCACGGAATCATTTTGCAAAGGTGCAAAGGCAATCTTGATTGCATTCTTTAGTCCTTTGAACTCTGCAATGTAGCCGTGTTCAAATAAGGAGTGTGTTCAAAAGTCAAAGTGTGCTTACGAGTGTGATAGTGGTCAAATAAATTAATTTCTAAAGGACACCTGAAAATTACAACACAGAAAAAACCGAAAAGTAAAGCTTTGTGTAAAGTTTCTTGCGGCGCATTCTTCTTGGCAATCCAAAATTGGTCTTTCCGAAGGTGCTGGTAGTTTCAAAAAGACATGTAAAAGAGCCCTTGGCGGCCAATTTGCAAAAAAATAAATTTTCAAATTTTTCAAAAAATTTCAATTTTCATTTGGCCGGGAATCGAACTCGTATCCTCGTCATTCCGTAAGGCGTGCTATACCGCTACACCACCCAAAGCAGGTAGAAGGACGTATTTAAAAAAATAAATTCTTGTTTTTTTTGCAAAAGCAGTTTTGAAATTTAATTACCAAAAAAATATGCAAGCAAGGTATCTGGACTAGACTACAATATCCACAGTGTAATGAAGTAGGCCATTCCTGATTGATCTAGGTACAAAAAAGATTCAGTTGAATTGGTGCGAACGGAAGGAAGATTCAGTCTTTGCCTACTAGTACGAGAGCCCACGACCAAAATTTTTGTCTCATAGCAATACGGCCAAAACCGCATCAAATCGATAGATACGATTATCCTGAACTCGAAAATACCAATATCAGACATTTTCCGCGTAGCGTTTGATCTGACCGAATTTTCAAAATTGTCAAAGAATTTTACCGAACTGCATCATAGCAATATGTCTGATTTGCAGACTGTAGTTGAATGATAGTTCTGAGATACCGGAAACATATTTTTCAGACGTTAGTGGTGTAGCGCAAACCCGTAAAATCACTTAAAAAAATTAAAAATGAGAAAAAAAAAATGTCTCATAGCAATACGTCTGAAAATCTTTTTTATTAGTAAATTTTGGTTATTTGATGCGAACAAAACAATTTTCAGACGGAAATGTGAACGCATTAAATTTTGAGACCGTTTTGAAAATGTTAACAAATTTTACCGATCGGTATCATAGCAATATGTCTGAAAATTGTTGGACATGATAAAATAAGTTGTCCACATGTGCAAAAAATTTATATCAGACAAATTAAGTGTAGCACCTTCTCTATCAGACAACTTTTCGATACTCGATAAAAATCGTATTGAGGCATCTTGAATTCTCTGTTACAAACCAATGAATACGTTGCGACCCTGAATTTATTAGATGATAATTAACAAAGAATTTACCCGATTCTTGAATATCTATGAAGGCTGTAAATTTAAAAAAACATTTAACAGAGGCGTCGGCCAGGCGACTCCGAAACGTTATTTTCGTTTTTGGGAGTATATGCTACACTTAAAGTGTCTGAAAACAGGTTTTTGGTAATCCTGGCAGCAATACGAAAAGTTTAAAAAAAAAATTATCCGTATTGCTATGATACAGGTCGGCTAAATTTGTAGACATTTTAAAAAATGCGCTCAGGCTATATGCTACGCGCAAAATGTCTGAAAACAAAGTTTTTCGTAATACAATTATAAAATCTATGTACATTTTCACTATCAGACTTATTGCTATAATACCGACTGCCTTTTTTTTTGACACAGCAGAAATGGCCTCCCACGCTGTTGCTACACTTTCGACCGTTACTACACACCTAGTCGGGTTCAGAATCATACAATCTAACGATTTTATAGGGTTTTTGCCGTATTGCTATGAGACATGGTTTTGGTCGTGGGCTCTAGAACTATACAGTAACTAGCTTTTGCCCGCGGCTTCGCACGCGTGAACCATGAGCATTTCAAAGAACCTAGCAATTAAGCAAGCGAGCAACCAAACCTGCAAGCTTTCAAGCATACATGCAAGTATGCAAGCAGGCATGCAAAGCCTTCAAGCATGTAAGTATGCAAGCAGGCATGCAAGCTGGCATGCAAGCAGGCATGCAAGCAGGCATGCAAGCAGGCATGCAAGCAGGCATGCAAGCAGGCAAGCAAGCATGCATGCAAGTAAGCACCCATGCAAGCAAGCATGCAAGTAAGCACCCATGCAAGCAAGCATGCAAGCATGCATGAAAGCAAGTATGCAATCAAGCATGCAAAGCAAGGACTCAAGCAAGCATGCAAGCCAGCCCCCGCATTGCCCCGATGCCTTAATTTTTCTGAACCTGTAAATATTGCAGGATTTTTATAAAACAAATCTAACCTAACCTATAGGGCTGTCCTAAAATACATCCTAAATAGCTTTTGCCCGCGACATCGTACGCGCTAAGATGTAAAATGAAAAAATAAGTTTTTTCCCGTTCCCGTGGAAATTTTGGGGAGTGCTTTCGGAGTACACTTAAAGCCTTTAAAGAAACACACGTTATAAATGTTAAGTCTCTTTCTTCCGCTGTTTCGTCTGGAAACGTAAAATCCGGTTTTTTCCCGTCCCTGTGGGCGTTTCGGAAAATCCTTTCTTAGTGTTCCCCTACACTCCTGAATGAACCTACGTGACAAATTTCAACTTTCCCCCGCTTTTCGTTTTTCCCGTTTCCGTAAGAATTTCGCCAAATAAAGCATTTCCCGAATATCTTACGGGAACGAAGAAGAAGAATTTTGGGAAATTATCTCATAATGCTCCTCTACACTCCCCAAGGAACCCACTTGCCAAATTTCAGCTTTCTACGACCAGTAAAACGTAAAATCCTGTTTTTTTCCCGTTCCCGTGGAAATTTTGGAAAGTACTCTCTTAATGCTCCTCTACACTCCCGAAGCAACCTACATGCCGAATTTCAGCTTTCTGCAACCAGAAAACGAAAAGTCCCGTTTTTCCCGTTCCCGTGGGAATTTCGGGAAATCCTTGTGTAGCGCTCCCCTACACTCTCCAAGGGAAATTGAAGGCCAAATTTCAATTTTATACGACCAGTAAAACGAAAAATCGATCCCGTAGAACTGAATACATAAATCCCGTTTTTATCCCGTGGGAATTTCCAAAAAGCATTAGAACTTTATTTTACTATTATAATAACCTACTTCTATGCCAAATTTGAAGAGTCTAGTAATTATAGTTCATAGGATTTCGTTAAACTGAATATATAAATCCTGTTTTTTTCCTTATCCCGTGGGAATTACCAAAAATCCTGAAATTAGTTTCTTAGTTTTGTAATCACCTACTTTTGTATCAAATTTAAAGAGTCTACTTATTATAGTTACTGTGATAGCGTCACTCGGAATCGAATATATAATTCCCGTTTTTTCCTTATCCCGTTGGAATTTCCAAAAATCCTTTCTTAGCGGATGCCTACGTCATAAGATCCACCTGCATGCCAAATTTCAGCCCGATCCGTCCAGTGGTTTGGGCTGTGCGTTGATATATAGTTAAGTCAGTCAGTCAATCAGTCAGTCAGTCAGGACTTTGAATTTTATATGTATAGATGTCCAAAATAAAAAAAAACTGATCTTACTCGTAGTATGACTAAATGGACAAAAAAGTTCACTTTGCAACTCCATAAAGTAATGCCTGAAAGTATAAGTAACGTGTTTATTTTCTACTAGCTGTTGCCCGCGACTCCGTCTGCGCAGAATTCGCTGATCGCTATCCCGCGGGAACCACGCAATTTTCCGGGACTGAAAGTATCTCCATACCCAATCCCATTAAAATGGGTTTTACTTTCGCATTTATACTATTAAGCAAGGATTCTTCAAAAATTAAATTTTTTTAAAAACTAGCGACCCACCCCGGCTTCGCACGGTATATTATGCATGTATTATACATATAAACCTTCCTCTTGAATCACTCTATCTATTAAAAAAAACCGCATGAAAATCCGTTGTGTAGTTTTGAAGATATAAGCATACATCGGGACATGAGGACAGAAAAAGCGACTTTATTTTATACTATGTAGTGATGTTATGTGAAAGTGTTTCTTTGGAATGCTTGGAAACAAACGTAGATAATAATAATTTCAGTTACTACACAGTCCCTACATAAACTAGGTTTAATTCTGGAGCGAGTTGGCAGCCATCCAACGCTGCCAAGCCATATTTATATTGCTAATGTTGCATTTGTCATTAAGTGGCGTATTTATTATTATGATAAAATGTTCAGTAATTATAATTAGCTAAAGGAAGCAACATGTTGTGACTAATGTTGTTTTTAAGATTCATACCGCAAGGGAATAGGCGAAGGCTTTGCACCATACAGCCAACTCTTCATTATTATATTTCTCTTCATAGTAGTTTTTTGTAAATAGGAGTGCCTCTGATATTGACAAATATTGATGTTTATTATTTGTTATTAACAAACAAGGTAACAAATTGTTAGACAAACAGACGCATACTAGTTTTAATTTAACACATTCAATGCTTAAAACGCATGTATGTTTAAGCTGGCTTATAGAAGTATAGCATGATTGCATGATTGTGGGCGTATGGATGGAAAGGGGAATCAAAATAGTGATGGGTTGCTAGCCACATCGCCTATAACATGATGTCTAAGATTTTGGCCCATTCCCTTGATGGGATTTTACCATATAAGAAGAAGAGAAGCAACTGGTACATTCTATGTATTTCTTTGCTCCCGACCAGCATGGAAGGAAATCATGCTAAACATGGTATCTGGGTCTTGTTACCTTGGGCTCTGTCTACCCCGTAAGGGATAGACGTGATTTATGTATGTATGTATAGAAGTATAGTTTGACAGTTGTTAGAGAATACACTAATACCTTAATTCTGTTATTGTTTGTATTTGTACATAATATATTATCTAGCTCTTTAAATACTTACTCAAGGTTTCCGAGCTTAGGCTCTAATATGATGGGTTACAATGTTTTTTAATATTTTGAAGCATGTATCAAAGTTCCTAGTACCTTTTCTGTATTTATTAGACCTGAACAAACAATATTTAATTTTATAGTTTAGTATTCTACACTTCTACACTAATATTATTTTTCACACATGTATGTTCGTAATTAAAAAAAAGAAAACAACTGGACTGATTTCAAAAATTCTTTCACCATTACAATTCTACATTACCCCTGACACAGAGCAACATAGGCTACATTTAATTCTAAGTGGACAGAGTCGAGGGCAACAGCTACTGCTATATAAACATCACCAATTAATTTATGAATCTAGAGTATTTATTTTCCATCAAGTTGTTCACAGGCAATTAAACTTAAGTGAGAGAAAAGTATGTCACAATTAACATAGTGTTAGTGAAAGCGGATATACAAGTGTTAATAGGGAGATTAAGATGCACATGTGTTAATACTACTAATATGAGCAATCTCATTTAATCTCAACCAATATTCTTTTTACAAAAATGAACTGATATATTTTTTTTACTTTTGTAGGTTTTATGGGTTTTGATTCTTTTCTTTTAAAAAAAAATTAAACTAGCATAATGCAAAAGTTAAATTTTATGAAAAAAATTAGGTTAATCTTTAAAATATACTTAGGTCACAAGACAATCCAAATTATTAGCAGTCTTTTTCCATGTGTTTCATTTCAATTTCAATTAATAAAATTTATATAGGTAGTTTGAGATTTATAAACAAGGCCAGATCTGCTTTCTACTTCACTTCCCTGCAGAATATGAGAGGCTAACAAGTTTTTCAACACGATCCTCTCCACCAAAACCTTCATGAAATTCTTCAGTCTGATTAAAGATGATAAATAAATTATTTTTATGTAACAAGCACTATTATTCCGTCGCTTTGTTTTGTGGGCAGTTTGATTAATAGGTCATGCACACAATTCGTATTCATTTCTGCATCAGCCAAATTCTATCACCATAAAAATTCATATTGACATTATGATTCAAAAGCAAGTTATCTTCAAGCAAATAAATACCGGCCATAAGATAAACAATGATTCACACACTAATCAAAATGATAAAAGATAACCTTACCTCCTGAGGCGATGTAGAAGCCGCTGGGGGAGTATTTGGCCACGTTAACTTGGCACGAATGTTCCGTATACACGTCCGCTATCGCCGGGTTCTCGATATCACGAATTATAACAGAATTCCCGTTCGTATACAAGAAATTGCGGCCCTTTGGGTCACCACCCAAAACAAGCGGTGTACCCCGCTGCGTCCTCGGAAGAGCCGCGAAAACGTATTCTGCAAGCACATTAACACCAAATTACGCTTACAAAACAGTTCGATAACTATTTACATTATATAAATGGACAGAATTTCTGAAACATTATCGACATAGCCATCCCATGCTTCCGGCAACTGTTGAAATCCTAATTGGAACTCACTATTCGAATACGACATCTTTCGCTTATAATTTAATAGTTTATAACTACAAGTGCTTAGCTAAAAGTCTAAAACTAGATTAAAGTAAATAGTTTTCAATCTATTTTGGAAAACACTATCAGCCGCTAATCCACAGCCTTCTACTAAAAAGTGACGTATAATATTTTTTTGGTATGTTGGCAAACTTGCCGCTCATTTTTTTGCCCATATATGGGTAGGGGCTAATGTTGTTCGAATCGTAAAATGAACCGGAAATTAAAAAAGAATAAATCTGGTTTATGGTTCGGGGAGTGTACAGCCACCTTAAGCAATATTTTGATCATAGACAATTGGCATTGGTATTTTTTTTTATTTTGGTTATGGAAAAGTTGGCATCTAATTTTTTCTTAACTTGGTGTGAAAAAGCGCGGGAAAGTGTCGAAGTTGGCGGGTGTCTTGAAAAACTTTTAATTTCTAAAAAAAACTTTTTTATTGTAAATTCTGTATAAAAAGTACAATTTGTATATAAAATAATCGCTTTAAGTCTTGTAAATATAATATAGCATTGAATGTAAATAGTAACTTGTACATAAAGCTCTTTTAAAAGGAAAAAAAAATAGTGTAAAAAAATGGCGAAGAAAAGAAAAAAACCTAAACCAAACAATGAAGAAGAAGAAACAAAGTCAATAACCAGCGACGGGTCAAGCGAATCTTCAGAGTTCGTCGAATGTGATGACAACGCTGATAAGTATACGCCTTACAGGGTCGCCGACTACAACAGGAGGTACCCCGAGGACAGCGCTGTGGGCAGCGAATTTGTGGTTTTTGTCGAGAGTTCAAACTCTGATAATCCTATCGGGTCTCGAGACATGATGTTTCTCAACGGCTGCTTTTCGCGGTTTGTTAAGGGCATCAAGTACCTAAAAAAGGTGAACAAATTTAAAATTGGTGTGGTATTTGAAAGGCCTAGCCTGGCAAATGCCTTCTTAGACAATCTAACTTTTTTAAAGGAACAGGGCCTCAAAGCCCAAATACCCGCACAATGTACTGAGTTGTCTGGTGTAATCAACCAAGTTCCCACGGACATGTCGAATAAAAAAATTTTCAAGGTATTGGCTAGCTCAAAAAAAGTTATATGCGTCCGGCGCATACTGAAAAAAGTTAACGGCTCCTTGCAACCTACACAAACTGTGATTATAACATTTGCTTCCTCGACAAGCCTCCCAGATTATGTCTATTTGAAAATGTGGCGTATTCCTGTCTTGACGTACATACCTCCTGTAAAGCAGTGCTTCAAATGCCTGCGATACGGTCATCTGGCTAAGTTCTGTAAGAATGGGCAGAGGTGCTCCATATGCACCGAACCTCATTCATTCAAGGAATGTCAAGTGCCTATAGCCAATGCTATATGTGTGCATTGTAGTGGCAACCATATTTCAATTTCAGGTCAGTGTCCAATAAAAAAACAAAAAATTACAGAAAATAATAATAAAGCCTCTGCCAACCCTTATGCTGACTTTCTAAAAATGAAGAATTTCCCCTCAACAAACAAAGACGTAAACACCAAAGATTTACTAACTTTTCTTTTAGGCGACAGTAATGCGTTAGCATTACTAATGGAATCATTAACAAAAGTTTTAACAAACAATAAAACGAATAACACAAGTATAAACACAAAAGAAATAGCAGAATGTATCAAAGAAACTTTACAGAAAAAAAATAAAAATCCCTCACATTCAACCCAAAAGTAATAAATATTATGCAGTGGAATTCACAAAGCTTATCTCATAATAAAAATGTTTTTAAAAAGTTTCTCAGTGACAATTCTATTCATATTGCTATTATATCTGAAACATGGTTAAAACCACATGTTAAATTCAATATTAATGGTTACACTGTTGTGCGAAATGACTGTGGCAATTCACACAATGGTGTAGCTATTATCATCCATAATAGTTTACATTTTCAACAAGTTTCAACTTATTTTGATGATTCTCTACAAAATGTTGTAATTAAAATCCAAATATATAGAAAATTTATCTCAGTAGTTAGTTTCTACAGTCCTCCAAACAGCACACCAAGATTTAATAAAAATAATTTTAATACTTTGCTAAAAAGCTTACAAGGGCCTATGATAGTTGCGGGAGATTTTAACGCGCATCATACAATTTGGGGCTGTTCAAATATTGATTCTCGTGGCAGGGACATCATTGATGTCATGGAAGAGAATGACTTAGTTCTTCTCAACGATGGAAGCCCGACTACAGTAGGTTCAATTAGTCATAGGCCTAATGGCCTCGATCTAACAATGGTTTCTTCTTCGTTGTCTTTGTCCTGCGAGTGGATGGTTTGCGACACACCCCTTGCTGGATACCATCTTCCAACTATAACAAAATACACAGTTGAATCAGTTAGTTATTTGTCGGAATCTTCTTGTAATATACCCAAACATAATAATCCTAATTCAGTAGATTGGGCTAAATACAAAAATAAAGTCAATGAAGAACTAAAAAACTATACAATAAATATTACAGATCCAATAGATAGCTACAATATTTTTTGCTCGATCTTGCATTCTGTTGTGAAAAGTTCTCTCTTTCGACCAAAAACGATTCCACATTCCAATAACCAAAGTAATACAGCAAATCCTCAGGGTGGGAATAGGAAAACTTTCTTACCTCTGCCCTGGTGGAACGAAAAATGTTCTAAGGTGGTCGATGATTGCAAACAGGCTTATGTGTCTTTTAAACTGGCAGCATCTTTAGATAATTTTATAACATTTAAAAGAGCTCAGGCCATAAAGAAGGTTGTTTTAAGAACAGAATGTCGTGCTGCATGGGAAAAGTTTTGCTCTTCTATTAATCGTTTAGTTCCTATGAGTCATGTTTGGGCAAAAATGAAAAAATTTAACAGGTCATATATTTGTAACAAAAGTTTTCTTACTTCTGAATGGATACAGGATTTTTTACACAAATATACACCAGATACAGCTGAAAATATGCCTGAACTAAATTATTGCAATAGCCCAGATCCTTCAACTTCATATTTAATTGATAGTTTTAGTTTAATTGAATTGAAAGCTGCTCTCAAATCAAGAAAAGACACAGCTTGTGGTTTGGATGGTTTGTCGTACAAAATGTTTAAACTCTTAGATCATTCCAGCTTGCAGTCGTTTTTGAATATTCTGAATTTGTTATGGCGTTCAAACTTAATTCCCAGAGAATGGAAAATTGACTGTCTGGTCCCAATTCTTAAACCTGAAAAAAATCCTAATTCTGCGGACTCCTATCGACCTATTACTCTCAGTTCTTGTGTTGGTAAAATCTTCGAGCAGTTGCTCAAACAGAGAATGGAATTTTTTATTGAACAAAACAATTTATTACCTAAAAATCAGTTTGGCTTCCGTCGTGGTTGTTCTGCCCGAGAGAGCCTGGGTCATTTATCCATAGACATTGATGGTGCCTGTCGTGAGAATAAAATGTTAGTGGCTATCTTTCTAGATATAGTTGGCGCTTTTAATAATGTGAATTTGCATATACTGTCTTCTATTTTGGTTTCCCTGCAAATTCCAACAAAAGTTATTAGTTGGATTTTTAATTTCTTACATGGTAGGGAGATATTTGTTAAACATAACAACAGTTTAGTTGGCTCTAGGCTAGCATTTAAAGGGGTTAGTCAAGGTGGAATATTAAGTCCATTACTATTTATTCTGTATATTCATCGGTTGAATCTAGAGCTTGGTTCTGGGATAAGCAATTTACAATTTGCTGATGACTTGGTAGTATATTGTTCAGATAATAATGTGCAAGAAATCAATAGAAAGCTGAACTTTGCACTTTCTGGTCTGAAGACCTATTTCAATTATTTAAACTTGGAGGTCAGTCATGAAAAAAGTAAAATTGTGGTTTTTAATTCTAACACTATCAGGTCTATTAACATTTTTTATGATACTCATTTACTTCCAATAAAGTCGCATACAAGGTTTCTTGGAGTCATTTTTCAAAGTAATAATAAATGGAATAAATATGTAGAATGTTTGTCTGACAGGGCTTTAAAAGCCTGTAATATCTTGAAATCCTTGACAGGCACTTTCTGGGGCTCTGACCCCAAAATTCTATTAATTTTGTATAAGAGTCTAGTGAGAAGTCACTTTGAATATGGTTTCATGTGTTACGCTCACAAATCTGTTTTAGTGGAAAAATTAAATAAAATTCAAAATAGGTGCTTACGCATAATAATGGGAGCCATGATATCAACTCCAATTATTTCAATGCAGGTCGAAGCCAATGTACCTCCTCTATCACTGCGTTTCAAGTTCCTTAAATTCAAATTTTTATTAACATTATCGTCTATTCGAAATCACCCACTTATTTCAAAATTAAACTACTATTTAGATCAACACAGTTCTTTTTATCTTGTTCAAGACTGGCCTGAAATAAAACAATTGAAATTACGATACAACCTGATTGATTATACATGCTTACCCTGCTACTCAGGCTCTTATCTGAGTAAGTTTTGTGCTATGGACATTATAATAGATAGCACATTAAAATATAAACAAGATGTTTATGCTAAATTGAACGAATTTGTGAAGTATCGTCAAATTTATACTGATGGTGCAAAGAATAATAAAGCTGTAGCTATTGCTATTTATGACGCTAATATAAAAATGGGTTCGGGTTATATGATATCAGAGGCAGCCAGCATTTTCACTGCTGAGTCGTCTGCAATCTTAGCTGCTTTGGATCATATTCAACAGCAAGAGTATGATAAGTGGGTTATCATTTCTGATAGTATGAGTGTTCTGAAGGCTCTGAACAATCCTAGACATAACGCTAAAACAAGCTACATTATTCACCTTATAAGAGAAAAATATTTTGAGATAACTCAATATAAATCTGTAATTCTGTTTTGGACTCCATCCCATGTGGGTCTCTGGTAATGACAGTGCGGACTTTCTTGCCAGGACTATAACTACCACCAATAATATCAATGTTACTACCAAACAAATCCCGTTACCCGATTCTGATCTCTTATTGTATGTTAAAGCTATATTGGCTCGAGATTTTAAAAGCCTTTGGAATCAAATCACAGAAAGTAAAGGGAAGTGGTATGCTGAAATCAATAATAAAATTGGTTTGCCGTGGTTTATTAAGGGAAAAAGATATCATAACAGAAAATTCTTCACGATATTATGTCGTCTACGTCTGGGTCATTGCAAATTTAATGCTCATCTACATCGAATTAACATTTTGTCTTCTCCAACTTGTAATTTTTGTAATAATGAACCTCAAACACTTCACCATATCTTTTTTGATTGTCCCACTTTCTCTATCGCCCGGTTAGTTTTTATAGATAGCTTGTTGGAATTATATGGCAATGCTGAAGAAATCCCGCGCTCTCTTCAGCAATTATTAAAGAAAAGAGATTGCTTCAAGGCAATATATGAATTCATAGTGTCGACTGTTGTTGACATTTAAATCATTTAATGAAAAGTATTTGAAAAACATAACTAAAAAAAAAAAAATTGGACTGGAAAAATATTGATATTGACATATTATATATTTATAATACAACCTGGACATGAAGGAAAAAAAAATACTAATCTAGACTAATCAAACTACAAGGAATTGGCTTCGGCCTTGACAAAAAATTAAACTAAGAATTTGACTACAAAAGACGATGGCTATGGCCTTGATAAATACCAAATAAGACTTTGTTAACAAAAGACTTGGCTTCGGCCTTTTATTACAAAATTGAAGAATGAAAATATACAAAAGACTTGGCTGTATGGACTCTGTTTCCTTTGCCTATCCCAAAAGGGATGAATAATAATAAAAAAAAAAATTAACTTGGTGTCAGTGTCAATTTTCATTTCGCTCTAAGTCATGTCTTGAAAGGAGTTCACTGCATCATGTGACGCAAAAATCGCTAAAAACGCTGCATTGCTCGTGTTTTTATTCAACAATTGTGCTCTAAATGAACGTTAAAGAGTTATGTTTGTGGATGAAATACTAGGCTTTAGCAGTAATAGTGAAACTGTGGCAATTTTCAAGGATACTATTTGACACTTGTTTCCACGTGGTGATTGTCACGGATCAGTCGACGTGTTAAAAGTTATCGCCGATTTTGTTCTTCATTACACATTCCCGAACTGGAAATTAGAACATGGTGTCCTTGAATATGTCTCAATTAAATCTGTCCAGCGTGAGGAGCCAGCCTCCCCAAGAAAGCGGAACAAAGAGCGTTTCCGAAGCGGAGGCCAAACTTGACGCGATCGTAAGTTGCACGCCTACTTTTAAAAATTTATATACACGCTTAAACTTAAAAATTAGTATAAATTTGAATAAAACATATCTCAAAATATCCTTGTAAACGAGTGTGTTTTAATAATTGCACAAAAACATGCTACATATTTTCTTTGTTACACAATATTGAATCATATTTCTTCTTTAGACCATTCAAGATCCTGAAGATGAATACCACTGCGAGTACAGAGAAGATATTTGGCAGCATCTGCTAGAACAGGAAAAAGATAAACCGGAGATATGTCTGCAATCCCCTCAGGTAAGTGAGAATTTTGTTGCATCATGATCTGTTTGATAACAAACTGTATCATATTAAAATACAGATTCTTGCTTGTGTATTAGTTAAACAAAATCATTTCTTGAGTTACCTATAGCCCAAGCCCTCTCATTCTGAGAGGAGGCCTGTGCCCTGCAGTGGGACATATATAGGCTGGTGTTGATGATGAGTTACCGACTTATTAAATAAACGGTTTTTGTAAATAAGTTACAAAAATAATTCAACATGGAGGTAGAATTATAAAATTTACATTGTTCCATTTTATGAACATGAATAAGAATAGCATTTCAAAATTCCCTTGGGATAGGCAATTCTTACATGGGAATGAATTCCAAATAAAACCAAATTATGAAAATGTTTTGTGGAATTTCTGTAGGACCAATCTGTTAGTATACAATATATATCCAATAAAATAAAACAAAACATTTTTGAACTTGATTAAAATAAAAATTACAGATGACTCATTTGATTTGCAATTTTAATGCAATCAAAACATTAAGTATTCAGTTCATCACAATGTAATAATTTAAATTTAATGAGAATGATAAAACATGCTGATTATGATTACCACATTGGCTTGATAATGATAAATGCTATTTATTGTTATGTAATTAGTGTAACATAACATATTCATATTTCTTGATTAAATTATTGCCTAAATTAGGTTTCTTCCGCGCTACTCCAGGAGCAGAGATAAAACATATAATTAGGTGATGCGGGTAGCAACCCATCACTATTTTGATTCCCCTTCCCACCTATTCACCCACAATCATGCTAAACTAGGCTTTAAGGTTTTGTTACCTCAGGCTCTGTCTACCCCGTAAGGGATGTGTTATATGTATGTATGCTAAATTAGGTTTCCATACTTAATTGGTTCTAACATGACCTAATACTAAAGCCTGTCTCTCTGTCATAAACAAGACTTAAGTTATAAAATACATTTAAATAGCTGTGTCCTAAGCAAGTCGCCTCGCCGCAGCAAGGCAGCTGCAAGGACCTGATTTTGTTTGACACAGCTCAAAATCATACCAAAAATGGCTGCCTTACGAGACGGCTCACTCAGTCAGGACCTGGTTAATAGGAAAGTAGACAATGAGATACCTTATTTGGCCGACTATATAGTCAGACGATCTACAGTGGTTTTCTTTTAATTACAAATTTTAATGTTTAACATCTTGGTTTTTTTTTTTTTTTTTATTTAGGCAACAAACAGTCACATAGTTAATTTGTATACTGCAACATGCATATAATGTCTCAAAATGTGCGTAAAAAGTTGCATAATGTTTCACCACCTGCAATTTTATGTGGTAATTTTGTAACATTTATTTCGCGCTATTTATTCATGGCATAATACGTCTACATTTACTCAAACAGAATTTAAAAAAATGTTTGTGTCAACATGCACTGTGCCACTACCTCAAAGTTCGAAATTCGTTATCATACCATCTTGCTCACTATTAAACACTTACTCCCTTATTCATAAACGCTCTATAGATCTACTAACTTAGCAATCGTTTGTCCTTATCTGTCTTCATCTTCTTTTTTTTAATATGGCCCCATCGATCGATGCGATGATTTCGCCAATGTCAAAGTAATAAATACAGTATTCAAAAATCTTGTGACAATATAATGTCGCCAACGTTGTACAGTAGAGCACGGTCAAACCCAAACCCCCCCCCCCCCCCCCCCCCCGGGCTCTTAGCCAACGGATAATGATATCCCGCAGTATCTGCCAGGAAATCATTAACCGAAGCCCAGGGTGCAACAGACCAAGCACTGCTCTTCCCCTCGGACGGACCTCACGAACCTCAGCTCTTTATCACACGCGGAGGTAACCCGACTCGCACCCCTGTCCTTATCTGTAAAAGATATATGTCAAAGTGACAGATAAGGACAAACGATTGCTAAGTTAGCAGAGGCCTATAGAGCGTTTATGAATAAGGGGGCTAGCAGTGGCGTAACTAGAGCATGGCAGGAGTGGCAAAATGCTACGGGCCCCTGGCTATACGGGGCCCCGAGCTGGCTTGGTTTAGAGCACAGAAGGGACGCTGATGCACTTCTTTATATTGAGGAAAGAGCTCCATCTGACGAATTTGCCACGGGCCCCAAACGTTATAGTTACGCCACTGGGGGCTAGTGTGAGGGAGACGGCATGTGCAAGTGTAGTTTGTTTTTTAACGTAATGCATTGCATGTACCTATCCATGATGCAACTTTGGAGTTATGTTTCAATTATTTCATCATTGTCAAGTTGGATGCCCTTCTATTGTCCGCGGTTCTAATGTGAAGGGGGCGGTTCTAATGTGAAGGGGGCGGGTATAAAAATTGAAGTTTTACTAGCTTACGCCTATTGCTGTCGGAATGTCTTTCTCTAAAACTAAACGAACCTCGTCCGTAAAGTGATATTGCTATGTTCGAGAGACAGTATACTTATACAACAATAATTGGATCTTTATTGTCTGAATAAATAGCATTATTATTTTCTGTATATTTCTTTTTATCTTAATTTCTTCTTAATTAGTTCTTACAATATTCATATAAAAAGTAATAAAACTATATTAATACCAAATATAAAAACATTATACATAAAAACCTAACCTAGGGTGCCGCCGGCAGACAGAGAGAGGAACATTCATAATTTCTGAGACGATTTCGTTTTGTTTCGGTTTGTGCTTGTAGTCACGTAAATAAATACGCTAGTGTGCGGAATCCATAGATGTGTGTTGTGTGTTATACATAAAGCTTGTAAAAAATAACAATCACCACATTTATGCCAATCTTGGCAATTATTCCGACTCAAAAGGTTTCCGACCCCTGCCCTAGGCTCTGTCTACGTCTACTGTCTACCCCGTCAAAATGTATGTATTTATGTAAAAAATAACAATACGTGTAAGATGCACGATAGGGTACAAACCTCACCTGGATACATTTCTCGCTCTTTACAAAAAGATGCTTTGTGTTGTCAACGTAATTATTAAAATATCTACCTGCTTTTTTTTTGGTAAAGGTGCGTTGAAACCAAAATACAGAGCAAAAGCGGACGTATTATTAGCTGGGTCCCGACTGAGCCAGGCGGCCATTTTCAATTCCATTTTGAGTCTTGTGTCAACGAAATCATGCCGCATGGCATGGCAGCTGCCTCGTCAGGCGGATCGCTAAGTCAGTAAGTAGGCTTATTACCCAACTCGCTCGCAATCCCCATCGTATTCATTTTGACAGTTCATGTATGGGCTGACAATTGGCATAGGAATCAGCTAGCTGTCACATTCATACAAGAACTGTCAAAATGAACACGATGGCGATTGCGAGCGAGTTAGATAATAAGCCTACGTGCCTCATAGCTTGGCAGCTGCCTCGACAGGCGGCTCGCTAAATAAAAAAATAATTACACTTAAAGGAAACTTGGAAAAACACTTAAAAGCGTAATTGTAAAACAAGATTTTAGTATTTCAACACTTTAAAAAAGGCATGTCCTTATAATCTCGTCACGCACTGAAGAACTATAAACGCCCGAATATCCGATCTCTGCAGATAACAGTAGGTACCAGTAGCGTGGCGTCCATAGAACTCGATTCCCAATGGCTTCCCTATTTTAAGGCACTTGGACACTTTATTGTGGAGAATTAGAGGATAAGGCTAGTTAAATTCGCTTCTGCACGTCTAGCACGAAAGCGCACAAGACGCTGATTAAATACAAAAGCGACACATTTCAAAATCAGACACTGTTGCATTTGAAACCTTATAACGACCGACTTTTGTTTTTAGATGCAATGGCAAATGATTTTGGAATGCGTCCGTTTTGTATTTAATCAACGTCGCGTCGCGCGCGAGATGGATTGCCCGTCCTTTTCTTGCTGTTCGTTTTAGAAAGAGACGGGTACATTTTCTCGCGCGCGACGCGACTTTCGTGCGTTCTCGTGCTAGCCGGGCTGGTATACTTGACGTCACGCCACTGGTAGGTACTAGAGATGTCACGAATATTCGGCTACTATTCGGTATTCGGCCTATTCGGCCCATTTTTTGGTAGTAGGTATTCGGCCGAATAATACGTACTATTCGGCCGAATACCGAATTATGAAAAAAAGACACGTCATATTACTCAAGATTATATGTGTGCATTACCAAATTACAATACTTTAGTAAGTAAAATTGATCAGTGTTAAGTTGTGATGGATAAAATCAAGCTAGCATTTGTTGGTAGCAAACGATTATGCTTTTCGTCGCATACACGCTACTCCCAGGAGAAGAAAGATAAACTTTAGCAAATTTCGAGAGAATTGGGTATTGTTTTTCGTTTTGCTGACCACCACTTGTAAGGATCAGCCTATAGACAAGCACGTATGTTGTGCCGAATATTCGGCGCTTCGGCCGACAGGGTTGCCGAATATTCGGTATTCGGCCAAATCACTATTCGTGGCAACTCTAGTAGGTACCTTAGGACCTGGTGCGAGTTGCTCAAAGTATGTCTGTTCCCGCAGCTAGAATTCCGAGGGGCACTGATACAGCAGCTGCGTGACATCAACAAGAAGTTAGGGCTGACAATAGCAACACTTCACACGGCGGCGGCGCTTCTCGACCAGTTCATGGATGCCCACCGACTGAGGGCCGACCGGCTGACCCACGTCGCGCTGGCCTGCTTGAGCCTTGCTGGTAAGCTGATCATAGCACATGCAAAGGGAGACTTTTTTTAAAAAAAGTTTGATAATTTATTTTACTAAATTACACTCTGAGGGTAGTGAAATAAAGGATGTCTCAGATCGCAAGGAACTTGTCGCACGAGCCAAAGGTGAGGGCGATAAACATGCGACCTGAGGCTTTCATTATCACCATCCGAGTTGTGTACACATTTTGACGTCTTCACGTGGCCAGAAAATGGAAATTTCGGCGATGTAAACTAATTAATTAACAAATAAAATGAAATGAATTAACAAATGAAATAGTCCGAAACATGTCGAGCACCACTCGACTTTTTATACGTGAGTTATCCGTTTATGTGTAATTATAATTAATTAAGTCCAATTATTTAATTAATAATGAAGTGATAAAACATTATGTAGTCTAATTGTATGGTCACCCTACATTCCTTGAGATGAATATATCAGTGTCAGTGTGGTGACAATAATTACAGTTTAAAATTAAATCCTAAATTAATAAAATGGGTTTTTAACTACATGTTTGTTTTACGAACTTCTAATTAAAATGTAATTGCCATCAATTACTGAGTAAGAAAACATGGTTCCTGTATACTGATTTAAAGTCATCATGTACCTAATCCTTCCTCATGAATCACTTACATATCTTATGTTGAAAATGGAGGTATTTTGTTATGTTAGGTATTTTGTTTGTATAGTATTTTGTTATGTTGTATTTGTATAGTGAATAATTATTCCTCATTCCAGCTAAAAGCGAAGAGAAATTCAGCCGAGCACCGACTCTAAAAACGTTATCTAAGATCAGCAACGTCCAGCTCTGCGGCAAGACCTTCCGCCAGCTGGAGTGGATGGTGGGCCAGCATGTTCGGTGGAGGCTGCTGGCTCCCACACCTGTGACCTTCGCAGCCCTGCTGGCCCAGTACGTGGTCACTGATGGCGATCTCATCACCAGGCATCCCAAGTTTGTGAGACGGTTCAAAAGGGACGGTGCAAAGCTGTTGGATACATTTTTGGATTTGACTTTGTCTGGTAAGTTTGAATGTTATTTATTAGTTTTTATAATTAGAATTTTAGAGATAGTGAAGCTGAAAGAAGATGATATTTGCATTTATTTGGGCTCTGAACCAATCTTAAATTATTTGGAACTTTTATAGTACATTCGGTTTTTTATTCAAGTATTTCAGATATCTGTCAATCTTCAATCCCTCTAAAGCTATCTTACATTTTTCCAAGCAATTTTTTTTTTTTTTTCGTCATAATTTTTTTTTCTTCAACATTAACAAGTCGTATACTTAACTACATTCAATAACCCCCTTATTCCCTAAATCCCTACGCTCCATGGAACCTCTTCACATATAACGTCTGTAACATCGCATTACTTAATAAGGAAAATCGTTACGTCGCTTACTATAAAAAGATTGCATGGTGGGTAGGAAATTAAATTCCTTGACTGTACAGCGTCAAAGGGGTAATTTAAATGGTAATAAAAAAGTAATCTTTACAAGTGTTCAATTAAACTAACATAACCTGCCGGAATATTTCAGAACAATTCTAAGACACTGCAAAGATACGATACGGTAACAGTGTTCTATAATAGTGATCCATTGTGTACCCGATACTGCAACAGTGTTCTATAACGTGGTCTATTGTGTATTCGACAGACGTGCGTCTGAAGGTGATAGAGTCGGTGGACATGGGGTGCGCGTGCGTGGCGTGCGCGCGCGCCGAGCTGGGGCTGAGCGCGTGGCCGAGCTGGCTAGCCAGGGCCGCCGCGCGACCCGCCGCACGCGTCGCGCCCGTCGCAAGGCTATTGCACCGGTGAGTACGTTAAGAAACAACGAACGTTTCTTATTTCTTTGTTTCTGGGGAGCTGGGGGTGTCAGATCTCGTTGCTGCCGAGACGAGAATCAGGGTGAGATTGACGTTAAATTTTTGGTAACATGGTCAGCTTAAGTTTAGCAAAAAATAACGTTGGCGTTTATAAGTTAACCGGTTAAAATAAAGGTGTTATGACCAAAAAAATTATGACCAATGAAAATTATGGGTCAAAAAGGGACCCTATCGTATTAACCTTATACTTTACAAAGAACGAATCAATGGTAAAAATAACACGTTGTGATAATGTTACTTTACTCATACCTAAATGTGTAACGCTAAAGTGTCAAAAAATATTTAATTTTTGATTTTAGCGCATATTTTCTAGTAAATTCTAAGATTTTGGCTTTAACAGCACATAGGTAAAAGCTAACGCGCATGTACTGCAAGGGAGCAGCGCATGAAATCAGTTTAAAATCAATTTTATCTATATAATGATGAAACAAAGGCCGAAAAGACCAACACAATTGAGGTAGACGTCCCAAGCGGTCGATATCCTGCACAGTCGATATCCCAATTGGCGATTCCCTCCTACTGGTTATAACAACGAAGCGTTATACTGAACAACGCGTCCTTACAACTTCAAAATGCGAGCGTAACACGATCTAACTCTCCCATTGTCCACAGGATGATGCTGATCCTGAAATCACGAGACGCCCCAGCTGAATCTGAAACCGACCAAGGATACAGTAGCGCTAAGACATCGCCCAACCAAACGCCGTCAACGTCGCCGCTGCAAGGATCCCCCGCTTCCTTAACTTGTAGTACGTCAACTCTGAGCTACGTCAACGTCGACACTTCTTACCGTGAACATCCTGTAGAAACAAGTATATATTCCGTTCTAGACTTAAACGCGGCAAACTTAACCAATGTCCGGGATTGTTACCTGCCAGCTGTCGATATGACTTTGCGACTCGAGAACCCCTACGATTATAGATATTTTAAATCACGAAGGCTTATAGAAGCTAGCTTAGAGGGTCAACCGTCAACTAGTAAGGCTGTGAAACGTGGTTTGGAGACCAACGTTGATTTAGATAGGAAGAGGTATCGACTGACACAACTGTCTCAGGTCGTTCAATGATTTTGTTCTAGTCTGTCCATATTTGTGTGTTTAATAAATTGAGCTTGCGATACTGTCGCCAAATGGATTTGTGATTTTTTATGTTGTTCAATAGAAGAACGCCAATTGAAATGATATCGGGCGGCCAGAGTTAGATTATTTGAGCCGCAGCGGGTATAATGAAATTTTGACCGAAAATCATTTTTAATGCAACCTTCTTTCTGACTGTACTTAACAATTGTCCATCCTGCATATGTCAACCACATTTCAAGCCAATACCACTACTAGAAATGGGTCAACTTGTAATAAATAATCACAACAGACCAACATAAATAATATGCATCAGTTTAACAAATATACGTTTACTGTAACTGTTACAGTAACAGTATAATATTCGGCCGGAATCTATGTTTTTTTTAATACAAGAATAAATTTTAAATTTTAAATTTTTTTTAATTTTTGTTTTGTTTGGGTTCTCCTGTTACAATTTTTTAACTATTATTATTTTAACAAGAATCACTATATCCATTATGAATAAAGGTATGTCATATTGTAAGGTGCGTATACTGCCAAAACATCTCAAATATGGACGCCTTACGATTGCACGTGCTTATTTATTGCAATTTATATGCATTTTTGTAAAAGCATGTGCAATCAGTTAGTCTAATTCTCATCTTATGCTACGTTATATAGCACCGATATATTGTATGCTTTAGCAAGTTTTTATCTAGAAGGAATAAGGCATGGAATTCAATTCCCATGAAACACAATGGCTAAAAAATTTAAACTTTATTACAATAATTTTAATATTGTCTAATTTTTCCTTAGTCCTTCTTTTAATCATAATAACTTAATGTGGTGGTACGTTCGAAGCATTTTTTTAATGCAGCTAGGTAATTATTGTGAGCCCTGAGAAATTGCAACTCGTCGTACGGACCCGATCCATAAAAAAAGGAAATTCATTTACATTGCTTATTCACAACAGTAAAACAAATACTTACACTACTTAGATGCATAGAACTTAATTGAGCAAACGTGACAGTAGACCATCAGCATGTGTGGTGGGTTAGGAAACGTTATTGAAAAAACCGTTTTGAAAACGGTTTTAACCGTTATTTCAATAACAAAACTAGTTTTTTTTTAACCGGTTGTAACCATTGCCGTTACAACTATCGTGCGGCGGGAGACAAGAATGAACTAATCTTACCAATAGACTTCTTAAAATGGTTAAAACAGTTTGTTATCAAAAACAATTGAAATTTTAAAAAGTTTTTAAAACGATTCCGAGTTTACCCGATGGCAAAAAATTAGTGTTATAATATATTACTATATGAAGTTTTTTTTTAAATCTTGAATTCCTCAGGATCGACATGTTTGTTTGGGTTGTTAAAATCTCTAAAGGCATTTGTGTAGGTAAGAATAAGAAGAAGAAAAATGTGATATAGGGTAAAGCAAGTTATTGGCCATGTAAATGTAAAAAGAATTTTTTCACTTTTTCACACATTTAAATATAAGTCTGCATGTTATGTGGTCAAGTTATTCTTCATGTTACCCTATGTATAGCTTTTTGATTATCCAAAACTTAGTGATAAATACGTTCTTAGTAAACTAAATTATAAAATACTTTTGACTGTATTTAACATTAACTTATTTCGGTTACCATGTCTTAACCGTCAGTCAGGAACAACCAAAAATTATAATTGAAAAAGAGTTGGGACTAGAGAATAGGTTATTTTATCAACCAAAGTGTCAACCAATAGAAATACATCGACACCGACAAACTACAAAATTGCTAACATACTTAAAACTTGTAATGCATTGTAATCATTATAACCTAGAAAAGTTAGAACAGAACGCGATTCACTGGTTTAAACTCTTTGTATGGCCAATAAAAATATTTGACGTTACGAAGTGTAGGCAGAAACCATATTACTTTGTGTTTTTGTATTTTTTTACGAATCCAAAGTGAATACATTAAGGCGTATAATATTCAATCAGAGTAAATCACTGAAGTAAAGTTTTGAAATAATCATAATTTCTTTATAATGTTTTAAATGTATGATTTGTATAAAGTAGTAAGTGACGCTCTGTGACGATAGTATATTAGATAAAGTATTCCACATTTTACTTTCAAATTGACGGTTCCTTCTTGCAAACGCCTTAACGTTGACTGTTGTTAATTTTAATATACTGAGTTAAAATCATTTAATTATTATTCGGGAGTAAAAAAACCGGGCCACTTCCCATAGATAGAAAGTTGTATGAAACGGTACGGTTTCTTTGCTCTTTATGGAAACATAGACAAGTGAAACAGAACTTGATTAATTAATTTATTAGTACTGTTTTTGGTTAAGTGAGGTTGTGATTAAAGATTGTTTTTTGTGTTAACTTAACTTATTTATTTCGTACTTTTTTTTCAAAAACGTGATATGGAATAGAATTTTTGAGCTCAATATTTGTACTCGAAGTTGTTTGTTTATGTGTTACCAAATTTTCCGTTCCATTATCATTTTTTTTATTTGATTGTGATGTTTTCTGAACCGGGAATAGCTACAGCTATAACTTTGTGATTTTGAATTGTATTTTATCGACCATCAGATTGCTCGAGCTATTTCTCGGTCAGTTGGTACTTGGAAAAATGAAATGTTAAGCGGGTATTTTTAAATATATTATTTTCTTATTTTTTTTAAAAGACCTGTATTAGATTTGAGCCGGGTCCTGACTGAGATGGCTGCCTAGCGAGGCGGCTCGCTCACTCTGGCAGGGCCCGCCTTTACGTTGATTTATATCAATTGATAGTTTTTTTTACTGTAGTCTGAAGTAGAAGTAAACAATGTATAAGTTAGTCAGTGTATCCACTTTTGACACAATCATGTTTGCTACTATTTTAGGAACATGATGTTTTTTAACTTTTCTTTTGCCAACCGCCTATCATTTAGAATTTCTTGATTTAAATGCATTTTGCAGTCTACGGCTATGGCTGTCGAAAAGTTAAAATCTTTTAACCTTTGTTGTCTGTTGTTGTTGTCCATTTAAAGGATTAATATTTTAAGACCATGCTACGTTTTTATATCATTTTTAATTTAACATTCACGTTTCTTTGTTCTGATTTCTAACTGTTTTTTTTTATTTCGTGAACTTTGTACTTTATTTTATCAGCCTAAAAAAATGTTCTATTTTGCCTTAACTACTAAAAAAAGTTTGACAAAGAAACCTCATTATGCTAGACAATTGCCACAGCCTCTAAAATATTGGAACAAAATTATATTAAGAAATTAGCTTTTTATAAATACTTGTATATCACTTTGATAAGCAACTCTCTTGTTACTATTGGCAGAGTGCAAAGCGGGTGGAGGGGGTAGCCTAAACGATCACAGCGCTCGCTACGACTAAAATTGTCATTTTTGTCGCTGACTTGAGCTGTCAAATCCATATTGCAGTAAACATTTTCTAATCGTTTTTGAGATAAAAATAATATGGTCCTGGTAAGATGTGTTGTTGTGAATTGTAATAACACCAAGAAGAATAGCGACTGTAAATTTTACCAATTTCCAAGACCATGGTGGAAACGAGACCAAAGAAATAAGTGGATATTTGCCGTAAGAAAAAAAAAGTAAGTTACCTAACCTCTAAAATTTCACTGAAAACAACAATTTTAATATTATTGGCAATAATGTTACTGACTACCATTGTCCAAAATGGTGTAATATAGTAAGATAACACAAGATTTCATTAATATTTTTCACAATATTTACTTACTTCTTGTTTGACAGCGGTGACAATATTGTCCATAATGGCCGCCTATCACGTGGCGCTGTCGTCGCGCACGGTCCCAATATTGACATGTACCAAAATTACTGTCAAAATAATGGAGTCAATCCGGGAATATTGACATTAGTATTTCTGGCATTTCGCTTCGTGTTTCTATCGCTCTATCTCTATCGTTCAATTCAAGCTGACAATGGTTTGTGCACCTCTTCATAACATTTATTCGGAGAAGCCAAAGCGAAGTGCTGGCTTCCCATATCCTGGTTATTTCAAAAATAGTAATTAAGATGTTAACATAGATTCTGCCACACTCGAGAGTTAATTTATGTCAATCTAACATTAACGTCAAAGTTTTTTTTAAAGCGTCGACTTAGACCGCTTGCATTTATGGCTATGACTCAGAGTGGGGTAGACAATAAAAAAGCGCTTCCGTGTTTCATGTGATTAATTTTATATGTTTCTTGGTATGACAATAATGGCGTAAAGGCTACTGAAGGATATCTGGAATTAATTAATTGGCAACAATACGCGCTGATTGTAGTGTTGTCGCGTTATAAATTCTGAAGTATTACAATTTCCAGTAGTTTCTGGATTTTTGTTATACCAATAACAGCTTAAATTGTTTACATAAAATTGTTAAAATAAAATTTAACTTGTATAAGACTTTAAAAATAGCTGCAAAAATAGCACTTATCTTGCAAATTATTATAATGTATTATATTTTAATACATGTAGGATAAGTATGTTATAAAATGATGTAAAAACGTAAACGGACTTGTATGAAGACTGAGAACTATCGTGCGTGGCGTTGTACTGATATATACTATATTTTGTACCCTTAAATCGATAATGAGAACGAAGACCTATACCTTGAAATAAATATTTACTTCTGTAAAATTTGTTTAATTTTATTTTATTTAGCTAGCCATTTCGGTGTCATACCTAATCCTTATTACTAGTCTACTGAGTTTTTGTCTGTCTGTCTATCAGGAGGCTAAAATAAATATTTTGAACACTGCAAGTAATCTGTTTTGAACCAATAGTAATGCTGGCCTATTAGTATTGCCAGCGACAAAAAAAATTCAGCGAGATAATAATCCAGCTATTTTGTCGGGCTTTTGGAGTCGCATACTTATGCATTTTTTTTACAATTTCGAGCAAGTTTAGTTTTCGATAGTTTAAAAGTAATGTGGCAAAAATATCGGTGCCTTTAATTGACGCTATAACCAGCGCAGTGGCGTAACTATAGAGTGGCAGGGGTGGCAAAATGCCAGGGGCCCCGAACTGGCTTGGTTTAGAGTACTGAAGGGACGCTGATGCACTTCTTTATATCGAGGAAGGAGCCCCATCTGACGAATTTGCCACGGGCCCCAGACTTTATAGTTACGCCACTGAACCAGCGCTTCTTTGCAACTAGCGCAAACGCAGTTGTTATATTTTGTTTGTTGGATCTTTTTGGAGTTGGCAACACTGAGGCCTTTTAATTACGAAGTAAAAAATTCGAATTACGCAAACCGCGAGAGCCAGAAAGAAAAAACAATCGAAGCTCGTATAGTGTCGATGTCAAGTAGATGGTAAGTAGGTGAACTAAGTATAAGTAAATCTAGTAAATGTAAATAATAGCAAGTACCCACTTCCATGCTGGTCTGGGAGCAAAGAAAAAACATTGCAACACAGTTGCTTCTCTTCCTGCGCAGATGGTTTTTACCATCGAGGAAATGGCCATAGGAATCACGAATTTTATAGGCGATGCGGCTAACAACCCATCACTATTTTGATTCCCCTTTCTGCCTATACGCCCAAAATCACGCTAAATTGTGGCCTTTAGGTCTTGTTACCGTAGGCTCTGCCTACCCAGAAAGGGATAAGAACGTGATTTATGTATGTACTAGCTTCTGCCCGCGACTTCGTCTGCGTAGAATTATACATAAAACCTTCCTCTTGTAAAAACCGCATCAAAATCCGTTGTGTAGTTTTGAAGATATAAGCATACATAGGGATATAGGGACAGAGAAAGCGACTTTGTTTTATACTATGTACTTAGTGATGATGTAAGAACACAAAATGAGGACGAAAAAAATTTTAAGACTATTTTATTGGATGAAAGATTTTTTAATTCGCGTATTTTCACCTGTTTTCGACCCACCATTATACATATCGGCAGCGGTAGTGATGTGTAAAATTATCGATTCAAATTATGCCTGTACCTACCCACATACATAAAGTGCATTGTAATATAGGTATTTCTTTAATTGTCGATTTGCATGATGATAATGTTCACTTGCATGATGCAATGGCAATGCGGTAGTTTTCACGCTTAGCAAAATCAATGAAATTAAATTTGATCTGGATTAGTTAATCATGTCGACTTGCATTAAATTCAGTTAATAAAAACAACACATTGGTATAATAATAATTTTATTTACAAATTTATTTACAAACCTAAAAATGAAACACACTATGACTGTGCCGGTTTTCGTTTTGTTAAATTACATCTAGGCAAGCCGGTAGACTGATGCATCATCAGGGGATATGGGTGGCAGACGTGGGGGGCGACGCGGAGGACGGCGGCGGCCTCTCGGGCGGCACTCGCAGTGCAAAGCGCAGAGCCCGATGCCAGCACAGCCGGACAGAAACAGAGGAAGAGCCAAGGTCCTCGTCACAGTCGCCACTTGCTCCCCCCTCGACCAGCGTGGAATCACCACACTCGTATCAGCCCTGGACCAGTAGCAACTGTATCTCGCTCCAACGTAACCGTAGCTGATGGTAAAATTTTCGCAATCCACGATAGGAGGATAGCCGCAGCCTTTTATGTTCACGAAGAGAACCGCCGGGTGCCATTCGTCGCCGCCTGGTTTATATTTCACATGCAGTTGCGTGCACTTGTATGCGTCACTTGTGCAGCCTTCTCTGCAAGATGCCCAAGTGCAGTTATCCAAGCCCAGGCGGTCGTCCCGTCGTTCCGTCACGCATTCCGCTGGTACTGGGTCGAAGTCGGCCGCAAGAGCGCTTAGAGCAGGGTCCGCGTACAGGGGTACGAGAAAAAGGAGAGCTGAAGTCCCACCGCCGAGTAGAGCGGCAAGCATAACAGTGATGTACCGTGTCAATTTCGCGCGTGTGTCTCCCCTGCGTCGGGAAGGCCTCACAACCAAACGCTCGGAGCTCCCACCCCTCATTTTGCTAGCACTGGAACACTGCGTCAACCCATGTTGTACTGAATACCTGGTGTCCTGAATGCAGTTGTCGCGGTGTACGCATGCGTCAATACTGGGCATGCGCCGTGCGAGCTCATTGAGGATTCATTGCGATGCTATGTAGGTAATTTGTTATCAAGTTGGTTGTTGAATTACGGTAAATAATTTAGCTTTATGGGTCAGGTGACCTAATTAAAGCGAGCAACTACTTGCGGGAGTAGGTAGATGGATAATTCTTGCATGAAGTTTAACTTTAAGCCTTAATTTGGCAATGTATTGTATCATTTACTTTTTTATTCGCTTGAGCAGCTCCAACTCAAATGTACTGAATTGGGTCTACTAAGATAATTTATTTTGATTTGATTTAGCACTAATAGAGGTCATGATATTTAAGAGGACCTGAGTTCTAAAGCAATACGATGTAGTTTGATAAGAGAGTACCCTACGATGGCAAAAACTACGTCGCCAGTTCCTTTTACATTAAATTTGGCTGGATACGCTGCCGTGTGTCTAGATTGCTTTTACAGACTTAGGAGTAAGGTGAGAGGGTATATTTTAGCTACTGAATTGGCCGGCCACGGAATCCTAAAGTGAATATGACATTATAATCGATAAATAATCGAAATTTCAAATTAAATCAAACAGACCGATGACATTTAATTAAAAACCGGAATCGGTCAATCTTGGGTACATCACTGTCCATAAATCAACACATTCATTCATTCGTTCAAAAAAAAAATTGAGATGAAATGAAAGATGGCGGCTATACTGTAATTCAGTCAGTCAGTGAGTGTAGCCGGTTGATTTCTGAGATATTCTGTGATTAAAAGTTGTTCTGTTTCTAAACTTTCTAGTCATTGTAGGTATGTCCGTTACGTTACTTAAAATATTTGTAAATTCTTTAAGACAAAACTTACCACGACTTCCGCTTAAACCAGGTACATTGCAAGTTACGTTAATTTGTTTTACTTAGTTGCACATGGGTCACTCATATTCATATTTTCTAAAGGTTTTAACTTTTAGTATTCTTGATCATCATGATAGAGTTAAAATTGATGTATTGCACTTTCTTCTATACAGATATCAAAATTTCGTGAAACGGTTTCTGATTTACTGTTTTAAATTAAAAATGTTTGTTGACTTATAGATGGTAACCTTAAAGTTTGATATTTTTTAGGTTTTATTATGATTCTTTCTGCAATCCTTTGCCCATTGTTATTCAACTGTTTAGGATTTTAAGTTCACGAGGTATAAATAAATAGAGAAGAATAAATTGTACGTTTAATCTAATAAACTACATTTTTAAATATTCTTTAGGCTTCCAACTTCGACATATAACAGCCATGGATGTGGCTCCTGACACAGAGACAGAAGAGATAGTGCAAAATAAGAAAAATACCCGTTTTCGAAAAAGGCAGTGGGAAGACAATGTTAAAACCAATGGAGAGACACGAGAGAAAAGAGACAAACCGTTTGAGAGGATAAAAAAGAAAAAAATGGCTATGCTTCTTGGTTACTGCGGGGTCGACTATTATGGTATGCAAAGGTAATGGATGCATGCGTTTAGGGTGTAATGAAATGATAACAATTTCACTGGCTGAAAGCAATAGTGAAATAAGTAGGTATACATGTCAAAAACCGGTCAAGTGCGAGTCGGACTCGCGCACCGAGGGTTCCGTATCATTATCTATAAATATATAAAACCAGTGTAAGCAGAGCCCTGCTCCAAAGCAAAATGTACGCAGTGTGGGGTTACTTTATATTGGTCATTGCTATATACAGACATACATACACATTTACGATTTTCGCAATTATTCTTTAATCTGTGCTATAAGACCTACCTTCATACCAAATTTCAAGATTCTGCGTTCACGGGAACTACCTTGTAGGTTTTGATTCCCTTGAGAGTTGAAAATTTGCGGAAATTTGCGGCATAAACGGCTGTATCTTTTGATTGCGTTGGCTTAGAATTTTGATTTTTTCACAGCTCCAAGGGGCAGTAGACCTGAGTATTTGATATAAATTTCAGCTTGATACCTCCACGCGTTCCTGAGAAAAAGGGTCTTGACAGACGGACGGACGGACAGACGGACAACAGTGATCCTATAAGGGTTCCGTTTTTTCCTTTTGAGGTACGGAACCCTAAAAATAAAACTTGTTAAGTGCAAAAATTTAAAATTCAAAATTTAGTTTTGCAAATTGGCTGCCAAGGGCTCTTTTACATGTCGGTTTTGAAACTTCCAGCACATTCGGAAGAATGCTCCGAAACTTGGTAGAAAGTCAATTCTTCAAAATAAAATACATTAAGCTACAATACATTTATAAAAGGGATGTAGAAGGTCCCAGAGCCTTAAATTATATTAGTCTATAGTAGGGATGTATAAAGTCTCTATTAGTCAAAATTCACTAAACAGGTTGCTCTAGCAGCACTTGGCTGGCTGCAAGTAAATCTGGTGGAAGGGAAGGGAAGGGAGTGTTTGAAGATTTTAGCTTAAGATATCAACTAGCACTCATCTAGAGCCATTCAGCCTCATGAAAAATATATCTTAATCTCTACTAATTGAACTGCAACTATTAATTTACTTGGACCTTTTATAGGAATCCTGGTGTAAAAACAATAGAAGAAGACCTACTCAAAGCCTTATTGGAAGCTAAATACATAAATGAAGAGGATTTTAACACCCAGCAGAACACACAGTTTCAACGCAGCTCCAGGACAGATAAAGGAGTGTCAGCAGCCCGACAGGTTGTGTCTCTGAAGTTGCGTTAGTATTTTCTCATAATTTTTAAACAGATGAATATTTTTACATACCGTGTCATGACATGACATTAAATTTATACTTCTGGTGGTAAAACTAGTGGTAATGTAAGGAGTGCCCTGCCTGAGAGTGTATGTGTAATGACTGTTTGGTGTCAAGCATTCAAGTGGTGTGGACATTGAGCTGAGCAGTACAAAGCTCACATTGATTGCTTATTTACAAATACTCGGATAAGAATGCTCTCACTGAGGATGCTCCTGTATAGTCAACCAAGAAGGTAACACCCTAAGGTTTAATATCATTTGTTTGACTTATGATATGAAAGACTATTAAATAAATAAATAAATAAAAGAGATATTCAATATTGTCACTTGGTCAACTATACAAACTAGACTATTTATTTATAATGTATCTTTTTTAGCGTTAGAAGTGAGTGTAGAAGAAATAAACAAAAGATTGCCAGAATGCATAAGAGTCTTTGATGTAAAGAGGGTAACAAACAAATTTAACTCCAAATGCAAGTGCAACGCGCGAACATATAGCTATACTCTTCCAACATGTACTTTCGAACCTACTCTCAGTATAGAAAGCGGAGAGGACAGAAAGAAATACAGGATAACACCAGAGAAGCTTGAACAAGTCAATAGTGTTCTAGGTTTTTATAAGGGAACTAAGTGCTATCACAATTTTACGGAGAAAAAGTAAGTTTTTTGTCTATCTTTAATAATTTTTAAAATTTTGTACTGTTTTGAGTGATGCTTGAATTGATATTAGAATTTTTTTTACAATTGGTATCCAATTATTAGATTTATTTTTTATCAATTATGTACTCGGAATCTTAGCTCCTAGGTACTGATATTATACTCCAAAGTAAAAAATTAGTTCTTTCGTGTTGTTGCGCTCACACTAATAGTATAATAAACACAGTGGCGGATTTACCAGAAGGCTGAGTAGGCTCGAGCCTAGGGCGGCAGATTTTGGGGGCGGCAAATTTGGGGACCGAGCTTTTTTTTACTTCATAGAAATCAAAAAGATTTTTCTATGACGGTTTTCTGATGTCTTACAGATAGAAGTCTGCAACAAATTTTGCAAGGGTAAGGCTTTAAGGAAATAGTCATACAATCTACAGAAATTATTTCCCACTTACTTTTGTCTCTGATCATTAACAGGAAAATATAAGGATTGCATTATGATACCTATTAACTTTGAATTTAGGAGGACCCACTGCACAACTTACTAACTTCTGAAATGTTTTTAAAACTGTTATGAATTTGTACTGTTATTTTCAGGCATTTTCATGATCCTTCAGCATCGAGATATATGATGGGTTTCAGTATAGACAAAGTCTTTGTTGAATCAGATATGGAATTTGCTGTGTTATTAGTTAAGGTAAGTTATTTTACAAACTAATTTAGCAAGCTTTTGTTCATTAGGGTGGGGTGTTTGTAATCTGTGATCAAAAAACCCATCAGGCATGTTTACAATATATTTGGACACTTATCGTTACTTGGTAGGTCTATATTAGTGCACAAACTTTGTTACTCCACTACCAATTGATACACTATCAAGTAACAAGATAAATGTCCTAATGTCTGGGTTTTTGTAGATTTCTTCCAGCGATGATATTTTTGAATCTAAGTCTTAGATTATGGCACATTATGTATTGGCTAACCCAGCTTAAAACTTCCAGGGACAGAGTTTTATGCTGCATCAGATCCGCAAGATGGTTGGTTTAACGATAGCTGTGTGTCGCGGTTTGGTAGACATCTCTATAATGGACAAAGTGTTTGGAAAAGACAAGGTTATGGTACCCACCGCCCCTGGTTTAGGGCTTGTACTAGATAAGGTAAATTACTGTAGTATTACCCTTCAGACCCACCATACCCCTGGCACTATCTCTGGAGGTAGGGTGGGAGTGAACCATGCCACCATAGTAGTGCTGGGAGTTCAGAAATTGAAAAAGCGGGGCTCGTATTCCTGGGTGGTTTGCCGAACTAACTTAACCTACCTAGTACCCGTAGCTTAGAGCACTATGGTGGTATGGTTTAGTCCCACCCTACCCTTAGGGGAAAGGTGGGTCTTAACCCGTAATTTCATAGAATTTCTCACTAGTAGGCACAAGTTTATTTGTGTATTTCATTGAAACTGCTAATCCTTCTTAAGTAATGTGGCTTTCGGGTTTTTTTTGTCTAAAAATGGCTATTGATTATTGCTGTTATTTGTTGATGTTGTATTGGGGAGCTGATTCCAACAAAAAAAAAAAAGACACCTGACTGACCATTTTGGATAGAATTACTGACATGACTATTAAATAAAGGGATGATTGGGGACTGAAGTTGATAAGCAATACTGCCGCCCTAATTCAAAAGGATGCATGTACAAAAATATTTTTTTTTTCCTATTATGGATTAGACTTCAATCTATCGTAATTTTCTCAAAACCTAACAGATTCTAATTCACAAGGACGCATCCTTGTGAATTAGAATCAGAGTTTTTGGATTTGCATCCTTTTGAATTAGGTCAGCAGAATAAGGATGATGATTTTCTTTGTCTATCATATAGTAGATTATCAAAAAGTATTGGACGCTTACACATATTTTTTTCTTTTTTCATATAATCAAAACATTACGGAGATGTATAATTGATTTGATAAGACATCAATTTTGTTTCATTGACGAAAGAAATAATGGGTCCAATATTTTTTGCTAATTTAACTGATGGACTAAATAGATTATCTGTTTTCTTCATCATCTAATTCTATTTATTTGCAGGTTCATTACGACAGGTATGATAACAAGTTCAAGGACAGCCATGACAGTCTAACATGGACAGAAGTAGAGGAAACCGTCCAAAAGTTCACTCATGAGCACATCTACCCTAACATAGTGAAAGGTGAAGTGCAGGATGATTCCATGGCCCTATGGTTGGAGAAGCTAAAAAAGCATTCCTATGAGCCTTCAGAAGATGAACCTGTTGAGAAGGATGAGGAAAAGGGTGAAGAAAGCGATGATGATAATGAGGATGATGAAAAAACTGTTGATCAAAAAGGTGAGAAGGATAAGAGTAAAGTGAATGAAGAATAAATTTTCTTAAATAGTAATATAGATATGTATATAAGCTTTTTGAGACAATAGGAAGCAATCATCAGATACTTAGCAAATTTTGAAGCAGACTAAATACTTGCCATATTCATATACATACAAACAGTACAGGCTAAATGAAAGCTTACTAATCTATAGGTTTACGTTATAGTTCAGAAGAACTTTAAAGTGAGGCAAGTAATTTGTAAATGTTGCCAGTTGAATCCGATACTGAGATATTAAAATAAAAACGAAAAATTTAAAAGAAAAAAGTAAAATTCAAATGAAGTTGCTTTCAACTGACCATATACTTTTATAAGTACAATAGATATTATAATGAATCTTGTATATGGATATGGCTGGAATTATTAGAAGCTGATAATTTTTTTAAATTTTCCTTAGAGAAATTATGTAAAAAAATTGGTATCTTCAGTGATGATTTACCCCGTTGTTTATAAACGTTCTATAGGCTTCTGCTAACTTAGCAATCGTTTGTCCTTATCTGTGAAAGGTACGACATTTCAAAGCGACAGATAAGGACAAACGATTGCTAAGTTAGCAGAAGCCGATCTTATATAGCGTTTATGAATAAGGGGGTTAGAATATTGATTTCTTTTATTTGTACTGTACAAAAGTATGGTCTGTAATCATAAGGTGTACTTAGTTATGAATATGAATATATGTAATAAAATATATACAATATAAATAATACATAAAAATAAACCCCTGTTGGGTATTTGAATTAAAATATGACTAGTACCATTTTGTTTATTTATCCTGTAAATCTGTATATAGTTTTTAGAAACATAATTAACCATCACATAATTTACGTGATCAAGGGCCTGTTTCACCATTCTCTGTTAAGTTCCAGTTATCTTAACTGTCTCTTCCGTCACTATTTGTTACTACGAAACAGACAGATACGTCATCGTAGATATCTGACACTTAAAATAACTGGTACTTAACAGAGGGTGGTGAAACAGGATCTAAGTCCCTAGTGGTACTTTAAAATTAGCTGAACTAAACAGTAAGAAATACCTAAATACTTACATTTAGTTGGATCTTCCGGTCTAAACTCAAATAATAATTATAATGAAAAACTATGATTACATGTATATATTTATTTATTCTGTTTCAAGTATTCAAACCAGATATAAGTAAACTGTTGTTGGTGAATTTCGTTAGTCTGGTGTTATAGCTTCTTGGCCTGGGCTTTCTTCTTTTATAATTATTCTATGAAAAATAAAACTAGAAACTGCAAGATTACTCTTAAAAATATTTGGTTAAAGGAATTTGGAACTAATATAAATTCATCTTGCTGATGGTGTCAACGTCTACTGCTGGTTTTTCTTCTAGATATTTTTGTCTTTATTTTCCATGAAAACCAAAACTTAAAACTGCAAGTTTACTCTCTGAAATGTTGAAACCTATATTTGGTCAAAGATTTGTGTTGAATATTAATTCGTCCTGCCTGACGGTGTCAACGTCTACTGCTGGTTTTTCTTCTAGATATTTTTGTATTTATTTTCCATGAAAACCAAAACTTAAAACTGCAAGTTTACTCTCTGAATTGTTGAAACCTATATTTGGTCAAAGAAGATTTGTGTTGAATATGAATTCGTCCTGCCTGACGGTGTCAACGTCTACTGCTGGTTTTTCTTCTAGATATTTTTATCTTTATTTTCCATGAAAACCAAAACTTAAAACTGCAAGTTTACTCTCTGAAATGTTGAAACCAATATTTGATCAAAGAAGATTGTGTTTAATATTAATTCGTCCTGCCTGACGGTGTCAACGTCTACTGCTGGTTTTTCTTCTAGATATTTCTGTCTTTATTTTCCATGAAAACCAAAACTTAAAACTGCAAGTTTACTCTCTGAAATGTTGAAACCAATATTTGATCAAAGAAGATTGTGTTTAATATTAATTCGTCCTGCCTGACGGTGTCAACGTCGACTGCTGGTTTTTCTTCTAGATATTTATGTCTTTATTTTTCATGAAAACCAAAATTTATAACTGCGAGTTAACTCTCTAAAATGTTTAAACCAATATTTGGGCAAAGGTTTGTGGAATTCTAATGAAGGTCTCAATGTCTACTTCTGAATTTTATAGAATTAAAAACAACAATACGATACACTTAAAAACGAATTAAAGCGTCTCAAGAAAATCAGATCAAAATGCCAAATACAAACTAAAAATAAGAATAAGTAATTTAAAATGTTCAATTTATATTTCCTTTAATAAAAAAAATATACAATATGGAAAATGTCCCTAAACAAAGGCCAAGAAGAAATCACAATAAAGGAAAATGGTGCTACAAATCGTGGTGTAGAAAAGATACAAAAAATAAAAAGTATCGAAACAGTCTACCCCCGTAAGGGATATAGACGTGATTTGTGCAAGTATAATTAAGGGCATATTTAATACAATTAAAAAAGAATTAAAGCGTATCAAGGAAATCGGATCAAAATACGAACACAAACTAAAAATAATAATTACCTATTTAAATTTTTCAATTTATATTTGCTTTAACAAATCATACAATAAACTGAATGATACTACAAAACGTGGTACATGAAGGATACATAAAATAAAAAAGTATAGAAACAGTTTACCCCGTAAGGGATATAGACGTGATTTGTGTACAGTCAAGGGTATAAAATATATGTATGTACGTTACCAAGACGTCGAAAACATTTATACACTTTTATGCCACAAACAATAAGGTCGGTGATACATATATGTATTTGACGTGTTTGGCTGTATCGATATACCTATATGCCCTCGACTGTATGTATGTATAAAAACATAATATTACAATAAAATTAATTCCACAGTATTTTACATCGATGTCTTATTTAAATGATTTCAACAGTTTTCTTATTTGGAATGTGCACGTAGAGTAAACATTACAAACAATACACTAATGATTGACAATATTGAAATGACTTCTGTAGTTTTTGTTATGTATGTTTTTTTTAGTCCATGCGATCCTTCTTCTATAATGGCTTGCTCCTTCCCCGTGTAAAGTTCATTTTTGCGGCGATGTGAAGAAGAACAACAGGTCATTCAATCTCCAATGCTCTTGTCGACGGCCAACCCAAAAACATTCCTCCTATCCAATCGAAAGCAATCACGGAAAAGTCCCTTTTGGCGCGATATACGTTGCACTCTCTCCCTTAAGTGACGTTTTTCATTATTTGATGTACACGCGCCCTCTGTGGTGTTGTTAGCGGTGCATATGAAGGTCTTTCGGGTTCTTTTAACGCTGCGACCCTTCTCCTACTACGAATCACCCTTTGCTTGAACCTGAATTCCGAGGGCAGTGGCCGCGTCTTCATATTTTCTCCCGACGGTCCTAGAGGCGGCAAGCAGAAGAATTTTTTATTCTTCTCCAACCAACGAAGAACCTGCGAAGAACGTACAAAATGAGACGTTGTCTTCACTACTCTGACTACAAACTTCGAGGTAGGCATCGCTCAAAGTCAAAGTCATGAGGCATTTAAATGGTATTGCACAAGAGAAAAAGAAGAACAATTTGACACAGTTGGGCGTCCTGCGAAAAAACATCAAGTAGATGAAAACTTAATGAAATGAAAGCAGTAGCTACTTACCTCTTTATGGGTAGAATGCATTGAGTTTTCTCCAGGGGAACAAGATTCTAAGTTGCCTGGGCTGGACATGTTAGACCTTATAAGATAGATAGTCTGGTGGATAAATCGAGTACGTGCGCGCTAGAGCTCTGTATCGCGAATGGTATTATTTGTTAACATTTCCGTACGTAATTTCTAATTTAACAAGATCATTAAGACGCGCCATTATCGAACTGGCTTGTAATCACCTACCTAATTAGTTTATTATTTTCTATAATGAGTTTTAATAGAAATTATGACCTTTTGTTTCCGTTAATTAACATTCAAATGCATATCGGTTGCATTAGGTATTCCCGCTATCTATGAAGACTCGTGTCTGCCTGATTGGTGTGGCTCTAAATTTTTGGAATAGAATTGGATTCGAATTTCAAAAAGGCAGATAATTTAAGCGTTAAGGCCCAAGCCCCATATTTTTGTCCTTATTTTCCATGTGGACGTCTTATCGCTTTACCTACTTGTCCCCTTGGACCAATAGAGTTTGAATGAAACATCGGAACCAGATGGAATTTAACTTATATTCTATAATAAGTAACAACGTAAGTATGCTGTGTCCAACAAGGTTGGCACTGATAGTGGCTGGTCGCAGCCAGGAATTCCCGCCGGGTGATTGCATAACAATATTTCAAATTCAGCCAGGGGCGATTTTACTAGTCTTCCGGCCAGGCCCTTTGTTGTGCCATTAATTGTTGTGTTTGTGCTAGTTGAGACAATATAGCTGTTAAATCATTTCCTCCGTTTGTATTATGACTTCTAAATTGGGACGTACCTTGGGTCTGCAACTCGAGTTCACGAAGGCGTTCTTTCATAGTTTCCATTTCCGTAATTTGCGATTGTCGTCGTATCTTTTCCTCTTTAAGTGTGTCCATTGTACAGTCGCCATCATATATCGTAGCGGGCGAGGTCCTCAAATATTTCGGAGCAACATAAAATTTCATTAAATTCGTTACACGATAAGGTTAATAACACCAGAATTTCGAAATTTTCGTCAGAATTCGTCATAAATATAAGAGCAGCGACTTTGTAAAAATATCAGAAGGCACAGATCGTCAAAGGTATCGACGCAGTCAGGCTGATCATAAATATCGAAACATTTGTGGAAAAAATAAACCTTACGTATATAATAATAGATTCGAATTTCAAACAAATACAAAAATGGCTCATACGTTATGCCAAAATGAAAGATGTAACCTATTATAGTGTACTCGTTTGCATGGATAATAAATACACTGTAATCTAAACTGTTTGTTACATAGTTACAGTTTGACAACAAATATAATGCGCATCGGCAGTATTCGTTTGCGCAGAGAAGCGCAGACCAGTTTCCGATGGTAGCCGAACGTGTAAATAATCTATATTGAACTTTATTTGCAACCGCAACTGGCAGAGTATTGCTTGCTTTGCATTCTTAGCTCTGTCCCGCTTACACGATTCGTACACTGTCGGACATTTTAATGGGGTATTTGTTTATAATTCTATTAAAAACCGGTAATTTTTGAATGAAATAAAATATTTTTTTTAATTTCAAAAGTCAATTTAATTTATCAATTTATTTATGCAAAATCAATTTAATTTACTAATAATTATTATAGTAATCAGTCTAGCGGGTGAAAGCCTTCTAGCTCACTGTCGCTCGTGCTGCTCTCATTTGAATCTATCGACGATGCTGACGGCTCATTGGTATTAATAATAAATTCGTCCAAACGACGGTCAAGTGCTTCTTCTCTAGACAAAAACTCGTTTTCACACTTTATGGCATGATCGACGACTTTGCGCCAATCTTCTGCAGTGATAGATGAAATATTTTCTTCTAAAAGTCGTCTCACTTCGGTAAGATTCATGCTGACGTTGAACTTGCTGACATGGCCCTTGACTTGCGCCCAAATGTTTTCAATGGGGTTGAAATCCGGATGGTAAGGCGGAAGTCTCAATACCTTATGTCCATGCGATTCCATGATTCTGTCCAAGGAATATTGAATGTATTCGTGTTTGTGTCGTTTAATTATGTCGTACAATTCTGGTTTCAATGATCTTGGATCGAAATCAATATTTTTATTTGTCAGCTATTCTTGCAATCAGCCTTTTAGTGTAATTGGAGTTTGGAGCTTTTTCTATTAAAGTGTTGAGCTTGCGTTATCAACGACAAAAACAGAATTTGGTTGCAAATTAGGAATGACTTGGGTAGTTATCCATCTTTCGAAATTGTCTCTGTTCATTTCACTATGGTAATCTCCGGTTGTTTGGGAAGATTTGTAAAGTAATAAAGCGCCGGGTATAAATCCATTTGCTCCACCGGCATGAACAATGATCAGTCTTTGACCCTTTGATATAGGCTTCTTTAATCCTTTGCCACTTTTGTCTGACCAGGCACGCTCCTTTGTATGCGTCGTGTGCACATAAGATTCATCGGCGTACACAATGTCTCTGCCTTGTTCTCTGTATCTATTTACTTCTCTAAGATATTTTAGTCTTAGTAATCTCACTTCATCTTTTTCGGCTAATAATTTTCTATTCGTTTCCGCTCTTCTGAATCCTAATTCCCGCATAATTTTTCTAAGTGTTTCTCTGCTGCCACTGAAATTTATGTCCTCCTTTAATTTAGTCAGGAGTGATTTTATCGTAACCACATGTTTTTCAAGTCTATGAAAGTCGTGTATTTTTCGTTGAATGTGTTGGTAGTCAAAGTCATCCAGTTCTAAGCGGCATGTTTTCTTAAATCGTCCTTTTTTTGGCGTACTGAACTTAGGGCCTGTACTTGTTGAAGCACCTGCCGATGAATCGTCAGTTACCGGTAAATATCGCAGGCGAGGGGCTATTCTAGCTATGGTGATATTATTGTAGCTTAAACAACTTTTGTTGGTAAGTGACATACCTATATGTTCCCATAGGAAATATTAAAGTAGGTACTATAGGGCTCGCAAACGGAGAATAACTTGGTCTTATAATATTAGCTTACATGAGTTCTTTTATTTTGTCATGACAAACTTGTCTCTCGTCAGGAATCAATCTATGAGGTCGTCGTTGAACTGTTAGATTAGCATCTATTTGTTTTATCTCTATTTCACTAGTGTTAGCCACGTCCGTTAGGGCGTACCTTCAACAAATGACGTATCATATTATTCTAAAACATCTAAGTATAAGTATACGCGATGCTCACCGCTAACATCTGTGTCAAGATTTTTAAAGTCACTTAGGGTTACCAGCTTCACAAAGGTTGACAACTCTAAATTTCTTTATACTAAAGCAATCATTAGAAATCTCAGAAATCCCAACTGTAAAGCCTTGGGTAATCAAATCTCTGCCTATCACTATGTCATAATTAATAACGTCACCTTTCATCCGCTTTGCTGGTTCAGTTGGTCCACGGTCATTACACGAACGTTTTCTGTAAGAAAATGCCATAAGTTCGTTGCATAGATGTCCTGTCTTTGATTTCTGTTGTGTATGCTGGCATCGCATTGCATCTCTAATTGGACGCAACGGGCCAAAACAGTGGCGACGGCAATTTCCTTTAAAGGAAGATTCCTCCACAGTGCCATTAAAAATGTCAAAGTCCGATTGGCAAATGCCGACATAGATTCACCATCAGTTGGTACGGTACTATTGATTCGCACTAAAGCAGCAGCCGAAGTCTCATTAGAATCGAATCTTTGTAAAATTATTTCTCGGAAATAGCTGCAGTCCATGCCAGAATAACTTATCTGGGAAAACCACGATGACGATGACACCTTAAGAGCAATGCTCAAAGATATTCAGGTTACTACCTGTTAATGGCTTTTAATCCATGCACAACGCTACCGTATCACACCAAGCCTTCGCTTGCACATCACCTTTATCTGGATTGAATTCCAGAAAGCTGGTTCTTTTAACGTCCGTATTGGAAGGCTGCTTCAAAGCTTGAATCAGTTTCTCTATTTGGTCACTTTGCTGTTTCAGCATTTTTTCATAATATAACTCCATAGAAACAGAATTTTCCATTTTTGGTTCCTCTCGAACTGGTTCTTAAGGCGCAGATCCCACTTCTGATGTCGTGGCTTGGGCCGCCAAAGCATCGGAATGTTTGCTTCTATGATCTATGTTCAGTGGGCGGAATAATGAGTACAATCACGCACACAAGTCCAATTCCAACAAGTATAATTCAACGACAAAATCAAACCACACAACGGTAGTCATTATTCTAATGCTCTCGGCCGGGGATCGAACCCGGGCTCTCTTACACACGCACGCCACCAGATGTACTATGTGCATAGTAAGTAAGTAAGTAAGTAAATGCTTTATTGTACAAATATAAAGAAACAGATACAATTCACAAAATAAAATATAAATAACATTAATGTATGCACAAAGGCGTAGGAGGGTAGGCTTAGTTCTCATAGACGTAGAAAGCATAAAAAACCGATACAAGATCGTACTTTCGACGGCTGTGGGTAGGTACGCTTTGCGATGACCGTATTTACTTACTAACAACTTTTGTTAGTGCACTCTCAGATGTACTATAAAACTGCATAATTACCACACCCGCCGTAAACATGCTTGTAAAACAATAAGTGAGCATTTTCAGTGAGATGAAACGACCTGCCATCAACTAAACAGATATGTTTAGTTCTAGAAGTGATTACGATATTGTTCATAGTAAGGCAGGGATCTACTCGCTGTAATGTGAGTATCACCGTTGCTCGCCGCCTTTCAACTTCTAAGGAAGTGACGTATGACCTACTTCGTTCTTAATTCCCGATGATTGTAAAATATTGTACTTTATTAACATATTTGTAAGTAAGTATATGTCGGCGCGGAGCCATCATCCGGAGGCTCAGACATCACCAGAATAAACAAACACCACGCACAGTACACGCAAATAAGATTTTATTTTTTAGGGGCGAGAATAATGGCGGCCGTCCCGAAAAACAATAAACAATCACAACACGTTTCCCGCCATCTCAATACCTACCTCTGATTGGCGGAGAGCCGAATCCAAGTCAATAGATTGTTTTGAAATACTTAAAATCCACTAATTACAAGTGTTGTTTAATTTCAAATTTGTTATATTTATAGAAATAATTTATTAGATCAAACTGCAGGATTTATTACATGATTTTAGCAAGTTTTCATTACAAAAGGAGAATTAAGTAACTTTAATTGTCAACTTCCGCTATCATAGCCATGGGGTGTTTCCGGTTTAGCCATTAACTTTTAATTTATTTAATGCATAATTACGCTCATAAACTATTGAAACATCTTCTATAAAATTAAATGAAATTAAAGCAAGCTATAGAACTCCAAATGCTGTCAATATTAATAAAATATAGTAAATAAGTTATTATTATGTTTCTACTGCGATAGACGCCAGCGCCATTTCTCTTATAGCGGAAAAATACTAGAACTAGAGAGAAGGCAATTAGTAAAAAAATGGTTTAATAGATGTAGTGATTTACATTATTAAAAGGAAAGTAACAATTAATCAATGAATGAAATATTTAATGAAAATAGGTCATAGGAATCTAAACAAACAATTAAACTTACGCATACACTTGACGCATAAGTGCGGCGTCGGCGACGGCATAACAGTCAAATCTTATTGTCGCATAACGTCAAGTGCTGCGCGTAGTCAAGGGTATTTTTTTACACTTAAACAAGTCTAAGTCTGGTTAGCATAAGCACAATGGGATATTGTAACTGGAGTAGGTAACTCAACACTAATTCTTCGAGTGGCGTTTGTTAATGTTAACAAAGGGGCTAAAATAGACGTGGGTCGTTACGTCATTATCAAGAAACGTAACGAAACCAGTGACTTGGTCGGCGTCACCTGTTTCAAAAGTAGTGATTTTTGTAACTAGTTATTTATATTCAGCTACTGTGATTGTTTACATAAATACCTCCACCAACTATACAGTTACACACGAAACGAAAATAAAATTTAATCACTATCTAGGTAGTAAAAGTTTGTAGCTATCAATATAACTTTCCTTCATACTTTATTCAGGCTTAGGACTGACTGCATTAAATGTTTTTATGATTGATAAGTTTTTGTTTACTATGAAACTATGATTTTAATAAAATTATTAATGCAGGCGTATTTAAAAGTTAATTTGATTGTATATACAATGATGATTGATATTTACAGTTTATTTACACTTTTGATATATTTACAGTTTATTTGCACTTTTCAACGTTTCCACTGTCATTTGTTTTTGCACTTTTATTTACACTGTACACTAATTTTGTTTGTTTGTTTGGCTATTTACACGCAGTTTTTATTTTTTATAATTTACACATTTACATTTTTTATACATATTTTTTAGTTTTATTACTTTTATTTCACTCTATCAAAAATCTTTTTGGGTTTAAATTCACATTTAAATACGTCAATTGGGCAACTTTGTGTGTTTTCAGTTGGGTGCGGCGGTTATTAATCGTCAGCCCAGTCTTACTAAAAATCCTCTCGCACGGAACTGAAGTGGCCATTATGTTGCCATACTTGGGTATAAGTATGGCAAGGTTAGGATAAATGTGGCGGTTAAGTTGCCACCATTGTAATGGACAGTTAAATTTCCCACTGTCGTTGAACATAGGAAGGATGTTATCTTTTAGATAAGAGTCCACTTCCTTGATGGCACACGACAAAGGTGTACCTACTTGCTGCTGCTGCGTCCCGACAATACTACTTAAAATGGACCACGGTGAGAATTTATCTCGTACCGGTAATTGAGCTGAGGTTGAAGGGGCTTGTTCCGGTTGGTTCTCTCCGTGTCGACGCCGTCTAATTTCGGTCGCAAGTATCTCTTCCAGCATTTTCTTCGCTTTAACTGCCTCATTTGGGTCAGAGAATACGTTGATTTTGTATCTTGGATCTAAGATTGTACATATCGAGAATGTGCCACTTCTCTCTACACCTTCTAATCTTTTATCCAAGCCTGTCCGAAGTGCTGTAATTACATTATTTGTAACAGCACAAAAGCCTTCCAGGATCATTTGGTCGCAAGATTCCCTAAGACAGCGTGTCATAACTATGATGGTACTGGCCGTCATATATTCTTCACCACTCATAGCTTTCGTTGCCTCGTCGAAAGGTTTTAAAACCTTACACAGTTCGTTAAACATTGACCATTCTTCGACAGTTAAGATGGGTAAATCTTTTTTTAGAATTGCAACAGTTGCACATATTTGATACTCTAGTTCAACAAATCGCTGTAACATTGCCAACGTAGAGTTCCACCTGGTTGGTACTTCTTGAATCAAGCGCTTTGGTGTCACGTCCGGCTTTTCCTGTGATTGTACTTTTAACAATTTTTCTAACGCTGCTGTACTGGTCTTAAAGTGCCGGACGATAGTTTTTACTTTTTCCAAGGAATTTTGGACTAACTTCAGGGCATCTTGCACTATTAAGTTCAATGTATGGCCGTAGCATGCTTCCACCCTATATCGGCTATAGCTTTTTTTAACATTGGCTGCGTTGTCACTTACAATAAAATTTATTTTATTTGTTGCATTCCACTCGTTGACCGTTTCGAGCAATGCAGCTTGAATATTCACACTGCTGTGTGTATCTTTAAACTCTGCACATTTTAATAAAAACGTTTTAAGAACAAGATCTTTTGTTATATAGTGCCCCGTAACAGCAATGTAAGCATCATTGACCCGGGACGTCCATAAGTCTGTTGTTAGAGATAGAAATTCAATATCGTTTATTTCTTCTTTTTTTCGTAGAACTGTTTGGTCGTATAATGTGGGAATCAGAATGTTAGAGACAGTTTTTCGCGATGGTAACTCGTACCCAGGTATGTGTCGCGCAAATTTTTTAAAAGAACGTTCTTCTACTAAAGAGAAAGGGTGATAACTATCTATAAACAAATCGGCCAGGTCATTATCGATTTGTCTTTTTTTAGTTAGTGTTACTTTTTTGCCAATTCCGTAGTTATCCATGCGCTGTTGAGCAGCGCGGTATATGGGTATGGTACTTGCAGCAGTGGACGTAGAAGCTGACGCAGCATCGGAGCTGGACGACGAGGGCTGAGGTTGAGGTTGGACATCACCTGGGGGTTCCTGCCCACGACTTTGTTCTAGGGTCCTTGCCGTTGATTGCGCGGTACAAATGGATGTATACGCATGGAGGTGTTTTCGCTTCAAATGTGTTTTCAAGTTCGCAGTTGAAGTTTTGAAGCTATAAACTTCACCACAACTGTTGCATTTCGCTTTTTTTTCATTACCCAGTTTTTGAAAAAACTCCCATAAAGCACTAGAATTTAATCGAGACATTTTTACAAGTTTTTTATTTACACTTCACTATATTTACACTTTATTTAAACTTATACAATCTACACTAGTTATATTTACATAATAACAAAGAAACGTAGCATTAAATTTGCATAAAACACCAAAATAATAGATAGTAAACGTTAATTTTTCGAAGAAAGTAGTCAAAATTATGCAACAACAATAACTAAAACAAACTGAACTATTTTTTAAATTCAATCAAAGTGACGCTCGCTTCCCGGAATCGCGAGATTCGCGAGCCGTTTAAATTATTTACAAACAGAGATCACTCTATTTTATTGTCTATGTCTATATACTTACGTATGAAAATTAAGCATGTACACTAACACTGTTACGCTGTTTTTGTTTTTGTTGTATGACACGGCATGTGAGCGTTCGGATTACTTCGGATTTATTCGTGTCACCCGCTCTTGCTTACTCGAAAATTTTGGATCTGCCATCTCGCTCGGTCGCCCGGCGGCCGGTAAGCGCGATGCGAAAGAAATGTAACGCTGCGCTGTGCGCTCGACCGACCGACAGTCGACTCTCGCTCGCACGGCCGCTCGACTACTCATACTCACTCACATCACTGTCACCAGTTCACCACACCCAACAATCGTCAATCACAGATAACAGTAATAAATAACGCATTTACAAAAATCACTACTTGTAATTTGACTCGAAACTAGTGATTCGGTTACTTACCGCGTAGCTAGTTATTGTATCTAATGACGTGAAATAACGCCCACGTCTAGGCTAAAATTTACTTATGATAAAAGTGAATAGAAAAATTAAATTCAGTTTTTTTTTTACACTAAAACTTACATTCAGCCTGAGTGGTTTTGCCGTAAGAGGCCGCTACCAACTGGAGTTCGTAACGACCATTTGGCAGGACTTTTGTTATAAGATAGGGTCCTCGCATACCACTATCTAGTTTGCTTATTGATTGTGACCTTTTTATTACGTAAGCCAAGTCACCCACTGCGAATGTTTTTGGTGTTGAACGGTGTTTATTGACACGCGCATCTTGAGCGGACTGATTTTCCACTAAAAGGGGTTTAATGCGCTGTCTTTGCATCTCGCGCCATGCTTGGCGATTAGGGTTATCACCCTGAATAGTTATATCCTTATCAAGGGATTGTATAACTGGGGTGGTAGATTCTGTACCAATAAGAAGATTGAGAGCCGAACATTGAGTGGTTTTTTTCAATTCAATTCAATTCAATTCAATTCATTTAATCATTTAAGTCATGTTCATTACATAAATGTCAAGATGTTATTGTGCAAAATGGAGGTAGGTACATGAGACCCTGTCAGGGTATAAAATGTCAACAATTCTTAATCTAAATGTATCCCATTCTAATAATATTGTATACATTTCAAAAATGTTTCATTATAGTTCATCATTTAAAAAGTCATCAATATCATAATAACATTTCTCGATAAGTAATCTTTTTAATTTATTTTTAAATAATTTATCGCAAGGTTCATGCTTGATACATTCCGGTATTTTATTTGCTATACGTATGCATCGGCAATACGGGCCATTTCTGAATATTGAAAGGTTTGACTTTGGAAGTAACAATTGATTATTTTTTTGTCTTTGTGACCTCAATTTGTTTTTGACCGTAAATAAGTTTGAATGTTTCCTAACAAATAGTGCCGCTTCCAATACATATATAGAAGGCAATGTTAGAACTTGTAGTTCCCTAAAATGCGGACGACAGCTGTTTGGTATCTGGGTGTTTGTGAGAATGCGAACACACTTTTTTTGCATCACGAATAGTTGGTGGCAGTCGGTGCTCGCCCCCCAGAGTATCACGCCGTATTGCAACCAAGCATGTGCGTATGCGTAGTATGCTGACAAAGCAGTTTCAGTATTTGTATTGACTTTAAGGACACTTAGTGCATAGATAAATTTTGATAATTTTAATTTTATATTCTGTATGTGTGATTTCCAGTTTATACACGAGTCTATATTTATGCCTAATAATTTAAATTCATTAACTTCTTCGATTACATTACCATTAATATTTAATGTCATGTGTAGGGATTTTTTTTGTGTAGGTTTGAATTGTATTATTTTGGTTTTTTTTAAGTTAATTTCTAAGTTATGGTCGTCGAGCCAATTTGTTACGGTTTTAAGTGTTTCGGTTAGACATTCGTTGCATTTCACGCCATCAGTGCTGGGAAATAATATGGAGACGTCGTCCGCAAACATAACACACGTGGTATCCAATGTTTTTGGCAAATCATTGATGTAAACCAGAAACAGGATACAGGATATGCAACTTCCCTGTGGTAGTGAACAAGTGGTGTTACGCATTTGGGACGTGACCGTCTTGATTTCTCCGGACTCCTTACAAAAGTAATCGATTTGTACACATTGTTTGCGGTTTTCCAGGTATGCATTGAACCACTTTTGAGCAACACCTCGGATTCCCATACCATACAATTTAGATAATAAAATTTTATGAGAAACCCGGTCATACGCTTTGGTCATGTCCAAGAGTAAACCTACTCCATATTTTTTGCAGTCTATATGAGTTAGAATTTCTTGTATATAATTAAATACAGCAAGTATCGTCGAATGCTGCTTTCGGAAGCCATATTGGTTTTCATCTAATATATTATATTTTTCAAAAAAACTGTAAATTCTGTTTGCCATTGCCTTTTCAAATATTTTTGAAAACGCTGGTAGAAGTGCAATAGGTCTATGGTCGCGGGGATCTTTGGCATTACCTCCTGGCTTCAGAATAGGTTTAAGTTTAGAAATCTTTAGAAGTTTTGGAAAAGAGCCCTGCTTAAAAGACTGATTTATTAAGATTTTAAGTGGATCTGTCAGCTCTGTTGCACATAGTTTAATTAGTGCGCTAGGAATTTCGTCTACGCCGAAACTTTTTTTGTTTTTCATCTGGGTAATTATTTTTTGTATTTCAATGTCGGTGACTTCAGTAATGAATATAGAATTGTAGGAAGGGGTAGTGACGGGCCGGCCGGCCGGTGCGCGCGCGCCGCAACGCCCCGCCGGCGATGACTCACCCACTGATGCAAAGTGCTCGTTGAATGTATCGACTATTTGTTGGGGCGATTCTACAATGATATCACCAGTTTTTAGAGTAATGTTTTTATACTGTCGGGGTTTGTTTTGGGTGGTTATATTTTTAATTATGCTCCACATTGTTTTGACTTTATTTTTTGACTGGTGCATCTGTTTTATATAATCGAGCTTTTTTGATGAGCGTACACATTTTTTAAGAATAGTGTCGTATTTTCTGATGTAATTTATTAATGATTTACATTTACTGTGGTTTTTTAGAGTATTTAGATATCGCTTATTTTTGCATGCAATTTTTATCCCGGGGGTCAACCATGACTTTTTTATGTATTTGTACTTAATTTTTTGCCGTCTTTTAGGAATATGTTTATTCAATAATTCTTGTAATTTTGCATGGAAAAGGTTATAATTCATATCAATGTCCTCGTGTACTAGAATGTCATGCCAGGCTACATACTTCAGCTCTTCTTTAAAGTTTTGCATGTTTTTTGTATTAAAAGTTCGATTGCAAATAGAGAAATTTTCTTTATTCAGCGGCTGTGTATCTTGTGTTTGATAGCTGTATATGACACTTTTATGATTTTTGTTTTGTTATGTTCAGTACTAACGCAATTTCCAGAGAGTGTCTGACCAAGATTCTCGTTGATAATTCGTCTCGACACGTATCATATTAAGAACGGTGCGGCAATGGCGCTCGACTTGACCGTTAGACTGATGCATTTCTGCGGTAATTAAATGCAACTTGATACCTATCCCGGTGGCCCAATTCATGAAATCGGCGCTTGCGAATGCGAACTACCGACCTCTGTCACATACTAGTAAACGAGGAGAGCCGAATAGGGATATAGCGTTACTAAACACGCGTTTTAACTCGGCGATTTCTTGTCTATGGAGCGGGCAAAGTAGGCAATACTTTGTGAATGCGTCAATTATGATAGCAGGCCGGGGCTGAAAGTTCCGATTTTCAAATAACATGAAATTTTATGATGAAAATTATAAGATTTAAATTTTGATATTTGATTTTATTAAAAAGTCTTAATCGCTCTCTGTAATAGTCATTTCTGCTACTTTCTCTCTGCTATTTCTGGAGCAGATTGCAACAGGCCGGAATTGCCAAGATCCAGTGTCAAATCAGAAGCATTTTCAATCACATTTGAATCTTCGGCATAATTCGAACGATCTGTTACGTATGACGATGCGAAGTCTGAATCTTCAAATATATCTTCATTTAATAGCCAAATACCACTTGCTTTATCCGCTCATCACATTTTCAGGATTTAATGCCAATGGTAACGCATCTTTGACAATAGTTAGTTAAATAGTTTTTTGAGGCGAGCTTGTCGTAGTGTCAATGAGGTGGCTGAGGAGTTTGATATTGATATATTTAACTGTAACATTTCTACAGTGCGGCGGCGGTTGGCGGAGGGGTGGTTTGAGTGTGCTTTAGATATTTAACATATAGTGACTGCAGATTCAGTAATTAGATATTTGTTTGTTTTTAATTTGTTGGTGTGTAGTGTATAAGTTTTACTGTATTCTCTTCTATCTTTGGTTGCGTGGTGTGTGTTTGCGACTACGTGCGCACTTTGTTTGGTTTTTTTTTTCTTAATTTATCTCTAGTTGTGAGAGCCTATAATTGGCTTTAATGTCACTACTGTAATCAACTCACACTGTATTTCATAGATAGATAGATAGATAGATAGATAGATAAATAAATCGTTTATTTGATACTGCAATACACACAATCAAGATAAAAATAACAATAAAAAAAAGAAAAACAAGAAATTACACATAGCTGTTGGATCTCCGTAAATAAATAAATAAATAAATAAATAAATAAATATCCCGGTAAGTTATATATGGTCATTGTCTTGCCTGGATTGCTATGCATCCAAGCAGTTTGTGTTAGGTTCAAATAATTTTTAAACGGGCCATAAACTCCCACGTCCAACGGCTGCAAATTATGTGACCAGTGAGGAGGAAAAGACATAAAAAAAAATAACATCACTTCTAAGTAGTACAAAGGTGGTCCCATAAATCAACCAGTAGCAAATGTGGAAAGTAACAAAAAGCTACCAACGATCATACACAACTAGAGTATAGTTCGAGTGCGAAATGTCCGCAGGCTAAGCGAAATACAGCGTTATGACAATGTCTTGGCAAAGTTTTTTTGAGGCATATTTTTTAGCTTCTGTTTTACTATTTTAGTTTTTAGAACAGCCTCATTGCTCATTTTGATGTTTTTCTGCTGCGAGTCATTGTCTTGGCACTAGGGGTGTCCACTTAAAAATATATCGATATTTATATTCGATATAAAACATCGGATTGCACCATCGATGTTTATCGATATACGACGATATAGACGGGCGGGCGGCGGGGATGTCATCCTTGCAGGGGATGTCAACGCAGCCAGCCACTGGTGGGGATGCCCGACTGAGGACAGGCGGGGGGCCGAGCTGGTGGACCTTATGTCCCAGCACGACCTCCACGTTCTGAACCAAGGTAGCGTCCCCACCTTTCACACACTCAGAGGCGAGAGACTCTACACGAGCATAGTTGACATCACCGCGTGCTCGGGCTCGCTTCTGCGGGACGTCGGAGGATGGCGCGTGGAGGTTGACGGCTCCGGACTGTCGGACCACAGGCCCATCGTCTTTTCGGTCCGGCGCTCTGGTGGTGGGTCGGAGATCAGGCGAGGGGGAACCAGGAGATTTGTGACCGGCAAGGCTGATTGGCCGAGATTTGATGGAGCCCTGCTGGAGGCCTTCGAGACGAGAGGATTCTCGAGGGAAGCAATCGAGGCTGCGGACGACGACGAAAAGCTGGAGTCGCTCGCTGAGGCCCTTACAGCGGCCGTGACGGATGCCTGCGCCGGGGCCATGCCGGAGCTCCCCCTGATTGTGAAGCCCAAACGAAGCACGTGGTGGACCGGGGAACTGGAGGTCTCCAGGAGAAGGGTTATAACTTTGAGAAGGCGCATAAGAGGAGCTAACCCGCGGCGCAGACCCCTGGTTATTGCCGAGTACAAGCTTGCCCAGGCCGGTCTCAAGGAAGCCATAGAGGCCGCGCTCACTACTAGTTGGAAGGAATTCTGTACTTCCCAGAAACTGGAGGAAATATGGAAGAAAACGTACCGGGTCCTGAAGACATGTGGTGACGCGGCCCACGCAGACGAGCGGCTCCTTAGATCCCCCACGACTGGCGCCATACTGGGCGAGAGGGAATCGGCTGCCCTCCTCGTGGAGACCTTCTACCCCCGGGACGACGCTGCGGGCGACACTGCGGAACAGAGAAGAGTCAGGGACGAGGCCGAGGCCATAAGAACGGCACACAAAACACGACGCGGACGACCGGCGTCCCCGCATGAGCCGGGTCTCCGCCCTCGCCGGCACTTGCCCTTCACCGTGCAGGAGCTCGATGAAGTGTTCCGAAGTATGGACGCCAAGAAGTCCCCCGGCGAGGACGGCCTGACGGCCGACATATGGGAAAGGGCCCACAACCGCAGTCCGCTGATACTGGCCTACCTCAACAGGTGCCTGGGGGCGGGATACTTCCCCCGCCTGTGGAAGAGGGCGGCGGTTAGAATCATCCCCAAACCGGGCAAGGAGGACTACACGGCGCCCAAGTCGTACAGGCCGATAGGACTCCTCCCGGTCATGGGAAAGGCATACGAGAAGCTCGTGGTCAATAGACTGATGTGGGAGGTCTCCAGCCGTAACCTACTGAGCCAGCACCAGTACGGCTTCCTGCCCCAGAGGAGCACAGAGGACGCGCTCTATGACATCGTCACTAAGATAAGGCAGGGTCTCTCCAACAAGGGTGTGGTGGCGCTGGTTTCCCTGGACGTCGAGGGGGCCTTCGACAACGCCTGGTGGCCCTCCATCGTAACCGAGCTCGCCAAGAAACGGGTGGACGAGGCTCTGGTGGGGGTCCTCTTGAGTTACTTGGAGGACAGGCGGGTCTCCCTCACATATCTGGGGGAGACCATCGAACGGGACACCAACAAAGGCTGCGTCCAGGGATCAGTAGGGGGCCCAATCCTTTGGAACATCCTGCTGGACCCCCTACTGCGAGAACTAGAGACCGCGCCAGCCCATGTCCAGGCCTTCGCCGACGATGTTATCCTGGTCGCCGAGGCCCCCTCGGGGGAGGCGCTCCAGGAGAAGGTCAACCGGACCCTGGGCCTAGTCCAGACCTGGAGTGCCGGGAATAGGATGAAGCTCGCCCCCCACAAAACCCAGGCACTTATAATCACCAAAAAACTCAAATTCACCACCCCGGTGCTTGGGCTCGCCGGGGAAAACATTGAGATCAAAGACACCCTCAAGATCCTGGGCCTCACTATAGACAGGCGGCTCAACTTCTTGCCGCACCTGGACTCCCTTACCAGGAAGGCTGCGGCCACTTTCAAAATGGTGTCCAAGGCAGCCAGGGCCCAATGGGGCCTCAACTCGGAAGTGCTGCGCACCCTATACACAGCGGTAGTCGAGCCGACAATTTTGTACGCGGCGGGAGCGTGGGGCCACGTGGCCGGTAGGGTATACGCTAGGAAACGATTGGACCGAATAACTAGGGACTACTCAATCAAAATCGCTAAAGCCCACTGTACCTCCTCCCTGGTGGCGGCTGCCCTGCTCGCGGGCGTCCTGCCTTTGGACGTTCGGCTCAGGGAGCAGCACCAACTCTACGAAATAAAAAGAGGTAAGGAGCTAGATGACCTCCCGGGCCGCTCACTGCAGAGGCGCCTGCACCCTGCCCAGCTGCCACACCCGGCCTGCAGGCCGGAAATTACCTTCGGCATGGTTACCAACCAGGGGGAGGCCGACGAGCTGCACGAGGGAGACTGCGCGATCTGTTACACGGACGGGAGCAAGATAGAGGGGAGAGTTGGGGCCGCCCTGACCATTTGGCGCGACACCAGCGAAATCAAGAAAGCCAGCTTTGGCCTGGCCAATTACTGTTCCGTCTACCAGGCGGAAATGGTGGCGCTGGTCAGGGCGACTGAGCTCTCCCTCCTATCTGACTCCCCGACGGTCATACTAAGCGACTCGCGCTCCTCCCTGCAGGCCGTCGCTGACCCCGGAAGCCTGAACCCCCTGGCCGCCGAAGTGAGGGGCAACATTGCCTCGACTGCCGAGCGGGGTAAACCCATCTCCCTCCACTGGGTGAAGGCGCATGTGGGCATTGTAGGGAACGAAAGGGCGGATGAGCTCGCTAAGGGCGCAGCCCTCAACTGTAAGCGAGCTCCCGCCTACGATAAGTTCCCCATATCCCACGCAAAGCGCAACATTAGGTCCCAGAGTGTGAGGGAGTGGCAGCACCGTTATGAGCAGGCGCAGGCTGGGTCAGGCATTAAACTATTCTTCAGGGACGTGGGCGGGGCGTACAAAATCCTAGCCGAATATAGGGGCTCGGGCAACCTACTGGCGCAGCTCCTCACGGGCCATGGGGGGTTTCGTCAATACCTCCACAGGTTCGGGCTGGCCGGCTCCCCGTTCTGTGTCTGCGACGACGTGTCGGTCGAGTCTGTTGCCCACATACTTTGCGAATGCCCCAGGTATGCGGGAGACAGACTCGACTGCGAGCACAGGATGGGTGCAGACATCGGGGAGTCTGGCCTGGCCGACCTGATGGGGGACAAGACAAAAAGGAAACACTTCCTCCCCTATGCCCTGAGCGTTGCCCGACGGGCCGCCCGAGCCAACGGCTCCAAAATATAGGCGCGAGCGCCGCTGGCCCCTCACCTCCACAGATCACTTTGCATTATTTTTATTTTACCTTTGTCTCAATTCGATTTTACATTTTACATTTTACACATTGACATTTTAACTTTTATTTTATTTCTATTTCAATCAGCCCTTTTGCATTAGTTTAGGTATCATTGACATTTTACTGTTGACATATATTATTATATCTTACCCCAATTTTACATTTAAATCAAATTGCCATTTGCACTAGCTTAGGTTTTATTTACTTACTACTGACATACGTATTTTGCTTGATGATGATATGGTCGGAGTGGGGAGCGTCTGGTGGAAGGCGAAACAAGTTGGAACATAGCCAAATCATAATTTAATCACATACACATTTACATTTAATATATTTACACTCGCAATTACAAACAACTCAGCGGCACAGTCTGCACCGGCAGTTTTGCCGCCGGATCCTAGGGCGGCCAGCCCCAGGGTAGGCCCGCACAATATCCCGCAGAAATCGGCGGAACCCGGCGGCGGGGGAGGGGCAGCACCTTGTCACGTTCTGCCGGTATTCGTACTCGCCCGCCCTCAACGCGAGCTGCGCGGCGGAGCGGCAGGGGCGACACCGCCGGCGGAGCTCCCGCCACTGACGCTCAATCGTGTTTGTGTGGACCGACACCAGACGGCGGCTCGACCCCCGGATGGGGCTCCCGAGCCGGGGATCCGCCTCCATCTCGGCGGGAGCGGCCACGAAATGTCGGCGATGGCACACGACATGGTGACTGGCCATACTGAGGCGCAGTCGGGCCCCCCTATACGATCGCAGGGAGTCAGTTATCAAATTGGACCCCTGCTCTACCGAGTCCAGAACAAACTGGTCCAGGGAGGGGCGGCTGCGATCTGGGATCGGGGCGACTCTAATCTGTTTTGTCAGCCTGCTAATGCACCCCGCCACCCAGGCCTGGGATCGGGGCACCCGGCCGCGATGGTGCCTGGGAGAGTAGAGGAGGCACTCATCCACCTCCACTACATCCCCGGGGCCCCCGACCCGGGTCCCATCGTGGGCCGCCACAAGGCTACAAATCTTCCTCAGGCGCCGATACATGTGGATGGCGGCGGGCTTCGAGGTTTTACATTGGCGCGCAGCGACCACCACTCCGTCGCCCTCGTAGAAATGGTAGATCAAACGCAGCACGGTCTGCACACTTAGTTTGGCCCTCGAAAAAATGGTCCCCTTTGCAGGGGCCACCGAGGCACGGCACTTCTTCTACTATCGAATACTTTCTACAAAAGTTTAATATTACCTTTTTCCAGTGAAGTGAAATGCGCAAAATTTGTGGTCTTTGAGTTTGCAGGTATGAGTATAGAGTCAGAGACCAGCCAGAGTAACATAGCTAAACTAAAACTGTAATGTTAGATATTTTCTGTGAGAATCTCTGTCATTACATAGTGACTTAAATAGAATTGTAATACTAAGATAATGGTGAGATGAGTTATACCTACATTTGCAAGTGAAATAAAAACGACAAATTAATAGAAATATTTTATTACATATAACATAACTTCAAACCAGTAAAGAAAACAAAAGACATATTTAGTAGGTACTAGTCTTACTCTGGGTATTGAAATGTTTAAAATTTTAGGGTAATTGCAAAGAGATAAATTAAAATAAGTTAGCACCAACTATCACTTTTCGTGAATATTTTTTAGTGAAGGGTCGCTCCTTGGTTATTCAGTAAAACAAATGGAACTTTACAGAGGTTTATTGTTTACATATATCCAAAGAACAACGTATAGTCTCAGGGTTTACCGTAAGTTTTAGAGAGAGAGTTCAGGTCAGAACGGCACTATTGATTTATTTTACACACACACACGCCCAAGGAGCTCTATTTACTCCCCTGGTCGGACACGACGGAGAGGACGACGCTGCCAGCGCAGAAGGGGCCGAAGGCGAGGGTCGCAGTAGAGGCGAGCCTTCGGTCAGGATGTCGTCCTCAGGCAGTAGAGTGTCTTCCGATAGGGTAGAGATGTGCGTTATGCAGCCAGCAGTTTCAGGCTTTAGTTTAGCCCCGATCTGCACGTATAGTAGCTAGTTCCTTTGATACATTTTGAAAGCTAGTTAAACATGATTTCAATACTGCCTCCGATTCGGGTGTAGTAGTACTTATTCTCCTAAGACGATGGTAGATATGACTGCACAAATTGTCTGTACGCACGAATAAATTATCGTCAAACTTTGATTTGATTAGGGTTAAATTTGACTGCGCTTTTGCTAAACTTTCCGCTACGCCTTTTAGGTCGTCGACGGGGTCGAGTCCCGATTCTAATATATCCTGAGCCGGTAAACCGGGTGCTAGTTTCACTATTTGACTGCGTAATTCTTGTACTGTAAGTGCCGGCGTAGTTCCGCGAATAGCCACCTCATAAGATAACTCTGTTTTTTGTAGCGATAAATACTTAATATTGTGATGTGCCATTTTTAGTACACTAAAAGCTGTAAGTTACCCGCGATATTGTGATGTGCCATTTTTAGTACACTAAAAGCTGTAAGTTACCCGCGATATTAGAATTTATTCAACCTGTTCACCGGAGTGTGCGCGCTAAGGTGCTTTTATAATTTTAGAATAATGAAATGGAGTTACAAGGCGAACCGTAGATCGATAAGTAAGTGTTGAAGGAAAGTACGACTTACGCGTATAACCCTAAGTGCCGCAACGTATGGCTGCGAGTCGTATTAATCGTTGGTAGAATTGAACGTTAAGTAGTTAACTCAGTTGTAATGGCTAGCCTGCTATTGAAACACGTAGCGCGTTGTAGTTAGTTGTCTAAATGCTCAAAGTATGCGCAGGTATAGGTAAGGTGCTAAAATAATTCGACTATTGCAGTAAAGTGTTAAAAAAATCGCGAGTTGTTTGAAGTTAAGTTTAAAGTTTTCGAAAAGTGAAGCTAAATTTGATTAAATTCGCCTCTTGCGCAGTTATGTTCAGTGGCGACAGCTACGCTATGGCTGAACAATTGAGCTGCAGTTTTCACTCGCATTTTTTTTATTTTTTCTTTGTTTATGTGTTCCTCGGTGAGTTTGTATGCGACTCTCAATTCCCCGTATGATTTATTCGCTTCATATACTTTTTCGAAATATTCCCATTTGATTGTTTTTGCCCCATTTGTTTCATCTACATAAATCAAATCTTTATTTAACAAATTGTTTCGTACTCCTTTTAATAAGTGTGGGACGTCGTAAAGAGGAATTATAATTTTACCATTAACTTTAAAATGAGTAAATCGAAAGTCGCAACCGCTCCGCATGTACTGTCTTGGTATCGTCCACTAGACTATTTATTGTACTAACATTGACTGTACTTTGGTACACATGACTTGCAAACCAGTGGCTTGAACATGTTTAATTACTTCTGTTACAGTCGATGTCAGTTCATGTTTATTTAAACTATTGGTAAAATAGTAAGCCACTGGTTGTTTGAAATTAGCTTTTATACCTTTGACCATAAAAACGAGAACATGATCAGCAATTTTTTGCCCATTACTTGTAAAGCCCTTCAACTGATCTTTAGATGAATCATAATGGATTTGTGGGTTGATAGACATTTCATCAAATATGACTGTGCATAACTTTTTGTCATTATTCATTGCTGCCACGGTCTTTTTCATTTTTTCAAACACAATTGTGTTAATTCCTGCCTTTAATTGAACAGTAGAAAGAAGTGCCTTCAAGGATTTTTTAAATGGCAGCGCAAATTGTCTTGCTAACAATGAGTAGCATTTTGCACTCCGTTTAAAAATTGATAACAAAAGGATCTTCTCCTCGACAGTAAACCGACGTCCTTTTGGTTTCTTCAAACCCTCTCTGTACTGCATCCTCGTAAACATTTTGGCAGGATTGGACATATTTCTAGTAATTTTTTCGAATGCCACATTCTCACAAATTTTTTGGGCGTTTTCTAGTCTAGCCTTAAAGTTTAATCCTCTTTTTCGTAGCCTGATAATCTCACGCTTTAAGTTCTTCACTTGCCGTACATTAGTCTTTAACTTCGTTAACAAATGAGTGGGAATGGTTTTGTGTGTAGTTCTTTTAACCTGTAAATAAAAAAAAATACAAAAAAGTAAAAAAAAGTACAAGTACAGTCAACAAAAAGCATAGTCGGCAAAAACTCTTGTATTCAAAATGAAATTTTTGACAGAAAAGGATCGTCTCCGCAGGAGGGAATTCTTCAACGGTTAAAAGTATCGACTTGAAATTTGGTATGGATATGTATGTTGGATGATAATACAAGTATAGTCAACAAAAAGTACAGTCGGAAAAAAAAGCTTAAACTTATTAAAAAAAAATATCGATTTTTTTTTTAGTATGAATGAAATGAACAAAAGGCGTAATACATATCCCACAAAAAATATTAATGTAAAGGAAAGTCCAAAAATATCGGCTTCCTAAACAGATCGAAAATTAGACCAAGTTCGGGCCACAAGATTACTGTCCAACCCCATTTTGACTTAGCAAGTTTTTACTGATCATCTGTATTAATAAATGTTCTGTTTTATTTAATATAGATAGTTTTTTTTATTAATACAGAACAATCATCTGTCGAATCGTACAGGCAAGGAAATTTCGGTATCAATTCCTTGAAATTCGACATCTTGCGGCCGTTCAGAAAGACAGGATATTATCTCTTTATAAGATTTTGTATCAGGAGGCTGACTAAATACTTTTTCTTCGATTTCTGCATTGCCACGAAATTTCTGAGAAGTCCATTTCACGTCTATTCTTTTTTGTTTAATTACTTTCTTTTTTACTATTGGTGTTTTATTCTCTTTCGACCGAGTTGCATTGGAAGGCAAAGGATTCGGGCAATTAAAGGGAGTTGTTGGTCTAGCTAACGGTGAGTATGGGTTTATGGCAGAATTTACTGAAATACGTTGTAACTGCACATCTTGGGTAGTAGAAGCTTTGGATTGAGCTCTTGGAACTGGATTCAAGGGTAAACTATCTGCTGTGGTTAAATCGGCGACGACTGGAACCAGAGGACTAGCAACACCAGGACAAGGCCTGGCCGACGTAGACAGCACACTGACAGTTTGAGGCCTATCTGGTTGGTTTCTATCTGGAATTTCGCAGTCACTATCAGAAAGTAAATGCAGACTTTCTAAAGATGACGCTATAGACGGTGCAGGTGAGGTATACTGCCCTGCGGAACTCCATAGAGCACTGGAAGATTTTCACTCAAAGAAGAACCTACCCTGACACAATGGCGAGGATCAGTTAGATAACTATGAAACCAATCGTAGGCAACCCCTCTAATGCCCATATTGTCTAGCTTTTTCATTAATAAAGGAACCGAGACAGTATCGAAAGCTTTAGCTAAATCTAAAAAGCCTCCGAGGCCATATTTATTCGTGTCCAAATATTTAGCAACTAATGATGTTAAAAGCACAACGGCATCTTCAGTTGATTTCTTCTGCCTAAATCCAAATTGGAACTCAGAGATGAGAGAATGGCTTTCAAGATACTTTACTAGGCGAGTATTTACAACTTTTTCCAGTAATTTTGAAAGTACACTTAGTAGAGTAATAGGTCTGTAATTGGAGGGCAACGTTTTATCACCGTCTTTGTGAATGGGGGATATAACTCCTAGCTTCCACTTGTTCGGAAATATACCAGAAGCAAGGATAAGATTGAAAATGTGTGTTAAGGGTTCGACTATTGATGATTCAATTAATTTAATTAAAAGTGGCGTATAACCATCTAGACCAGGCGCACTACCTACTTTGAGTTGTTTAATAAAGTCTTGTCACTTCAGCCACAGTAGTAGTGTATATCAAGCGTGCAATAAACCTGCACATGCGTGTTTACGCTATTAAGCGCAGCTAAGTAGCGCTGTATATCGCCCGTGCGGTTAAGCGGTACCACACGCCAGCGCCTGCGTACAGCCGCGCGAAGTGATGTGGCGGCTCTTAGTTTTTTTTTTTTTTTTGTGCTGCGGAAAAATGCGTTACGCATACGACCGCGCCGTGGGGACGGCGCGGAAGTTATGTGGGACTCTCCTCCCCGGCCCCCCCCCCCCCGAGCGGGGTGAAGCGGAGGAGGCCTACCCACTAAAAAACCGCCGGTATTCCCTCTCTGCCATTGGAGGGGCGCCGTGGGAGCATAAGGGTGTCACCACGCACGCCCCGCCGGCCGCCCCAGCCTAACTAATACGCCGGGGCTCCCGCGCCAAAGAGGGGGGGGCCGGGAATACTTGGCCCCCCCCTAGACTCGTGGGCCTCTACGGGCTAGCAGGGGATCCCCATCCCCCGCCAGCAGGCACCATTAGGGGAGGGCAGCAGCAAACTGCCGCCGCCTCCTCCCCGTTCGTCTGCGCCGGAGCGGGGGCGCGAGGGGGTCGTTCTCGCGCTCCCGCTCCCTCTCCTCCTTCTGCGACATCACTTCTTCGCAGAAGGAGGCGACGGCCTCCCAGGACCCCTCACTCCCGACCATGGCGTACACTACGCCGGGAAGTGAGAGGTCGCCGCCGATAGTCGCCACCAGAGTGCGGCGCTGCTCGGACCAGGCGGGGCACAGCTCCAGCGTGTGCTGTGCCGTGTCCGACGCCGCGCCGCACTCATGGCAGGACTCCGTCTCCTCCCTACCGACTCGTTTCAGGTACCGCCCGAAGCAACCATGCCCGGACAGTACCTGCGTGAGTCGGTAGGTGAGGGACCCGTGGGCCCTCCCGCACCACTCCAGGGGCACTGGGCGGATGGCTTGGATAGTGCGGGTGCCGAATTCGGCATCCCGCAGTTCATCCACCCAGCGCTCCATGACCCCTTCCATTAAAACTTCCCGCTCCCGGGCAAGTTCCGCCGGGGCGAGCGTAGAGTCGCCCCGGGCCCTCCTCTCGGCCCTGGCTCTAAACGACCCAGCCAGGGCCTCCGCCACCAGCTCCCAAGGGGGGGAGCCAGACATCACTCCCGCCGCCTGCCAGCCTACCGTCCGGTAGGCCCGGCACATCCGCGTGTTTATCACGCGCTGGGGGCGCCGTAGTAGCGCCCTTGCCGCGCGGGTAAGGCCCTCGGCCCAAATGGGGGCCCCATAGAGGGCCATGGACCTTAGGACGCCCGCGTACAGTTTCCTGCACGAGGCGTCCGGGCCGCCTGCATTGGGCAGGATTCGGCTCAAGGCCCCCGCCGCGCCCACAACTCGGGGGATGAGGTCCGAGAAGTGGGCCTCCCACCGCCATCGGCCGTCGAGGGTAAGGCCCAGATATTTTATCGACTAGGTCCTCCTCAAACTTGGTGGCCCTGTGCTCGACCCCCGTGGAGCTCGGGGGGTCCACGCACCACGCCCGGACTATGGCCGCCTCCTCGGCCCGGTCCCGGTCCAGGCGGGAGAGGACCCATTTTGGGAACCTCCCCCCCTCTTCCGCCCGCGGCACGGGCCTGCGGCCCGGGGGGCGATTCGGAGACCCTGCACCGAATGTGTCGGTGGTCCGACAGGGTCTCCGTATCCGTCAGGACGCGCCATTCGGACACACGTCGTCCGATGGCAGGGGTCGTGAACATCAGGTCCACGATCGACCCCCCCTGCCACCTGACGCACGTGTCCTCGCGTCCGACATTCTGAAGGACCAGGCCCAACGCCGCGGCCCAGTCCCTCAGCACCGCCCCCCTTACGTCCGTTGTGGGGGAACCCCACGCGACGCATTTCACGTTGAGGTCCCCCATGACGATGACCTGCCTTGGCGCCGCCCGCTGGACCACCCGCTCCACCTCATCCTGGTACCCCTCAAACTCATTGAGGGGCCTGTTGGGGGAGAAGTAGCCGCCCACGACGACTACTTCCCCCCAGTTCACCGCCACGTATCCGGGCCCCCTCTCCCTGGGAGAGAGCCCCCTGGCGCCGTGCGACGGCACCACCACGCCGACCAAGCCCCTTGTATCCCCGGCCCAGTTTGGTTGGGGGGGGACACAATAGGGTTCGGCGACCACCGCCAAGGCAATGCGCCACTCCGCGAGGCCCTGCATAAGCAGGTCCTGGGCTCTCGCGGAGTGGTTGAGGTTGCCTTGGAGAAGTTCGTGATGCAGGTGTCTGGGCATTAGGACACCTGCATCTGTGATTCCTCCAGTGCGGAGGAGGACACTACCCGCAGCTCCTCAATCGCCACCATGGCCTCATCGGCGGCGTTTTTCATTAGGCCCTTTATCCTGCCATTTATATTCCTGCACTTCGCAACGTTCCCCCGGAAGGAGAGAACGTTGCGGAGTGCAGTGGCGACTAGCTCCTCACGCGTTTTTTGTTGAGGAGTACGCATCTCCTCCTCCACTTCAGCGCCTTTGGGGGGCGACTTCCGCCCCTTGCGCGAGTATTGCTTGGGGCGGTACGTCGAGTCGCCCCTTGCCTCCTCAAGGTCGGCGGAGTCCTCGTCCGACCCCAATCCGGACATTTCCCGCCTGGCGGCGGCCATGAAGGCGTGTGCCCCCATGGGGCGCTTTCCGCGCCCCCCCCTCGTGCAGGTGCCTACCTTCGTGGGCACTTCGTCCGCGCCCCTTGTCCGATCGGACGCAACCCTCTTCAGGGATGAGGCGGATTTCTCCACCCCCCCCCCTCGCCCCCCCCCCCCCCCCGCGAAGAACTTGGAGGCGACTGCTCCCTCCCTCTGTGTCTGAGGTTTCCGAGCAGTCCTCCATTTCAACCGGATGGTCGGACTCCATCGTGACTCCCTCGCAGGCCTCCGACGTGGACGTCGTTCCCCCCGCGAGGTCATCTAAGATGGAGCCGACTCTCCCCTTCTTCGCCCCCCGACCTTTGCCCACAAAAGTTAGCCTGAAGCCAGCTGGCCCCGGCAGGAACTTCATTGCGGCTGGGCCGCTTGCTGAGTGAGGGTCTCGGCCACCGTCCGACGCTGCGGACGATCCGGCCTCCACCCCCCCCCCCCATGCTACCCCCCTCCCCTGTCCCGGTCGCACCGGAAATATCGTGAGTCCATTTTTCGTCGCCAGAGTTGTGTTCACGGAGGCCGGCATCATCATGCCGGCCTACGATGCAGCTGTTGCCCCCCCCCAGAATACAAGGGGCACGACGCCGCCGAGGCGACGCTGAGGGATTCTCCATTGCTGGTACCCTCCTGGGGTAATACTGATTTACATGCTGCTTTATCCATAGTTGTCATTGTACCGTCATCGATCTCTTTGTGGAGTGAGCTCTCCCGTCCATCCGTCCGTGTCAGAATACCAAGGTCATGTGTTGTGTGTTCATCCGTCCGTTGTTCCAAGCCGTAGTCGCGTTCACGAAGGCCGGCATCTTGCCGACCTACGAGGCGGTTGTTGCCCCCCCCCAGAATACGAGGGGCTGGACGCCGCCGAAGCGACGCCGAGGGATTCTCCCGTTAGGGTACCCTCCTGGGGTAATTCGTTTTTACAACTCGCCATCCCAAAACTCCGATGCTCCACATCGTCGTCTCTTTTTTCAGGGGTGAGCTCCCCTGTCAGTGCGCCCTAACGAGGACGCACCCGCCCCGCCTGACAGGCCCTCGCGGGCCCCGCCGGGGTGTGTCGCTCTTAGTCTGGCCTCCCCCTAGACCCGTCCGGTATGGGAAGCCCTATCCGGCATGGCTCGTAGGGATCATCAGCACGCAAGCCCCCCCCACCACGACAAGGTGGCGACACCCGGGGGGGCTCTTAGGGCCCTGCCCGCATCCGTCGACGTCGACGCGTGCTCCTCGGCATGAGATGTGGAAGCACTTGGCGCGGGTTGTTACTGAACCAGACATTAATATTATGAATTAAGCCAAGTTACACTTTTTCATTAATTTTCTTTCAAAGGATTACCCAGAAAAAAACTTTCGGGCCATGTGCACTCTTAAAATGAGACATAGCTGTGTACCTGCATTTAATTCTCTGAAGATACTGACTCTCTGTATTTTAGAGACATCAGTTTTTGTACATTACATCCCCATTTATTTAGAAAGTTTTCACAGGGACGAACCAGACCTACGCAGACAGAAAACAAACAGTACAGTGTACATCTTATAAGTACACTTACAATTCCATCGCCGATTCCGGTCTCTTCGCCGATGATGCCCAGGATTTTTTGAGAATTTTCATTCAACACAGGGATTGGATGGACATTCCCAGTTTTATTTTGGGCCATTCTGGTTCGCGCCGCCTCATCCCTAGATTTTTTTTTCATGTCTCGCCAAGTCTAAAAATATAAAATATATATCTAGAAACTTCTTATTGACATGCACATAGTGGCCAGCTTGATACAGGTCAAATACGAATTAAACAACTAGTGCCAATGCGTGGGCATTAGCTTTACTTAAATAAGATGAACGTTAAAAATAGCTCAAGTGATATTTTTTGTTTGTTCAACTATGTACGTAATAAAATACGGAACATAAGCATACACTTACATGCTTTCACTGGTCCACGCTTTTTGCGGGGCCAGCCTCCGTCAACATTTGCTGAAGGCGGGTGCACTCGGCATTCAGCTTTTGAGCACCGAGTGGACCCGTATATTGTCCCGCGGCAAACATTGGGTTGGTGGACATATCGCTCCCTTATTCAAACAAAGAAATGACTCAAAATCAATGTTTTTCCAGTATTGCGGTTTAAAGTTTTGCACATTTCCGGCATGAAGTTTGTTTGTCTATAAAAAAATATGTATACAATTATTTAAAGACGTTTAACTGTTTAAATATAGCTGAATGTATAAGTGTAAAAGGCGTGTGGCGAGCGATTTCTATTTCCACGCTTGGTGTTGGGCCTGCTAGCTCTTCAGGATGTGGGTTCCAACAGAGCCTCCTCCTTTATACCTGATAAGAAAGGGGCTTCCTCCGAGTTTGAGAGCATCCCGCTTTGATTTTGTCTGGGCCAGGTGCCTGCTTATTTTTGAATCGTCTGAGCGCGAGTCTGATCTCTACGGAGGTAGGGTCGAGAGGCTGGAACGGTGTGGTTTTCTCTGTGCTCTTATCTTCGTCATTTATCTCGGCTTCTGTAACGATCGCTGCGTTGACTAGGGCGTTGATGGTTTCTTTCTCGCTATCGCAACCATCGATGTGCGGGAGATTCTGGACCGGGGTCTTCAAGTTGCGTTGGATTCGCCACATCTGGGTTTTATTGTTCTGTGGATCTTTTATTACACGTCATTCTTTCTGCAATCTGTTTCGTAGGCACACAGGAATACGCCGGTCAGGTTGTATTTTAGGAATAACTGATGTGTCCACCTCTAAAGTAACTTCTGGTAGCTCTCCATAACCATTAAAAACATCATCATATTTCTTAATAATTTCCAATGCTTTAGTGCGGTCCAATTCTTCTTCAACTTCAACATTATCTGACCCTGTGTCAGATTTCACAACCTCACACACAATATCTTATAAATCCAAAAGCTATCACATGTTTTTTCTGAAAGTAGTGGCTCATGTTGGACATCTACTATGTGAAATTTAATTTTCAATTTTTATCTTTATTCCTGCATTCAAACATCACAGTGCCATATTGAGAAATAGCTGAACCATTGAAACATTTGAGTTTCTTTGAGGAGGGTGTCAACTTGCGGAAATCTTCATCCCCCGTTATCTTATTATAATAATCAGCACCCATCACACATACTTGTGCACCTGTATCCAATGTGCAATAAATTCTGTTTTAATTTTTTTTTAATTTAAACTGTTTATTTCGGAAAAAAAAACAATACATTTTACACAGCAATAACTACTTAATCCTTAATTTGTAGGATTGTTGAAGTTAGTATTAACATTAGGTGCCTACTTACCGTTTAACAATTCATCAATAGATACATTGTTGATCGAAGATAGATACCCATTAATAACATAAAACCTTTTTGTTAATGAGGTTGCTCTAAATGACGTACAAGGATACCCTTAATCTTATTGGCTTTGTTGTTAGCAATTTCTTTAATAGTTTCTATTGGAAATTTATTTAGTATGCAAGGCAGAATGGACGTCCATACTCTCCTGCCATATACATTATTAGGTCTCGGCGTTATATAGTTCGGCAAGTTAGACAGATTTCGTAAGTTCCCTGGTCTGCTCTTTCTTTTCAACTGGCTTATTTTATCACAGTTGTCGTGACGTCACGCGAATTCTCCGATGGCAACACTACTGTGACGTATCCCTACTGTGAGAACCCCGCGGCGGCCATAGTTGTAGAGTAGAGTATGTTCAAACTACTCAACTTTCTGACAGTATTAAAGAAGTTTATTGATAGTGTCCAGTTTTAACCCATCCATGTGACTTCATATCGCGCTCTACATAGAAAGCTAAGTATCTAAGTATTATCTAAATGTCTAATCATACAAATAGGTATTAACCAAGTTCCTACGTCTTCAGTCTTCCTACGTGTTTAAATGGTCCCGAGTATTAACTGTGTGTCTAATTATCTTACGCGCTTTATGCCTAACATATTCAACTACTGTGTAATTCTGGATCTAACCTAGATTCATCTAATATGTTCTGACCATTGAATGACTTATGTACTGTTTGAACTAATGGGTTGTAAGTACCATGACACACACATCGTTATAGCTATGAGAGTCACCCTGGCTGCGGGCTGGGGTGTGACTCATTGACAGAGGCATCACACTATGGTGGTGTCGTCTGTACACTACTGCCGTAAGGGTCCAGTAAGACCAGGCAGAGGGCAGTCAAGTCCCATTACACTACAGCAGCAAGGGTCCAGTAAGACCAGGCAGTGGGCAGTCAAGTCCCATTACACTATAGCCGTAAGTGTCCAATAAGACCAGGCAGTGGGCAGTCAAGTCCCATTACACTACAGCAGTAAGGGTCCAGTAAGACCAGGCAGTGGGCAGTCAAGTCCCATTACACTATAGCCGTAAGTGTCCAGTAAGACCAGGCAGTGGGCAGTCAAGTCCCATTACACTACAGCAGCAAGGGTCCAGTAAGACCAGACAGTGGGCAGTCAAGTCCCATTACACTATAGCCGTAAGGGTCCAGTAAGACCAGGCAGTGGGCAGTCAAGTCCCATTACACTAAAGCCGTAAGGGTCCAGTAAGACCAGGCAGAGGGCAGTCAAGTCCCATTACACTACAGCCGTAAGGGTCCAGTAAGACCAGGCAGAGGGCAGTCAAGTCCCATTACACTAAAGCCATAAGTGTCCAGTAAGACCAGGCAACGGACAGTAATCTAGACATACGTACTTTAACCTAATGACTCTAAGACTGACCGATGATATACTTCGGCAGGACTCATCTCCATAATTTTACTAACCATGTGGACGGACTGTGGACAGTCACAACTTGTATGACTTGAATGAATGTACAATGACTTTGCTAAGAACTTATCATAACCTGTATATTTAGATCTGGAATTATCTTTCAGCCCTGTTGTGAGCCAATCCAGCTATGAGCTGGGGCCGTGGCTCCAGGACAGAGGCACCACATGCTGTGGTGTCATCTGTCCCTCCTAAATCTACAGATGGCGAAGCAGAACCCGGAAATGACACGAGAGACTCCAGAAAGCAACTAAGCAGGTCTGGTGCAACTCATCACCCTCATGTGAGTCAACTTATTTAATTTAAATTTGACTCTGCATATATTAACTATTCAAAATAATTCTGTCGCAACAAGAGAATATCTATAAACCCAGGCGTATATATGATAACACGGCGACAACAGTACTGTGTTATAATAGCTAAATCGACCTTATCAAATATATTCATTACATAGGTACACAAAATATAATCACAGCAACAGATTTGTACTTATTCATTCTTAACTCTCAAATTTCTTCTATTTACTAAATAATATAACAAAATGTGTCTCTCCTCTCCGCACTAATTAAAATAATAGCAATCTGATGTGAATTTAACTGCACCACAAGATTTTTCAATTAATAAAAAACTATATTTGGTAATAAAAACGAATAATCAAATAGCTTTAACTCTAATTAATTATCAAAATCACGATCTAGATCTTGTACAGCACTGTTGACATTTAGGTTTTGAAAAAATTGGCGACGAGACTCTGGCATACTTTCAATCAGTTTCAACAAATCATCTAGCGAGCAGACCCTGTAAGACGTATCTAACGTAACTGAATTACCGGAGATATCTGTTACAAAGTCCATACAAAAATCTGCGATACGTTAGTTTGGCTACTGGTGTTTCTATTAAATTACGGCTTAAAATGAAAATCTCCGACATGTATCAGATAGTACACCACTGTAAATGACGATTTAGCACTGTTAAGCGTATCTAACGTATCTCAATTTACGTTACTTAGGCGTGACACGGCAGACCAGATTTTTCATTAGTCTTAAATATCATTTTAGCGGACTGAAATAATCAACAATTTCTGTTTACTATATGCAATATTAGAGGATACCAGATATTTAGTTTGTGCTCAAAATAATTACTGTGGCATTTTATAAGTATAAAGAGTATGTTCTGTTTACTATAAATATTGTAGAGTTTATCGGGTTTTATATCAGTATTGAATATCATTATTGCGTTCTGAAACGATCAATATTTTCTGTTTACTACATTTTGGCATTTTTAGGAACTTATGTAACTTTTGCACCAAAACTAACAATTTTGCTTCAAGTCATAAGTTAAAAATCGATCGAATTTACGTAATATTTAAATCAGCTAAAAGAGCGTTCACGCTGGTGAATTCTTTGTCCCATTTAGTAGAAATTTTGTACAATGCTTTTTGCAAGAAACTGTAAACAGTTTTACATTCCATCGGATACTCGCAGTGTAACGCGTGGTACAATTTGAAAGTGACATCAACGGCTTCCAGAATAGAATGTACCACGTAAAAAGTGTCATTGACTACAATATAATAGGTTTCGATTTCCTTTATTGAAGGGCCGACAGTAAAAATGTCCGGTTGGAATGTAAGACCCTGTTAAGCATATTTTTCCTTACGTGCAGCAATTGTTCCTTTCAATTCTGTAGCAGCGATTAAATGCGTAATAAAAGCGTGTCTTGACTCCTGTTTCGATGGACGCCACGTGGTTTTCTTAACGTTTCCGAATGGGTTGCCCAGCAGAAACGGCAGATACATGAACGCATATATTGACGATGCTTCTACTAAATCAGCAGGTGATTCTTGGTTCCCTGAAAAAAACTGGGTAAGTATTTATGTTATTTATTTCAATATTTAATAAATAAATATGTAATTGCAGAAAGGATATCTTTGATAAATATCTATTTTTAATACAAAAATAATGTTAAGTTTGCAAATTTTTAGCCCATCTTTAATTTTGGCCGCCTGTTTGTTTTAAGTTATCTTCTTTAATGTCATTCTCTGTCATCACACTTTTCTCTTCTCCTAAAATTGTATCCTTTTCTCCCAATGTAAACTCTTCTCTAATACAAATGTTTAAATTATTTTCACTTTGGTCTTCCTTTTCCTCCCTAATATCTTCTATTATTTTATTTATTTGGAATTTACGATCCTGAGAAAGTTTCCCTTGAATTACGTTTACTTTATTAAGCTTTAGTGGACCATAGTTCTTCAAATTGAAATACCGTGAATTTTCAGAAGTATTCTTCACTTCGGACAAAATAGTCACTTTCTTATTAATGTTTTTAGCCGTCTTGCTATTGACCATAAAATTGTTTTCTTTTGATTCTGTATCATAATATTTGTCATCAGAGTTGTATTCGTCATCAGGTTTCCAAACACTGTCATCTGAATCATCGTAAGTAATGTATTATAGATTTTTAGCCCATCTTTAATTTTGGCCGCCTGTTGCGCTCAGTTTTTCTGTTACCTGTTGCAATGATTCATGGTCACTCTCACTAGACTTGCGTTCATATCGACAATACTTTGACGGAAAATTTCCCAGTCTTGATAAGAATCATCACTTAATATTAAATTGTCACTTACGCTGCTTTCGTCAGAATATATCTGCTTTTTTTTAACTTAGTTTTTGTGGGCTCCTTTTTCTTTAAATTTGGCGGGCTCTGTTTTGTTTTCTTTAATTTTTGGTGGCAATCCTCTTCTAATGCACATAAGACAAAAGCCTAACTAAGGATGAGCCGGAACTAAGGACCCCTAAAACCAACAGAAAATACTATAACGGGATTAACAGCAAATGCGACATCTGACTGAAGGGTAATTAATGGACTTTAAAAGTCCATCGCCAACGCGATCACTCGCCACACGTTGAGGGAATCATGTCGAAACTTTTATTTAAAATATTTAAATCAAAGGAGCTCGAAGCGCGGTCACAATTGAATATTGGGTTCTGCGGCAGCCGAAAAAGACTACCGCGCGCCGTCCTTATAAAGCCAAGCCTACTAACGTCGCGCCCTCGACTTGCGAAACATCGAATGTCGCGCCCCCTGGTCGATTCTGAAGGCAACTGACAGACAGACAGCAACTTGGGAAGAGCAAAAACATAAAGTGAGGACGCCTCGCGCTACTTATCGACATAAATTATTTGTTACACAACCCCTCTTCTTGGGTTAAAAACTTTTAGGTATACATCAAAGTTGTAGGTATACATAAAGAATATATGAAATATCTTTCAGGATCTTAGCCCGCAGATTAAAAGTGGCTTGCCATTTGGTCATTAATATCTCTAGAGGAAAAGACGAACCTCTAAGCCAATCTAAGGATTCTTCTCGCTGGTCGTTTTATCTTGGAATTTATCTGGTAGATAATGGCCTTATCCTCTTGTTGGTAGCTTTGCAGGAATCAGTACTGCAGCCACTGTCACTCAGCCCTGCGTTTTTTTGACGTGCTTTCCAAAGTTAAACTTCTTCGATGAGTTAGTTATAAGCCTATTGTGTATGAATGAGGCCGCTCGCTTGAATTATTTTTCCCTCGACAATGTGATAAGGGACATAATATAAACTTTTCGAATCTCCTTTGAATAGTGTTGTGATTTCTTCAGTCCACTTTGGCCATACATCTTTTCTTATGGTTTGATTCATTTTTTGTAATAATTGGAGCTCTGCTTCTACAATTAAGCTAACAATATGGCAGCGATCACGTGATATCAAGGGTTGGCCTTTTTTAGATTTTTCAATCAATAATTTGCCTCTTGCGTGTTGAGAGAAACTTACTTTTTCCTTTTAATGTTTTCAATTAACTCCAAGCCCAAATAGATAAAATACGTCGCTGTAAGACTGAAACAACTAAAATCATCAATTTAACGTTAATGATCCACTCTAAATTATTATTACTATTCATAATCATATTTATAATTATTCATAAGTTTTGAAATTATTTAGACTTTATACCTTTGCTTACGGGCATAATTAAGTTGGTGAAAGATATTAGGTACTCACATCATTTTGTTCGCCGGTTGTTTACTAAACAAAATACACGTGTTTTTGACACTTACCTATGATTATGCTGTTTACAGAGACTGAACAAGTCATAACATGAACCATAGGGCCCGGCTACACGCAGCGACTTTCATACGCAAACGGTTCATTACCAATAATTTAGGGAATTTCGGGTACCGGTACTACGGGACTGAAATGGAAAATACCAGTATAGGTATACCGCTTCAGTACCGGTATTTTAGTGCCGGTTACAAGTCCTGGTCGTCGACATCTCGAGTCCGACGGTCTGATATCTGTAAAAAAAAAGTTGAATAAAAGAAGACTACACATTATTGTTTTATTATTGAAATTATTAAACATTTTGTTCGGTTAATAAGGAAATAAAAGTTTATCATGATTGATAATTACATCACACACATTTACTTAAATTCAAAGAACAATTCTTACAAGCCATATTTTGAATTTTCATTCAAAACTACAAAAAAATGCAACTTTGCCAGCGTTGAGGGCCTCCGCTACCTAAATCTCAGATAGGTAGCTTTTCTTACATAATATGTCAACACTTTAATAACAATTAAGTCTCAACTTTTAATCAGCTTGACATACACATACAAACTAATAGATACTTTAATTTGGAAACTACTGTAAATTGTATTTACTCAAATCAATATTATTGAACACAATTTGTCCCCGTCGAGAAATATGCGGTTCAGGCAATATTACAAGAATGTCATCCAAATGTTTCATCCTGCAGATGTCATCAACTCTTGGGTAAGTGAATACTAATCCTGCAACAAGTTCCGATTCTTTCACTTTTCTAACAAATTTGACCTTGGGAATGTTATCTTTTAGGGCTATTACTTTTCCTACAAAATGCTTTTCACTCTTTTTAGTTACAAACTTTGCCAAAATCCAGGAGTCCGTCTTTAATTTCTTATCGTGCTCTGTGAGATATTCAATGTCAGAAATTCCGAAAGGTATCGACGGATCAAAATTTTCTTCTACTTCATCTTGTAAACACGCCGCGATATCCATCGATATCGTCCATTGTCCCATATTCGGAATCATCCGTATCAACAGTATACTTTTCTATTTCAGAATGTGTTGAGCTAGTTTCAGTACTATAAGATCTATTCCTTTGTTTTAAAGCTTTACGTTCATTACTTACTTTTTTGTTTTTATTGATTCCTTCACACTAAAAGTTGAACACTTCACAGTAAAAATTCATCCAGGCACGGGCATACACCCTGGCCATTACATGAGCAGAAAGACCAATGAAGCACAATGTCGATACTCCAGCTATGAATTAGAGGCACTGGCTGTCATTGAAGGAGTGAAGAAGTTTCGACACTATTTGTATGGCATTCACTTCAAAATAGTAACAGACTGGGAAGTATTCAAGATGACCCTAAATAAGAAAGATTTAACTGCTAAGGTGGCGCGATGAGTTTTATTCCTTGATGAGTACGACTATGAGATAGAGCATAGAAGTGGAACTAAGATGAGGCATACTGATGCGCTGAGCAGGAACCCTTGTGTGGCTATTGTGGCTTGTAACCTGCACGATCAAATAAGAATAGGTCAAGACCAAGACGATGGGCTGAAAGCAATAAAAGATATCCTTCAGGAGAAAAGTTATCAAGACTACTGGCTGGAAAATGAAATTTTATTTAAAGGTGAAAAAAAGAAATTAGTTATACCAAGGACAGTGGAGAAAGAAGTAATTCAAAGAACCCATAGCAATGGGCACTTTTCTAAAAACTAAAATGAAGGAATTGATTGAACGAGACTACTACATAAGAAATGTTGACAAGAAAATAGAAGACTTTATATTGAGCTGTATACCATGCTTGCTAGCTACTAGAAAGGAAGGTCGACAAGAAGGATTTTTGAACCCAATCGAGAAAGAGAGTATTCCGTTGGATACTATTCATTTAGATCATGTTGGACCATTGACAGAAACAAAGAAGATGTACAACTACATTCTAACAGTTATAGATGGGTTCACGAAATTCGTATGGTTGTTTCCAACAAAAACTACATCTACTAGAGAAACACTGAATAAGCTGAGTATACACCAGCAAATCTTTGGAAACCCGAAGAGGTTCGTAACTGACAGAAGCACAGCATATACAGTTTGACAACAAAAATAATGCTCCACGATGTACCTTCGCAGTAGACCAATTTTAGTAGCGCGGGAAATTACGATCCACCAATGATAAAATAGAATTCTACGCGCGCTTAACTCTGGCGCTGTTATTGGTCGATCGAGTTCGTACCAACGTGGCGGCCGGGCCGTGCGCCAATGCCGCCATCTTGTTCATCAGTCAGTTCACACGTAGCTTGCGTGTGGAGCGCACGTCACTTTTCGCTCTCAATTACAAGTCGTGGCAAAAAAAGGCGTTTTATAAAGTATTCACTACCAAATGAATTAAGAAATTTTATTTCTTGATTTTTATGTTTTACTTTTTCGGTTTTACCGTTAGAAATCAAATTTCTAAATGTCAGTGAAAATCAGAACAGAAAAATCCGAAAAGTAAAGATATGGCCGGGAATCGAACCCGGATCCTCGTCATTCCGTGACGCGTGCTATACCCCTACACCACCCATAGCAGGTAACACAGGGCAGGGTAAGTAGGTTTTACCTGCTATGGGTGGTGTAGGGGCATGCACAAGGCATGTTCATACCGCGTACTGAGATGATATAAATATAGATACATTCGATTTCTCCAATATCTATGCAGCCAAATGTTGTTGTTGTAGCTAGCAAGCATGGTATAGTCCTTACCTATACATAATATATCGTCAAGGTAGCAGACTGACTTTAGACCTTGTGATCTCAAATGAGTTACTACTTCTCTCATTAGCTTGCTAAATGTTCGTGGTGCTATCGACAAACCATAAGGCATTGCATTGAATTCATAAGTGACAAGTTATGAATTCTCATCTTCAAATTGGAAGCGAAGGTACCTACGGTCAGGCTCCGCTATCGGTATAAGAAGGTATGCTTCTTTTAAATCAATAGTAGCAATAAAACCACCTTGTGGTATGATCCTGGCCGCAGTCCTATAGTCTTCCATTTTGAAGTGTGATTTTACTATGAATTTATTCAGGTTTTTCAAATTTAAAATGAATTGGGTTTAGGTGCCAAGAATATTTTAGACACATATTGATGTTTTAAGGGTGAACAAGTACTTATAGCCCCTAAGTTCATCAGGTTTTGAATGGCTGATTTCATATCGGCTTTCTCAGCCTGACTAAAATTATTTTTGGGCAACTTTTCTTGAAAGGGTTTGTTTACAAAAGGTATAGCAAGGCCATTGAGGACCCAGTCTAAAATGACAGAATTAGATGTAATTGTACACCAACAGTTATAAAAATGTTGGATTCGACCAGCATGTACCTTGTTTATTCCTACGTCGCTGTCCCGCCGGCCTCGACTGAGGCGGAGCGGCAGGTCTGCGCAGCAGTGCTGGTGCTGCTCGCCTCTGGGCTCCTCCTCGCCCCCCCCTGCTCGGCAGGTAGCGCGAAGGGGCTTGCCAGTTTCCCTGATGGTGGTGATGATAGCCCGCGCGTGGGGCTGCCGATGTACTGGCGGCTGAGGCTGTGTTCTTATTTGTCTTCTTAATTTGTAATCCTTGTTTCTCAATTGCTTTGGAAGCTTTGATCTTATCCGATAGCTTGGCCCCAAACAAGGTGTCATCCCGTTCGCAGTCCTGGATGACTGTGAGAAAGTGTTTTGATAAGGCTGGTGTCACCAACTTTGTTCGGGCTTGTGTCTCCATAAAATGCAAATCGCAAAGGATACGACAAGCATCACTGATTTCTTTGATTGCTGCAACTTTATCTTCGCTTACCAGAAGTGTTGTTAACCCTTTATTGACTGCGGTTATTCCTGTACCCAATTGTTGTTGCGCTGCTTCCATCTTTTTGTCTCTATTTCGTGTCACATCTACTACCGCTGCTGCGATTTCCGCGTTCAGCTTCGGTGCCTGCAGCAGTGTGCAGTTTTCTGGAATGAGATGGGTCTTGAGAAGCTTTTCTTTAGTTTCTTTGGCCAGCCCTTTTTTAAGTATAAGTTGCCAACGCTGCGCTAAATTAGGGTGGATTTTTTTCCCCATATTGAGGGGTATCGTCTCCAGCATCGCCCAATGCTGTAAGTAGGACCGGGTCCAGTTCCGGTACCAGGTCAAGTTGCTTCACCTCGGGATTTGGTGGTATGATTGGTGCATTTTCGGGATCGGGCTCCTGTCCGTCTAGTCCTTCGAGACCATCAGGTGGCTCCAGGTCCTCATTTTCAACTGGTTCCTCCATGAACACTTCCACCAGATCATTATCGCCGTCACTGTCTACCCGGAAAAAAGTAAAATAAGTTAGACGGGTAACTTAGCATTATATTTACTGCAGTGTCTATTACTTTAGTTTACTGTTGCGAAAGCGTTTTAGTATAGATTCATTTCGAATGACAGATACCTTACACGCTTAAAAATTGAACTGCTTAACAAGGAGGCCATTTCGTACCCACGCCATGCCATCGGAGACCATGTTGGTACCTTTTGGCTGACAATGTGGTGCATATTAGTACCCACTCATTTCGAATTGTGTACCTTACATGCTTTTTGCCTTCGTGTTGACTCGCGGCCAACCCCCCGGCGATTATTGTTCGAGTTTGAACAATGAAAAATGGCGACCCATGTGTTCCAGGTTAAGTTACATAGCACTTCATTTTACTTACCAGATGAATCCTCGGATGAAGACTGGAGTTTTCGTAATTTTCTTTTTAATTTTTCGATTTTTTCTTTATTAAGTCTTTTCGGCATTTTATATTTTTACGTGCGGAGCGCATAAAAATGGCGCTCACTAGCTGCCTTGCACGAAAAAGAATGAGGCACAGACAAGTCGATAGGTCAGGCAAAGGATGATTAAAAAAAAAAAAAAAAAACTTTTTTACTCTGAATACGTGCAATTCTGCCTTGTAGGCTTAAAGGACTACCTCTGGTTAACTTTATATCTGAAGAATTAAGCGGCGAAATATAATTGATTTGCGAATGCATTGCAGTGAGCTTAACATCATGTCGCAAGTGTCAACGCTGCCCATATTTTTCGAATAGTCCAAAACGCACAAAGGTTTCATTGTAGGCAGCCCCGTCACTCTGTCTTCCAGGGCTGCCAGCAAATAAAACGCCACTATACGGTTTAGTCTCTGCAATTATACAAAATTTGATCGCATTATACAAAACCACTCTAAATCGATTTTTTTTATAATTTCATAAAAATATAATGTATGTACTGTACCTGTACTTTAATCCTGTTTAGTTTAAGTTATTAATCTTTTAATCGCCGATTCCGACACCTTAAGTACTTTTTAGAACTGGTCACATCGAAATCAAATAATCACTTTCGCAGTTGCGTTAAAGTTTAAATCTGGAAATAAACAAAATTAAAATTATTGATTAAAATTTCTATAATAATTAGTCTAATAATTTTTATTTTTGTATTAAGCAAGTACTAGTTCAGTTTTTAGTTCAGTTTTGGTAATTTTTTTGTAAAAAAATAAACAAAAGCCACTCATAAAAAGGAAGAAATAAAATAGAACAGTTAGTTGCATTAGTTAGTTAGTTTTAGTTAGTTCTGAGCTTACCAAATTAGCAGTTAGATCTGAAATTCCATTCCAAGAGTTCATATTATCAATTATCATGCATTATTATTTCTTATTGCTATAAATTATTTTTTTATTTATCATAGCTTTGGTTGGCTCGAAAGAAATGCATCCTCCATGCTTAGCTACACCATTTTTTGTGGCCATGAGTGCTGATACTGTTTCTGTTTTTAAGCAATTTCTGTCTTGCGTTTTAATTTTTTTCAAGTGGCTGAAAGTGCGCTCCACTGATGCGTTTGAAAACGGTAGGACAAGTAACAGACCAATGACCACTTTTAAGTTAGGAAAAGCACATTGTCCTTGTCCATCTTTCACAACAAATACTTTTTTCCAGTATTGTTCGGCTGGAAGTTTGTTATCAAGTCCTAAACTTTCATGATCTAGAAGAGCATGTTTCTTCCATTCTATATCCAATTTTTGGTGATCAATAATTGACGACAAATATGGAAAGCGTTTAAGTACGACTCCTAGATCCTTTACTTCATAACCTTGGGCATAACATGGGTCGACAATGTTGATAAACTGAAATATGGGGTCAGTAAATTGAAACCTTGCTTTTAACTGTGTCACAACTTCAATGTAAAATTGGAGACACGCTTTTCTAATTTTGTCAATCTCTGATTTTGCTGCTGGATCTTCAGGGTGTTTTTCCAAAAATAATGCAATAGATGCAGATGCTTGAATCCCAATGTAAATTTTTTCCAGTGGCAGGAAGTTATTTGGGTCTTGATGATGAACAGTCCATGGATCTGATTTTGCAACTGGAAACTTCATGTAGTTTGCATATATTGTTTTTAGTAAGGACTGAACTTCTGGCTTTAGACGGTGAAGAAGTGGACTCTCGGATTGGAATAACTTATTAAAATCTGTTAATAATTCCAGTGAATAGGATAGAAATTCAAGATAAATGATCATTAGGTCATTCTTTAAAACTGTTAAAATTTCTTCTGTAGTTTTTGATGGGTCTTCAAATACCTCTTCTGTGAAGTAAGGAATCAGTGCAGGTAATTGTTCTAGTACTCTGTCTACACATTGTGTTCGGACCCAACCAGGGCCCCGAACGCGGTTCCCTGCGTTTTGTTTCGCGTCTGAAACAGCGCCTGCTGACAGCTGTCACCTGTCAAAGCAACTGTCAGGACGGTTGAAAAATTTGTTTTGGGCGTGTGCACCTCGCTTGTTTTTAAGTTGTGATTTTGATGTGCATCCGATAAAATCTTTTGGAAAAGGACGAATCTACTGTCGTGAAGGGCGTAGATGCGTATTGGTTGTGTGCGAGTCATACCCTAGGAGGGTATTTTGTGGGCTGGTACGTGATTCGTTTGGAAAGGCGCGGGCGCCGGTCTCAAGCCTCTTAGAACGCCCCGGACGACGTTACATATACACACACATAACACACAAATCAAAAACACTATCGTCGTTCGCGGCCGCGTCACCCCGGCTGCTGCCGCCGCCACTCTTGGTAAGTGTTAGCCCATAAGCCATCCCCCCGTTCCGAGCCACCCTATTTGATAGTCGGCTGCGGTGATACCGCCGTCTGCCATTCATATCCCCTGGGACCCACTAGAACCTTCGGGTAAACTCGTATGGGCCCAGCTGCCCGAAGACCTGGTAGGCTTGTCTCCCAGGCGGGAATGAACACATTGTTTTAAAGACAACCACCTGGTATTTGCTGGGCTAAGAATTTTGTGGATGTCAACACCAAAAAATTGTTGCATTTCAGCCAGTTTTTTTGACGCTTGTTGCTACGGGAAAAATGAGATCCTATGTTTCGCAAAGTATCTTCAAGTGATCTGAGCAAATGTAAACAAGCTTTTGATGCTACCAGATGTATGCTGTGGCAAGAACATTTTATGCATGTTATATGTGGTAATGCGTCCTTAAGGCGAGAGAAAATCGAATTATGTGTTCCAACCATTGAATTAGTAGTGTCTGCTGAAAATCCCACTAAGTTGGAGAACGGAATGTTTTTGCTTTCTATACATTCTTTCATTCGCTCAAACAAGCTTTCTGCAGTACTAGATTCTGTTTTCATCATATCAAGAAACTCTGTATGTATGTCAAACTCTTTATTACAGTGAATTACAGTATTGGCACACTGTTTCTGTGAAATGGTATCTGTAGTTTCATCCATAATCAGAGAAAAGTAACTTCCGGGTTCTTTCAAATCATTGATTAGCTTTGTAGAAAATTCAGGCCCCAATACTTGAGTGACAACTGCAGTAGCCTTAGTCCTACCCATTGCCAATCCCTTTGCTATGTTAGAGTCTGGGAAAATATTTTGCATTAATGGTACTAAAGTGTCCATCAAAGTAAATGGCAAATTGTGCTCAGCGAGCATACTAGCTAGCTTAAGTTCAGCTCGTTTAACCATGTTAGCCTCTGGATTGCTCACTAAGTTGATTTTTTTATTTGAATTGCTCACAGATATTAACTGCAGATGCCTTTGGCTGGCTAAATGTTTTTCGAGCACAGCCCTGTGGTTGGCGAATTCTATATTGCAATATTTGCATTTAGCTACAACTACCCCATGTATATCAGCGGATTTGGTAAGCCAATTTTTGAATGAACTGGCTTCTAGCCATTTTTCATTGAAAGAAAGTTTAGTTTTTTGCTTTTTAGGGGGAGGTGCTACTGTTCCTGATGTTGACGGTAATGATGTATTTGAAGTATGGGTTTCTTGAGAAGTGCTAGGGGTAGGTGAGGCAGGTTTAGAAGCCTGCCTTTTTTTGGTTAAAAATTTATCCATAGTTAAAACACTGCAACAAAACACACAATCATGCAAAAAAACAAAAGGTTGGTGCCCCAAACACATGCCATTATTTATAAAAGAGGGGAAAAAGTTACTTTGTTAGTTTTAGTTAAGTTTTTAGCAGGTACAGGTATCACTCAGGCTTCTTCATATTTTTTAATGGCTTAACTTGTCGGTTTTTAGAAAATATTGTACACAATTAAGGGATTTGTATAATAAAAACAAACGTAGATTCTTAAGATTCGGAGTTACCCAAATACTTTTTTTAACGCGAAATAAGCGATCGGGATTTTGTTTTGATCAAGCCCTTAACTACGTAAATTATTTTCGAAAACGATGCTAATAACAAACAAGAGCTAAAACTTACTGCAATTAGTCTATGTCACAAACAGCTGCAAATTGTTAATTATACTTGTTGCACTTCACAACACAGTATCGAATATCGATAGGCATTAAGTTTAAATCTTTATATGAAAATCACTACTTGTTTCTACGAAGCGAAACGATGGCGCCAAACGCAAAGGGCGAAAAGAGTACGTAAGTTCGTTAGACAAGAAAAAGCAATATGACAAACTTTGAAAAAGAAACACTCCACAGACTATCGAACGAAACCTCAAATAAGCGATCATAGTTAGAAACTAGAGCCACACGGCCACTTGTTAGGTTGGCAATACTTTATTTCTATCCTTTTCATTTCATAAACAGTAAGTGGTTCGAACAAAGCAAGAGGCAACTCACGTTTCATTTCAAGCCGAGTGCTTTTGTATCAAATTATACAAAATGGTCATGGATACAATGTGGATACAATAAGCCGTCCGATTATACATATTTTGTATCCAATTATACAATCTGGCAGCCAGAGAAGACAGTGTCTTCGTTCAAACATGGTACTACTTTGCCATCGTGAATCGTAGTTAACATGTGTATGACCTTTTTGTCTTGCCATTTCGATGGTCCAAACGAATAAACGTGTAATCGTAAAACAGCAACTTTACAGGAAAAATAAAATCAGTTCTAACAAAGATTATTAACAGTTGTGGCAGTCGTTATAATATGTGTTTTATATCATTAGATTGTCAAAAATTACTTACAAAACAGTGTTTTACACTTACGTTTGACCATTTTCCCGTAAATAATGAAAAACTTCTTTATTTTTTTATTCGAATCATAAATTATCAATAAACTTTGTATTAAGGCTTATTACAACGTTATTCGTGTTAAAAAGCAAAATTGTTTTAGTGCAATGTATATTATCATCTATTTTTGTAGTTTGTTTAATTTTGCATTCGGCGTTTGCAATGTTGTTCGTGTTAATTTATCAAAATGTATTTTTACGCCATGACACAATAACCGTGTTTTGAAGTTTATAATTAGTTAATTTATTATTGTATCAACTCTTTGCTCAAATTATTTTTAGAGATTTTAGTGTGCTTTTATTGTATTGAGAACTTTTGAGGCTTTTGAGAACATTTTCCAATTTCGAAATATAATTGAAATCGTAATTATTTATATTGAAGAGAAACGCTGAAGAGACTGTAACATTTGGGCTTTCTTTTGGTGATTGTTGTATATCTTCTTTTCTTTCTTTTTTACTAGGCAACGTGAGAAGATCAGGTTCTAAAACAATATTATATGACATGTTTTGGGAAATATCTAGTACTATACTGTCTTCGTAAGAATGAAGGGAATTATTGCCGTTCAGCATACTTTTCGGGACGGCATTTCAGGACTTGAGAAACAGTTATTTGCACATACATTCATATTATTTGGTACATCTATATCCTCTGGCTCAGAAATAACTTCAATATGATTAATACCGCGTTGCGAACAATTTGTTATGTAATCTATAAAACAAAAGAAACACCTACTTTTGAACTTTTCATTTCATTTTAAAAATCTTCTAAGGCCACCTTAAGATAGCTCACCTCTTGCTAGAATAAAAATAAACTTTTAGCATTAATAGTTTCTAAGATAACCAGCTATGTCAGACAGACAGACAGAAAAAAGACAGATAGAATCACATCATAAGGTTTTTTACTATTACTTGAGGACAGGAAAATTTGGTCCATCTATGTTTAAAAGCGCCCAATGATTTGGGTTTTTCTGCTTGTTTTTTATATTCTCGTTTACACAAAGACCAAAAAGTTTCAATACCACGAGCTTGGGGAACATTTGGGGCATTTTTCTGTTTTCGTATAAAGTATATCCCGGCAGCCTCTAAATGTTGAGTGACTTCTGTCTGAGGCATAGTGGCATGACGCCATATCCGGCCAGAATATAATTTCTTCTCTATGGTAATATTTATCTATAAATGGAATCAATCGCTTTAATACACTCTCTCAGATAAATTCGTGAGTTCATAGAACCTGTACAAATATATGGTTCAGACCTATTACCATGTTGGCCTATGGCTTACCAGACGAGGTATTTATTGAAAAATTTGGCCTTTGGTATGATTTTGTGTGAATAGTCTACAGCATCCCGATTGTTTGCGTGGAAGTATTGCTTCCCAGGAACATCCATGGGGTCCACGGGCACGTAAGTCTCGTCGTCAATCACAAGAACTTTCTTTAGTGTTTTTTCATACACTCTTCGGCATCCTCTTTTAGCACGCACCTCCTGGTCTTTAATATATTTAGGAGCAGATAATTTTGCAAACGCTTTAATCTGTAGGTCGTGTGTTTTCATTGGTGCTAGACTCGACTTTGATATTTTTAATTTATCCGCAGCAGCTCTAACAGACGTCGAAGGATTCCGTTTATACACTTTTTTACTTTATTTATATTCATTGTTGTCGAAACAGTACGTTTCCTTCCCGTAATCTTTTTGAAAACATGCTCCTGCGTTTCTTCAAAACGCTTTATAATTCGGTATAAAGTAGTTCTCCTGACTCCCTCTGGAGAAAAATTACGTATCGTGTCCGTTTTTCCATGACATTTATAATACTGAATTAACTTTTTTAGCAAATAACTCGTGTTCAGCTCTCTTCATTATTAAAAATCCAAAAATACGGTCGTAATTCCTGCTTAATTTGACAGATATAGTGCCTACGGCGGCCATGACAGTTATTTTTCTTAAAAAAGTTAATATCTTTTTAACCAGTTCGAAATTTGAAATTTCTCTTTACTTCTGGGACAGCCTTTATGTGCATTTTTCCACATTGCTTGGGAAAAGTGAAAATAGCAGCCGCTGAAGGAAACGTATTTTGTAGGGCATTTATTGCAGCCAACTCAAAATCTACTTTCATGAGCTTTGGGTTCAAAGTTTGGCATACGTTCTTTTATTGTCTTGAACATGATCTCATATGTGTGCTGTTTTTTTTCTGGTAACAGTATATATAAAAATGAGGAAGATTTTTGTATATTGCTGGTCATTTCCTATATCGGCATGAACAGTATATAACTGTTTGTATGATTTCGGGACAATCTTAAATGTCCCGTCCATAAAAAATGTTTCAATATTTTTCACGTTTTTGGGAATCTGAAGTCATAAAAATTAAAATTCCGTCTTTTTGAGAACATAAAAAGTTTTTGGCTAGATCCTCTGATTCTTGTGCGTCCTCACACGATGATAAGCTAGTTTTAGCCAAATTGTCCCGTCGGTGTCTGTAAAACATGTCTCTAATCTGGTAAAAAAGATGGCAATTTATCTGCAAATGGCTCCGACATAAGCTTTGCCATCTCGTCTTTATTTATAAATTTGAGGTATTGGCCGGCAATCCGTGGTTACCTTTTTCTTCAACCGTAGGATGCTTTCCTCTATCTCAATACCCTCAAAATCTGGAACACATTCATGATATGCTTCCCTTGATATTATATTATTGCTCTTTATCGCCAGCAATACATTACATGCACTTTTAGTGCATGTCCACACTTATGATTCTTTGTTTTCCCTTTTAAGATGGTGTCTATAGCCACCTCGAATTTCTTTCAATAAATTTTAATTTTGAATGTGTGTCACTATAGGGCCAGCAGGCTCCATTTTTTCTTTTTTTTCTTTCTTCACAAAATGTATACGATGAAAGTATGTCATAAATTTTGTTGTATGACTTCTAAAACTTACCTGTTGCCTTATGTTTGTTTTAAGTTATATTAAGAAACTATTTAAACATGTTCGGTAAGTGAAACTGGATATCACCACTCGCTTACTTTATTTTACCGCAGCCGCGCCAAGAACGCCTAAAGTGGTTATGACATACACTGTCAAAGTAGCCATCATCCTTCAAGATTTGTGGGTAATAATGTCATATACGAACACAACAGCATCGTAATATTTCTTCCAATGAGTGTCTGTTTTAGGTTGAGTTCTTCACACTTCCTTTTGACTGCTTTATAATAGTGGAAAAAGCATCCGCTCACGTACACATACGACGAAATACGTGTTGATATAATACGTCTTGGACGAGCTGCTGTTGGGCGATATGTATGTTGGACCAAATATGTATTGGACGAAATGCGAATATAAAATATCGTTTGGACGAACTGCGTATTGGACAAACGGCTAACAAATGAATTGAATAAATAATTTTTGACTTTGACTTAGAAGAAGTTTTGTCCCTAGTAAAATTAATTACTGCGAAATTTTGCGTATGCAAAAAAAAAATTACAAGGAAAGAAGGCGCTCGGAAATTTTTATACAGGAAAATAAATATGCCAGGAAATATGTACACAGGGAAAGAAGGCGTTCGGAAATTTGTCTACAGTGAAAAAAGACGATCGGATTTTTTTATACAAGAAAATAAAAATATCGGAAAAAACATCTAACAAAAGTAAAGTAAAATTTATTTTCCAAAATAGAAACGAAATACCGTATTAGAAAATTCAATGACACTAGGCACACTAGGCACAGCCTGTATCGTGGCAGCCAAGAAAATTAATATCAAAATAAAAAACGGTTACCATCAATTATGAAGCGGTCAGAATAACAAAAAAGGTAAAAACAGAAAAAATACAAATAAAATTATAGCAATAGCTTACAGATGGGAACCCAAATACTAACTAAAAATTAAAACATAGTAATAATGTAAATAGTATATAGCTGCAAATGTGTGTGTGTGTGTGTGTGTGTGTGTGTGTGTGTGTGTGTGTGTGTGTGTGTGTGTGTTTTGTGTGTATGTGGGTGGGTGTTTTGTGTGTGTGTGTGTGTGTGTGTGTGTGTGTGCGTGTGTGTGTGTATGTGGGTGTGTGTTTTGTGTGTGTGGGTGTGTGTGTGGGTGGGTGTGTGGGTGTGTGTGAGAGTGTGTGTGAAAGTGCGCTAACTCACAACACTTAAAACTTGCTCAGAGTCGTCGTAGCTCCAGGTCAGCAGTAGACTCAGTAAACGTTTTCTTGCCTCGGGGAGACTGCAATGTCTTATGTCGCACTCTTTTCTTTTATATGAATAGGAAGGCAAACGAGCAAGTGGGTCACCTGATGGTAAGTGATCACCACTGCCCATAGACACCCGCAACCCCGGAGGGATTGCAGATGCGTTGCCAACCTATAGGACTAAGATGCAATGCCTCTTGTGCCCGTAATTTCCCCGGCTGTCTTACTCTCCACACCGGAACACAGCAGTGCAAGCACTGCTACTTAGCGGCAGGTTTAGCGAGTAAGATGGTGGTAGCGATCCGGACGGACCTTGCACAAGGCCCTACCACCCGCAAACAATTCCATTGTAAATATGGGGGAATAAGAAAGATTTAAAGCGTTTGGCAAATTTAGATTTGACAACAGGTTTGGGGACCTTAAAAATTCTCTTTTTTTAAATATCACAGTAAGTTGCAAGACTGATTGTTTGCTTATGCATAAATATAGTGACACGCAATATGTACAGCCTCCGAACGCTCAAAACCTGAGCCTCCCTAAAGAGTTTTTCTGTTGGGAATCGCCGAGGCTTGCGCAAATAAACCTTCAGAACCGCTCTCTGAGCTCTTTCCAGGGCCAACAAGGAAGTCTTAGCGATGCCACCCCAAGCAAGAATGCAATAGCTCAGAACTGATTCACATAACGCCTGATACACCATCCTAAGTAACGGGCCATCAGTTGCCTCCCTAAGCAGTTTCATGGTGTAACAAATCTAAAATATATCTCTTTTTATCAACTTGTTCATTATACTTTTGGATATTGCTTCTGTCTGTACATAGAATCTAGCTGATTACGAATGTCGACCGTGCCTAACACAGACAAACTCATTACATTTTGTAGGTGTACACCTACGAAGAATCATGTTTTATTTATTTTTTCACTCAAATGCGTCAAATCCTTGATTCCAGTTTATGTCCAAATCGATTCTCCGCCAAAAATAACGCAAGGAAAACAAAAGAATGCATTAAGACGCTCACATCCAGTCATCCACACAGCCATTTCTTTCTATTATACATTTCAATTTTAAAACTTCGCGTAAATGCTTTATTTTTCGATTTGCACTCTTATTTTAAATTTAAAAAGGGCCGTGGCGGTCCGGCCAATTTTATATTTACTTTGTTTTGAAAAGTTCTGTTATTTTCTTTAATGTATTCAATGTTTATGCTCATTTTCGCTAACACCACACACAGTATAGAATGAAAGTTCTATTATAAAATCGAAACAAAAACAAAAAACAATTACGGTACTTAATGTAAACAAGGGTAGGGGTATCCCCATTCCGCACATACGTTAATGTATTTAATAAAATGTTTTTCAGTCTCTAGAGATAAGGCTGTTTGCCCTCCCTGTTTTTTCATTTCTTTATATTTTACATGTCTGATCAGGACAGACTTGTCTATCCCGTATTTTTCTCCAACAACACTCAAAGAGCTGCCCGGATTTATTATATAGTCTTCAACAGCTTGCTTAATGACTGCTTCGTCGTACTTTTTATATCGGTTGTCTCAGGGATTGTAAGTGCATGGCATGATGTACCTAGCTTTAATGGAGTATCTAGGAAAAAAGAAAATCTCAAGAAAAGGAAGGAAAGCAATTAAAACAAGAAAAATGAAAAGAAGCCAAAAGAAAAAGAAGAACTTAGGTAATACTAAAAACTAAAGTAATTGGCTTTAGCGATCATGGTGTTTTTTGTAGCCATGCAAAAAAAATCTCGAGAGTATTTCTAATCACCCCGCGATTTCCATTCACACCGTTTTACGGTATATTTTAACTGCATGCACCCAATTAAAACAATAAAAAACACATGCCGAAGCTCTTACTTGTTTAATCAGAATATGCGTCATACATGCAGCTCGAAAATTTGGGCATATACTTTTTCCAGTCATGGGAGGGAGTAGCATGTTGATTTCTTGTATATTCTTTTTGCATGCATTATGCCACATGAAGTTTTTGGAAGCAGCCTATTCCGCAGTTGGTTTTATTTAAGTTGACTTGCGAAAAAACTCTTTCAACTGCAGCACTTGAATGAGGCAAAGACATTAAATCCTGCACAAATTTGTTTAATACGGGAATGCTGAAGCATCATATCATGACATCACCATATTTTTTTTTAAATACTATTTTCCATAACTCTTCTAGGTATCTAATAAATTCGGTTTGCCTTGGATCAACTTCTTTGTCTATAACTTGTGTGGGGTGCTTCTTTATTTTAGTCATATCTATGTAGTCCGGGCCGAAAGGGTGCAAACCTCCAGCTCTGAACCCACTGCGAATGCATTCGTCCGATATTGAGCAAATCGCATCTTTAAGCACTGGAGCAAAGTTTAAATAATTTATGAGTTAAGCCGCAGACAGGAGGACATGGCGAAACCATAGGGGTTCCATCCAGTTTTGCCATTTTGACTATGAAACCCTAAAAATTCAAAAGTATGAAATATCTTACTTGAAGTCGGACACATTGGCACATCACTGTTGACAATATTGGAGGAGACTGGTTGGTGAGATGTCCCAACAGTCCCTTGCACAGATGGAGGCCCGAGGTAGGAGTGGTCTAATTCTATGGTTGGTATGATCTGTTCATCGTCATCTCCACCTTGGACGACCGTCTCCTCATGGACTACCACAGGCTTTGGACTCGATGGGACCGAAGAATTAGGATCTGCGTTTTCGTCATTCTGAAAAAAAAGTGACTTTGAATTTCAAGAATATACTTCTAGCTACAATTGTAAATTGCTGGCGCCCGCGATATTATTTGCGTAGACTTGATTTCGTGCAGATTTACGATTTTATTTTTATTCTGATGTAGGAACTGACATTAAAATCGGTAAGCACTTTCTTTCACACAGTCATTCATTCATGTCCTCCTACATATCTAACAGTACAGTACATCTGAAAGCCAATATCTACTTTTGTACTACAACACAGAGCATTAGTAAAATTAGAAAAATATTTTACTTAAGACATTTCATGGTGTTTACTTTTTTATTCTTGCTTTTACCAGCAGGGTTGTTGCTGGTAATTATTGTAGGGGTGGAGACAGAAACAACTTTTGCAGTCCATTTCAAATCTATCACTGCTTGTGTTCTCTAATTTTTTAAAATGAATGTCTAGTCTATTTTAAAAATTGTTTACTGAAGGTAAATAAATTGGCACGCATTTTATACGGAAGCTTAAATGAGCCAAAAACATAATTTTTGTTTGATTCGAGAGATAACGACAAAAATGGCTGTTGGATAAATTTGACCAAAATGCCATGCATAAGGTGCCATGTTATTAGACGTTTTTGTTCGGCGCGTCATTGTGTCTCTATTTCTCATGATAAATACCTAAAATAAATAAAAATGTCTGATATTTGATCAAAAGGTATTTTATTTTGAAAATACCTATTTTGCAATTAGCATTTGAAATACAATACGCAAAACTATTTGGTATTTTGCATTTGAAATAGTAAATCTGAAAAGTATTTTGCATTTTGTATTTAAGGGTCGTTCTCGCGAGTCGTTCAAATCGAGTCATTTTTTTAATTTTCAAAATATTGAAGATTTTCGATGATTTTATGCTTTCAAATGGTTCACATACACGCGTAGAATAAGATATGAGTAAAGGCGTCACTGTACAGGCTATGATTTAGGATTTTCTAGAAGGAAAGTAATGAAGCCTCGGATGGAAATGAAATATGACAGGATGGCAATGAATGCGTTTGGAAGGTAATGATTTATTACAAAATTAATGAAATATGCGTAGATTCTAGTGACTATTTATGGAAAGTAATGAGATTTGCCGTAATAGTTTTTAATGATTTAATTGTAATAGAGCCATTTATACATATAAAAACTAACTATTTTGTGTGAAGTAATGTTTTTTGAAATAAAACTTGTTTTTAATAGTAATTATTAGTCCTTAATAAAAACTAAGTTTCTTCAAAATCAGCACAAGTTAGATATTATACTTATACTTGTAATATCACTAATAATTATAAAAAAAACCGGAGCTACACTGCTAACAATGAAATCTTCGAAAAAAACTGTTATCTTTTGTTTAAATTCATGTGCCATTTTTTTGTATGCGTCAATTTTCGAATAGCGAATAATTTGCCCTTGAGTTTATATCTCTTCAATCTCGAATTGTCACGTTCAATTATGATTTTTTCTGTTTTGTTTAGAGCTTCATATTTTTGTTGTATTTTTTTGATAAAGTTTCATCAAATAATAGCTTTTTTAACTTCTTGAACTTTTTCTTCTGGCAAGTCTTTTATTAATTCGTTATTTTTTTTCCACGCTATCTTCTATTCTTTTTGTTGCGTTCTTCTGGTCTAACGCTAGTTTTTGGGTTCGCTATTTTAAATTATCTTTTTCTTTTTGTAATTTTCTTACTTTTTCTTCTTTTAAGTTTTTGATTAGGTACTTTCATGACTTTATAGCGAACTTTTCTAACTGACGTTTTGGAAAAAGGTCAGGTCAGGAGTACCCGAAACCGACGAGCAAGTATGAAGAGATTGATGACTGTGGATGAAGCGAAAGAAATATGTCAGGATCGTAGCAAGTAAAATAAAGTAGTCTCTGCCTACCCCTGTGGGAACGAGGCGTGACGGTAAGTATGTATGTATGTATGTATTTTCTAACTGCAGTGGATTCTTTACGTATGTCACACATTTCTATCCCACACGCGGGATTCTGTGCTAAAGGATCCACATCTGTTACAAGTGCTGGTATGTACGACCGGATTATTGTCTTCTTCTCAGTAGCAGGTGGTGTGGTTGGTGGTAAGTCTTCCAACCAAATTCGTTGTATTTTCCGTTGCTCTATTTTTGTGTTTAGACATTCGTCTACGACTGTTTATACGCCATCTTCGTCATTATTCTCTTTGTGCTCTGATACTCATATCTGCGATACTCTGAGTTTTATTTTTTCGTTTTTTTTCAAGAGATACCTTCTTCTTTCCTTATCTTTTTTAAGTCTATATAATTCGGAATCAATTTTTATCTTTATATTGTCTTGTTTTTTGCGTAATCTGACTTTTGCTAAAATTTCTTCCCTAGTCAGCTTTTTTTTTCTTAGCCATTATGCTGATCTAAAAAGAAATACTAAATCTTAATAACTATCAAACAACATATGTTTATAATTAAAAGAGTTTCATTAAAATAGGCTTTACCAGAACTATAAAAATAAATGTTACTTCAACAATCATTACCCTCCGAACTTGCTCATTACCATCCAGCAAAAAAATGGAGGGTTAGGAAGGTAATGCTATGGAGAGGAATGACATTTTGACAGTTTTTCGCGATTAATTTCAATACCAAATGTAATTTGATTTTTTTATATTTATGTCATTAAATAAGTAGGTAATCACAAAGCATTTTAAACTGATATTAAACAAAAAATTTAAATAGTACTTACTGCATAAAACGTTGGAAAGTAATGAAGACCAAACTGTGACAAAGTACTTTTTGTGCACGTAAATCCAAATTTTTTTGCTAGCGGAACGCATGTCCTCTCTTGACTATATGCGGCGATACACCGAAGCGGTGCGGGGCGGGAGCAGTGCACTTACCACAGCCACACAATGACGAACTTGGGCATTTATTTAATGTTTTGATTTTGCGGAAGGAAATGATAGTTTTCGCTGGACAAAATCATAATCTTCATTCTTTCTATTACAAAGTAGCTTTAAAATTGTGCAAATTTACAGATTTATTCCTTAATAGTTAGTTAATCAGATCGCTTAAAAAAATTGGAAGGATTTCGTTTCAAAATTTCTTAAATACATCGAACAACTTATCAGTACGTAATTTGGAACGGGATGGAAATGAGATTTGACACAATGTTTTTAACCGCATGAGTTTAATAATAGGTAAATGCCTTCAACGCAAAATACTCCTTTACTATCTTTTTGAGACCGTTCTTTCTATATACAACGTTTGCAAAAAAGATCATTTTTTGTACCGATTCGTCGCCTGGAATGGTGATTTGAACGACTCACGAGAATGACCCTTAAATGCTTTTTTAAAACCATTTTATACATCTCTGTCATATAGTGACTTCTAGATTATATTTAATCAGTCTTCACAAGTATCACAAAAACGTAATTATTATTTTACAACTCTTATTTTTTTATTTATAAACGATTTGGGTTACATTAAAATCACAAATTGACTTGCAAGCTTTCAAGCAAGCATGCAAGCATGTAAGTATGCAAGCAGGCATGCAAGCAGGCATGCAAGCAGGCATGCAATCAGGCATGAAAGCAGGCAAGCAAGCATGCAAGCACTCAGCGAGAATGCATGAACCTGAACATGAAGCAATCAAGCAAGCGAGCAACCAAACCTGCAAGCTTTCAAGCATGCATGCAAGCATGAGAGTATGCAAGCAGGCATGCAAACAGGCATGCAAGCGAGCATGCAAGCAAGCATGCAAGGAAGCGTGCAAGCAAAGCACTCAGCGAGAATGCATGAACCTGAACATGAAGCAATCAAGCAAGCGAGCAACCAAACCTGCAAGCTTTCAAGCATGCATGCAAGCATGTAAGTATGCAAGCAGGCAAGCAAGCAGGCATGCAAGCAGGCAAGCAAGCATGCAAGCAAGTATGCAATCAAGCATGCCAAGCAAGGACTCAAGCAAACATGCAAGCAAGCCCCCCGCATTGCCCCGCTGCCTTAATTTTTCTGAAACTAAATATTGCAGGATTTTTATAAAACAAACCTAACCTAACCTATAGGGCTGTCCTAAAATATATCCTTAATAGCTTTATCTAGCTTTATCTTTATCGCTATCCCGCAGGAATTACGCAATTTTCCGGAATAAGAAAGAAAGAAATTAGCCATGTGTTATTCCAGACTATAATCTATCTATGTTCCAAATTTCATCCAGATCTGTCCTGTCGTTCTGGCGTGAAAGAGTAACAAATATCCAAACATCCATATAAACTTTCACATTTATAATATTAGTAGGACATATTTTACTAATTTTACTAATAATTTGATTTCTTACCTGCAATCACAAATCTCAACGTAATAGTAGTAATTGTACCCACTTAGTAGTAATATATTCATCACCATCATCATCATCATATATCCCTCGGGAACCGTTCATTTTTCCAGGATAAAAAGTAGCCTATGTGTTATTCCAGACTATAATCTATCTATGTTCCAAATTTCATCCAGATCTGTCCAGCCGTTCTGGCGTGAAAGAGTAACAAACATCCAAACTCACAAACTTTCACATTTATAATATTAGTAGGACTAACTAATTATAATTTACTACAGTATACATTTGGAGAAAGGGTTCTTACGACCAATCACAGACAAAAATTATACCATACTAACTATACCTAATTAGCCGACTTAATCGTTAACATGTATGGCTTATAAAATAAACGATTAAAAAAAACTATACCTAATTAACTTAACTAATATCATCCCGCCCTCTAGCCGGGGTCCTCGCAAGCTCTTGCATGGCTGACGCCATCAGCGAGAGCGCGCGCGCAATCTCCGCTGTGGCGTCAGCCATCTGCTGGTCGGCGGCGAGCCGCCGTTCCTCCAAACGTACAACCCAGTCGGGTGCTGGCTGTACTATTCTTCTATCTGAAAATAACACTTAACTATAACATAACTTAATTATTTATATGCCAAAATTAGAGAAACACTTATCAAAGATATGGATTATAATTATGTTGATGATTGTCCTATATTACCTACAATGTAATTGTTAGAGTTTAACAGTGGTTTAAACGAGCTCGAGCCTTTAATAGATTAAGTGATTCAAGAGGAAGGTTTATATGTATAATCCTACGCAGACGAAGTTGCGGGCAAAAGCTAGTACATTATAATCAACGGCTGTTAAACACATTACCCTAGTTTGCGATGCATTTTAGTTAAAAAAAATCTCACTCCTGTCAAAATTTCCTTACATACTCTCCTCGTTCCTGAAAAAAAAGAAAAAAAGTTAGTTTTACTTGCAGTATAATGTTTTTTGGCCGAGATAAACAAAATGGTAGGTAATTTAATTAAATGTTTACCCGTTCGCCGTCGGCTGTCGCAAGACGGCGATAGCTGCTGCGGTGGCGGCGTCGCTGGGGGCGGCGGCGGCGTCCATGGCCGTGGTGCCGGTGGCGGGGGATCCACCTCGGTGACCGCTTGCAGGGTCGGAGACGGCTCAGGCGGCTCCGGCCACTCCGAGCTCAGCGCCAGCGAGACATATAAGATCTTACATGACCACTACAACAACCCAGACATAGGAAACATGTTCAATATTAGTAGAAATACATTCAGGCACTAATAGGGTGTATATAGAGGGCATTCTTTAAAACTGATCAAGCAGCCAAGTGCAAGCAACCCCAGAAAACATTTCCTACCTAACCGTGTTGTGAACTCGTGGAACGCACTCCCCGAACTTGTAATAAATGCACCTTAGGTGAACAGTTTTAAAAATAGACTAGACATTCATTTAAAGGATCAGAGAACACAAGTGCAGTGATATACACGTATCAGCTCAAAGAGCTGCTAGTGTATTATTTTGAATAATAATAATAATAGTGAGTTAGTTACAAAAGAAAGAAAGTAATGTAAAAAGAAATGCATAGATGTACTCACGTCTCGCCACTGAACTGGCGTTTTGGTTGCCCCAAGCCCCTCACTATTTAGCCGCGCCGCGAGCTGCCCCCATCGCTCGGCAGCACGGCGCCTGCCCATGGGCCCATCATTTGACAGGCAGCCCCTGGCCATTTCCCTATTCTCCTCCATGAACTGGAGGAGAATGCCCCATTGGGCCTCCGACACCACCGGTCTTGCTGGCATCTTAGACATTAAAAATTAAACTACAAATAAAATAGACTACAAAATGCATATTATTACATGCATCCTCTTATACTCATGCATTTGCTATTTAAATCAGCCTCTTGCCCTTTTCATGCATTTTTTCTCCCAATCGATATTCTTTAATGTTTTTTCACAAGACTTGCTCCTTGTCTTCCATTTTCCAACACAAAATGCACTGATAAGTTGAAAAGGGGTAAAATTTACCTACTACGTCTTTGAGTAATAAAACTGAATGTTTTCTGATAACTTTTTGTAGCCATTATAAATTTGCTATCCAAAATACTAATAATCTACTTAGACGAAGTCGCGGGCCAAACAATAAACTAAAAATATAAACACTTACCTTGCGTACCTATCTGAGAAAGATCTTCTTCTTCTTCTTCTTATTTGTGGCGTATCAAGTCGTTATAGCAACGACAACTTCGAAAAGATCACAACCAAACCAATTGTATTGTATTTTTTTTTATCTATGACGTAAGACGTAAGTTTGCGTTTAGTTTCGTTCGCACTGTATTTTGTGTTTTCGGTTATTAATGTTTTTTTTGTTATTTGGATCTTAATATTTCAATTAACCGAAATCACGTATATAATTTAGTTATTTAAGCGAATAAAAACGCTAGAATTAGGGTCAATTAATTTAATAAAAACCATTCGTCACTAAAAAATGTTTGCAAAAACAAAACTTTTCGGTCCATTCACTTGGCTTAGTCTTTGAAAGCGATTGCGAGGGTAATTGGAATATTTTTTTTACATGGTATTAACCAATGTTTCAAGGCGGTCGGAGTCGGAATCATAATCACAATCAACTTGGACGACGAATACGATCGCGATATGATTGGCTGGATATGACGATTAGTGTCGTACTTATTAGTATTGTTAAGAATTACTTATTAGGAAATTTCTAGTTATTTTTTAAATTAAAAAGAATAAAACATTACAAATGCGAAGTTTATTTTCATTTTATTCCTTTTCGAATACAACTCCCCCTTGATGATTATTTTTGTTTATGTACTTGTATCTAAGTTAACACTTTATTGAATGTACCTAAAAAAAAAATATATATACTACAAACACAATAGTCAAAAATTAAAATACATATACAAAGTTTATCTTACTTTACTTCTTGCCATTTTTATCGTTTTGATCGACATTCAAAGGAAAACATCACAACAAAATATTAAATTTTACCTAGCAACTGGGAATGGATGATTATTTTAAAAGTGCTTGATGATTTTTCTATTGATAGGAATAACCATCCTTAGCTACAGAAAAAAGTTATAGATTTTTCCATCGAACGATATATTTTATAAAAATAAAAACGTTTTACTCAGTCATACGGCTGATAAGCAGTACGTCCATAACATAACAAATAAAAAAAAATACTGCTTGAACATGTGGTACACGATGACATAAGTAGCTAAAAAGAGCAACGGCTAAGTGGCGCCGTCTGTGAATTGTTGGTGTTACTAAACCATACACGGGGAATTTCATTATAGTATTTCCAATCATTTATTTTCTCGATGACAGCTCCCATAGAACGTTACTGCGCTTTTTACGGAAAAAATAACTTTTAAATGCGAGGTATAAAAAATATGACAACTGACTAATTTTGTTCCTTGATCTCATATAATTTGCATCTAAGACAAATTGAGTCCATATTATGCAGTAATATCTTTGTAAAGTACGATAAACAATAAACGTTTTAATAAAGTTACATTCTACGGGAATACAAATAATGATGTTATGATTGAAATATCGATATTGTATCGGTATTGCATATATTGAACTAGATGTGTTCCCGCGACTTTGTACGCGTTGTAATTTTTTACCGGGATAAAAAATAGCCTATGTTACTCAGGAATAATGTAGCACTCTAATGGTGAAATATTTTTTATTTGTCCAGTAGTTTTTAGTTTATTCATTACAAACATACAAATCCCTCCTCTTTATAATATAAGTAATATAAGTATAGATAGGTCATCGACAATGAAATGAAATAATTATAATGACAGGTAATCTTTATTTATTAATTTTAATCAAACTGTGATGAATCGTCACTGTCACTCGACGAGCTTTACTATAAATTCTTGTTTAGTCGGTTGTTTTACTCGCTCCATTGCTGAATACTTCTCAACTACTCGTATAATATAATAAAATTGGATCGATATCGTATCTACTGATCACTTATTAGGTCACAACACTATAACTATCAAACTACATCTGTCATCGAGAAAATAAATTATTGGAACAACTATAAACATTAACATTAATTTCTCATACAACATTCAGTAGTGTTGTTGATTCTGAGTAGAAATAAGCCCAATAATTTCCAAAATGCGGGAAAAAATATATATAGTCATTTTTATTGAAATTCCCCATGTATGGTTGAGTAACACCAACAATTCACAGACGACGCCACTTAGCCGTTGCTTTTTTTAGCTACTTATGTCATTGTGTACCACAGATTCAAGCAGCCTTTTTTTATTTTGACGTACTGCTTATCAGGCAGGACTTTTTGGCAAATCATTCGTTCAATTGCTTTGAAAAATGGCTCGCAATCGCTTTCGAAAGCGATGCCAAGCCGATCGAGTTACGTGGAACGATTGTTTTCATTTTGAAACCAATCTCGGAATCAACTGTCAAAAATGAAGACGATGCTGATTGCGAGCGAGTTGCGTAATAAGCCTGCTGAGCGGAGTGGACGAGGTCCGCTTAGGGGCCGTGTAAAGCGCGCGCCTGTGTGCGTGTTTCGTTTCAACCGATTTGTTGGTAGTTTCCTTACTGCTTTAGCTTATATATATACTGTGTCGAAAGTTTCAATTTTAGACACATATAAAAGAGTAGAAATAAAATACAACCCCTCATGGAAGAATTAGTAAAGCAATATGCAGTAAAAGTAAAACATCATGCATACCAAGATGGATGGAGTGCGCACTGTGGTTTGGGGGAGCCCAAACCCTCCGCCCATTATGGCCAAAACCCTCTGCTCAGTGTCTGTTATTTGTCGTCCAACAGATGGGCCACCACCAGTGCGAGTGGCAGCTCTATGCTGTTGGGCTGCCATTTTTTTCGCCAAATGTTTTCGGTCTGACCAGACCTGTTGAAGCAAAGGGAAAGCAAACCATAAGCTTGATTGATGTACCATTTTGAATAATTTTGGTTTTGAAACTTTTGTGTAAGTCCAGCCAAATTTGAACAATGAGAAAACAATTTAAAAAAAACAGGAATGGGGCAATAGCTGGTAATTATACAAAAATGAATCCCTATTTCCCTTGGTCACAGCATTGTGGAAAAGGTTCCTATGAAACAATATCACTACATACTATAAAACAAAGTCGCTTTCTGCTGTCTGTCCGTCCCTATGTACCTATGTTTAGATCTTTAAAACTAAGCAACGGATTTTGATGCGGTTTTTTTTATAGATAGAGTAATTCAAGAAGAAGGTTTATAATATGTATAATACGCAGACGAAGTCGCGGGCAGAAGCTAGTAGATCTATAAAAGTATGCAACGGATTTTGATGCGGTTTTTTTAATAGGTAGTGATTCAAGAGGAAGGTTTAGATGTATAATTCTATGCAGACGAAGTCGCGGGCAGAAGCTAGTGAACCAATAGAATAGTACTGTCGCCAGTACTGCCGGACACTTAAGAAGAATTAATATACTTTATAGAAAAGCCTGCTGACCGAAGAAATAGGATTGATAACTTAATGAAGTTGTAACCATTTTTTTTTGTTAGTAATTAAAGAAGCGATTATGAGAACTAAAGCAAATAATGTTAATGTATAATGATAAATAATAAATTACCTTTTGCCATTGTACTTGGGTTTTTACAGCCCCCCCTAAGGCATTTAATTTTCTTGTCAGTTCCGTCCACAGACGGTTTCTGCGGTCGCGGGCGTCGGGCCCACGTGAAAACCCCTTCGCCAAGTCTATGCTCATGCATGAACTCCAAGAGCATAGAGACTTGCTCCGAAGAGGCCGCCGAACATATGACAGCGCGCTGTGACATTGTATAAGCTGAAAGTAAAGTAAATTTATATTTATCAATACAGTAAGTAAATGTGGATACACAATACAGTGAACCATGTAGGAACATAAGAAAAAATCCACTGAATTAATTATTTCTCATTACAATACATGATAACGTATTAGTCGTACACAATACCTAACTTGTTGATAAACATAAAGAAAGTTTTAAAGTGTTAAGAACACAAATAAATAAATCTGAACTGCGATAACTTACTTCTATCACAGAAGTTCAAAACTTTAAGCTACTGTTACACATGCTCTAAAATAGCATGCTAAAAAGCATGCTATTGAGTATGCTCAATATGAGCATGCTTATGAGCAGTTTACATTTGCTAGCAATAGGCATGCTAGTTTTAAGTATGCTCCTGAATTAGCATGCTCAAAGCAAACACTCCAATACACGTGGCATTTTATAGCATGCTCTCTCACTCACTGTCAGTTCAAACAAAGCCATGGACAATCAAACAGCTATCCGTATGGAGCTGAATAAGATCATCCTTTTGCTGGCGATGCAATGCATCCAGAAGCTTATATCAGCTCGGCAAAAATTGATTAGGTACATTTTAGTCATTTCTTTTGTTCAATAAATAATTACATAATAATTAATTATAAACAAGTAATTTCATTTGTCTCTTTTATTCAACTCTTGTTGTGATACAAAATATATATAATATATAATTCTTTTAAAGATTTACTGCCGTCAACGTATTCTCTAGAAGTAGCAGCTCTTAGATAGTGCGATTCTATTATTGGTATAGTATAGACTGGATATACTTTCTTATATCATTCAATAATTCCGGGTTTAATTTTCTATGATTGCCATGCTTTCACCGCAGGTCTTCAAGCTGGAAACCACCGTCACTTATTTTGGTTTGTATGGTAAATATCATTCGGTCCGAAATGTCTAGCGTGCTTTCGAAAAAGGTTTATAGTTTCAATATGGCCCGGGACAGTCTTGTGAGATGTGAAATAGATCCCACACGTTGGACATACTTTTTTCTTTAGGTCGGATTGTACAGATGGACAAAAGAAATCGTAAGGCATCTGCTTAAACCCTTCTAGAGGTGACAGATCAACGGACAACCTCACAAGAAGTGGCGAAAACTTGGATGTTCCTTTGTCTAGCAAACAGGGTACTACGAGCTTGCTTGGGGTTTGAAGTACTGGGCAAGGTGGCGGCATGAAAGTATCCGCAAACACAGATTTCAATGCACTTCTCGGTGGTGAACAGCAGGATTCATCCGCGCATTTTATAACTTGTAAGAAATATTGCGATTCACGGACGTGAACGCTATACCACGCCAGATTTGGTTCTGCTGGACCCTGCAAGCTATCTTCGGGCTGTCTATGCTCCGCCAAAACGTCGTAATTATCAATTTTCATTTCTCTCCACACTTCTGCAAGTGTTTCCCCAGCGTGCTGAAAATTGCGTTTTTCCAAATCATCATCCGTAGTCATTCCTTTGACGTCGAGATGAGAACCAAAATGTTCATGAGGCAGAATGACGCCTGCCAGTCGTTTGCTGAGGGGAGCCATCCGACGCTCAACTCTATTGTATGCGCTCCGCCCAGGAGCATTAGTCGCTATAAACAGGTTGTATTTTTTAAAGTGTTCAATCGCAAAGTTCTTGACTTTGCGATAACGCGGGTTTTCGTCCGGCCCACCATCTACAAAGATGATGATCACTGGCTTCACGGTGTTCGATTCTGTCATCATTAAGGGTTTGAAAGACGGTATTGATAAAAGTGATTGGAAATCATAAGCATGGGTGTTCGCTGTGGAGGATGTGCGTTTCCCGCTCCTCATGGATATGTGTGTCGGCCCGCTGTACCCAACAGCTTCTTCCTCTAACACTGACCACAATTTATAGTCCAGTGGATTTAAGTCTGGACTGGAAGAGGGCCAATCATCTGACCTGATGAAGTCAGGAACATTGCTTTTCAGCCAAATCTGGGTGGTGCAAGCTTTATGACCTGGGGCGGAATCCTGCTGAAATGTCCAGTGTATATTTTTGAACATTGTGTCGTTCAGTGGTTTAACTACCGTTTCTAAAACCGTATCTTGATACACTTTGGCGGAAATTTTTACTCCTTTTTCGCAAAAATGGATTTCAGAGACCCACCCCACCCCCCTTCATACGACACACCCCACCAGACCATGACGTATGCTGGATGATGCCCTCGCTGAACCCTCCCAACTATCTCTTTGGCTTCTCGAGAGTTGTGAGCGTACACTTTATCGTTTTGTTTATTGTAGTGATAGACCAAAATATAATACTGAATCAGATTTCAATGTTTCCACAAGACCTTCCATTACGTGGGGGAAATAACATTGTTAACAACTGCTTCGGTTTTTGTCCGGGCACAGGTTATCGTCTTTCCCACATCTGAATCAGAAAATAACTTCCTCAATAATCCTCCTGTGCAATCCATTGACTTATAAGACTGGTGATGCTTTACAGTATGGTAAGCAAGCGTAGCTTCTGCAGCGGCTTTTCTTTCCGAAATAATATTTAGAGTTGGTTTGAAAAATGTATCCATCTTACTATTGGAAGACACTGCTTTAGACATTTTTTGATGTTTTTCGGATTCCAAATGTCTTTCCACATCTTTGATTCCTCTAGAACCAAAACTAAAATAACAATCGCATACCTTACACTTAGCTTCTGACTCATTGCGGCCTTCCACGAGACAAGGAAATTTACTTGCTATAATCTCCGAAAACTTACAAAGCTTTCTCTTTTTATTATCCATTGTAAAACAATAAAACAACTTGAAAATCACAACAATCTAACACTGATATTTTAAATAACAGTATAACAAAGACAATTGTAGCGAACTGATTGAACGTATCAATCATGCAGACTAAATATTGTTTTGGTTCATGAAGTGAGCAAATCATAATTAAAACGCTCTCATTGGTGAAGTGAGTGATAGAAAACACCGACGCCCGCCTCGCTCCCGCCCACGCACGCACCGCGCCGTAGCTTATCCTCCCTCTCATTCTCGCGCCGCCGCTGTATTACGACCGTTCGGTCGCGCGGCGCACCGAATGTCCTTCAAAATGCAAACGCACGGGCGCGAAATTTAAAAATGCCTGTCTCAGACCAATGCCGGCCGCACGCCTGTCTAAACCGTAAAATGCCTGTCAAATGCGGCAAATGCCTGTCAGATGGTAACCCTAAGTGCTGCTCGATAGTAAAAATTTTTTCGTCCGTGAATAGAATATTTTTATATTTTTCATGGGCTTATCGAGATGACAGGCGTTTTGATATTTCAACTCTCTTCTCCTTCAGTGATTGATTTGAGGTATGTTCTGTATATCTTCGGTAAGCTCCAAGCCCCAAGTCTTCTTTGATAATACGCGAAAGAGTCCTAGGTGGTATTTTCATTTCTCTGGAAAGGATTTTCTGTTTTCTTATGGGGTTTCGGCGAATTCTGGCCTTTACAGCATTAACAGCTTGCCGCGTCCTAACAGAACGTGGTCGCCTGGATCTTTTACTGTCGTCAACAGAGGACGTTTTGGTGTACCTTTGGATGGTACGATACACAAATATTCGACTAATCTCAAACTTTTTTAAAGTATCAAAAATGTGAGATGGCTCCATTCCTACCTTATGCAGAGCAATCACAGCAATTCTATATTCTTTGACACCCCACTCCATTATTATTTTATTTACTTTTATGATAATTTACACGTAAATAGCGCCAGAAACATCTAAACAATTGCGTCGAAACACAACATTCAAAATTCAAATGTGTATTTTTCTGTAAGTCATTGTTAATTGCCAGTAACAGAACTTAAGGCTAGACTAAGTATTATTGGGCTTAGATGTTAACGGGTTACTTTCTGTATCACACAGTTGATACACGTTATTGAATTCTAGTCTAATTTGCGATATTTTGGCTGCCATTAATCTCCTCCTGGTTCTGTCCGAATAAGTGTGATTATTTTGCAACGGTACCCGGTCGTCGCTTCTCTCTGCCTCCATCGCGCTCCTTGGTAAAATGGAACCAATTGCTGATTACAGTATTGATCTCGGCAATCGGCATCAGTTGCCAACTCCGAAATCTTGTGACGACGCGCAGCATCTAAGAAAAAACCCATATTATTTAAATGTTATAATTACAGTTGCAAGTAATTCATGAAGTGTTTGAACTATTGAAGTCATTTAAGAATCTGTCAGCACAGAGGCCGAAACTTTTGAACAGGAACTTAAGGGCCTTATTTATTATACTTTTATGTTTTTGTTGAGATTTTTTAAATATCATGTTTGATATGGAAGATTTTTCCTAAGTCACATTTGACATTTATCATTTTCATACAAATTCTAACCTGAAAGACTAAATTATACACAGTGGCTTCAAATTAGTAAAATACAAAATTGTATTTTCTGGATCTACTGATTGTAATCAGCTTTTATCATGGGAATGGGACTAATATGGAAATCGGTTGAAGGGAACGACGGCTGTCAAATAGGACTTGGAAATAATAATAATACCTAATATGGGACACTTGACACCAATTGATCTAATCCCAAACTAGGCAAAGCCTGTACTATGGCTACTAGACAATGGATAAACATATAGAAAGGACTTCTAGTTTAAAGAGTTTTACATACATACATATTATATAAAGGTTGTCTAGATCAAAATAAAACAAAATATTCAATGTATCATAGGATTACATTATAACTTTACTTACAATAACTTTGACTATGTTGAGATTTTTTATGGCAGTCTTGTTATTTTTTCCTGTCCAGTTGCATATTATAGTTCATTTATTTTAGGATGAGAAAAAAAAGAAGCAGTGGTTGTCAACTCTAATATACGCTGATAAAATTAATTAGAATCTATGTACTCAATATATTGTATCTGTGCATGTGTCATTAATATTTTATTGTTGGACGATACATAGGGTTTGGATATTAAGTATATATCAAAATTTAATTATAAAAATATTTAAATACGTATATAGTCGTTTATAACTATACATGAAAGTCGAATAAAACAACAGCCCTGTCATATTTATTATATTTATTCATCATCTGTTTCTAGACTGCTCGAATCATCGGCCGTGTTTATAATCAAGTTTTCAGCAGTGTCTTCGATTATAAAATCAAGTCTCATCATCTTTTGCTCTTCTTTTACCACATGGTCTATGCATGCTTTCCAGCTATCGGCGGTAATGCGGGCAAACGCTCCAGGCACAAAATTTTTTATTGTTGCCATTTTAAATAATTATTTTTGGTACCCGTTCATTTGTGCCCAAATAAGTTTTATCGGGTTGAGTTCACAATGATAGGTGGTAATCGTAAAATAGTATACCCCATTTCTTTCGCCATTTCGTCTATAACATATTGCTGATACAAATGTTTGTGTAGTTTCACCTTTGTTAGTAATGAACCCCTTACTTCTTTATCCTCGAAGGAAATGTTTTTTTCTCGCAACCATGCTTGGATATCTGCTTTCCTGGTACCACTTGTCGGGATTTTGTCTTGTCTCCGTGAGTGATAGGCGGCATTATCCATTACTATAATGGCATCTTTCTCCAGTTTATTCTTCAGTCCGGTGAACCATTTTTCAAAATTATGGGCATCCATCTCTGAATGGTAATCTCTGGTGTGGCAAACCTTCAGTTTAAAGAGGCTCACCAAGTGAGGGTTTTGCGGTGCACTTTACTTGTGCTTTTCAGTCACCTAGTGCTTGAATTTAATGGACTGTATAGGAATTTTGGTTCATGAGAAAGCAACCTAAGTATGTCAATTGTAGCCACTTAATACGCGAGGAAAAGGGCAGCTGCCCTGGGGCCAGAGCAGGACGACGAAGAACAGCTGTCCAGAAGGTGGATGAAGGAAACCATGCACACTTACTTGGTGAAATGCTTCAGGAAGTCCGCGTCCTCGTGCCTGTACTGCAACCACTTGCCAAGGCTTGATGGCTACACCAATATTCAAAGGAGCCTTTTGTTTCACACGTACACAGAGTCTATTAATGAATTAAACGTATATTTCGTAGATACAACACGGGTTTTCAGAGATTTAAATTGATTTTTCATGAGAGCACACGCACACAGCTCAGTCTCGATTCGTAGCAAAAAATTGAAGAAGCTTTTCAAGCAGCCGCCGCCGGATGGCGCTGCTGGTGCGTTGACGTCACACGATTGTGCGACAGAGAAGCCATGATCGACGCGTGTGCATGGGTGAAAGGAAGGGAGATAGGGATGTCTTAAGTGGCTACAATATTAAATCGAAATAACTAGGATTAACTAACAATAAAACCCAACATCCCCCCGGGCTTGAAGGATTCCCTTCAAATTAAAGAATAGAAAAGATAAAATTGTTAACTATAATAGATGCTTGATTATTTTAATTACTAGGTAAATGACATATGTATATATATAAATAGTAGCGGTGACAACCCTATTGCGTGGGCAGTGGACAAAGTCGCACGACCGGCCGCTCTAGAGTGCCGCTGCTGGTTCGTACTTCCGCCACGCGGACAACTCCATCGCGCCCAGGAAAAATACGAGTTATGATACCGAGCGGCCACTGCAGGGGTGGTGTATTATTAACATTTATCAGAACAACCGTTCCTACAGTGATCGGATTGGCAGGAGTATTCCATTTCTCTCGGCTTTGCAGATTGTGTAGGTACTCTGTTCGAAATCGCTTCCAAAATGATTGAACAAGTGAATCTAGTAAAGAGAACCGAGTTAACAAGTGAGTTCGTTCCTGACTTAAGTTTGCAGCGGGTAAATACTGCAAGGGCGCGGTTGTTAAGAAATGTGAGGGAGTTAGAGCAGTAAGCTCCGATGGGTCGGAACTCAAGATATAGAGTGGTCGACTGTTGAGAACGGCCTCAATTTGAGTTAAAATGGTAATAAGTTCCTCGTAAGTGAGGATTTGCTTACCAATGACGCGATGAAGGTGCGTCTTAAGGCATTTGATGTTGGCCTCCCAAATACCTCCAAAATGAGGGCCATTAGGGGGGTTCAAACGCCAAATTATACGATTTTTTGAAAGCTCAGTTTGGAAAATTGTATAATATTCATCGGTCTGAAGAAAAGAATGAAGTTCGTGAAAATAGGCCTTGGATGCCACAAAATTCGTACCATGGTCACTATAAAGAACCTTACAATGGCCACGCCGGGAAATGAAGCGCTTGAATGCGTCTAGAAATGATGCAGCGCTCAACGAAGAAGCCAGTTCAGTATGGACGGCCTTCGTCACCAGACAGATGAATATACAGAGCCAGGCCTTGTGGCTACGTACGCCGCGTTTTCTTATCATGGTAATGTGAAACGGACCTGCATAATCCACACCGGTATGAGTGAACGCCTGACTCTGCTCAACACGGCATTGAGGGAGATCCGCCATAACGGGAAACGTATTTGTTGGATTGGTGCGAAAACAATCGTTGCATTTATGAAAGCGCTGACGTACGATCTGACGAGCTGATAAGATCCAAAACTTCTGTCTTAAGATGGACAGCAAGAGCTGTGGGCCAGCATGCAAATTTTCGCGATGGTAGAAATCAATTAAAAGTTCAATTATATGCCCCTTTTTGGGCAATAGTGCGGGATGTTTATTTGTGTAGTCTAGAGAAGAGTTTCCTAGCCGTCCGCCTACGCGTAGGACGTTTTGGCATATGAAAGGAAATAATTTGCGAATGGAAGGCGAGCAAGCCTTGCCACATTGAATCTTACGTATGTCGTCCGAAAATGACGTTTGCTGAACAATTTTAACGACGAGAAGTTCAGCTGTATCTAAGTCGCTAGCAGTAACATCGTTGTTGCGAGGAAGCCGTTTCAGAAACTTCAGAACAAAGACGACGGCCCTCAGAAACCGGTGCCAGGAAGAGAACCTTTTACTCAACTCTAGAAGCCAGTGCTCATTGCTGCTGTTAGAGGAGGCTAGATGCGAAACGGTTTTTTCTTCTGGTAATTTAGTAGAAGAGGGAGAAAATTTCGTAATGGGCCATTCATTAATTGGTAATGATGTCCATGAAGGACCGTGAAACCATAGATCATGGTCCTTTAAGCGTGAAGGAAGAAGCCCGCGTGATAGACAATCGGCTGGGTTCTGATGTCCGGGGACGTGATGAAAATATTCTGAAGCAAAATTATTTTGACACTGTGAGATACGATTACCCACAAAGGTAGCAAACCTGTGGGGTGAAGAGTGCACCCAACACAACGCCACTTCAGAATCAGAAAATGCGTAGACGTTGTTAATTGTATGTCGCTCAGAGAGAGTGTTGTAAACAGTTCGAAGCAATTTGGACATCAAAACGATGGCACAAAGCTCCAATCTAGCGACTGTCACCGTTTTGACAGGTGCGACCTTTGACTTCGAACAAATCAATTGCACAGTGGGATCTCGGTCTTCAGAAGCAACGTGAGCGTATATAACGCATCCGTATGCCTTTTCACTCGCGTCTGCGAAGGCTAAAAGGGTTAACTTAGAGTTTTTATCAACGCCTAAATGACGGGGAAATTTCAGAGCCGAGATCAGTGGAAGTTCGTCGACAAATTGGTGCCACAGATTCAAAATATGATGAGGCGGCAACTCATCCCAATCGATCTTTAAGAGCCAAAGCTCTTTTATAAGAAGTTTCGAATAAAGTATAACAGGACCCACGAGACCGAGCACGTCATACAAGCGGGCGGTGGCAGATAAAATATTGCGTTTGGTTCCAGTAAGGTTTGGCGGAGCCACAGAAAATACAAAATCGTCAGAGCCGGGAAGCCATTGGAGACCAAGAATCTTCGGAATGTTACCGTCATCAAAAGAGATTGATTCAGACTGACGGTGAGTCGCAGGAATGTGTTCTAACAACTGTGGACAGTTGCTAGTCCATTTGACTAAGTCGAAACCGCCAGTCTTGAAAAGACTGATTAGCTGGGTCGCTGTCACAGCTGCTTCCTCAGGAGAAGAAGCAGAGGAAGCTAGATCGTCCATATAGACATCTCTTTCGAGGACGGCGGCGGCAAGAGGAAACTTCTCTCGCTCGTCGCTCGCGAGCTGGCGAAGCGTGCGCATGGCGAGAAAAGGCGAAGAGCGGAGGCCAAAAGTGACCCTATTGAACTGATAGGTGTCTAGCGGGGCCTCAGGAGAAAAGCGGTACAAAATTCTTTGAAAGGAGCGGTGCGGGGCATGTACTTCTATGCACAAGTACATCTGCCTTACATCGGCAAAAAAAGCGATGCGAAAAATGCGGACATTTAACAGAATGTTGAAAATATCTGCTTGCAAATTGCATCTAGTGTGAAGGATGTCGTTCAACGAGATGCCACTGTCAGTCGCAGCACTGCCGTCCAGGACGGGGCGTACCTTTGAGGTAGTTTTATCGTTTCGAATAACGGGATGATGCGGTATGTAATATCCTGGTGCAAGGCGCTCACAGGGCGGGACCAAGGAAATAATTCCTTTATCTATATAATCACGAATAATTTCGTTATATTTTTCGCGCAGTTGCGGATTTTTTGTAAATCTGTTTTCGAGCATTAAAAATCTCTTTTTTGCGGTTTTAAAAGAATTACCTAAAGTATCAGGGCTTTGTTTAAAGGGAAGGTCAACAGCGTAGGAACCATTATCTTTACGCGTTGTCGTTGTTACAAAAATTTGCTCACAATCTTGGTCGCCCGGGCTCAAGAATTTCTTGGAAGGTACCTCTTCCAAACTCCAAAATTTCTCTAAAGTTTGATTAAGCGGTTCTTGCGTAAAAGCACAGAAAGCGCGGGAAGCGCGCGGGGCTGACGTCACGGCAACGTCGCCCAGGATGACATAGCCCAGGGTCGTCTCTAAAGCAGAGGGTAAGCCCTTATTTCGAATTTTGTTAGAAAGTAAAATTTCGCAAAATAGATTTACCCCTAGAAGCAGGTCAATTGGTCCAGGCTCATTGAAACTATCGTCAGCTAACGGTAAATTCGTAAAACATTGCAACTCAGACATATCGACGCGGGCGTCGGGCATTTGTGACGTAATACGATTAACAACAAGGGGCTGAATAGAATAAACATTATTACTGTTTAAGCGCGAGATGAGCTTGACTGTGGACACCCCAATTATTTTTTGTGATGTGCCACCAATTCCCTGGACTTCGGTGTAACGACTTTCTTTAGACACCGGAAGTGATAATCGTTGACAACACGAAAGTGAAATATAGTCGCTTTGCGAACCCGAGTCAATCAAAGCTCTGACATAATGAGCGGTACCCCTATCATCGCAAATTATGACCTTCGCCGTGCCTAGTAATGTAGTTTTATTAATAAAACTATCCGACTGCTCGCAAACAATACTTCCAGATGAAAGATGATTTAAAGTGCGATTAGGCTGCGAGTTACTATCGACCTTATTGCTAACGATGTACGGTTGAAAACTGCTAGATGCAGCCATATTAACCGGGCTACTGGGATTTGCTGACTGAGGCGGCGCGTGGTCCGTCTCACAAGCGGGAGCGGGTGAAGATTTATTAGGTTTATTATTATTAAAGTTGAAACCATTAGTGACCGGAATATTTTTGTGCGGCGGCGAGTTAAAATGCAACAACGTGTGATGACGTGATGCACAAATATTGCATGTACGTTGCGAAGTGCAACTCAAATATTTATGTTTACAACTAAGACAATTGTTGCATATAGAATTAGCTTTTACAAAATTATACCTGTCGTGGGGAGTCAATTTTAAAAATAGTGAACATTGGTATAAGTGTTCATGTTTATTAGTTTTACATAATAAACAAGTAGCGGTCACGGTCGGCTGAGTATTAACAAAAAATTTTGTATTATTTTTGGGGACAGGAATATTTTTGTTACCGTTAGTAGACTTAGCTTGCGGTGAGAACAAAGTTTGTTTTGCTGTCGAACGAGATAGAACTTTGCTCTGTTCGTTTATAAATTGAATAAGATCAGTGTAAGATGGACAAGCTTCCTTGCGATAAAACGTTTCAAACAATTTTACAGATTCAGAATCTAGTCTTAGCAACGCGATATGCAAGAACAGGAAATCCGCTAAATCTTGCAACTTTAACTGCTTCAAAGCCTTAACCGATGCATCGAAGTTGCATAGAAACGATTCCAATCCCGCAGCCGAAGCATGTGCGATGGGCTTAAAATCCAACAGCTGATTAACGTAGCCGGCGGCGAGGGCGCGCTTGTCTTCGTACTTGTCGACGAGCGCTTGCCAAATAATAGCATAGTTTTCCCCGGTGGGGGGCAGGCCCGCGCACACAGACTTTGCCTTGTCGGTTAGCTTGCCTACCAAAAACTGAACGCGCTCATTATCCGTCAAGCGCGGATGATTGTGAATGACACTTTTAAATTGTTGATAAAACAAGGGCCAGTTACGAAGCTCACCGTCAAATGACATCAATTCGATAGCAGGTAATTTATGTTTAACACAAGACTGCGAGGTTTGCTGCGAATTTTGTGACCCTTCTATAATTTCAGAATGAGTTCCTTTAATCTTACAGAATATCTCCTCAAATGCTATCCAAGGTTGATAGTTAACTGTAGCGTTCGGATTTGACTGTAATAATCGTGAATTGTACGAGTCTAAAACCCGCTCAAAATCGGACCGTAATTGGTCTAGATTCGCAACGCTGCTTACGAACGTTTTACGTTGCAGCTCGTCTGCGTGCGCCTTGAGCGACAACGTGTAAATATTTTGTAAACGTGTAAAGAGCGCATTACGTTTGGCTTCTAACATAATCAGTTCAGTAGAGATGAGACTCTTATCGGAATCGTGACCAGTATTATCCTTTGGCATGGTGAGCAAGGCTTTAACAAAGTAACAATTAATTTAATTAAAACTGCGATGTGGTATGCGGTTTATTTATAATAATGTAGAAATGTATACGGTTTAAAATACGTGTCTATACCGGTAATAAATATATAAACAAAACAGCGGTGTAAATTACTCTTCTTCGACGAAGTCGGTTAAGCGATAAAACTGTGTGCGGTGCGACGGCACCACGGCCGGCGCAGCGGAAAACAAAAGGGTAGATATAGGTACCGCGCAGCAGAGCTACGCTGCTACGGAATGCGGGTTGTTGGTAGATTATTGGGACCGAGCGCGACGACAGCGCCACGTGACAGGCGGCCATTATGGACAATATTGTCACCGCTGTCAAACAAGAAGTAAGTAAATATTGTGAAAAATATTAATGAAATCTTGTGTTATTTTACTATATTACACAATTTTGGACAATGGTAGTCTGTAACATTATTGCCAATAATATTAAAATTGTTGTTTTCAGAGAAATTTTAGAGGTTAGGTAACTTACTTTTTTTTCTTACGGCAAATATCCACTTATTTCTTTGGTCTCGTTTCCACCATGGTCTTGGAAATTGGTAAAATTTACAGTCGCTATTCTTCTTGGTGTTATTACAATTCACAACAACACATCTTACCAAGACCATATTTTTATCTCGAAAACGATTAGAAAATGTTTACTGCAATATGGATTTGACAGCTCAAGTCAGCGACAAAAATGACAATTTTAGCCGTAGCGAGCGCTGTGATCGTTTAGGCTACCCCCTCCACCCGCTTTGCACTCTGCCAATACCGAGAGCAATGGAATCTCGTACCAATATTTATGAATTTTAAATGCGAACAGAAGTATAAACTGTTATTCAATAACTTAATGCTGATTTGCGGAATACAAATAGGTACTAGGAACTAGTTGCCTGCGGTGCGGAAATAAAGAAATTGATGAACGATTGACAACTAATTCAATACAATAATCAAGCATAAATTACTAATTAACGATACGTCTTATGGATATATGCGTCTAAATATATTTTTATATTACGAAATATTAAGGTGGGAGAATTTAGAAGCTACTTTGAATTGAACCTAGGTTGGTGTTATAACAAATTTTAAGGAATTAATACGATACGGGAAAAATCCGGTTCGGATGGAACAAATAACTTGGTGTGGCAAACCTTCAGTTTAAAGAGGCTCACCAAGTGAGGGTTTTGCGGTGCACTTTACTTGTGCTTTTCAGTCACCTAGTGCTTGAATTTAATGGACTGTATAGGAATTTTGGTTCATGAGAAAGCAACCTAAGTATGTCAATTGTAGCCACTTAATACGCGAGGAAAAGGGCAGCTGCCCTGGGGCCAGAGCAGGACGACGAAGAACAGCTGTCCAGAAGGTGGATGAAGGAAACCATGCACACTTACTTGGTGAAATGCTTCAGGAAGTCCGCGTCCTCGTGCCTGTACTGCAACCACTTGCCAAGGCTTGATGGCTACACCAATATTCAAAGGAGCCTTTTGTTTCACACGTACACAGAGTCTATTAATGAATTAAACGTATATTTCGTAGATACAACACGGGTTTTCAGAGATTTAAATTGATTTTTCATGAGAGCACACGCACACAGCTCAGTCTCGATTCGTAGCAAAAAATTGAAGAAGCTTTTCAAGCAGCCGCCGCCGGATGGCGCTGCTGGTGCGTTGACGTCACACGATTGTGCGACAGAGAAGCCATGATCGACGCGTGTGCATGGGTGAAAGGAAGGGAGATAGGGATGTCTTAAGTGGCTACAATATTAAATCGAAATAACTAGGATTAACTAACAATAAAACCCAACAATCTCCGTCCCTTTTTTTGGCTTCGAAGATTAAATCTCCACCATCCACAAACCCATCACTTGATCCTGAAAATAAAAGAAATGAACATTTGTGGTGTAGTGTGCACATCTGTTAAAGTTTGCCTGTCTTCCTTCTCTTTAACACAGCCCCTTAGAGAGCAATTGTAATGCAAAAATTCGTTATATCCTTGCTTTCCAAGATCATTCATTGCTCGAGACTTGTTTATAACTACTTTTGATCTGTGTAATGCACCACCATGAACTATTGCATCTGAACAGAAAGCAAATTTCGAATCAAAAGGATAAGCACCTTCACCTTTCCCATTTATAACCCAGTTCCCATACTTTTCAACTTCCTGTCTGTACTCAATTTCCCACTGAGCTGTCTGAGTAGCAGATTTGTCCATAAACTGAGATCCATATAACTGCTTACCTCTCACAATGAAAATCATAGCAATCTCTTCTATATAATGTTCTGGTTTTGTATGCCTGACATTAAGATCAAATATTGATGGTAGTTCCAGGTTCATCCCAAAACTGTCATGTAAGGCAATGCCATTATGGAGATGTAGTTTAGGTTTATATGCATTCAACTTTTCTCTCTTCGATAACTCTTCCATGAGGCTTTCAATGAACTTTATAGTCCATGCATCTAACCTTGTTTTGATCATGATGTCAAATTTATCTTCTACAAGTTTTGAGAGCCTAGTTAGGTCAGCAAAAGGCATAAATGAGACATACTTAAACAAGTCTAATAGCTCTGATGTCTTCTGATGAAGATCCAAGCACATTTAATGCTAAAGTTCCACATATTGTGCCAATGTTAACAGCCTTATTTTGTGAGTGTAAGTAAGCTGTATTTCCTATAAGCTTAAAAGAACTTTGATCCCAGTTAGCCATTGTGTCTATACTAAGACGTGACAGTTTTGATATGACATAGGTATATTCAGCAGTCTCTATTAAATGCTCATACTCATTAACACTTAAGAAGTCATGGAGGTTTGGACTGTTATTTTTACACCTGGCAACAAATATCATTGGGACATTGCATTTAGCACTAGTCACTGGTGCATGATCTTTTGGGATTATACAAATGAAACAACCATTTGGTGGTACAAATATGTTGTCCCTTGTGGATAATGAAGTCTTTAGGTGACACAACCTTTGATAGAGCATTGACATTGACTGTGCTAACTGAGCCCCATTAGTAGCCTTTGCAAACATATAGGATTCAAGTGTCTCCTTAGAATTCTCTGCTTCCAAGTTAGATGACACATCCCAGTCATCATTCAACACTGGAGGCTTATCTGATTTCTTTCCTAGAATCTTAATCATTTCTGTTACTTCACTAAAGCATTCATCATATCTATCTGGATCTATGCTTTTTGGATTCTCTTTAAGGTTCTTCTTCTTCTTCCCATAAGACAATTTATCATGTATGTTTGTTATCAAGACATTATCACTGCCACGTCTATCAATCTTGTATTGGTATGGTCCATATACGTTCTTTTCATTCTTATGTTCTTTTGTTATCTTCATTCTCTTTTCTTTAATTTCTTTCATTATTTTGTTTTGTTCACTCGATGGTAAAAGGTTTCTTAGCATGTCAGATACATCATTCTTAGTTGTTAATAGGTCAAATATGTATTCATGTATTAAGTCATGATCACTTGATTCCTCTTTGTCCATAGTGTTAAATACACTCTTGAGTATTGACTTAGGCTCTGAATGTTCCAAGAGGCTATTCTTTTCTCTCAGACATTTAAGTTTGTCCTTGACCTTGTCCATATCATTATCAAAATAATCACTTCCTAATTCTTCAGCTGCTTTCTTGATCTCTGTAGCCAATTCAAGTTGAGTCCTAGTGGTCTCCCAAGTTTCCAACTCATCTATATTAACATTTTTGGGAAGCTCCATTGTGTAATGCACCTCAGTTTCATCCTTATCAGCAGCTTTAAGTAATCTATCAAATCCGGGTTTATCTGATGAGTATATCCTACAATTCTCCATGTCTCTATTGGCAATCCTAAAATAATGTATGGTCCTATTCTTTGCACCAATTGCAGCCCTTATTAATCCAACATTTTCTAATGTTAGTAGCTGGGATGATAGATTTGATAGATTCACATCAATTATTACGTGCGGTTCACGTTCTGAGGTTTATTAAGCTTTGCATTGTTATATAATAGTTGGACAGAGGTGTGTGCGTGCACACTACAGTGGGAAACATTATGCTAAAGCATAATAAATAAATATTTCTACATACTTAAACTCAAATTCAATTCAAATTCAAATTATTTATTAAAATAATCAATTGTACAAATAAATTACGCGCCTGCGCTTACAACGAAAGTATATTATAAACTGTGCGTAGAGTATTTAAATTAAATGCCTAAACTAGGATACGAAAGTACCCTGTACCTTAGGCAAAAGATAGGGTCTATGATTAAATATTAATTGATACAGGGAGTATTATTTTGTGTACAAAGTTAGAAATCAGCATTTTTATAACATATTAAACTAAGGATTACCTAATGATAAATAGTTAATTGTTGATTTAACATACCCCACTTCGATAGCTCATGTACTGTATTTTTATATACTCCCAAATGTTAGTCCAAGCATGTCAGACCCCGATATAAAACAATCCAAATACCTTGGGAGGCACCGCCAGCCCGCGTGCTCCGCGTGGTGATCAGTGTTGCCAACAAGGTGAATCTAAAACTTGCTAAACTGATGTTAAAATTTTGCCAAAATTATGCTAATTGCTTTATAATATTGCCAGAAAATAAGCTAGCTAACATTTTTCAATGTCAAATAAAACGTCATTTAATTTTAAATGTTTATTAATCAACAAAATTTTGATTTATTCTACGTTTTAATCGACTATGTTACTAAATAAAATGTTAATATCTTCGGCTTCATCGGCAGGCTCGGCAGCTGATGTGCATGTAGACGTGGTCGACGTGGAAGCCTTATTCTCAAGACTATAACTCTCCTTGGTACCTATAGAGCGCAGTACGTTATCCGGAACTGTGTAAGAATAGCAGCATTTCCCTGCCCTCTGTAGGCCGAATCTGACGTATAGAATGGCATTTAAAGTTTTTATCGACAAACGGTTGCGAAGTTTAGTTTTGACTATATTCATTTGGCTGAAAACGCGTTCAATTTCTGCGTTGGAATGAGGTAGTGATAATAATGATATTGCTAACTGAGATAAATCTGCAAAGGGGTTATTACCAGCTGCATCTTTGTAATCAATTACTTCATTCCAGAATTCTACAGTGGAAGATGTGCGTTCCCATTTAATGTGCACTATGTTTCTCCATTGAGACATGAGCCTATCCATTGTAGCTGCATCCACTCGGAATTCTTGGGCAATATCGCTTAGAGAAGGCTTGACTGCTTTTAAAGTTTCTTCTACTGAAAATAAAGATACTTTCTCAAGTATATTAAAATTAATTGGTAATCTAGAACGCAGCTCTGATACAAGTTTCAGTGTGAAATTCAGGCAACGTTGACGTAAATTATTTTCCACTTCAGGTTGAAGGTTGTATTCCCGTAATTTTGTTTCAAAAGCATATCCCATGTACGGTTTCGGATCCAAATAACTTTCTATATTTTGTGTAAAAATATCGACTCTCGCAGTTGGGTTCAAAATACGCCGACTTGTAGATTGAACTAAGGCACACAAATCTTTGTAAAGTTTTGTTGGGTCAATATTGTTGCTTTCAAATAGCTTGTTCACAGTTTGGACTTCCTCCAAAATAGGTTTTAAATACAATAAATACAAATGATTCACAGGATCATTGTACATGGAGTATAGTGTTTCTGCCATATAGCAGTGGTTATCGCGCCTAGCAACTTCAAACAGGAGTTTTAATTCCACCCATTGCTCCAGAATACGGTTGACTGCTGGTTCAATTGATATCCATCGGGTGTTGCACATCTGTGGAATTAACAATGGTTCGGAGCCACAGTTAATTGTTTGGTAGATATTTTTGTAATATAGTCGACGGTTCGAAGAATGACTAAACCAATTGTAGGTTTCTCTTATTAGAAATTCAACATTCCGTGGTAGAGTTTCTTCCGAAGCATGCGATAAAGCCAACTGTAATGAATGGCACACGCAGCGAACTAATACCAAATTATCATTACCAGTTTCATTTTTTAATAGGGCATGTACTCCGTTGTTAGTGCCTGTCATCACCGTAGCATTGTCTGTGCCAATACCGATCATTTTTTTTATTTCAATATTCAAAACTAACAATAATCCTTTAATACCGTTGACTATGCTGTTTGCAGTGCCATCTTCAATCTCGACCAACCCCAAAAATGTGGATATTATTGTTTTTAAAGATCGGCTGAAATATCTGATCGATACTCCCAACATTTTGCTTACAGAAATATCCGTGGACTCATCGAGCAAGAGACTGTACTCTTGGTCTCCCAAATCTGACACAATTTCTTCAATAAAATGAGGCGCCAAAACATTTTTTATAATATTTGTGCATTTTGTACGATGGACTCGTAAGGCTCCACTTTTGCTATCACCGAATCGGTGTTTACATAAGTCTGATAAATGATCGACAGCCATAATCGAACAATGCGCGCACACAAACATCGCTAGTGAAGATTCTGCTCTCTGTGTATTTAGATCTTTCTTAACTTTGGGAAAATTAATTGTTCTTTGACTTTTTACTGGTTCTATAGCTTTGTTGGTAGATTATACCGAGAGCAATGGAATCTCGTACCAATATTTATGAATTTTAAATGCGAACAGAAGTATAAACTGTTATTCAATAACTTAATGCTGATTTGCGGAATACAAATAGGTACTAGGAACTAGTTGCCTGCGGTGCGGAAATAAAGAAATTGATGAACGATTGACAACTAATTCAATACAATAATCAAGCATAAATTACTAATTAACGATACGTCTTATGGATATATGCGTCTAAATATATTTTTATATTACGAAATATTAAGGTGGGAGAATTTAGAAGCTACTTTGAATTGAACCTAGGTTGGTGTTATAACAAATTTTAAGGAATTAATACGATACGGGAAAAATCCGGTTCGGATGGAACAAATAACTTGGTGTGGCAAACCTTCAGTTTAAAGAGGCTCACCAAGTGAGGGTTTTGCGGTGCACTTTACTTGTGCTTTTCAGTCACCTAGTGCTTGAATTTAATGGACTGTATAGGAATTTTGGTTCATGAGAAAGCAACCTAAGTATGTCAATTGTAGCCACTTAATACGCGAGGAAAAGGGCAGCTGCCCTGGGGCCAGAGCAGGACGACGAAGAACAGCTGTCCAGAAGGTGGATGAAGGAAACCATGCACACTTACTTGGTGAAATGCTTCAGGAAGTCCGCGTCCTCGTGCCTGTACTGCAACCACTTGCCAAGGCTTGATGGCTACACCAATATTCAAAGGAGCCTTTTGTTTCACACGTACACAGAGTCTATTAATGAATTAAACGTATATTTCGTAGATACAACACGGGTTTTCAGAGATTTAAATTGATTTTTCATGAGAGCACACGCACACAGCTCAGTCTCGATTCGTAGCAAAAAATTGAAGAAGCTTTTCAAGCAGCCGCCGCCGGATGGCGCTGCTGGTGCGTTGACGTCACACGATTGTGCGACAGAGAAGCCATGATCGACGCGTGTGCATGGGTGAAAGGAAGGGAGATAGGGATGTCTTAAGTGGCTACAATATTAAATCGAAATAACTAGGATTAACTAACAATAAAACCCAACAATCTCCGTCCCTTTTTTTGGCTTCGAAGATTAAATCTCCACCATCCACAAACCCATCACTTGATCCTGAAAATAAAAGAAATGAACATTTGTGGTGTAGTGTGCACATCTGTTAAAGTTTGCCTGTCTTCCTTCTCTTTAACACAGCCCCTTAGAGAGCAATTGTAATGCAAAAATTCGTTATATCCTTGCTTTCCAAGATCATTCATTGCTCGAGACTTGTTTATAACTACTTTTGATCTGTGTAATGCACCACCATGAACTATTGCATCTGAACAGAAAGCAAATTTCGAATCAAAAGGATAAGCACCTTCACCTTTCCCATTTATAACCCAGTTCCCATACTTTTCAACTTCCTGTCTGTACTCAATTTCCCACTGAGCTGTCTGAGTAGCAGATTTGTCCATAAACTGAGATCCATATAACTGCTTACCTCTCACAATGAAAATCATAGCAATCTCTTCTATATAATGTTCTGGTTTTGTGTGCCTGACATTAAGATCAAATATTGATGGTAGTTCCAGGTTCATCCCAAAACTGTCATGTAAGGCAATGCCATTATGGAGATGTAGTTTAGGTTTATATGCATTCAACTTTTCTCTCTTTGATAACTCTTCCATGAGGCTTTCAATGAACTTTATAGTCCATGCATCTAACCTTGTTTTGATCATGATGTCAAATTTATCTTCTACAAGTTTTGAGAGCCTAGTTAGGTCAGCAAAAGGCATAAATGAGACATACTTAAACAAGTCTAATAGCTCTGATGTCTTCTGATGAAGATCCAAGCACATTTAATGCTAAAGTTCCACATATTGTGCCAATGTTAACAGCCTTATTTTGTGAGTGTAAGTAAGCTGTATTTCCTATAAGCTTAAAAGAACTTTGATCCCAGTTAGCCATTGTGTCTATACTAAGACGTGACAGTTTTGATATGACATAGGTATATTCAGCAGTCTCTATTAAATGCTCATACTCATTAACACTTAAGAAGTCATGGAGGTTTGGACTGTTATTTTTACACCTGGCAACAAATATCATTGGGACATTGCATTTAGCACTAGTCACTGGTGCATGATCTTTTGGGATTATACAAATGAAACAACCATTTGGTGGTACAAATATGTTGTCCCTTGTGGATAATGAAGTCTTTAGGTGACACAACCTTTGATAGAGCATTGACATTGACTGTGCTAACTGAGCCCCATTAGTAGCCTTTGCAAACATATAGGATTCAAGTGTCTCCTTAGAATTCTCTGCTTCCAAGTTAGATGACACATCCCAGTCATCATTCAACACTGGAGGCTTATCTGATTTCTTTCCTAGAATCTTAATCATTTCTGTTACTTCACTAAAGCATTCATCATATCTATCTGGATCTATGCTTTTTGGATTCTCTTTAAGGTTCTTCTTCTTCTTCCCATAAGACAATTTATCATGTATGTTTGTTATCAAGACATTATCACTGCCACGTCTATCAATCTTGTATTGGTATGGTCCATATACGTTCTTTTCATTCTTATGTTCTTTTGTTATCTTCATTCTCTTTTCTTTAATTTCTTTCATTATTTTGTTTTGTTCACTCGATGGTAAAAGGTTTCTTAGCATGTCAGATACATCATTCTTAGTTGTTAATAGGTCAAATATGTATTCATGTATTAAGTCATGATCACTTGATTCCTCTTTGTCCATAGTGTTAAATACACTCTTGAGTATTGACTTAGGCTCTGAATGTTCCAAGAGGCTATTCTTTTCTCTCAGACATTTAAGTTTGTCCTTGACCTTGTCCATATCATTATCAAAATAATCACTTCCTAATTCTTCAGCTGCTTTCTTGATCTCTGTAGCCAATTTAAGTTGAGTCCTAGTGGTCTCCCAAGTTTCCAACTCATCTATATTAACATTTTTGGGAAGCTCCATTGTGTAATGCACCTCAGTTTCATCCTTATCAGCAGCTTTAAGTAATCTATCAAATCCGGGTTTATCTGATGAGTATATCCTACAATTCTCCATGTCTCTATTGGCAATCCTAAAATAATGTATGGTCCTATTCTTTGCACCAATTGCAGCCCTTATTAATCCAACATTTTCTAATGTTAGTAGCTGGGATGATAGATTTGATAGATTCACATCAATTATTACGTGCGGTTCACGTTCTGAGGTTTATTAAGCTTTGCATTGTTATATAATAGTTGGACAGAGGTGTGTGCGTGCACACTACAGTGGGAAACATTATGCTAAAGCATAATAAATAAATATTTCTACATACTTAAACTCAAATTCAATTCAAATTCAAATTATTTATTAAAATAATCAATTGTACAAATAAATTACGCGCCTGCGCTTACAACGAAAGTATATTATAAACTGTGCGTAGAGTATTTAAATTAAATGCCTAAACTAGGATACGAAAGTACCCTGTACCTTAGGCAAAAGATAGGGTCTATGATTAAATATTAATTGATACAGGGAGTATTATTTTGTGTACAAAATTAGAAATCAGCATTTTTATAACATATTAAACTAAGGATTACCTAATGATAAATAGTTAATTGTTGATTTAACATACCCCACTTCGATAGCTCATGTACTGTATTTTTATATACTCCCAAATGTTAGTCCAAGCATGTCAGACCCCGATATAAAACAATCCAAATACCTTGGGAGGCACCGCCAGCCCGCGTGCTCCGCGTGGTGTTCTCGGTGGTGAACAGCAGGATTCATCCGCGCATTTTATAACCTGTAAGAAATATTGCGATTCACGGACGTGAACGCTATACCACGCCAGATTTGGTTCTGCTGGACCCTGCAAGCTATCTTCGGGCTGTCTATACTCCGCCGAAACGTCGTAATTATCAATTTTCATTTCTCTCCACACTTCTGCAAGTGTTTCCCCAGCGTGCTGAAAATTGCGTTTTTCCAAATCATCATCCGTAGTCATTCCTTTGACGTCGAGATGAGAACCAAAATGTTCATGAGGCAGAATGACGCCTGCCAGTCGTTTGCTGAGGGGAGCCATCCGACGCTCAACTCTATTGTATGCGCTCCGCCCAGGAGCATTAGTCGCTATAAACAGGTTGTATTTTTTAAAGTGTTCAATCGCAAAGTTCTTGACTTTGCGATAACGCGGGTTTTCGTCCGGCCCACCATCTACAAAGATGATGATCACTGGCTTCACGGTGTTCGATTCTGTCATCATTAAGGGTTTGAAAGACGGTATTGATAAAAGTGATTGGAAATCATAAGCATGGGTGTTCGCTGTGGAGGATGTGCGTTTCCCGCTCCTCATGGATATGTGTGTCGGCCCGCTGTACCCAACAGCTTCTTCCTCTAACACTGACCACAATTTATAGTCCAGTGGATTTAAGTCTGGACTGGAAGAGGGCCAATCATCTGACCTGATGAAGTCAGGAACATTGCTTTTCAGCCAAATCTGGGTGGTGCAAGCTTTATGACCTGGGGCGGAATCCTGCTGAAATGTCCAGTGTATATTTTTGAACATTGTGTCGTTCAGTGGTTTAACTACCGTTTCTAAAACCGTATCTTGATACACTTTGGCCGAAATTTTTACTCCTTTTTCGCAAAAATGGATTTCAGAGACCCACCCCACCCCCCTTCATACGACACACCCCACCAAACCATGACGTATGCTGGATGATGCCCTCGCTGAACCCTCCCAACTATCTCTTTGGCTTCTCGAGAGTTGTGAGCGTACACTTTATCGTTTTGTTTATTGTAGTGCTGCTCGATAGTAAAATTTTTTTCGTCCGTGAATAGAATATTTTTATATTTTTCATGGGCTTATCGAGATGACAGGCGTTTTGATATTTCAACTCTCTTCTCCTTCAGTGATTGATTTGAGGTATGTTCTGTATATCTTCGGTAAGCTCCAAGCCCCAAGTCTTCTTTGATAATACGCGAAAGAGTCCTAGGTGGTATTTTCATTTCTCTGGAAAGGATTTTCTGTTTTCTTATGGGGTTTCGGCGAATTCTGGCCTTTACAGCATTAACAGCTTGCCGCGTCCTAACAGAACGTGGTCGCCCGGATCTTTTACTGTCGTCAACAGAGGACGTTTTGGTGTACCTTTGGATGGTACGATACACAAATATTCGACTAATCTCAAACTTTTTTAAAGTATCAAAAATGTGAGATGGCTCCATTCCTACCTTATGCAGAGCAATCACAGCAATTCTATATTCTTTGACACCCCACTCCATTATTATTTTATTTACTTTTATGATAATTTACACGTAAATAGCGCCAGAAACATCTAAACAATTGCGTCGAAACACAACATTCAAAATTCAAATGTGTATTTTTCTGTAAGTCATTGTTAATTGCCAGTAACAGAACTTAAGGCTAGACTAAGTATTATTGTGCTTAGATGTTAACGGGTTACTTTCTGTATCACACAGTTGATACACGTTATTGAATTCTAGTCTAATTTGCGATATTTTGGCTGCCATTAATCTCCTCCTGGTTCTGTCCGAATAAGTGTGATTATTTTGCAACGGTACCCGGTCGTCGCTTCTCTCTGCCTCCATCGCGCTCCTTGGTAAAATGGAACCAATTGCTGATTACAGTATTGATCTCGGCAATCGGTATCAGTTGCCAACTCCGAAATCTTGTGACGACGCGCAGCATCTAAGAAAAAACCCATATTATTTAAATGTTATAATTACAGTTGCAAGTAATTCATGAAGTGTTTGAACTATTGAAGTCATTTAAGAATCTGTCAGCACAGAGGCCGAAACTTTTGAACAGGAACTTAAGGGCCTTATTTATTATACTTTTATGTTTTTGTTGAGATTTTTTAAATATCATGTTTGATATGGAAGATTTTTCCTAAGTCACATTTGACATTTATCATTTTCATACAAATTCTAACCTGAAAGACTAAATTATACACAGTGGCTTCAAATTAGTAAAATACAAAATTGTATTTTCTGGATCTACTGATTGTAATCAGCTTTTATCATGGGAATGGGACTAATATGGAAATCGGTTGAAGGGAACGACGGCTGTCAAATAGGACTTGGAAATAATAATAATAGGTACCTAATATGGGACACTTGACACCAATTGATCTAATCCCAAACTAGGCAAAGCCTGTACTATGGCTACTAGACAATGGATAAACATATAGAAAGGACTTCCAGTTTAAAGAGTTTTACATACATACATATTATATAAAGGTTGTCTAGATCAAAATAAAACAAAATATTCAATGTATCATAGGATTACATTATAACTTTACTTACAATAACTTTGACTATGTTGAGATTTTTTATGGCAGTCTTGTTATTTTTTCCTGTCCAGTTGCATATTATAGTTCATTTATTTTAGGATGAGAAAAAAAAGAAGCAGTGGTTGTCAACTCTAATATACGCTGATAAAATTAATTAGAATCTATGTACTCAATATATTGTATCTGTGCATGTGTCATTAATATTTTATTGTTGGACGATACATAGGGTTTGGATATTAAGTATATATCAAAATTTAATTATAAAAATATTTAAATACGTATATAGTCGTTTATAACTATACATGAAAGTCGAATAAAACAACAGCCCTGTCATATTTATTATATTTATTCATCATCTGTTTCTAGACTGCTCGAATCATCGGCCGTGTTTATAATCAAGTTTTCAGCAGTGTCTTCGATTATATAATCAAGTCTCATCATCTTTTGCTCTTCTTTTACCACATGGTCTATGCATGCTTTCCAGCTATCGGCGGTAATGCGGGCAAACGCTCCAGGCACAAAAATTTTTATTGTTGCCATTTTAAATAATTATTTTTGGTACCCGTTCATTTGTGCCCAAATAAGTTTTATCGGGTTGAGTTCACAATGATAGGTGGTAATCGTAAAATAGTATACCCCATTTCTTTCGCCATTTCGTCTATAACATATTGCTGATACAAATGTTTGTGTAGTTTCACCTTTGTTAGTAATGAACCCCTTACTTCTTTATCCTCGAAGGAAATGTTTTTTTCTCGCAACCATGCTTGGATATCTGCTTTCCTGGTACCACTTGTCGGGATTTTGTCTTGTCTCCGTGAGTGATAGGCGGCATTATCCATTACTATAATGGCATCTTTCTCCAGTTTATTCTTCAGTCCGGTGAACCATTTTTCAAAATTATGGGCATCCATCTCTGAATGGTAATCTCTGGTGTGGCAAACCTTCAGTTTAAAGAGGCTCACCAAGTGAGGGTTTTGCGGTGCACTTTACTTGTGCTTTTCAGTCACCTAGTGCTTGAATTTAATGGACTGTATAGGAATTTTGGTTCATGAGAAAGCAACCTAAGTATGTCAATTGTAGCCACTTAATACGCGAGGAAAAGGGCAGCTGCCCTGGGGCCAGAGCAGGACGACGAAGAACAGCTGTCCAGAAGGTGGATGAAGGAAACCATGCACACTTACTTGGTGAAATGCTTCAGGAAGTCCGCGTCCTCGTGCCTGTACTGCAACCACTTGCCAAGGCTTGATGGCTACACCAATATTCAAAGGAGCCTTTTGTTTCACACGTACACAGAGTCTATTAATGAATTAAACGTATATTTCGTAGATACAACACGGGTTTTCAGAGATTTAAATTGATTTTTCATGAGAGCACACGCACACAGCTCAGTCTCGATTCGTAGCAAAAAATTGAAGAAGCTTTTCAAGCAGCCGCCGCCGGATGGCGCTGCTGGTGCGTTGACGTCACACGATTGTGCGACAGAGAAGCCATGATCGACGCGTGTGCATGGGTGAAAGGAAGGGAGATAGGGATGTCTTAAGTGGCTACAATATTAAATCGAAATAACTAGGATTAACTAACAATAAAACCCAACAATCTCCGTCCCTTTTTTTGGCTTCGAAGATTAAATCTCCACCATCCACAAACCCATCACTTGATCCTGAAAATAAAAGAAATGAACATTTGTGGTGTAGTGTGCACATCTGTTAAAGTTTGCCTGTCTTCCTTCTCTTTAACACAGCCCCTTAGAGAGCAATTGTAATGCAAAAATTCGTTATATCCTTGCTTTCCAAGATCATTCATTGCTCGAGACTTGTTTATAACTACTTTTGATCTGTGTAATGCACCACCATGAACTATTGCATCTGAACAGAAAGCAAATTTCGAATCAAAAGGATAAGCACCTTCACCTTTCCCATTTATAACCCAGTTCCCATACTTTTCAACTTCCTGTCTGTACTCAATTTCCCACTGAGCTGTCTGAGTAGCAGATTTGTCCATAAACTGAGATCCATATAACTGCTTACCTCTCACAATGAAAATCATAGCAATCTCTTCTATATAATGTTCTGGTTTTGTATGCCTGACATTAAGATCAAATATTGATGGTAGTTCCAGGTTCATCCCAAAACTGTCATGTAAGGCAATGCCATTATGGAGATGTAGTTTAGGTTTATATGCATTCAACTTTTCTCTCTTTGATAACTCTTCCATGAGGCTTTCAATGAACTTTATAGTCCATGCATCTAACCTTGTTTTGATCATGATGTCAAATTTATCTTCTACAAGTTTTGAGAGCCTAGTTAGGTCAGCAAAAGGCATAAATGAGACATACTTAAACAAGTCTAATAGCTCTGATGTCTTCTGATGAAGATCCAAGCACATTTAATGCTAAAGTTCCACATATTGTGCCAATGTTAACAGCCTTATTTTGTGAGTGTAAGTAAGCTGTATTTCCTATAAGCTTAAAAGAACTTTGATCCCAGTTAGCCATTGTGTCTATACTAAGACGTGACAGTTTTGATATGACATAGGTATATTCAGCAGTCTCTATTAAATGCTCATACTCATTAACACTTAAGAAGTCATGGAGGTTTGGACTGTTATTTTTACACCTGGCAACAAATATCATTGGGACATTGCATTTAGCACTAGTCACTGGTGCATGATCTTTTGGGATTATACAAATGAAACAACCATTTGGTGGTACAAATATGTTGTCCCTTGTGGATAATGAAGTCTTTAGGTGACACAACCTTTGATAGAGCAATTGACATTGACTGTGCTAACTGAGCCCCATTAGTAGCCTTTGCAAACATATAGGATTCAAGTGTCTCCTTAGAATTCTCTGCTTCCAAGTTAGATGACACATCCCAGTCATCATTCAACACTGGAGGCTTATCTGATTTCTTTCCTAGAATCTTAATCATTTCTGTTACTTCACTAAAGCATTCATCATATCTATCTGGATCTATGCTTTTTGGATTCTCTTTAAGGTTCTTCTTCTTCTTCCCATAAGACAATTTATCATGTATGTTTGTTATCAAGACATTATCACTGCCACGTCTATCAATCTTGTATTGGTATGGTCCATATACGTTCTTTTCATTCTTATGTTCTTTTGTTATCTTCATTCTCTTTTCTTTAATTTCTTTCATTATTTTGTTTTGTTCACTCGATGGTAAAAGGTTTCTTAGCATGTCAGATACATCATTCTTAGTTGTTAATAGGTCAAATATGTATTCATGTATTAAGTCATGATCACTTGATTCCTCTTTGTCCATAGTGTTAAATACACTCTTGAGTATTGACTTAGGCTCTGAATGTTCCAAGAGGCTATTCTTTTCTCTCAGACATTTAAGTTTGTCCTTGACCTTGTCCATATCATTATCAAAATAATCACTTCCTAATTCTTCAGCTGCTTTCTTGATCTCTGTAGCCAATTCAAGTTGAGTCCTAGTGGTCTCCCAAGTTTCCAACTCATCTATATTAACATTTTTGGGAAGCTCCATTGTGTAATGCACCTCAGTTTCATCCTTATCAGCAGCTTTAAGTAATCTATCAAATCCGGGTTTATCTGATGAGTATATCCTACAATTCTCCATGTCTCTATTGGCAATCCTAAAATAATGTATGGTCCTATTCTTTGCACCAATTGCAGCCCTTATTAATCCAACATTTTCTAATGTTAGTAGCTGGGATGATAGATTTGATAGATTCACATCAATTATTACGTGCGGTTCACGTTCTGAGGTTTATTAAGCTTTGCATTGTTATATAATAGTTGGACAGAGGTGTGTGCGTGCACACTACAGTGGGAAACATTATGCTAAAGCATAATAAATAAATATTTCTACATACTTAAACTCAAATTCAATTCAAATTCAAATTATTTATTAAAATAATCAATTGTACAAATAAATTACGCGCCTGCGCTTACAACGAAAGTATATTATAAACTGTGCGTAGAGCATTTAAATTAAATGCCTAAACTAGGATACGAAAGTACCCTGTACCTTAGGCAAAAGATAGGGTCTATGATTAAATATTAATTGATACAGGGAGTATTATTTTGTGTACAAAGTTAGAAATCAGCATTTTTATAACATATTAAACTAAGGATTACCTAATGATAAATAGTTAATTGTTGATTTAACATACCCCACTTCGATAGCTCATGTACTGTATTTTTATATACTCCCAAATGTTAGTCCAAGCATGTCAGACCCCGATATAAAACAATCCAAATACCTTGGGAGGCACCGCCAGCCCGCGTGCTCCGCGTGGTGATGTTGATGCCGCCGCCGCCGAAGTAGAAAACAAGCACCAGTACAGTAGTACACATCTGATATGGCGCGTCGTGCATTTTCGGCCGCGCAGATACGAACAAACTATTCCGATGATAGCCGAAGGTACGATTCAAACTTTTAATCAGTCTTATGTCTTATAGATACAAGGTGCAAATTACAGTGCACCTGTTATTCGTCTCACTCACGCAAGCCACCCCTCTTTTTGAATTATAATGCAGGCCATTTTAACGGTAAATAAACAGTTTATATTTTTTATAAAAAATATAATTTTCCTTAATATAGCCTAATTCAATTGTATTGTATACCTAATAATAATTTAATTAATCTTTATAGTGTGATATTGACATTTTCGTATCGTATAATATAATATCTAGTTATATACATAAAAGAAAGTCGTGTTAGTTACACTATTTATAACTCGAGAACGGCTGAACCGATTTGGCTGAAAATTGGTAGGGAGGTAGCTTAGAACCAGGAGACGGACATAGGATACTTTTTATCCCGATTTTCCCACGGGATTGAAAAATTCCGAAATGTTGTACTAATAAAGCTACAGACATTAAATTCAGCATGTCTACACATTATTCCTTGATTAGTATAAAGATGCACTTACAAAGGATTTTTTCAAATTTCCCACGGGATAAAAATAAGACTATTTATAACTCAAGAACGGCCTAACCGATTTGGCTGAAAATTGGTAGGGAGGTAGCTTAGAACCAGGAAACGGACATAGGATACTTTTTATCCCGATTTTCCCACGGGATTGGAAAATTCCGAAATGTTGTATTAATAAAGCTACAGACATTAAATTTAGCATGCCTACACATTATTCCTTGATTAGTATAAAGATGCACTTACAAAGGAATTTTTCAAATTTCCCACGGGATAAAAATACGACTATTTATAACTCAAAAACGGCTTAACCGATTTGGCTGAAAATTGGTAGGGAGGTAGCTTAGAACCAGGAGATGGACATAGGATACCTACTTTTTATCCCGATTTTCCCACAGGATTGGAAAATTCCGAAATGTTGTACTAATAAAGCTACAGACATTAAATTTAGCATGCCAACACATTATTCCTTGATTAGTATAAAGATGCACTTACAAAGGAATTTTTCAAATTTCCCACGGGATAAAAACACAAGGTAAATAATTAAGACTATAATTAGTAGATAATATTCCTAGAGGATCTGTAGGTGCTCTAAGAAGGGATTTTCCGAATTTTTTATTTGTGAATTTTCTTTTATTTTTTATTGGAAGGATATGGGCTCATTTCAATAACTAAGGCAATGGTTTATAAAATGACGGTTTAATTAACAAATTATGTACAAATTATAAAGGACGAACACCCTCTATCTCAACGTCACTATGTCCATCGCTGCTACTGGCACTGGCATCACTGGAGCTCGAAGACGATGACGATGACTCTTCGTTCGGATTTATGATAAATTGATCCAGTCTCTCATCAATGGCTTCTTCAAACGTCATAAATTCGTCCTCACATTTAATAGCATGATCGACGGCTTTTTTCCATTCCTCCTGTCCAATCGATGAAAATTTTTCATTTAAGAGGCGTTGCACTTCAGTCAAGTTCATGGCAACATTAAACTTTACATACCCTTTAACTTGCGACCAGATGTTCTCTATCGGATTAAAATCTGGGTGATAGGGAGGGAGTCTTAAGACAGTGTGGCCGTGAGCTTCCATGATGGTGTCAAGCGAGTATTTTATGTAGTGGTGCTTATGACGTTTGATTATACCGTACAATTCCGGTTTATACGATTTGCTGTCGAAGGGTATATTTTTGCTTATTAGCCAATCTTGCATTGCCTTTTTTGTCGAATTTGAATTCGGTGCTCGATCCTCTAATGTGCTGTGATATGACGCGTTGTCAATAACGAACACAGAATTCGGTTGGAGATTGGGAATTAATTTTTCTTGCAACCATTTCTCGTAATTTTCTTTGTTCATCTCGCTGTGGTAATCTCCACTTGTCTGAGCCGATTTATATATTAATAAAGCATTTGGTATAAAACCACTGGCACTACCGGCATGGACTATAATTAACCTCGGGCCTTTCGAAATAGGTTTTTTTATGCCTTTGCCCTGTGCGTCTGACCACGCTTGTTCTTTAGTATGTGTTGTATGAACATAAGTCTCATCACCATATACAATTGGTCTTCCTTCATGCCGATAGTTTTTTACTTTTCTTAAAAATTTAATCCTTAAGAGCCTAACCTCATGTTTTTCTGCTAGCAATTTTCGGTTGTTCTGAGTTTTTCTAAACTTAAAACCCATCTCTTTGATAATTCTGCGCAGCGTTTCTCTGCTTCCTCTAAAGTCTATGTCGTCTTTTAATTTCTCCAATAGAGATTTAATTGTTACCACCTGTTTTTCAACAAGGTGAAAGTTATAAATTTTTCTGCGTATGGCCTGGTACGCAAAATCGTCCAATTCTTGGCGGTGCGTTAATTTCAATTTGCCCTTTTTCGGAGTTCTGAATGAAGGGCCCGCAGTGCTCGTAGATTGATCGTTTTCCGCCAGAATCCTCGTAATTGTCCTTTTTGAAATGCGAGTCGCTTCCGCCGTTCGGTCAATAACTTTTAAAAAGCGTTCTTTTGAAAAAGTTGTGTTTTTAGCATCTTGAGCTTCCTTCGTCATAAACTCGTGCACATTATGCACGATCTCCCTTGCTTGTCTTTTAAGCGGCCGGCCTCTTTTTAAAGAACTCATTTTGACACTGTCAAGAAATAGAATACTTTTTTTGCCACTATGTGTACTTTTGTCAGCAACGCGTGTACTCACTCGGAAGTTTGGCGACTGACTAACATGCCAAGCGGCGCGCGCTAACATGGTGGCAGCAACCCACCAATAGCGGCACAGGAAAAAGACGCGCCGTGCGTGCAGTATACCGATTGGTCAATTGCATTTCCCGCGCTTCTGAAATGCGTCTTCTGCTCAGGTATATCGGTGAGCCATATCAGTTGTGTACTACTGTACACTACTTGTCTTTAGGGATGCAACATCGTTCATGAAAAACATCGATGTCGAAATATCGATGTTTTTAAAAGTCAAACATCGATGTCGAAAATATCGATGTTTATGAACGATATATCGGTGTTTTTTAAAATACTTACAGGATTGACAAAATGGCCTTGAAATACAGAGAAAAAGCGTTTTCCTATCTGATTGATATAGTTAGACTGATTACTGATAAACAAATTACTTACCTACCTACTTTAAATAATACAGATATAATTTACTAGGATATGAAGAGTGGAAGAACTATGAAATAAACAAAATCAAAGACACGAAGAAAAATTTATTATACTTAAGAGGAATTTAACAAAACAACAACCTATTTCTTTTTCAATATAGAATTCAAAAATAATAATTTTGATAATCTACTGCCAAGCAATCGGTTTCTTTCTCGAGTAATAACAGCTCCAGCTTCAGAAAATAACCGCTCACTGGGGACTGAAGTTGCTACTATTGGCAAATGTTTCATAGCCAGTTTATATAAATATGGAAATAAAGTTTTCATATCGTCCCAGATTTCTATCGGATCTCCTTTTATTGGGGTAACAGGTGAAGATACAAACATGTGAATTTCTGATTCCACTTTCCTTGTGTCCGTGGTTTTATTTTTCATGTTATCGTGTGACAATTGTTTGTTGTAACTCCATATATCAAATTCACGTTCTGTCTTTTCTTCTTTTTCTGATTCGTCAGAAGACTCTGTGGGTAAATTCATAGTTTGCATATTTTTTATATAGGTGTTCACATAATTCAAGACTTTAGCTTTTGCCATTGCATCTTTAAAATGAATGAGTTTAAAGCGCGGATCCAGTGCAGTTGCTAAAGCCAAAGACGAGCAGTGTTCTAGCTTATCAAATCGCTTAATCACCTCCTTCTGAATTTCTGTCTTTAAAGAAATAGCATCTTCAAATGTCGGAGAAAAGTTTTCCAACATTCCTCGCAAACAGCTAACGAGTGGGATGACCTTGCTCACGGTAACATAATCCTGTCCAGAAATCTCCTTTGTCAGTCTTTCAAAAGGTTGTATCAGATGGACGATTTCACGCAGACAGCCTATTTCACTAGATGTCAGCATTGGCGGAGCATCTGAACAGTTGTCTTTCCACAGTACCACACACAATAAATAAGTAGTTTGTATATAGTATTGTTCCGAAATCACATCTTATTAACAATAAAAGGCCGAATAATTGCGAGAGCGCATGCCGCCGTGTTTGCGCGCCGAGCGGACTGTGTAGTTCTGGTTTTCGCCACGGTGCGGCGCTGTTCGCCGCTTCATCGAGCGCGGCAGGCGTTAGTTGCCAACCGCAAGGCAAAGACTATTAAATATTAGGGAGTAACATGCTTGGACATTAATTAACTAAGTTATACAACTAACTTCAGGAGGTTTTCGGTTTCCTCGTAAGACAAACTTTGCAACCACCCTGACAGAATGATTTTACAGTTGCCATAGTTTGAGTCATAAATATTAAGGAGTCCGTTAATTTTATTGTAAAGGAAGGGACCCAAAAACGAGGAGAATTTGCGCCTAAAAGCATGATTGGCGCGGAGTATCTTAAATACTATGTCAGAGCGCCTTTTGCTGAAGATATTAGAGTTGTAGGGAGCCGACATGTGCTGTTTTAGGATGATGCTCAAGATGAAAAGCTGGCGAACCGTGAGTACTCTGCAGGACTGGAACAGTTCTTTGATAGGGAAAAAGAATGGCCGAGAGGTAGAGACCTTTAAAATAGCTCTATGAGCTCGTTCAAGAACTATGAGAGTTGTCTTCGCGGCACCACCCCAAAACGTTATGCAATATGACAATAAGGACTGACACAGATGTGTGTAAATTTGAATAAGCAATTTCGTGTTAGCAACGTCACGCAATTTCTTAACCCTTAAATGGACACAATGTGTTTCTCTTGCTGTTTTTCTTTTTAATGCTGATTATACGTTTGTATTTGGGATGGAAAAGGAAAACATTTTTTTTTTTTTTTATTATTTTTAGTTTTTTAATATGTCACTTAGAAATGACATTGCCAATTTATGCGTGTACTAGGCGTACCTACTCGAGACCTGTCACACAGGACGGACATTGCCCACTTGACGTAATAAAATATTCTTAGGTTACAAACAATTAAAATTAATAAAATACATCCTTAATCACTGCTTTTGAGATCATATTTATCATTTAGGAAACAGTCATCTTACACATACGTATAAATGCAAATCATTTAACTTACATAACAATTAAAACATAATATTCTTCTCATACAAAATCTAAAAAAAAAACAGTCTTTTCTTTTGTAATAAATGCCACGTTTTTTAAACATGCAATTTAACAAAAATATAGCATTTCTCCTTAAAATAAATTCAAAACTAAACAGTCTTCATTTTTCCTTGTGGAACAAAAGAAAGCAATTTTTTTTTGGTGTACAGCACAGCCTCTGATTGCATTTGGTACACATAACCGTGGTCTTACCGCTCTTACACAGACGACACCGACCCTGTGTGGTGAAGGTAACAAAATGATCGTAACAATCCAAACGTACTTCAGTTACAGGTCGTGGTAGAAATGGCTTTGTGATTACATCAGGTACATGATCTAATGTAACTCTTGTCAGCTGAGACTTGGTATTCACTTTGATAAGGGCATGAGCAATCTGTACGCGAAACTTTTTCAGTGGCAGTTTTGTTTCAGTAAGTTGTAAGCAGTCACGTCGATGCAGTAACCAGCTATTATTTAGGGCTATGTCTAATACTTGAGCAAATATTGACATATACCAACGCCTTGTCTTTATATGGATCCGATATATTGCAGTCAACATATCTGCAATATCCACGCCTCCCATATGAACGTTGTAGGTTTTTATAACCTTTGGACAAGGCACGGTAAGTCTTTTCTTCTGCTTTTTATCGTACCTTTCTATTGAAGTGACCGGATGTTGTGCACAAAAAGAGCTGGCAATATGAATGCATTGGTTATCTACCCACTTGGTGACTGCTAATTTTCGCCTCCCATATGAACGTTGTAGGTTTTTATAACCTTTGGACAAGGCACGGTAACTCTTTTCTTCTGCTTTTTATCGTACCTTTCTATTGAAGTGACCGGATGTTGTGCACAAAAAGAGCTGGCAATATGAATGCATTGGTTATCTTTATCTACCCACTTGGTGACTGCTAATTTTCGGTTATTATCACATACTACTTCGTTCCTCGACCCTTTTTCTTCATGTCTTTATCACTGCTTAGAGAACAATTTCGTAATCTGTCTTTTCTTATAGTACCTAATGACAATATACCCCATTCATTACGCAAGTAGTACAGCAATTCAAGTGATGTAAACCAATTGTCGAAATATACTGTGCACAATGTCGGATTGGAAATGGTTTTGCACAGTCTGACCACTGTCTTGCCTCCAACACCAAGATAACTTTCTTCCCACTCTGTAAATTGTACGTCCTGAAATGTGTTTGAGCCATCGTAAGCGAAAAAATCGTACACCATCCCCGAGGTTCCAGCTCTAACCAAAAACTTAAATCCCCATTTGTGTGGTTTTTTGGGGTTGTATTGCTTTCGGTGGCCAGCTTTCTTGCCCTTGTAGGGTATAATCATTTCATCGATGGCAAACGATCTTTCCTCTTCTATTTTCAGGCATTGCTTTCGTACGTACTCTATTACAGGGGAAACTTTATGGTAGCTGTCTCTCTGATCTACGTTTGTATTATCGCAGAAGTGTAAATATCGTTTGATACATTTGTACCGTTTCAGTGGCATGGCAGATGCGATAGGATTAAATCTGAGAGCGTTGCTCCAGTAATCTTCAATAGCCGGCATTCTTACGATACCCATGAGTATCTCTATACCAAGTAGTATTTCTAGCTCTTTTTTGTTACACATATAGATCTGCCAGTTTGTTGTACAGAATACAGGTTAGTCATATCCACAATAAAGTTAAGTAGTTCGTCAGAAAACATTTTTTTGAAATAAGCTTCAGGAGACAATAGTTCAAACTGTTCTTGAAAACTGTTAGCGGTATCCACTTCAACGGTTCCAGTATATTTGGTTTTCTTAAACGAGAAGTCAAGTCGTTGCATTTTACGCTTCCGAGAAACAGGTAAAACGGATGGTGGGGGCATTGGAGACGATTCGGCATTTACTTGATTCGCTATTTGTCTGGTACGACGTGTTCTCACTCCTGACGATAACGGTGTCCTTACTGAACTAGAAGATGGTGTGTCCGGTGGTAAACATAGTGGATCAGAAGAGGTAGTTGACTGGACAAGTGGGGACTCGATACTACGTGTGGTTTCACTTATATATGAGTTAGTAATATTTGCATTCGACGCCGGATTACTTGGTTCTTGATCGTGTTCATCACAGTCGCTGAGATCTTTAAGCAAGTCATAAAGGCCAGGTGAAACTTCTCTTACAGGTGATGATGACGGCGATGACTCGACATTATGATTGAGAAAAAACTCACGAGATTCTATTCGTCGTTCTTCGTCATCATCCGAATCCAGATTTGAATCTTCCGAGTCTACAGGAGGTACAAGCGTAAGAATTTTCCTAGATCTCCACCCTTTTCCGGCCATGACACTGAAAAAATTGGACACATTAAGGTAAACTATTGTTTAGGAAGTAACTAATATAGCGTTTTTAGCAGTGGATACTGTCCGTTATAAGTGACAAATATTAGTTAAATAGGTTGTAAGAGATCACGGGCAATGTCCGTTATATGTGACAAATATTAAAATTACTAACTTTTAAGGTATATGGGCAATGTCCGTTATAAATGACAAATGATAAAATTACACATTTTAGGGAATATGGGCAATGTTCGTTTTAAGTGACACTGATTATTTCAAGCATAAAAAAGAAATTACTGGTATTTTTTGCAAAACAACTACTTTATACTATTATTAAACCTCATTTACATAAAAAAATAACTAAAAACACAGTAATACTTACGAAATAAAACTTTTGGTGACAAGCCCACGCTGTTTCGGTCGTTGCACTTTTACGACTGGCACTTCTTGACTCGCGTCGCGTGCGCAGTGCTCACTCGATACGCAAGGAGGAAAGGGATAGCCTAACTAACGTCACGAGGTACGCGGACTTCTCGGAAGTTTGCCCGAATTTGAATTGTGTGCGTTAAATTGGTATGTCATTTAAAACGGACTAAATCTATTTAAGGGTAAAGATAAAAATCAGTTTACGAACTCTTGCCGCAACTGTGTCAATATGGAGACTAAAGGAGAGGTTAGCATCAATAATTACGCCAAGATATTTAATGTCGGTAGCTTTAGAAATAGCTGGGCAGGAATTACAATCCACTTGGTTAGTGAGGGAACACTGGTGAGCTCGGATAGTATTAAAACCGCACGTTTGTTGTGACTCCCTTATTGAGAAAGCGATGTGCTTCTTTTTTTCAGCGTTTAACGTTAGTAGATTGCGTTGTAACCAGTTGGTCACTTTACATAAACCTATTTGAGCATGATTATAACATCATCCCACGTGTTTCCTGAAAAAAGCAGATTCATAATACTTTTTTTTTGTTATGGAAATTCTTTTTTTGTTATGGATTTTCTGTTGGGGACCCAACCGTAATGCTTAGTTTGGCCGAAGTTACATTTTTGTTGGGAAAATCCGTAGAAAATCTAACAATATTACAGTGTTGGGCCTAAGTTGGGGAACGACGTTGCCTTCTCCCAACTTTTTCCCAACCGTTGGCGACGTTTGGGCAACCGAGAATGCTACTAGGGTTCAAATCCAGCACAGGAGAGTGTTGTGTTCCTATATCTTGTGTCTCATCCACAAGGATGTCAAGCCATATTTTTTGGACAAAATTTCGACAACAAATCTAATGTTTTCAATGGTTAGTAACCAATTAGTGATAGAAGGCACAGTTTTATAGTTCGCATCATTAATAACAAATTTCATTGTTCCCAAAGCCTTCTTCGCTTCATTCCACACATATTTGTGTCTTGATCCGGCACAGTTACAGCTCCTAGCAATGGTTTGGCGCTTCTTTTTATAAAATTGTCGTAGCTGCCGTTTACGGAGTCGAACAAAGTATCAAAAAATATGAGGATATCAGCAGTCTCCTTGCATTCTTAAGGAAGTACTCCAATACCCGAAAATACAAATAAATCTGTTAACCTAACTACATTATAAATACAAAATGATTTTTAGGAATTCATACATCAAAGGAAAATCGAAACTGTCTGCTTGATTGATCGTCTGTGTATCATATTTTTAAAACTTTTTCAGTTAGAATTTATCAATCAATTAAACGAAATATGGCTCGAGATAATCCGTCGTTAAAACTAGTGTACACACAGCAAAGCGAATCGGTGAGCACCCTAGTTATCCACGTGTGTCATTCTATACACACATCCGCACTTATCCGCTGCCTTATTACGCACACAACAAAATGCCCTATCTGTGCTAATTGTGTTTTCTGACTACCTTCACGCATAGTTATTCAAACCTGCTGGTATTTTGTTCAATGGAAGCATAATTTTGCCACCAGTATTATAAGCGTGGTGGCTCAGGTGTATTGACCTAGAGTTAGGAAACCTAAAGAACCGGGTTCGAATCCTGCACAAGTGTATCTTTTTTGTTTTCAATTTCAAATTACTAATCTCAAAATAAACTCATGTTTACCTAAAACAAGAAAAAAAGGACGTAAAAGAATAAAACAATAAAATGCAATTATTGGTTCAAATTGTTTCTTGCAACATTTAATTTTTATTGTATTAGCCTCTATTTGTGTTATTATTATTATTACCAAAAGTAATTAAATTAGCTAAATAAAACTGCACACTTTTCCTTATAGAATAATATTCATAAAATAACACACACTTTAGAGGCCAGTATGATTTTATGTTTACTAAAAAGTCTTATGTCACTAACATAATAATTATCTTGCAAATTGAATACACAACCATAATAGGGCTATTTTTAAGATGACACATAATTAATATCTTAAATTCTGGTTTATTAGGTTTAAGTCTGATAAAGATGAACGAAACGTTTTATTTGCGGACGTGTAAGTCAGTGGTGAAATGAATAGACATGTTAAATGACAGCCATTAACAATAACATCATTTCACACTGGGTTATAATCTCCACTTTGAAGCGACTAAGCTACCTATCTCGATTTGGTTTGGATTTGGACACCAGGGCCCATCGATGACATCCAACCCCATAGCCTAAAGTAACACTGCCACTCGTTCTGCACTGTAAAACATTACTGTGTTTATATATTTAATTAAGTTAATATATTTCGTCTTCATCACTAAAAATCACTACATTTGACTTTGATTGATGTAATAATCAAAGTCAAGATATTCACGAGCAAAGGTTTCTTCTATGCTGGTCCGTTAAAGCATGTTTTTTGCTGGTCTACGGCAATGCAATCCTGCAGCATGCAGATGGTTTGGTTGCGGCAACTACATAATGTCCAAACCAAATGGCAGGAGATGAGGCTTCAGGTTTAGGCCCAGAACGAATATTTTTATCGTGTCCGAAGTCTGCGTAAGGGTGAATCCATAATGGCACAGTCTTCCGCTGCAAAATAAATGAAGTTTAAATAAAAACATTTTTCGTCAAAGAAAGTTGTTCAAAACATTACCGATAAAATAATAAGTCATTGTTTTTAACACCGTTTGTCTACTTACCCATATCAAAAAACGCCTAGCGATTCCTTATATGAATAGTTATATTGTTTTGCTCTTTTCAACAAAGAAAAATCCATGTTTTGCAAATCACAAGGTATTCGAAAGGCAAAATTAAACAGTTCGTAAGTATAACACACGGTTCATCCCGCAGCTAATAATGGCTGCCAGCGGTGACAGTTGTTTGTTCACAAAATCATATTATTAGAAATTTGAGGGTAGAAAACACTTTATATTGTTTAAGACGATAACGACCAAAATAGCCATCAGCTAGCAACTTTTAACTCCAGTAAAAAGAGTCATACCTATTAATAATTATATTAAAAGAAAACACAATGCGTTTGCGTTTTTAACATATTATATAAGAGTAAAATTAAACATACCACCATAAAATTAAATAGTTACGGAAAAAAATAAATTATAATTTCAACCTTATTTCAAAGCTCATAAAACAGCTATTTACACAAATTGCAATACAGTAGTCGCAGATTGAACATAATTCATAAATTCACCATATAACTTGTATACCTCGGTGGCCTAGCGGTCAAAGACAGGTCGAAGATTTGACTTCTGCTTTAGTGAACCGGGTTCGTATCCGAAGAAAACGAAATATAAAATAGTAATAATAAAATGACATTTTTGGATGTTATTTCAATGGCCATGCTGGTTGTGAGGAATATTGCTTTGGAATTGGAATCTCAGACTTGTTGAGAAATAATAATATAACATCGTCGCATCAGTGAGATGGTAACTACTCTTCGCTAGTAATAATAGTTCAATGCGTGGGATTGCATAAATTTGAAGATTCAAGGTCGAAGGAAGCTTCGATTCGGTTCTCTCGCTTACACTGGGGATGACAATATCCAATGTAAGATTAGGTAAAATATTTTTAGGACAGTCTAAATAAAAAAAATACTTTTACATTATTTTTGTAGAAGTAACTGAAACCGGAGATATTGCATTTTCAGCATTTGAGTGTGACACGATACCGGGGGGGATTATTTTCATTTAATTTGTAATTATTTTTTACTTAATTTATTATAAACTAACTTAAATAGTTGTAACTTTCTTCATTGTTATTTTATAGTTAGTTGTTGTTTATCCAATAAACAGGTAATTTACAGTGACATTGCTCATTCATCTTGTTGCTAAAAAATCTGTACTTAGGGGGTAGATTTTATGATCGAACTCACTCACACATTCACATGTCATAGATTCTACTTAACGTTCATGTCGATACTCAACACGCATAGACGTGTGCGTGGCTGTGCTAACCGCATTATTTTGCTGTGTGTACCTACTATAAAAGTAAAAACTTATTTATATCATAAATGCGATAGTTTGTGAGGATTTATATATTGTGTTACTTTTGAAATTTACCATGAGCTTTTCGGTAAAGAAAAACAACGTGACGAAACCTGCACGCTTTTGTGAAGCATTTCAATGGTGTGTGTGAAGTTCCCAATCCGCACTAGGCACGCATGGGAACTATATAGCCCAAATTTCATCTCATTGTGAGAAATGCGGCTTTAAGACAACTTCATCAAACAGTAAAATACACAGTTTTTCGTTTTCATTTATTTTCATTACTCTCTTCTTCAGCTGAGCGAATACATTCTCATTGATTCCTGGTTTCAGAGATGCCCGTGAGATCATCCTGGTTAAAGGCAGTGGATAGGGTAACGCAAAAAACCTCCTCAGCCATCTGTACGCTTTAGGGCCTTTTTTTATAGAGAGCTAATACCAAAACTTTCTCGTTTTTTTTTATACCTTCTTCCAATTATATTCTTTCCGGCCTCTCGGAATTGCAACATTGTAAATATTGCAGCAGCAGTGGTAAAATTTTTCATGGTTTGGATAAATGAGGGATTTTCTGAAAGTTTCAGCGCTTTTTTTAGTCTCATCATTGCAGAATCCGTTGCGTTTTGAAGTTTTTTAACTTTTTAGATAATGCGATAGCTTCAGGAACACAGGTTTTCTTGTTTTGACCTGTTAAAATTACAGCATTATTAGTAAATCTAAACATACACTCTAAAAAAAAATTGGTTGGCCCTATCAATATATTGATAGTCATAATCAAGCATCTTGATTCCATACGAGCCTAACAAGGACTTAGACACATCAAATAAAGTAATTCTGATTGCTCTTACTATTGCTATGTAACTGAGCCAATAAAGATCTTGTTCAATATTTACATGAAAAATAATTATGCCAACTAATTGATCCTAGCAAGATCAACTAAGCGCTTCATAATTATTGTCATGATACGTAACTGAACCAACTAATACAAACAAGTCAATTCAACTAAGATGTAGATCAATATTAACATGAAGAATTACTGTATTAACTATTTGGCCTAAATAAGTTCAACTAAGAATAAGAACATGATTACATCGACTTAAGCACCATATTAGACTGAAATAAGATATTGGTCAATTTGAATCTTGATTGTTTAATCATTTCAACTAAGATGTAGATCAATATTGACATGAAGAATTACTGTATTAACTATTTGACCCAAATAAGTTCAACTAAGAACATGATTACAGCGACTTATGCACCATATTACACTGAACTAAGATTTTGGTCAATTTAAATCTTAATTGTTTAATCATTTGGACTAAGTAGCTTATTCACTGCAATAGGTACCATTCTTGTTCAATGGTACTATGCCTCACTTTGTCCCATTTACTAAGACATTTCTTTCAGATCTAGTTTTTTGGCGATCGACCTAGACCGGTTTAGCTTCACAAACACGGTAGGAGGCGTGTTTATGAAGCCAAACCGGTCTAGGTCGATCCTTAAAAAGATCTGAAATAAATGTATATCTTAGTACCTATTTAAGACCAATGTCTTAAGTATGATATGAGTAAGAGGACCAGCATTATTCAGCACGGCGCGTATAAAAACTAGCACAAAGGAAATTTATCAAATTTAAACGAATAAGTAGTTAAGAGTCGCCAGTACGCCCAATGCTTCATACAAACGTAGTTGCGTTCTCATTTTTAAACAGCATGCTGGAATAACATGATACTTTGTGTAGGTACACCATAGGATCCGGCGTATTATTATCTAGGCTTGAAACTAGTTTCTGTTAGAAATCATAATAGAGAAAAAAATACAGCCGTTGTAAAGGTTTTTCTGCACCATCTAAAAGACTGATAAACTTGTGCTATTTTTTTCCATTCAGCAACAGAAACTAGTTTTTCAAGTAAGGACATCCATGGCAAAATTTCATGTTATTCCAGCATGCTGTTTCAAAATGAGAACGAAACTACGTTTGTATGCAGAGTTGAGTTCAGTATGCTGATATTATTTTAAGCAGGTATGTTATACTCGTACAAGTTTAAATAAATAAAACAAAACATTAATACCAAGATGTTATTTATTCATTTTAAACATTTTGAACGTAAACTTTCGAATTAAAAAATTAAACTTTCTGTTACACACTAACTTGTATTACAATTAAAATTTTAAAAAGCTCTGAGAAACTCTCAAATCATCTGACTATTTTTTTAAATAATCATTTTATGCTTAAAGATGGAACTTTGTGTTACTTAATTTATAAAAAGCTGATGTCACTCCAGAAATCTTAAATTCTAAGTTCTTGGTCCATTACAGATTGGTAATGGCAACTGTTCGCAACAATTAAAAAGTATCGATTTTTTCAAGAGACTCACCCACTACAATAATGTATGGCTGGGATGACAATCCTATTTTTTGTAGTGTGGTTACTCGAAGTTCGATGGTCTGGGTAATTTCTGCACTGGACCTGACATGCTTTATGAAACCTTCCCTTACTTCCACTTTGCTGGGCTTCCAAGTTCGACTTGCACCCGAACCTCGCTTCTTCTTTTGGCGGGCTGCCGCAGTGTTCAGCAACAGTGGAATGGTGAGAAGCGTGAGCTCGCACTGCCACAAGCAAGCAAGAAGAGTGAGCTCGCACTGCCACAATAATGGCGCGGTCGTCAAGCCGCCGCGTTTGTGGCCTTGAGTTTGATGGAGCTTAGTATTTAGTAAAAGGGATGTGTCTTTACATGTCGATAACTACGACTTTTTAATAGTTGGCCTTCAAAGGAGCGTGGCCTTCCATGGTCCACCTACCTATAACATATTGTTGAGTGGTTCGAAAAGATACTTATTTTTTCACTTGACATTAAAACTTCGTATCGTATATTAGCTGGTAGAGATCGCTCTGTAGCGATAAGGCCGCCTATTGTTACCTTGTAATATTCTGTATACTTTTTTCTATTTTGGTTGTTATATGTGGTGTTCAATAAAGAGTTATTGTATTGTATTATAGCCCATCAGAAATCTCTAAGAATTCCATTTTTGCTACGGAAAGTAGAGTACAGAGAAGAGGACGACAGACTAAAACACACCCTGTATTCACCTGCTAGATATAATGAAGCATCTATTTCAAGAGTAAAGGAAAGATTTATTTTTATAATTAGAATATTTATTACATAAATTACACTTATTTGTTACAACAACAGTCAATTGAATTGTTTAAATGAGTCTTTTAAGGGTACCTAGCGTTAAGTGTTTTAAGTCCTGTGTAACCACCGTCATTATCAATTACACACTAAACGGTTCCTCATAGAACTGACTATGTTTTCACAAACGTTTTAACCAATAAAACTCTCCCAAATGTCTTGAACATGTTTTTTTAAATTATGTTTTGTTCTACACTGAGAAAAAAATATTGTTGGGTGTAACAAAGTAACTTTAACCCCACACAACCGTCTAAGGTGAGTTGCCTATGCAACAACGTCTTTATTGTTCAGTATTTATTGGGAATCTAACAACGTTTTAATTACGAAGTTTTCAATTGTTATAATTACAATGTTTACTATATTGTCGTTGCAACTGCAAAAACATTGCGCTATTAACAACAGAACTTATGTAGCCTTACGTTCGAAAGTTGAAACCATGACAAAATTGCTTTGTACTATTGACGAGAGCACCTTGTTATTGCATTTCTTTTTATTTTGCTCCTGCAACAAAGTTTTCAATACAGCAAATCTAACTTTGTGCTTTTAACAACAGAATCTTGTCACTATAGCAAAGTACTTTGCCTGGCCTTCTGTCCGAAAATTGCTACCTTGACAAAATTGCTTTGTACTATTGACGAGAGCACCTTGTTATTGCATTTCTTTTTATTTTGCTCCTGCAACAAAGTTTTTACAATACAGCAAATTTAACTCTGTGCTTTTAACAACAGAATCTTGTCACTATAGCAAAGTACTTTGCCTGGCCTTATGTTCGAAAGTTGCTACCTTGACAAAATTGCTTTGTACCATCTACAACATTGCTTTGTTATGGCATTTTTTTTTTACTATGATGGAACGGCTAAATTACTTTGTTTTGCTAAACATTTTGTTTTCCTATTCCATTAATGCCATTTATTGCTATCCTATCAAAGGTGGTCCATTCACCTTTCAGAATGTCAACGACCTTGACCCGCGATTTACTACATTTTATTTATCACGCAACTGAAAAATCATATGTAAAAGTCCAATGCTTAATACCTATGTAATTACTAAATTACATTATAACTTTACATACTGAGCATTGGATTTTTACATATAATTTTCCAATTGACCGATAAATAAAATGTATTCAATCGCTGGTCAAGGCCGTTGGCATGCTGAAGGGTGAATGATATGATAGCAACTAAACAGCATTGATGAAAAGGAAAACATAATGGTAAAAACTAAGAGACACACATATTTATTAATGAAAGAATACAAATCGCAATTAAAAACAAATTAAACTATGATTAAATTAAAAGAAGTAATTTAGTCATTCCAATCTAAAAATCAAGGCATTTTGAGGCTACATTCTTCTCAATAGACACCAGTAACCCACTTCCATGTTTTGTTTCGCACCCGACAGAAGTTCATCAAATGTATATTCAGTCAAAACGCATATCTGCTGAACTTGAAATATGATTGCTGGTGTCTAATATTATACTTCAAACATTTTGAAAGACGAGTTTAAAACAAGGAGATTATCAGGGACCCTAGAAGATAGAAAAGAAAAAAAATCAATTACTTATTCACTTGCATTTATTTAACAAGTACTTGTGCTGGTGGCGCCTCTAGCGGAAAACTTTGCAGTAATATCGATCTCCTATTAAGACATCAATTAAGAATGATTAAAATTTTCTTAGTTTGTTACCAATTTTACAAAAACAAAATTATATATTAAATGATAATTAAGGGTGTGGTAAGGATTTAAAGTATAACAGAACTTATAATACCTACCAATGTAGTAGTAAAATGGTTAGAAATTACCAAAAAATTGTTAACAACATAGGAACATTTTAACTCAAATCAAGCAAGTATCCGCAAAACCAAGTAAGTAGCGAGTCAGGCAATAAACGTCAGTTTCATTCCTTTGATGCCTAACGCTAACTGCACTATTGTTGCGCGGCCCGCTCCATAAGGCAATGCAGGTGCGAAAGGGATAGCATGATTCCGATGATTTATGGCCTGACTCGCCACTAGGTTTTGCGGATAGGTACACTCACAAAAGATTACACGTACGAATTAACTATTTTAAGTTTTTATACCTAATATCTTACCTAGGCTTACTTAACTTAAACATACAACTTATATTTATAAGGCAAATATAAATAATTATGATCACGATGTAGACGCTATGAAATATGATTCTTTAGATAAATGTCTTTGTTGAGCCTAACCACTTACTTACACATGTGCGCTAATGCTCCGTTAAAAATGGACAGAAGAAAACTAAAAAATAATCCGTTCAAATAGCAACGTCACTGTCTAAGCTAGAAAGTTCAATTTATGACAGCTCATTCGAAGATAAAACATTTGCATAATATCCTAAACGTCTTGGCTACTTGGCCTACTAGATGACAGCCGGCATTTGTTTTCTGCATGAAAAGGTGTATTATCTTAGCATGAGCTGTCATTAAAAATTGAACATTCTTACTGAGGCAGTAAGGTTGCTATTTGAACTTTTTGTATGTCTGCATATTTCAGTGACCCCACACTGCGTACATTTTACTTTGGAGCAGGGTTCTGCTTACACTGGTTTATATATATTTATAGATAATGGTACGGAACCCTCGGTGCGCGAGTCCGACTCGCACTTGGCCGGTTTTTTAATTTATTTCTATCATTCCACTAACAATGAGTAACTTTAGCAGAAAGGCTAAACAATAAAACAGTACTGCTTGAAGAACAAGCTCTCGAATACCTAGTTAAGCTACTCCCAAAGAATAGGGAATGGATGATTATTTTAAAAGTGCTTGATGATTTTTCTATTGATAGGAATATTTTTCCGTTGAGCTACATCTTTCTATATATAAAAGGCAAAGTCCTAAATCACTCATTCACTCATCAACGCCTAGCCCAAACCCTTGAACCTAGAAAGCTGAAATTTTGCACAGAGGTTCCTTTAATAATGTGTACAGTCGCTATCAGATATATCGTATCGGGCAAGGTCCTCAGTTATTTCGGAGAAGCATTAAATTTCAATAAATTCGTTACACTAGATAAGGTTCACATCAGAACACGCAATTCGTCATAAATATAAGAGCAGCGACTTTTCAATAAATTCGGGATGTTCAATGAGGTAAAAATATCAGGACGCACATATCGTCAAGGGTATCGATGCACTCAGGCTGACCATAAAGATCGGAACATTTGTGGAAAATAAACCTTACGAATATAATAATAGATTCGAATTCCAAACAAAATACAAATATGGTTCATACGTCATGCCAAAATGAAAGATTATGTCGCCTATATAGTGTACGCGTTTTCATGCGTAATTCACCATGTTAGTAACATAAAACCTTTTTTATTGTATTAAGTGTAAATTGTTACTGCTCACTAAATTGCCATAAACTTTTTTTTACGAATAAACTTTTTCTCCTTCTGCTGTTGTAAGTCAAAGCATGTAGGTAGTTTTATTTTATAAAAACTAATTTGATTATAAACACACTGTAATTTAAACTGTTTGTTACAAAGTTAAGGAATATTTTCCACAAATGTTCCGATCTTTATGGTCAGCCTGACACCATCGATACCTTTGACGATCTGTGACGTCCCGATTTTATTGAAAAGTCGCTGTTCTTATATTTATGACAAATTGCGTGTTCTGATGTTATTAACCTTATCTAGTGTAACGAATTTATTGAAATTTAAGGCTGCTCCGAAATATTCGAGGACCTCGCCCGCTACGATATATTTGATGGCGACTGTACACGAGATAAAGGATTTTTCGAAATTCATCCTCTAAGGGGGTGAAAATTCTACGCAGACGAAGTCACGGGCAGAAGCAAGTACATATTTTATAAAAATAACAACATTTTCCTCAGTCTTGTCGGCCCCATATCGGCTGATTAGAAGTACGTCCGTACGTATGGTCTATTGATACGAATCAATAGAAAAATCATCACCCACTTTTAAAATAATCATCCATTCCCAATTCAAGCATAAAATAAGGAATTACAAATTGGTACTTATCCTATAAAACGAATATCAAGGCAAACAAAACTACTAACAAATTATAAAAAAAAAAAAATTATGAATTAGCTATTTTAAGGGCCCTGTTTCACCACTCTATGTTAAGTTCCAGTTATCTACGACGACGTCTCTGTCTGTTTCGTAGTAATAAATAGAGAGAATCATGGATACACTCAAGATAATTGGAACTTAACAGAGTGGTGAAATAAGCTCTTAAAATAACTAATTCATGCATAATGTTTTAAACATTATGTGACAATGACAACTTAACTATGTGCGGAGAAGACCCCGACTTAACAGTGTTCTTTAATAGAGACACACACAAAATAATGATTATTGATAACATGTAGTGGTCATAAAATCCAAGTATTAAGGACCATTAATCGCTGGCATAAATATAACAAGTACCTACCCAAAGAGGGTTTACAAAGGTTTACGCAAAATAATATATTTCAAAGGTTGCACACTATGACCGACAATGACGAGATTGCAAGGGTATGTATACTGCATGGTGTCGTAATCAATATATTCACATTCTTTTTCGGAAGGAGCATCTTGGACATTATATGCAAAATAATGTTCATCGAAAGCATTTGTGTGCATAAGTAACACCCTAAAAACAATTTTGCACTCATTGTATATATAAACATTAAGTATTGTTGCGAAATGGAGGTTGTCTGGTTCTATGCTATAAACTATAACAACATCTTTATGATACCGTGCAGAGGATACTGAGACCCAAGATACAGACTTAATTTTTTCTATGTTCCAACCAAATTTTTGTGCAAGTGCGGATGCTTCCCGTGTTGTCATACTAATTTCGATACCTAAAGTAATATGTTTCTTTAATGTATTGTTCAAAAAAATATCATTCAACACTAACTGATGTCGTTTCGCAATCGATAATGTCATATTTATCCTGTTTGAGGAAGATTTTGATGCCAACTTATTGGGACGGTGTTTAGCTTCAAAACGCATTGATGACAAATGACGCAGTGGGCCAAATTTCAGCATTGCCGAATGGTAGTGCATCAAGTTATGAAACTTTGGCTTGATGGTCTGGCTAAATAACGAGGTGTACATTTCACATAGCGTAGAAACCAAATGTTGTAAGTATGTTGTTATTTCGGGCCGAAATGCTGAACACATAACAACATCTAATAAAAACATAAGTTGAATATAGAGTGCCCAATATTTATCATCTCGAGGTACTAAATCTCCAAACATAATGCCAAAATATCTACACAATGTTGCCACTTCTGAGGAACTTAAGCGCAAATTGCCCTTACGTAAATGTTCTATGGAAAGTGATACCGGAATATCTGCATTATCAGGTCCGTAGTTAAACGATGCGAGTTTGTTATTAACAAGCTGTATGGAAAAATACTTTACTTTGTCTACGAAAGCAACAATGATTTCACTCATGATGTATTTAATTACGCCTTCGTTCAAATCATGCATGACATCTACACCTACTTGAGAGAATAATTCAAAATTTTCAACGCGTAACCATATGCATTCTTCTTTTACCCCGGTAAGTGAAATGTTATGCGTTCTCAAGTCTTCCTTGTAATTATCCATGTTCCTTAAAAGAGACCTATCCTCCTGAAAAAGTCGCAACATCTCACTTTTGTGTACTTTGCAACTCCTGCAGGGATAATTACAAGAAAAACTCTCAACAAAACCAGTGATACTGTGGAGACCCAAATTGTCCCCAAGAATAAGTCCCAAGTGAAAAAAAACTGTTCCTTTATAATCTGGAAGATCGAATGTAATCCCTTCTCTAATCATGAAATTCAGTTCGTCAATCAAAGGTTGAAATATCACTCGATTCCCGAATTCCACCCGGTCTGATGAATGATATAACAATGCTAGAAATATGCTTGACAGCTGAGACTGGTAGCGTTGTGGTAAACAAGGCAGTGAAACATAAGCTGCCCCTAATTTATGTATAGAACTATGACTGCCTAATGCATTAAGTGGTTCGAAATCATCAACTTGTAAAAAAATAGGCATCAACACTTTATTACAATATAGTGCCTGCCTTGATTTCCAAAACGAACCGTGCATAAAATGTTCTATCGTTTGGGTTGAATCATGTGTTGTTAAGTCATTCATGTGATGTAGAGTTTCTTGTAATATATTCGGCAATGAAAAAAACCTGTGCAAAACACGTCTTAATGGGATATAGTGAGCTTTAGATTCGACAGCCTTGTATAACCTTGTGCCGCCACTTTTAACAAAGTCATATCTTCTACCCACTGAGTATGAAATAGGCTCAATGAAACATCCACGATCTTTAAAATACTTAAGTCTTTTGTAGTTACTATCTAGATTTGAAAAGGTCGAATCAATACGTTCTCTTAATAAATCATTACTCTGTTTATCTAAAAGCGGCAAAAGAGAATTATCAAACATACGTTTTATGCCATCAAAAACTGTATCAATTACATTTTGTGGCACCTGAGGATTGGCGTAAAGACAAGAAACTAACTGGGCCAAAGTTGTATCTAAAGGTGTGGTCAAATTATCCGTGATAACTGAATTCGGTACAACAATTTCATTTAAAGGTGTAGAATCACTTACAATCTCGTCATTATGTGTCAATCTACTTTGTGTTGTATCACTTGAGACTGCATGACATTTAAGGTAGTGTCTTCTATATGAACTAAATATCTGAAACTTTCGATAACAGTTCGTACTTGCACAAGAAAATGATGTCACATTCTTATGATAAAAGGTCATATGAGTTTTCAGCCTGCTAAAAGTGGAAAAAGAATTATTGCATATTGCACAAGAAATCATTTTAGTTACTTTGTTGGTGCTTCTAATTGTTTAAGCAACTCCCTCAAAGGAACCCCTTCAGTATCATATTTAGAACTCATTTGGAACATTGCTCGTTGAATGAGCATCCAACATGGTGCAGAATCTCTAGGGTAGGCACAGTCCAAAGCCCAGTATATGTTAAATGTGTGCATAACAGCCGCGCAAACGTTAGTAAGTTGGTACCTCAACCCTTTGTTTATGACTATTTCGTACTGCCAAATATTTGCCCATGATGGTCCCACTGCAAGTATGAATGGCTGGATGGGAATGCCTTTGTTGATGAAAATATGTTCCCTTTGAATGCAGTATGTTTCAATATCTGAAGCTACTGCAACACGAGCCAGGAAACCGTTTTTTACCTCTTCTCTGGATAGTTTCCACACCTTTTTTTTTGGCACACAGATGGTAGGCATTTGTCGGAGAAGAGCCACAATCCCCAAAAATGCTGCCACATTGGCTTGTTCTTCGCCCACTGAAAAATAAAAGAAGGTAAGCAAAATCTTTATTGAACAACAAAAATAAAAGAAAGGCACAATAGTATGAAAGATTCAACCAGTGTAATAAACAGATCACTCACGTAAGACAGTCGAGTTTAGCCCAACATGTTTCAGATGTTTCCCTGAGGAAAGACTACGGATTAGTCCGAAACATGTCGGGATATAATCGACTGTCTTCTGTGAGTAGTCCATTTGTTACACTAGTTTATGCAACGACTTTATGATTTTATTTATGAACTTGACTGTACATAACTGAATCAGGCATTACTTTTCGGAGGTCTATATCCATATTTATGAACTATACACAATTGATTTGCTGCTCCGTGACCACTAAGTGGTTTTGGTTTAGTGGTCACAGAGCAGCAAATTAATCTTGTATAGTTCATAAATAAACAAGTAAAAATTGTTTTTAGTTACATAATAATACCAAGTAAATTGTAGTCTATAGCCGGGTCCTGACTGAGCGAGCCGCCTCAGCGAGGCAGCTGCATGACGCACGATATCGTTCGACACAAGGCTCAAAATCGAACCGAAAATAGTTGCCTCGCGAGGCGGCTCGCTCAATCAGGACCCGGCTATCTGCAATAATATCTAATAGAATAAAAAGTACTAAAAAACATCAAATACGAATACGATACGCTCTAAATGCTTTACGAATAAGTTATGTCGGATATTTTTTAGTAACAGATATTATTGCAGGTGACTACACAATCGAACAAGCTGATTTCTGACCCAACATAGAACATTCTAACAGTAAATGTCAGTCAATTCTATGTAATGTCACTGACATTTCATAAGTATGAAAAGTTTTCGCAGTGGGTCAGGATTCAATTTATTGTGTAAATAGAATGACAGAACCAAATTTCTTTCTGTGAAATAACAATACTTAATAAATAGTGCTTGATTCATAACTCTATTGAGATCTCTTCTTATCTTTCTACGCAATCCTTACTTACTGTTTGTGAGACTCGGCACGTTTTTTACATTTATGTTTATAATGGGATCATTCTTTATGTGAACTGAATCAAGCACTATTTAAAAAAACCCTCAATTTTATGAAAAAAAAAATGTTGAGCTTACCAGAAGCCAGTTCTAGGAGTTCTATGGTTGATTGCTCAGCTCTACTAGATTCTCCTCTTTCAGTAAGCAGTTGCAGCAGCTTTAATTTAATCAAAGGAAATCTCTCTCCAAATGTTTTATTTGCCGATTTGTATACAGCTTCAAAGTCAGTTGTCAACTGAAACAATTAAAAATTAATTAAGTTTACTTATTTTTATTGCCAACCGCTAATCACATCACAGATAAAAGACATTTAAAAATTGTTCTTATTACCATCCTTTATCGTATTCTTTAAAGGGTTGGCAACGCACTTGTGATTTCTCTCGCATTGCGAGAGTCCATGGGCGGCAGTGATTGTTTGCCATCAGTTGACAAGCCTGCTAGTTTGATGATTCCTCTTATATATAAAAAAAAACTATTAACGCAAGAAAAAAACTTACCAACTGGTACCCATTGGGTAGTTTCAAAGCTGGAAATTTATCAAAATATTCGAGGTAGGAGACACTTTCCAAAAGTTTAGCACGAAGTTCAAATGTTGCTTGCCACTTAGCTACAACTATGTCATAGGGAGAAGAGGAACCTCGGAGCCAATCCAATTGCTCCAATGATGAATTGTCACTGCGGACTTTAAATTCATCTGGTAGAGGACGCACGCGCTTGGTCCCACTGTGGGTTGATTTTGAACTGTGGCCACTGTCACTGCTGTCACTTTTATTGCGCTTTCTATTGCTCTCTGATGTCAAAGATCTTCGATGGGTAATCAGTCGGTTGTGGATAAGTCCACTGGCTTGAATTACTTTTTCTCCAACAACATGGTAGGGCACATAGTATAAACTTCTTGGCTCCCCCTCGAACAATGTGGCTATCTCGTTAGCCCACTTCAGCCAGACATCTCGTCTTATAGTTTGGTGTAGTTTATCTAAAAGTCTAAGCTCTGCCTCCACCACTACTTTAACAATGTAAGCACGGTCGCGTGAGTTTAATTCATACCCTTTTTCAGCTTTATGTAATAAACATTTTCCAGTTGTTTCTTTTAATAGCAAACGGCGTAAGTTTTCGCCACTACCTTTTTCCTCAGAGTTTTCCTGAGAGCTGCTTTTGGACTCGTCGTTTTCTTGGGGGAGTAAGTCTTTGGACTTGTCTTCGCAATTTTCTTGGGTAAGGATATTGAAATCTCCAAATATAGAAAATTCGTCTTCCAGGATAAACGATAATTCCTGAAACAATACATAGATATTTCTGAATATCGCTAAGTACCTAATAAATAGTATTGCTAAGAACGAAACATGATCTTCAGCACAAAAACACTAAGTAACACCTCACCTAGTGATCGGCTATACGCCGGTCATTGTTTCATGGAGCGAGCCCTTAATGACTAGATATAATTATATCGCCTATGTTTAACACACAAAGATTTTCGTCACATTTGCGAGTTATATTTGAATGACAGACAACAATTTGGACCACCATAGAACAGAATTACCTACCACACTACCTACTTAGAGATATTTTATTTCATTTCATATATATTATGATATAATACTCCTTTCATCCACTCAAAGGTTGACTAGAAGAGATCCCTTAAAGGGATAAGTCCGCCTTTGTGCATGTATCTCAGTGTTTGTCAATTATATTTGTCTTGTTTATTTTGCACAATAAAGAGTTTTACATACATACATACATACATATGATAATGTAAATTGTAAAGGTTTCGTCACAGAATATGTTTCATTCAGAAACGTGAAAAACTCATATAATGAAATACTAGTTTGTGTGTTTAAGTCTGCGCAGAATTCGCTTACCGCTATCCCGCGGGAACTATGTTATTTTCCGGGACTGAAACTATCTGTATACAGAATTCTAGCTAAATCAGTTCACTGAACTGGGTAACCACTGGGTTTAAGCGTGTTAAGGTCCTTAACAGATAGACAGACAGAGTTACTTTCGCATTTATAATATCAGTAGGGATAAGCAGATAAATTAAATTTACTAAGATCGTGCTTATTTAAAATGAACTTAATTAATCTATAAAAATATTTTATGTTTACTAGCATTGACAAACTATTAATATTATTTATAAACTTCATCACTATCGATACTATCGACATACTGTTTTTCAGGGTCACAATATTATCTTTTATAGTTAGTACTATCCATAGTTAGTTCAATCTATTGTCATAAGTGTTGCAACACTAAATGGAATTACATATTTTAATTAGGTACCTTTTGATCTGGAGATTTTCGCACAGAAGGCAATAATATATTTGGCTGCTGATCCTGAAAAGTTTTTGACAAAATGAGATGAAATTGTTATTTAAAAAAAAATGCTTTCATAAAAGAATTACATTGTAGCCTATTCTTATAGTTTGCGCAGTATGCATTAACATCAAGATTTATAGTTGGTAGGTCAGTGTATTCATGTAGTTCGCTGTTTCTTGTGAACTACATGAATAAACTCAGGAAGTTAATGCATACTGCGCAAACTACAAGAATAGGCTACAAAAGAATTCCAACAAACTAGCCAGAAACCTGCTTAGTGCAAGCCAACACACACCAAGGCTAAAGCGATGGCAAATATTAGAGCTGAACCAAATAGTCTAAGCCTTGCCCTAAATAAAAAGGTGATGGTGATCAATGGAACACCACCCTAAGAGGATGGTTAAATTCTCCATCCCATGTGATGATGGCTGGAACAGCCGATCGCAGATTAATAAATAATAAAAAAAAAAGAATTCCATAGGCAAAACTATAGGTCTAGGTAGAAGAATACAAAATATTTGAATTACCTGCAATGCGAAGTTTTCTTTTTCTGGCACTAAATAGTTGAGAGTAGCATTTTGTCTCACTGGCTTAGCTACTGGAACAGAATCCGGTGATTCAGGCACATAACCTGATGATGGCTGTTCAGAAAAAGAGCATTCAAATTATGTCAATCCTCGATTTGTGTGGTTGGTTGCTATATAATATTTATTTAAAAAATAATCTGTACTTATTAAAGAATGAGACAGAAACAGATTAAGTATTTTACAAGCTTTATTATTAAAAAGGGAAAAAAGGGGAGCTCTTCGGTGAAGGAAACATCGTGAGGAAACCTGCACACATCTGCGAAGCAATTCAATGGTGTGTGTGTGTGAAGTTCCCAATCCGCACCTAAGAGGATGGTTAAATTCTCCATCCCATGTGATTATGGCTGGAACAGCCGATCGCAGATTAATAAATAATAAAAATAAAAGAATTCCATAGGCAAAACTATAGGTCTAGGTAGAAGAATACAAAATATTTGAATTACCTGCAATGTGAAGTTTTCTTTTTCTGGCACAAAATAGTTGAGAGTAGCATTTTGTCTCACTGGCTTAGCTACTGGAACAGAATCCGGTGATTCAGGCACATAACCTGATGATGGCTGTTCAGAAAAAGAGCATTCAAATTATGTCAATCCTCGATTTGTGTGGTTGGTTGCTATATAATATTTATTTAAAAAATAATCTGTACTTATTAAAGAATGAGACAGAAACAGATTAAGTATTTTACAAGCTTTATTATTAAAAAGGGAAAAAAGGGGAGCTCTTCGGTGAAGGAAACATCGTGAGGAAACCTGCACACATCTGCGAAGCAATTCAATGGTGTGTGTGTGTGTGAAGTTCCCAATCCGCACTGGGCCCGCATGGGAACTATAGCTCAAGCCCTCACATTCTGAGAGGAGGCCTGTGCTCAGCAGTGGGACGTATATAGGCTGGAGATGATGATGATGAAAAAAAGGGAGGCCTTTGCCCAGCACTCAATTAGGCAAATATAATAAAATAATAATTATTAAATTGCAATGTATGTACCTATGTCTATGTTGTCCGGGTGGAATCTTGGAAGCTTAATTTGACTCACTTCTAGTGGTAGGATTGACTTGAAATTTGATACATGTATAGAGCTCAATTGATAATGGAAGTACAGTCAACAAAAAGTACAGTTAGCAAAAAAAGCTTGTATAAAAACGAAATTTTTAACAAGACATTTGTTTTAAGTAGGTAGGAGTAGGGTATTAGAAATTATTAATTCAAATAGGCTACCTACTATGATATAAACTCTTCAATACACATCACATCACAATGCTAACTTTGTAGAGAATTGGTTTAGCATTGCAATACAATGAATTTAAAATAAATAAAATACAGGAACTAGCTTCTGCCCACGACTTCGTCTGCGTAGAAATATACAGATAAATTTTACAAAGTTAGCTACATGTGTACTGCTTGACAATGCCATAGATAAATGTACTGTTAAACCATTTTCAGTGCAACAACGCTCTTAAATGAATGAGGAAAGTGTCACTTTAAAAGTTTACATGCACATTGGCTTTTGCTTATTAAATTGGAATGGAATGCATGCAATAAGATGAAAACACCGATAATCTTTGTGCAGCTGAATATACTGGTACCAGGTTTATTTAAAGTAGGCATACTTTGATTTTTTTTAGCATTAGAAAGAAGGCAAACAATTTGGACATGTCTTTTTATTGAAAAACACTTTTTAAAAAGTGGTAACTGGAAAAAATAAAACCATAACAAAACAAATCACAATATTCCAAGGATTTTAAATTGTAACTTGCTGTTAATTATTTTTAAAAACTGTTTTTCAATAAAAGGGTAAGGCTCATGAGCGTCCAGTCTGCCTGTTCCAGTGTGTTATGAATATTAATGCATACTAACAATGGCCGTTTCTACTAATAATAAGGATGAAGACTTCACTTGGAAGAGAAACTACTTGCATCAATGCTTATGTATCATCATTATATTCATAACAGGGAACAAGCGGGCAAACCGGGCAAACCGCTCATAAGCCTTATCCAAAAACACATGTCAAGATTGTTTACCTTTTTTCTAATGCTAAAAAAATCGAAGTATAACTAGTTTGAATCAAAGTCGGTCCAAGCAAACATAAAGCGAACAAACTTTTTTTTGTTGATGCCTGTCAAGTGCTGATCTTAACTTTATCTTGTCCACCACCTTTGTTGTTAAAAGCGCCAATTCACTCTCATTCGCTTTGGCCAATATGTCAAGTGTTATCCCTTCCTCTGAAAGTAAGTTAGTAACATTGGCTAGCATTCTAATGAATTAAGGTACTTACTCAAAAACGGCTGGACCGATGTCTAAGAACCATCGCTAGAAATGCTACTTTCAAATAAAAAAACTGCATTCAAATCGGTTCACCCGTTTAAGAGCTATACTGCCACAGACAGACAGACACAAATATTAGTGGTCAAACTTATAAAACCCCCTCTTTTTGCGTTGGGAGTAAAAAAGTGCAAATATTGATATTTGTATTGTTACTACATTACAAACTTTTATTTAACTCACACTGTTCGTATCTAGGTACACATACAGTAGGATGTTATAAATATTTACATAAGGGATAAAGACGTGATTTGTGTATGTATGTATGTATGTATTACATAATAAGTTATCAGTTTCAAAATTTGCAAACCATTTATCAACCACCTTATCCGATTGAGCTGAAATTTGGTATACTTATGGATTTCATTGAAAAGTGTACTACAGTGTATTACCAATACTTATACCTAGTGTATTGTAGTAGTGAAAGCTTTAAACTTTTCTTACATCAGGGATTAAATAAATAGTTTGAATACAAAGAAATAAATCTCAAGCAAAAGCGTTGTAAGAACGTACGGTAAGTAGGTACAAACAAGGTGCCTCGTGCAGTTAGTTAAAAAGCAAAGCACTCGACAGGATATTATAGGTAAGTACCTACCTAATTAATACTTTCGAAGGCGGTAGCCCAGACAAAAAAGAAGTTCTATTGTTATTAAGGCTATAGTCGTTTACAGCCGGAGAACGTGTCGACTACTTCGCTTTACAGTTATGAAATTTAACGGCCAAACTCGCACACGGTTTAAAGTAAAACAAAGGTATCAGTAATTAATGTTATTACACTTATATTCTCCGTTTATTCACTTCGGATTCCTGTAAAACGTGTGTGATAGTTTGACCGTTACTAAATTAAAATCTGAAAACAGACTAAGTAAGTGGCAAAAACCAAACAAAGAGTAATTAAAAGTACTTACCTTGAAAGCTATCGGCTAAATGAGCAAGGTCAGCGTCCACCAAGAACTCCTTTAAGTCCATTCTTTAAGTCCAAGTTTCACAACCACGCGGCACGTCAGTATCACTTTCAAATGAACAGACTGACAACGTTAGAAGCTAGGCGTCGCTAGCTGAACCCCTCCCCACTATTGCTTCATACCCCGCGTTTTGTTATTACAACATAGTTCATTTTGTACATTGTCAATTTAACAAAATATAACTATTTATTCTGCGGCAATAGTACTTTGTTAGGTAGTTACCTTTGTTACTGTATTAATAGTAATTTTGTTTATTGTCAATTCAACAAAATATAGCTATTTATTCTGCGGCAAAGGTACTTTGTTAAGTAGTTGCGTTTGTTACTTTATTAACAGTAATTTTGTCCATTGTCAATTTGACAATATAACTATTGATTCCGATGCAATGTTACTTTGTTAAGTAGTTGTTTTGATACTGCATTAATATTAAACTGAGTTAAGTCTGCAAAGTACTGTTGTCAAGTTAACTAACCCAAGAAATGTTTTTGCCGTGGCAAAGTAAAAGTTGTTTATACCACAGTAAACACTTGACAATAAAAACGCTGCAGCAGTAGCTAAGTTCGCTTTTTTACTATAACAACACCTATAGTGATCACAACAACAAAAAAATGACAAAGCTTTTATTGTGACTTTGTTAGCCGTTATTTTTCTCAGTGTAACCTGCTGGATCCCACGCCTGCACTGCTATGCTGTTTAGTGTGATCATCTATACGATGCATTTTGTTATACTATTTGTTATCAAAAACAAATCATCTATTAAAAGCTCAAGATAACGATTAAATTGCACTCAGGAATTGCATTTAATAAAATAATAAAATGATTTTTTCAACTCGAAACTGACACTGTCAGCTATAAGTCAACTATCATAAAATAACAAAAGCTTTCAATTTCTAATAAAATATAAATTTGTAACAAAAGAGTATGGAATAGGTACTTTTGATAGAACAACTTATTGTTCGTTTAGTTACCTATATATTTTTGAAATGTTTGGGAAGATAGATTAATGATGAGATAAAGAGATGTCCTTATTGAATTTTTTATTGATACATATTTTTGATATCGATTTGTAAATGCGTAACATTGCATGGTTGTGTATATATAAATTATTGAATTATTATTTGAATGCAATTTTATGATTTCCCCCAAACTGATTTTTGACGTGACAACGTCTTATAAATTGGTTTGCCGGGTGACACTTCAAGAAACTGCGTTACGCTCCGCTCACGTTATGCGCTCACAATGAGAGCGAGTGAGAGGCATGGTTAGCCCGCCTAAGAGCGAGAGAGACAGACATAAAAAGTGAAAGGCACGCGTCCCTTCCACTCGAGCACAGTTAGCCCGCCTAAGAGCGAGAGAGAGAGAGTGAGAGAGATAGGCATACACACCGGTTCATGTCTTGCGCTTCTTCCTACTATACGAATGAATATTCACATTAAAATTATTTTACCACTCAAAGTCGTTGTCACGTAAAACTTTCGCCCGTATACCGACTTTTATGTTTCCCCAAAATGATACGTTTTCAAAAAAAAATCCCCAACCGATTTGTTAGAGAAAAAACGAATATAAAATTGAAATTACGTTTACTTTATGAGCATTTCTTTTTTTTTTTGTCCACGGTTCTAATTTTTAGCAAAAAAATAAAATTTTCTTAAATGTAATTTTTTTTGATGTGAGTTGGTAGAATATTAAATAAATTTTCATAATTTGTCGAGATCCCTTCATTTTATTAGGTTTAATTTGATAAAAAAGTTAAAATTTCAACCACAGGCAGAATTTACGTTCCGCTTTTGTTACTTTTTATTTTAATTATAAGATAATGTCTACGGGACTTAAATGGTTTAATTCAGATTTTATATCAAACTAAACAAAGTAAATAATGCAACTAATTTAATTGAATGTATGAGAAGTGGTCTATAATAGGTTGAAGGTGAGCCCATATTGCATGTGGCTGATGCACATTGGAGGGAGATATAGTACAAAATGATTTTTGCCCGCCTTTAAAGAAGATGACACCAGTATGCAACGTTAGAGCCTGTCCAGACGGAGCGTTTTGCGCGCGTAAGCTTACGCGCGCTTCAATTTATGTTGCATCCAGATGCTGCGTTTTACGCGCGTTGCTACGCGCGGTGTCTGGCGGACGGATTCAGCCAGTTAAAAAATGGAGCCAGATACAGCGGTTGTGTTGTGGCTTGCGTACCGTCGATGGAAACGTCGTAAACGTAGAGAAAACCGAAGATTTAACGTGCATCCAATTCTACGAGACAGAATGACGCAAAGTATGTTTATAACATTATACCCAAAGCTGAGAGAACACAACGAAAAGTTTTTCAATTACTTCCGGATGTCAGTAACATTGTTCGATGATTTGCTAAAACTTATACAAGATGATTTGACACCCAACAAAATCTATGTGCTAAAGGATACTGTTTCTGCCGAAGAAAAACTCGTGATTACTTTGAGGTAATAATATTTATTATTTTTATACTTTTTTTTCCTTAATCAATTCAACAATCTCAGTATAGCTCCATCAATTCACTCTCTTGGGAATCTTGAGTAGACGCCGGTGATGGGTTAGACGCCGGTGATGGGGAATTGCGTTGTACAGTGCAATAACCTCGATTGTAAGTCGAAAAGGTTGCAGGTGAAAACGAAGATGCTGAAAGGTCTGTTTCGTTATATCCTGTATCGTCAAAAAATCCTCTCTGTCCGCGGTGTGTCATTCCTGCTTGGTAATTATATTGTGGTGAAGGTGCAAGTGAAGCAATATAATGTGAAGGTGAATGACATGGGGCTCGTTGAGCTTTTTGGAGCACATTCATTAAATCAATTTTAGCTTGAAGCCTCTTTTCCTCAGATACTTTAATAAGCTCCTTATGCAGTGACAAACAAAATAGTTTATCATCATCAGACTCCGATGTTTGTGGGTGATTTCTAGGTGCTAAATTTTTGTTTATAATGGCAAGAAATTCCTCATCAGCTGCGTTCATTTTTCTTTTCTTTTTCGGCTGGCTAACTGGAGGTCTCATTACATCTTCCCCGTCGCCAGAAATGTCTTGTTCTTCAGGTGCAGCAGGCGAGGTAACGATGTTGCTATCAGTAGTTTTATTGCGTGTCGATCGTTCGAGGAACATCAAACGTTCAAAATATATATATTTATTTTTGCCGGCTTTTGATCCAGACGGTGTGGTTTTTATCCTTTTCATTTCTCTTACAAAGCCATCACGCAATCCTTTCCACTTCTTTTGCAATAACATTCTTGAAATAATAAAAAAAATATTTAAATGACCTTACTAAATATTTATATTTAATAACATTTTTTTTTCAGATATTTGGCTACAGGATGTTATTTTGCGGACTTGCATTATGCCTACAGATTGGGAAAGTCGACAATTATCGAAATAGTACAGAAAGCTTGTTACGTCATATGGCTAAAACTGCAAAATATAGTGATGAGAGAACCTACGAAAGCAGAATGGGAAGAGATTTCAAAACAATTCCAAAAATATACACATTTTCCAAATTGTATCGGCGCCGTAGATGGCAAGCATTTCCGTATCATAAAGCCTGACCATTCTGGGTCTCTTTTCTATAACTATAAGAATTATTTTTCAACTGTTTTATTGGCTGTATGCGATGCAAATTATTGTTTTATTTCTGTAGATATCGGCGCATATGGCAAAAGTAGTGACTCCACAATCTTTAAAGACTCCGTTTTGTATAAAAAACTTGTCGACAAAACTTTAGATATTCCAGACCCAAAGCCAATATCGCAAACAGATACAACTCCCTTGCCCCACGTGATTGTAGGTGATGAGGCGTTTGGTCTATCTGAAAACGTAATGCGCCCTTATTGCGGTAAATCTCTAAGAACCAAAAAAAGGATTTTCAACTATCGCCTATCCAGAGCCCGGCGTTACATTGAATGTTCCTTTGGTATTTTGGTAAATAAATGGAGAATATTTCATAGACCATTGAATGTTGACATTGAGTTTGCAGAAAACATCATTAAAGCTTGTTGTGTCCTTCATAATTACGTAAGGTTAAGAGATGGTTATAGATATGATGACACTCTGTACGAAACTTCCCTAAATAGTTTGAACTGTGAGGCAGTGAGGCCTAATGCGAGATCTAAGAATATAAGAGACAGATTCGCTGATTATTTTGTAAAAGAAGGGAAAATCCCTTGGCAAGACAAGATGGTATAGTAGTTTGTCGTCGCCTACGTAGTTTAAGAAATAATATTATTAAATAAAGTAATTGTCACTTACCCAACGTTTTTTTCTTTTCGTCGGAATCACCAGCTTCACAAAAAATTTCGACTATTTCTTCCCAATTCCTACGTTTAATGAGTCTATTTGCGTAATCAGCAGATTCCATATCCCATATGGCTATTCTCTTTTCAACTTCTTCAATTAAAAGTTCGGTGTCGAAGTTATCGCGCTCCATTTTTAAATCTAAATACGTCCACTCTCTATCGACACGCGCATACTACTGAACGCTCCAATGGCGCCAGAGTATCTCGACTCGCGCTGCGCTCGCGCGTAAAACGAGCGAGTCGAGAGTCGGGCGCATGACACGCGTTTTACGCGCGAGTTTTGAAACGCGCAAGAGCATCTGGACGGAGTGCTGTAGCTCTAGTACCTCGGGAACGCGCGAGTGTCTACGCGCGTAAGCTTACGCGCGCAAAACGCTCCGTCTGGACAGGCTCTTACTTGTGCCTTGGACGCACCGAAATGCATGGATTGCACTTCTTCAGACATCTTACATTCGTAATTTTGAGAGAAATCACAGTGGATGGCTATTTCATCATCGTCCAGACTATCGATGCACTTTTTGTAACAGTTGGCTTGATGGCTCATGTTAAAGCTGTGTATTTTATAACGTGGTAAGTCAGACTCAAAAACTTCGATTAATTCTTGAATCGTGGTTCTCTTCTGTGATTTTACAGTTTTTTTAGTTTTAAGTTCTTGGTCGCCATCAGTGTTCTTTTTGTAGGTAAAATTCTCGGTTTCCCACTTTTGCCACGTAATTATTTGATTTGGTGAAATGTCAGCTAAATTATAGTTAATTGAAGCACGCTTACATTTATCGCATTTACCATACATGCAATCGACCGATTCCACATCACAAGCTATATCTTTCAGCAGATCTTGATTACTGACCAGTGGTCAGGTCAATAACTTTGAGTCGTTTCAGTGCGTTAAATTTAAACATCATGTTCGAGTGCTTTATACATAGGCATGTATTTCTATTGTTTATGCTTGGGGATATGACATAAAACGGCTTAAATCGGCAAAACGTTGAAAACGCAGAAACGCAACCCTCTTGTTTGAATTTATCGTATAAGATATGTAGCGGGTCATTCAGATATCTTATTTGTTGCTTATTTTTGTGTAGCGTTTTACATTCCCGCTTACCCGCCGTTGCTCTACTGATGTCGTCTCGATGAAAGAAATCAACTATGGGTTTCCGGATTTTGGAAAGCGTTTTTTGAGTCTGTCTATTTTTAATACGAACACCAATTTTTTTTGATATCCATTCAGTATGGTTATTACAATTTTTGGCAATTCTCTTCATAATATTTCTTTCGCGGTTATTTTCACATTTTCTGTACGTCAATTTTAAAGAAGCTTCTAGTACTTCATTTCTAACTTTCATAATATTTGACTCTTTTTCAAACTTTTTCTTTTCATTTTCTGAGACTCTTTGCAATCTGTACAACTTTTTTCTTATTCCTTCGTAAGCTCGTTCTAAATATTGTATGCGACTTTGTGCTTGATTTAGTTGTTCCTTCAATTTATCTCTCGATTTCCTAAGACGACTTGCATTTTTTGTGACATTCTTTAATTTGTTGTTTATCAATTCTGTTGGTTGAGGTAATAATATAATTTCTTTTTCTGCTGATGTACTTGCATTTGTGTCCTTTTTAGTCTGTTTATTTCTTTTTCTTTTTTTATCTTCTTTCCACTTATTTCGTAAATTTTTTTTTTCATTTTCAGGTAATTCTGATATTTTTGTGTACTTATATTTTGATTTGATTCGTTCTAAATTTTTCTTTCGCTGCTCTTCAAATTTTTCTGGGTCATTTTTTAATCGCTCTCGATATCGCCTCATCTTTTCGGCCGCCGTTAATGGCATTTTCTTGTCCTGCGTGACAGTAAAACACGACTTTATGTTTTGTCCTCTTTTGTTACCCAGTTTTCTTTGCATACGTTACCAAGCAAAAAGTAACAAAAACGGAAGTAACTAACTACCACTTTACTAGTTTGAAAAATTGTAGATGGCTCAAATTTAAAGGAATTTCGGATCACACAAATATATTATTAATAGAAGGAACTATGCAATCCATTACAGTAATAAATTTATTTTTGTAAACTTACCTCGATATCGTGGTATCAAAATCGGAACTTATTTTTTGCACAGCAACTGACAACGTGTTTACGTGGCAAGTATCGAATGCGAACTAGATGTCACAAGATGGCGGCGTATGAAGCAAGCGGAATTTAGTGTTGCCTGTTGCGAATGGGATAGATTTTAGGGAGATTTTTGTAGAAATAGGTAACTAAATTGGTAACAAAAAAAGAACTTTCGAGTGGATTTTTTCCTGGGACAACATTAATAAAATGTTTTCTAGTATAATTCGTTGCAAATAAATAAAAACCACACTGTGAAATGAATCTTAATACAAGGGAGCAGAGATTAAAATCATAAGGATCTTATAGTGTCTTTGACCATTTTGATGAAATTTAAGTTTGAAGTAACGAATTCGCAAATGGGACAGACAAGTTTTCATACATTTAAAAATATCAAGATTTCGTTTTTATTTTATTTTAAATGAATTAGAAGGATTTATGTGGTATTATATTTTTTTGTGTTCACCAAGTAAATGTAGTTATTGGAAAAATTATAGGCAAAAGTGTTCAATAGACCAAAAAATTTATATTGAAATTCAAAGTTGTGGGACACTGTACATTGCCTTGTGGACAAAAAAAAAAGAAATGCTCTTATTTTCAACATGAAACTACCGTGAGACTTAATCATTATTACACATAAACGGATAACTCACGTATAAAAAGTCGAGTGATGCTCGACATGTTTCGGACTATTTCGTAGTCCTTTTACGTGACTTTTTATACGTGAGTTATCCGTTTATGTGTAAATGCTCTTATCCTTCGGGTGACAACCGACTGAGTCCAGGCAGGCTTTTAATATGCCTTCAGTTGAGTGGCAAGCGTCCGGGTCCCAGCAGTAGGGCGCTGACGTATTTTACATCTAAATAATAACTGATAGAAGTATTTCTAGCTTGCTTGCTCTCTTAATTTACGTTTGGGAACAGACAGGGATGGCAATAAATAATAGTGGCGAAAACACGTGTTTTATATTTCGTCACAAATTCAATGACCGCGCAGTGATAATAGGTGTCAAATTTTTAAAACCTCTTATTTTAGCAAAACATTACAGCAAATTACAATAAAAAACATTAAGGCGGATGCTCGCGTTAGCTCATTGAAGAAGTCCCGTTAGATGGCGCTGTAATCAATGATGTGTGTTTTTTGTAGTTTTTAGAAGATTCTTAGAACACTTATAAATTATCAATTGATTTGCGCACACAGTTTAATACGGCCGATTTTTTGAGACTACACTCAGAAGGTAACAATGCACCAATTCGGAGAATAGCTGCACAAACGCTGGTGTCACTAACGGCCCTATACAGATACTAGTCTTACACACACATGCAAATAGGAGGCGGCAACTGGCGGAAAAATATTGCAACACTTGCTAAGCTGTTAGCGTAATTTTTCACGTTATATTTACGTTTTTATATCAACTTTACTTTTACCAGAAATTTTACAAATCTATACGTACAAAACTTAAATCGTATTATTTCAACCATTTATAACTTTGGAATGGCTGCACGGATTTTTATGATTTTTGATTTGTTAGCTTTCTCTCTTCCTCGAATAGCCAAATATCTTATCATAAATATGAAAAATACACAAAAAAAACTCTTTATTTTTTCGTATACAGCGCCATCTCTGACAAAAACTGACTTTAAGGCGGAATATTTTTTGCCAGCTCGGCTAGTTACAAATACAGAATAATATTATATATGAGTCTAGCAGATGCAAACATGTGAATCAATGCCACCTTCAACCCTTTTTTAATATTAGGGAGTATTTTTTTGTACTTTGTTAGATAGAGGGCTATCGTATTTGTACTCACTAGTTGGCGCCACTGTAGAGTAAGGTATATCATATCAGATTATTCAGGATTTCTTTTAATTTATCTTTAATAGCAAGCTATTTATTACCCACAGTGTTGCACAGTCCCGTTTATCCTCTAAATTAGCTGTCATTTTATTTGCCTTCTTAGTTTGGCTCCTACTTTTCATAGCTTTTCTTTTAACATTTTAATAAACCTGTCGTATGTCTGCGAAAATATTCGGAAACAATGTAAAGTAAAGCCGGAATATGCAACTTGTAGGTAGTACTAATTTTACGTTTTACGTTTATTTATCCTCAAGTTACAATAGCGCCTCTAGCGGCGAATTCATATGCCGTCATTGCTAGTACCTTGAAATGTCTTTGAGTAGTATTTAGTATGTAGGAACCCGCGATTCATATCTGATATTCGCTCACACGTAGAGACATCATCATCACCATCGTCTGTCATTTTATTAATACTCCTATGCATTGCATTATAAACGTTTCTTCTGGGGCATCTAAACAACTAGCGCTGTACTATAGGTATTGTCGTTTCGCGTCATAGGCTTTCGTAAACAGGTAACTTGAGAATCAGCCTGCTTACAACAATGAGACGAAGTCATTCGTGCTAGCCATTCGGATCCTTTCCTTTCACCAAAATGCATTGGAGTATAGGATCACATAAAGGAAATTAAATAATAACGCATAGCGCGTAGGGACTACGTCTGACTGCTTTTTGGCTAGGGATTTCGATAGTCATCGGTCGTGGGCCACCTGCCTAGTTCACCTGGGTGGACCACGGGCACATTTTCTTGCCGATATTCCACCTCAGAACACCTAGGTGAACCACGGGCAAATGACTATGGGTCATGGTCCAAAAAGTGCCCATGGTTCACCTAGGTGTACTGAAGTGGACCATTGGCAAGAACAATTGCCCGTGGTCCACCCAGGTGAGCTAGACAGGTGGTTTTCGGTTAGATATTTGTTCCGGAGTTGCGACCTGCCTTTCTATGTTATGTCATCATAATTCATATCACTAATTCATGGTACATCGCATAAAAGGAAAAATAATATTAGATAACTAGTATTAGATAATTATGATGACTTTGCAAGGTACGACAAATAAGTAATGACAACTCCAAAACAAATTGAATCCATCTGAACTCACTTTTACTTACTGATACTTACTTACTTCCACAAAAGTCGAACTTCATCCATCGATGGTTTTGAGTAGCGTTACCAACAGTGGGATAAAGCAGATTCTCACGGTGTCTAGTCCACACGCGAAAAATAAAAATTGCAGCTCGACGCGAATTATATCAGCGCATGGACCAACTCTATATGCACAACTGGTTGTGCCAATAGGAATTTCGGGCTTATAAAAATAAAAATTCTCATTAGAGATAGTAAAATTAGGTTAGGTTCATTGGGGTGCTATGTCGGAAACCTCCCCGAGAGCTCTAGCGTTACAGTTCCCTTCTATCAGGGGCTTTGGCCCCATGGGGGGGGAAGGGTAACGCTTAGGCCGGTGCACCCTGGGCAACAACGGCTGATTAAACCCCTCGTGGATTAGTTAGCTGGTGGCAAATATCCGACCTGGGGGGGTGGGGGGGTAGGGCGGGGCGAAGTATTATATTTATGTATATATATTTGGGCGAGGGCCGGGGCGAAAGCCCCTTGTTATCAAGGGAGGGAATAAGTTTAGGAGGGAAAAGGCGGGCGGTAGCTGCCGGGGAGCTGCTCTGCATCTGCGGCCGAGTAAAGTAACATTGAAAGGTAGCGCAGCTCTGCACCAAACCTGGAGGCGCCAAACGCCTTTTGGGAGGGAAGGGGAGCCTTGGGGAGACGAGGGCCAGAAGCGTTGGGTACTGTCGGGCCGAGCTGAGCTGCCTACTGAGTAGCCCCTCCCGCCGAGCTGGTCACTCGGCCTGGAGCTGGCGAAAAGTAGGTATTGCTTTGCGGTTAGTTACCGGCAGGCCCTTCGTTCTCTGAGGGGGGGGAGCTTAGGGGGGGACGGGGCGGGCGGTAGCTGCCGGGGAGCTGCTCTGCATCTGCGGCCGAGTAAAGTAACATTGAAAGGTAGCGCAGCTCTGCACCAAACCTGGAGGCGCCAAACGCCTCGTACGGGGAGGGACGGGGGCGAGTCCAACCTTGTACCTGCTGTTCGCCCCGGGCGGGGAACGGAAGGGCGAGCCTCATGCTGGCGGCGGGCGAAAGCCTGCCGTCGAAGCGGTGCGTTCCGCAAGGGACGCGATCGCGGAGCGGAGTGACCTCGGTCATTTTCGGTCGGCACGTAACCTGGTCCGTAGGGCCGGGACCGTGGGCCGCCTGGTCTTTTTCAAGATAAGGGGGCCGCGAGGAGAAAACCTCTATAAAAATCCGGAGGAGCGACGTGACCTCGGTCACGGTCGGACGCCACGTAAACCTGGTCCGTAGGGCCGGGACCGTGGGCCGCCTCGTCTTTTTCAAGATAGGGGGGCCGCGAGGAGTAAACCTCTATAAAAATCACCAGGGCGGCGTGATCTCGGTCACGTCGGCCGGCACGTAACCCCGGCCCGCAGGCGCTGGGAACGTGGGCCGCTGAGGGGGCTACGAGGAGTCAACCTCTTTAAAAAAACAGACGGTCACCGGCGGGGGAGGGCGGGGAATCCGGAACCTGCATTCAACGGTGCCGTCGCCACCTGCCCCATCCCGGGGCGGCCAGTGGACGTTGCGGTGGTCACGGTGTTCGCCCGCAACGCCCGCAGTTCAAGGCCTGGAGGGAACGTGTGTGTTTTTAGACGGTAGGCCTCTCCCCTTCTTCCATAGGGAAGGCAGCGGCGAGATGGAGAGCCCGTCATACCTCCGTTCGTATGCTGCCCCGAGCGCGGAGATGCATAAGGCGCATTTTCCACACGTTAAAAAAAAAAAAAAAAAAAAGGTTAGGTTCATTAGGCATCTTCAAATGCCCGAAGGGCAAACCGAATAGAAATAGGAACCCCGCCGTCAATCTTACGGTGGAGTGAAATTCCTAATAGCACAACTAGTAGTCCATAATATAGAGTAAGCTCAGGAGAAAAGCGTCATACATTTAGGCCCAAATCGTGTGCATAAAAATGACATAGAATTTAGCTAGCGTCGTGCAGCAATAGCGCCTGTACTATACGCGTGTCGACCAGTGAAACAGTGAACAGAGACGTGCTAAACTAAGAAACTCTCTAGATATTTTTTTCGGTCTGTAACCATGATCCACCTGCAGTTTGGCCACCTGGTTTTTGACAGAGCTCCGCTCCTGGGCGGAGCTCCTTTTTCTGGGTATTGAAATTTCAGTGGTTTTCTGGGTGGACAAATTAGGTGGGCTACGGGTAGACTGCAAACAAACTGCACAGTCGATTTGCAGCTAGCTTGCAGTTCAAATGCTGACCGTCTAGTTTATTATAGGCGTTAGATAAGATCCCACAATAGCTAGGCCAATACGCCACGCAACACGTGGTATGCGCACAAAGGGTTGATTTATCAAAGCACTGATAGTTTAAAAAAACCTCGATATTTTTTAAATAAAAGTTAATACTTTTTTAAATGAAAACTCTTTTATGATGTATGTAATCTAATTTCTAAATGTCTGTGAAAATCAGAACACATAGAAAAATCCGAAAAGTAAAGCTATGGCCGGGAATCGAACCCGGATCCTCGTCATTCCGTGACGCGTGCTATACCACTACACCACCCATGTATGTAATCAATGATATTGACAAAATTCAGGCCATTATTATCAGGGTATTTAAAAGGAAACATTGACATAACTACACACTTCAAAGTCAAGAACATATATTGTAATGATTAGATGTTTTCTATACCAGGCGTCAGGCTCCAAATGAAAGAGATGAGACGATCACTGACAAGTTAGTACTCTTCTCGGTGATTGTCAACGTCAAGAGATGAGCTTCGCTAGAATCAAAAACACGTCAGGCCATATTGAATCTTATGACGTGTTTATTTATTTTTCACTTGACACGAGATTAAATCTTATACCATTTAAAATAAAGCTCAGTTTTCTAGTATGTTCCATACTTTTGGATACTTTGGCTACTAGATACTACTACGCTACCAGTGGCGGTTTGGATGTTACGGTACTAATGTTGGCTTGAATGTTACTAAGTATTTGGCGATGTGCGTGCTCCAGTATATTTGTGCACGATGGATGTCCCGAACAATTTGACCGCTTTGGTTGAGTCACTGTTAATGACCATTTTGGGTGTTTCCAAGTAAATGAAGGTCTTGACTTCTACTTACTATATAACGCTGACTGTACATACACACATAAAACACGTCTTTATTCCTTGTGTAGTATATACAGTGTAGTTATCACCTAAGAAAATAAGACGAAAAATACAAGCCTTTCCAAATACACGAGTATCTCGATACGAAACTCAAAATATTTATTAAATTATCAAAGGATGTCACGAAATTGTAGTTTGTAGATCACTCAACATACTCAATTCATAACTGAATTACATGTAATGGAAATTTGCCACTTATTTATTGTTCACAAAAATATTTTTTTACATGCATACAAGAACAATCGTAACTTATTTTACTACTTAGAATTATATAGGCTGACTTTTTTTATCACCGTCAAAAGAAACAACACGACGAATACAAGCATTATTTTTAAGTTTGGTGTTAAAATATTGCAAATGGTATCATTAAATGATACCTGTCATCATTATCATCCTCATCATATCAGGTGTGTGACGTCCACTGTTGGATATAGGCCTTCAGATACCGCCCATAGAACTCCAGTTGCCTCGGTTGGAAGTGGCTTGCATCCACCATGAACCCGCGACTTACGGTACCTATACGGTTGCATATGATACCTAGGTCAACCTAAAACTTGGACGGTGATATTAATATCATTCTGTATCATACAGTTTCCTTTTCCTTCTTTCTACCGATCATAGGTAATGGGAACATGAAAGACGGACTCAAAGTCTTCAAGTCTTCAGAACAGGGTTGACAAATCTCCACTGTTGGACATCTGGAAATTCACGGTCTTGATAATTTCCCTAGTAACATAAAGTAATTAACCAATTAGAGTGGTAATAGGGGTTACAAAATTTTGCAACACCGCACTATGGATACATACATACATACATATCACGTCTTTATCCTTTACGGGGTAGACAGAGCCTAAGGTAACAAGACCTAAAGGCCACATTTAGCGTGATTTTGAGCGTATAGATGGAAGAGAGGAATCAAAATAGTGATGGATTGCTAGCCACTTCGCCTATAACATGATTCCTAAGATTTTCGCCCATTTCCTCGTTGGGCTTTTACCATCTGCGCGGGAAGAGAAGCAACTGGTACATTCTAAGCTTTCTTTACTCCCAGACCAGCATGTAAGAACATATATTGATAGTTTGGATGAAACGAAAACAGACCATATCGATTAAATCGAGAATTTTACTTCCCAATACTGTAATTAAGACTTTCTTAGGTTTTTCTATGACAGTTATATAGATATGTATACATACATACTCAGTAAAGCATAACGAGGTTTTTACCTCGTAACGTTATTACAAATTACATCAATAAAAATCAGTGTTTTTAGACCCAACCAATTTTTTTGTCATCACACCAGCAATAAAGTTCTTGCTCTTCTTGCACAATAATAGCAAGTAAAATCTCGCGTCCAATGGATGTATGATTCACTTATTTCCTGTTAATGCACAAAAATTACCTTCCGAATCCAATGTGAATCTGAAAAATTAACGTAGTCAGTACAACAAACCCACTTGCTTGCTCGTTTGCCTTCCTATTCACATAAAAAAACAAAAGGATAAATAGATATTTTTCAGGCTTGCATACTATGACATGATATTTCACTAAGAATTAAACTCAATTCAAACGTTTTCTGGATACAAAAATACTTGTTTTGCACATTTACAGTTATATAACTAGTTAAGATGATTAACATAGACCAATTGAATGCTATCTCACTCGCAAAATAAAAATAAAACAATTGAAATAAAAATCAGTTCACAACATAGGAAACCAACAAACGTACATACTGACACTCACAAACATAAACAGACCACATAAACTTCAGCAAGTTAAATTCAAAGATTATACAAATTTATCCCCACTTTATAAACACTCAGAAAAACGTAACCAAAAAAGTTACATGATGATAAACTGCTCGGCCCGAAAATTCTTGAAAAAATCATTAAAAATTAATTACTCGAAAACTACAAAAATCGGCCAACATGCATGGGGTATATTCGGATAGCCCCGGATGTGAGGCATGTAAATTTTTTTTTAGACGTCAGTCTTTGGACCACCCTGTATATAATAACATTATATTTATTGTTGAAAACCGCATGACAATCCGTCCAAAAGTTTTGAGTTTATCGTAAAAAACACACAGACAGACAAAACCACGCGGCAGATGACTTTATTTTATAATCATACTATTAGCGACAGGCAGACGGACAAACAGAAAGACAAACGGACGGATGATTGGACGTACAGGTTAACAAGCAGACGGACGGACGGACGGACGGACGGACGGATGGTCGGAAGCATAGACAAACAGACAGACAAACCAACGGATGGACCGCCGGATTGATAGTTGGACAAACAGACAAACTGACAGACAGACAAACATACATACATACAGACAGGCAGGCAGACAGATAGACGTACGGATGGATGGACTGCCGGATGGATGATCGGACGCACAGACAAAAAGACAGACAGTCAGAAACATTTAAAGAATTTTTTTATTTATCACAAAAGAAGTTAAAAAAACAGAAGTATCTAAACATAAAAAAGCTAAAAATATAAAAGCCACTGATAAATAAATTGTCGCAAAATGGCCCAGAAGACTGGACAGACGGAAAGATAGGCCGACAAACGGACGGACCTACAAAATATATGTGCTTCTAACAATAGTTCCTTTTTTCTATATGACGTAAGAAACCCTAAAAAAATTAGACAATACAGTCATGTGTGTTTATTTCACCTCTCTTATACCTTTCAATGTACATACGTAGTTTTTAATTATCATTTTGACTTGCGTTCGCCGATTCGGACGTAAAACATACATTCATACACAAATCACGTCTATATGCCTTACGGGGTAGACAGACCCTAAGATAACACCTTAAAGCCACCAAGAACAAGCATGATTGTGGGCGTATAGGCGTAAAGCGGAATCAATATAGTGATGGATTGCCCCTATCGCGTATAACTTGATTCCTAATATTTATGCATTTACCATCAACGCGGGAAGAGAAGCAACTGGTACATTCTATGTTTTTTTTTACTTCCAGACCAGCATGAAAGGGAGTAGAAGATAGCTACCTAATATGGGTAAAAAGCCATAGTTAGACAGACGGGCAGATAGACAGACATAGACGGACGGATTTGAACAATGTGGCCATGAAATAAACCACGATACAGCGTGAACTTGGTAATAGATAAGCTCCTTTGTGTTCCGAATACCAAAACCTGGCCAAGTGCGAGTCGGACTCTCGTACCAAGAGTTTCGTCCAAATTCGGCAAGTAAATATAAAATCCAGTGTTAGCAAAGCCCTGCCAACTAAGCAAATTGTAGGCTGTGTGAGGTCATTTTATATCGGTAACTTACATACTTAGACAGACAAAAATATTCTGTTTTTAGTATTTGATGTTAGAGCGGCCACAGAGAAACGTCATTTGTGAACTGTCGCCAGACAAGCATGATAGCTGATAGCCATATCACGGTTCATAAGATACAGCTTGGTGACAAACAGACAGACGGACAGACAGACGGACAGTGGCTCCTAAATGAAAAAAATATAGCTACGTAATATGGGTAAAAAAGCTACAAAGTTAGGACAGACGGACAGATAGACAGATATAGACGGACGGATTTGAACAATGTGGCCATAAAATAAACCACGATACAGCGTGAACTTAGTAATACATAAGCTCCTCCATTGGTTACTTACATAGACAGATTGACAAAAATATTCTGTTTTAGTATCTGTCTAGCGGCCACAGAAATACATCATCTGTGAAAATTTCCTTTATCACGGTTCACGAGATACAGCTTGGTGACAGACAGACGGACAGACAAACACATACACACATACAGACGGACAGTGGAATCTTAGTAATAGAGTCCCGTTTTCACCCTTTGGGTACGGAACCCTAAAAAAGCTGGTCAATAGCAAGTTCGATTCGAGCACTAAAGATTCCTCTAAGTTCTAAGAGTTATAATTAGATGTAAGCGTAATGTATGGTTACCTAGTTATTACTCTTTCTGTTGATGAGTTTCCAACTGCGGAAGCGACCCTGGCTGGGTCACCAGAATTTCACTTCAAGATTACTGTATTGTCATCAGACTTATGCCAGATTTCACGTCAATGTGATCAATTAGAAATGGGTCAAAATTCACTTGCAAGATTTGATTACATGCAGACACCGGGACTGAGCACTTCAATTGCGTTTACAAAAATAATTTGTACCAATCACACAAACGTTGGAATGTTGTATCTTACAAAAATTTATTATGATTAATTGATAAGTACATACCTGTACGTACAAATAAATGTCTACGCTGCGTCCAATATTGTAGCTTGTAACGTCTTTTACTTCCTTCCTTTGACTTCAATTAATTACGAATAAAATGAATAGATTATTTTTATTTTGAGACACCATGTTCTGTCAACCATTAGTTTATGACAATTCATATCATTGTTTTTTTTATTACCTGTCTAACCAGCCAGGTTTTTGACTCGCATGTTTTTTTTTAATTGTTCTGCAATTGAGAAAACCTATTTACTCGGCCTATTTTGTATTTAGCACTTGTCGGATTTCACGAATCATTGCCGTGGTATATGGCCGTGATTTGATGCAGAGGGTTAGGGTTCGATTCTCGTGTGAAGCATTAGTGCAAAATTAACTGGAAGCCTTTTTTATTTTTAACTTTCTGTGGTCGAGTACTTTTTTTTAATATATAAGGCAAAACGTGTTTTTAAGGCGGCAATATGACTGGGGGGCGCCACCATCTATGCCAAATTAATAAGCACGTGATCCTAATACTAGAGAACTTACTAGGCATGAAAGCTTTGCCAAGTTTAGGACTGGCAATGCCACCCGCTAAACCATTCAAATTGACGATGCCTCACTGCTACAAGGTTATAAAAAAAAAAAAACGAAACTATGTGTTAGTTTAAAAAAAAATCTTGGCTAGAATAAGTTTACCATCACAAGTGTACATTTTATTTTCAACTAATTGATGGTATAGACCATTTATCGTAAACAGTAAAATCTAACTAGGGTAAGCTTGTGGTTGTTTAAAAACCACTTAGGTAGTACTTTCTTTGGTTTGATTTGACAAGAAAAATATTGAATTTACCATAAAGTTTTCTAAATCTCATCGAGATAGTATTACTAAGTAAGTAAGTTATTAAAAACAATGTTTATAAAATTAAAAAAGAATCGTTCACGGCCTCGAGATTCGAACTTGGTCTCTAACTTTTCAGTCCTTTAAGTCACGACCACTGAGCCAGATTGGAGGTCACGTGACAGCTCGAAATAGCCGATTGGTTTTTACAACATGTTTTATTTGACACTAGCTACTCACACTATTGTAAAATGCATCGAAATTTACTGCATCATACTGCAATTTAGGTATGATAAATGCACTCTGTTTTGTAATTTGCGCAGACAATATATCCATAGCTAACTATCCTCAAAAAACCGCATTGAAATAAAGCCTGTGGACGAAATGCAGCTGCACGGAAGGTTTGTATGGAAGAGCAACCGCCTTAAATACGTAAATTTTATTTATTTATTTGACAACCAAGTGGCATATTTATTTATTATAATTATATTTTTATTATGACTATATAATTATAGTTTAACAATTTATTAACGAATTTGTTCAAATTAATAAATTGTTAAACTAGTGCGAAGATATTGTGTTAGATATAACACAACTAGCTGTTGCCTGCGACTCCGTCAGCTATGAATTCGCTTATCGTTATCCCGCGGGTACTATAGGTGTACCAGAATCTCATGGCAAATGGGGAAATAAAAAAATGTAGAGGGCAATACTGGGTAAATTGGACTAAACGGTATTGATACTGTGTAATTTTTAATCGACTTCAAAAAAGATGGTATGCGTATGAATAACTATCTTTTTATTTATAGTATTTATGTGGGAATGCAGGTGAATCTGTGGACGAATGATTGATGCGAGAGAGCTGATTGAATGACTGGAAGAGATTTCTGTTGGAGTGAATGGTGAGAGCGAGTGAGTTAGAGAGTGAGAGATACGATCGGGTGCCCTATGCGAACACAAGTCTTTTCTGTTGCCTAAAATCATATTTGAATTGCTTTACGTTCAGTTTTTTTTTCAATAAACTTTTTAAATTCTTTCGAAGTTTGTTTTCCTTCACACGATCCCACATTTTGGGGGCTCGTCCGGGATCGGAAGGAAAAATAAAAAAAATACTGAAGTCGACGGACTGGTGTGCTACGTGTGTGGTGTAACGAGGCGGTTACATTTGGTTAAAACGGTTGCTATTTACGACGGGCGGCCGAAATAACGACGAAGACGAGTTTTCTGCTGGTTCTGGAGCAAGACGGTAGCTTTTGAGCGGCAAAAAACAGCACATCGGCAAGATGCACACTGATAACTTCCACGAGGCATCGAGCGAAAGTGAAGGTGTAGACGGGGCACAGAAACTCAAGATAATAATGCCGACAAACACGACGACGACGACGACGACAACTGCTAGAAAGGCATCGAGATCACCATTAGCGTCACCAATACCTCCGGTGATGACGACAAACGACGTTAGAGAAGGTGGCAGCCTGCAGTATATTGACGATCTCATAAGAAAGTACAGCGCTCAAGATAAGACTTACAGTGTAACCAAATTTATCGACGACATCGACGAAAATGCGGTAATATTTGGGTGGACGCCCTTACAGCGGCTGATTGTTGCTAGGCGCAGCATGATCGGTACCGCAGCGCTTTGGTTAAGAGCGGAACGACCGTTTAAGTCGTGGGACGAGTTAAAATACGCGCTCAGTAAAGAATTCCCCGACACGGTAGATATCAAGGCGATACACGAGTTAATGGCGGCACGTAAGAAGAAAAAAAACGAAAGTTGCCTGGATTATTTGCTCACAATGCGCGAGTTGGGTAAACGCGGTAAAATGCCTGACTATGTGGCAATCCAGTATATTGTCGACGGGATAGAAGATCTCGAGACAAATAAGATTATGCTTTATGGTGTGACATCATACAATGACTTGAAGGAAAAGATTAAGATTTATGAAGTTATCAAAAGTAAGATGCGACCATATTCGCAAAACAATGATGTGAGAAGAAACAACCCCAAACCGGTTCACCATAGCTATAAGAAGAAGTGCTACAGCTGTGGGGAAGAAAGTCATGTGTCCAGTATGTGCCCGCATAAAGAAAAAGGTACAAAGTGTTTCCGATGTAACCAATTCGGGCACATATCTGCGCAATGTAAATCTCCAGCATCGGCGGCAGCATCGGGCAAATCAGTTGGCGAAAAACACAATGGCGGCGCAGGCGCTAGCGGAAGCGGTGCGGCGAAATCATTCACAGCGAACATGACGAGCGTGCAAACTGACATTCGTGCGAACGAAAAGAACGAGTTGCTGAACGGGAACGACGTGAACATGGCGGCGATGGCGGCGATAGACGTCAGATGTGACACTGACAGCACTGACACTGACAGTTCGTGTTTTCATCGCGACCGACGTGATAACATTGATAATGACAACAATATTATCGATCGGAAGCCGACGAAGAAGATTTTTCTGTTCGATCGATGTGTTATTGCGTTAGTAGATTCGGGTAGTGATGTCAATCTTGTGTCGGAAGATTGTTATGCGTTGTTAGGCGCGCCGAACTTCACAAAGTGCGAACTTTCTTTGACTGGACTCGGTGCATCGAAAGTGGTTTCTTCGGGGTACGTTACGACGAACATTTCTATCGACGGGCAGTGTTTTGAAAACGTAGTGCTACACATCGTGCCTAGAGACATTATGCCTTATTCTGTTATTTTAGGACAGGAATTGTTACAGACGGTGACTGTAATTTTGAATGGCAACCGTGTACAATTGTTGAAGCGTGATGGAAGCTGGCTTCGTAATTTCTCGTGCGATGTGTTTGTTTCTGATGTTTTAGGGTACGGGGTGGATCAAGTTGTGCAGCGGGAAGTGACACAGTTGGTGGAGTCCTATCAACCGAACAAGACGCGGGAGGCCCCAATTCAGTTGAAAATTGTGCTAAAAGATGACATCCCAGTTGCTCAGCGACCTCGACGGCTGGCTTTGGTGGAGCAGAAGGAAGTGGAACGGCAGGTGACTCAGTGGTTAAATGACGGGATTATCAGGGTAAGTTATTCTGAATATGCTAGTCCGCTGGTCCTTGTGAAGAAAAAAGATGGCAGCACCAGAATATGTGTGGATTATCGCCGGATAAATGAAAAAATGGTAAAAGACGAGTACCCATTGCCAATCATAGATGACCACATAGATAAGTTGTCAAATGCTAAAGTATTCAGCACCTTGGACTTGAAGAATGGTTACTTTCATTTAAGAGTACATGAAGATTCCATAAAATACACTGCTTTTGTAACCCATAATGGTCAATATGAGTTTTTGAAAGCACCATTTGGTCTCTCTGTCTGTCCAAAAGTGTTCACACGATTTATTAGTATAATATTCAGAGATTTAGTGGCAAAAGGGTATTTACTAATTTTTATTGACGATTTAATAATAATTTCAGACGACGAAGTACAAGGCGTGCAACGACTTAAAGAGGTACTAATGAGAGCTTCGGAGTATGGACTTGAAGTCAACTGGAGTAAGACGCAGCTCATTCAACGAAAAGTGGAATACCTTGGCTATATGGTAGAAGATGGAACAGTGAGGCCATCACCGGACAAGACCGATGCCGTGGTAAGGTTTCCCCAACCAGTAACTTTAAAGCAGCTCCATGGGTTCATTGGATTGACGTCATACTTCAGAAAGTTTGTACCTAACTATGCATTGATTGCTCGACCATTGACAGATTTGTTAAAGAAAAATGTATGCTTTGTGTTCGATGATTCTCATAAAGCAGCCTTCAATGAATTAAAGTCAAAACTAGGTTGTAGTCCTGTATTAAAGATTTACGACCCAGCCCTGCAAACAGAGTTGCACACTGATGCGTCAGTGTATGGGTATTCAGCTGTATTGTTGCAAAAGTGTGCTGAGGATGAACATCTGCATCCGGTTCATTATATGAGCCGCAAGACGAACGACGCGGAGAAAAAATACACTAGCTATGAGTTGGAGGCTCTGGCTATCATAGAGGGTGTAAAGAAATTTCGAACTTATTTATATGGAATAAAGTTTAAAATCGTTACAGATTGCAAGGCGTTCCAGATGACGTTGAAGAAAAAAGATTTATCTACCCGTGTCGCGAGATGGGTGTTACTTCTTCAAGAGTATGACTATGTAATCTCGCATAGGTCAGGATCACAAATGAGACATGTCGACGCATTAAGCCGAGCACCTTTCACTGGAATTGTGACAAGGGAGCTGCATGAGAGGCTGCGAGAAGCTCAAAAGTCTGACGAGGGACTGATGGCGATCCTGGAGATGCTTAAAGAACGCGACTACCATGATTATACCATTGAAGATGGACTACTGTACAAAGGTACATTACTTGTCATCCCGAAGGATATGGAAAACGATATTCTAAAACGAGTACATGCCGTAGGTCATTTTGGAAAGAAGAAAATGACAGAAATGATAAACAAAGAATATTTTATCAAGGATTTATCAAGAAAAATAGATGAGTTTATTGTGACCTGTGTGCCATGCCTACTGGCCACGAAGAAGGCAGGAAAGCCAGAAGGATTTCTTCATAGCATAGAGAAGAGCAATATTCCATTGTTTACTCTACACTTGGATCATATCGGACCGATGATGGAAACAAAGAAGCTTTATAATTACATACTGACTATAGTTGATGCATTTACTAAATTTGTGTGGCTTTTTCCAGTAAAGGGGACAACGGCTAGAGAGACAATTGATAAGTTGAGAATACATCAACAATGTTTTGGTAACCCATCCAGATTTATCACAGACAGGGGAGCGGCCTTCATAAGTAATGACTTCAAAGCGTATTGTGAAGAGGAAAATATAAATCATGTTTCTATAACGACTGGGGTACCAAGGGGTAATGGGCAAGTAGAAATTATTCATAGAACAATGATTTCGGTATTAACAAAGATTTGTATTTCAGATCAAAGTCTGTGGTACAGGCACGTGGCGAGGCTCCAGTTAGCGTTGAATAGCACGTATCAGCGCAGCATCGATACAACGCCGTTCGAGCTCATGGTTGGTACAAAGATGCGTACCAAGGATGATCTGAAAATATACGAGTTGTTACTGCAAGAGGATCGAGATTATTATGTGCAAACAAGAGAGAAGCTGAGAGAGTCGGCTAAGCAGCAAATATTGAAGGTTCAGGAAGAAAACCGACACACATACAATAAGGGGCGCAAGGAGAGTCAGCGCTACCAAGTCGGCGATCGCGTGGCAATCAAGAGGACGCAGTTTGGACCGTGCTTGAAACTGAAGCCTAGGTTTTTAGGGCCATATAAGGTAGTTGCAGTAAAGGGCAATGACCGATACGACGTTGAGAAGATACAGAGCTCATCGGAGGGACCTGGTAAAACTGCTTCTTCAGCTGACAACATGAAGCCCTGGCCCAACAGTTAGTACAAGCACATTCATGAGGTTCGTATCAAGCGAGTATTTGCGGTTGCCATGATAATTTATTGTCACTGTGTTATTTGTTTTTTTTCATGTGTTGAGTTTTCTAAACTTAAGGTTTTTCTAACTTTATGATTTGTTTATTTTTTTTGAGTGGGAAAAAAAAAACTTTGTTTAGAATAAGAGTGTCACGAATGTTTGTGTTATATTCAACCATAATGTTGTTTTGTTATTAGTTGATATAAACAAGTTGTTCTTATAGATGTGTATGTGCATCAATGCAATTGTTAAGTTGTGTTACTGTATTGTTGCTTTAATTTTAGTTTAAAGACTTTAGTTAGAGTTGTTGAGCCATAATGTCTGTGTCTACTCTAAAGCCCTACACATAACTGTATGGTGTATAGTGTTAAGCGTACCAAACTTAAGATTTTGTTTTGATGTTAAGATGTTATGTTTAGAGTTAGGTATGCCTGAGGACAGTCATGTGTGTAGGATGGCCGAATGTGGGAATGCAGGTGAATCTGTGGACGAATGATTGATGCGAGAGAGCTGATTGAATGACTGGAAGAGATTTCTGTTGGAGTGAATGGTGAGAGCGAGTGAGTTAGAGAGTGAGAGATACGATCGGGTGCCCTATGCGAACACAAGTCTTTTCTGTTGCCTAAAATCATATTTGAATTGCTTTACGTTCAGTTTTTTTTTCAATAAACTTTTTAAATTCTTTCGAAGTTTGTTTTCCTTCACACGATCCCACATTTATATATTCTTTAATTAATACAATCGTTACATAATGAAGCCCTTAAGTCGAGTTCCAGCAATTGGGTTAGGGTAATTATGAAATGGTTGTATATTGCTGGGGTAAGGTACCTATTGTGTTAGATTATTGCTCACAAATAAAATAATAAACACACCATTCTTTCTCACAAATTTATATATAATGACTTTAAAAAATAACTTGAAAAATAGCAAACATATTATACAAACAAAAAAATAAAAAATATATATTTAGTCCGAACTAGAAAATGACTAGAAACTCCACTTCCATTTCTTGTTCTTCGTTTGAGGAAGAAGATGACGACGATGAGGTTGTATTTATAATAAACCGTTGTTGTTGAATTTCTGTTAATAGGTCTTGCTCAGTGTAATCCTTTTCAATTTTTTCTACGTGTTTACAACATCTTCGCCATTCTTCTGCACCAATTTGTGAAAAGGCTTCTTCAGTCAAGGACTTGATGTCACTTGCAGGCCTATTGACATTTTTAGATGCAACTTTTTGCTTCATAATACCCCAAATCATCTCTATGGGGTTCAAAGTACAGTGATAAGGAGGAAGTCTTAGAACCTCATGACCATGAGACTTTAAAATCTCATCGATTTCATATTTTCGTGCAGGTTTGTGTAGTTGCACTGCTTCCAGCAATTTACATTTCCTCCAATTTTCTTGAAACGGGATGTCATTTTCGCAAAGCCACTTTTTGATATCAGCTACACGGTTAGCCTGTGTTGGTGCCTTGTTAATTTGCACAGAATGATAGCTTGCATTATCCATTACAACCAAGGAAGGTTTTTGCAGGTTCGGTATCAGTTTTTCTGTGATCCATTTTGTGAAGTTTTCTTTGTTCATGTCGTGATGATAATCGGCTGACATGCTTTTTGACCTATTTATCAGGCAACAATTTGGAACAAATCCATTTTCCCCACCAGCGTGTACAATGATCCATCTAGCTCCGGAAGAAATACTTTTGGACGGGCCCGCAACATCTTGACTTCGCCAGCATTTGTCAACGGAATAGGAACCGTGTATATACGTTTCGTCCAAGTAAACAACGTCCAGTCTATTTTCTGGATTCTCACGATTTATTTTCATACGTTCTAAATATTTAAAACGTTGTAATTGAATGTCCTGCTGCTCCATCAAAATGGTTCTTTTTGACTGACACTTCACAAACTGAAATCCGATTTTTTTCAGTAAAAGTCTGTAAAAATGATAAAGTAAAATTAATTTTTACCATAACATAACATGTATTTTTAAAAAGTTCATAAGTTCATATCAAAATCTTGACTACTCACCTCAATGATTCTTTTCCCCCATTGAATCCAATGTCCGATTTAAGGGTATCCAACAATTTGGAAACTGTCGGTATCTCTTTACGCACTGTATAAAATTCTTTAATCTTGTTTCTTATCACCTCTAGATCGAAGCTGTCAAGGTCGATTTTTTTCTTTCCACCTTTCCTCTTTTTGCCAGGCGTACTAAACACACCCGAATTCAATCTACCTTCAGCTATTATTCGCCGGATAGTGGTGTTGGAGACTCCTGTAAATGAACTTTTTTTAATATCTTAACATTCAAAATGAACTACAAGTATCAACCTGATCGATTCCTACTAACCAGTTAAATTTTCCACTCGCTTAATAATCGAAGATTGCGTTAGGGATCCTTCACTTTCTTCACAAATTTGGTTGTAAACATTGAACACAATGTTTCGCGATTGTGCACGGAGAGGTTTCTTCGACATTTTCACGATAATAACACTGAAATTTTATTAAAACAGTCGAGCAGCAAGTCGTTTTGACAATGAACGTACTGATATTAGACAGTGACAGTTTGACATTGCCATATCAAAAACTTTTATTTTTATTTTTTTTCTATGCCATGAGATTCTGGTAGACATATATGCAATATTCCGGGATAAAAACTATGCTATGTTCTTTCCCGGTACTGTAACTAACACTATACCAAATTTCAATAAAATCGGTGCAGCCGTTTTGCCATGAAAGAGCAACAAACATTCAAACATCCAAACTTACAAACTTTTGCTTTTATAATGTTTAATATTTTTAGTGAAACTTAAATTCAATAAGCTAATCTTGAGTACTTCTTCAGTCTCATTTTCTTCCGTTTGTTGATACATATTTTCGGAATTAAATAAATTTTGCATTTCTCCGGTTGGTTCAAAATGTAGGTATGCACCCGCCGCGGTTTCGAACACACTTCTGACTCATAAATATAGTTTTATTTTATCATCTTAGTCCTCTAGGTTGGCAACGCATCTGCAATCCCTCCGGGGTTGCGGGTGTCTATGGGCAGTGGTGATCACTTACCATCAGGTGATCCACTTGCTCGTTTGCCTTCCTGTTCATATAAAAAAAAACACAAATTCAACATAATAAGTAGAGATGTCACGAATATTCGGCTACTATTCGGTATTCGGCCTATTCGGCCTGTTCGGCCCATTTTTTGGTATTCGGTATTCGGCCGAATAATACGTACTATTCGGCCGAATACCGAATACTGAATTATGAAAAAAAGACACGTCATATTACTCAAGATTATATGTGTGCATTACCAAATTACAATACTTTAGTAAGTAAAATTGATTAGTGTTAAGTTGTGATGGATAAAAACAAGCTTTTTAGCATTTGTTGACAGCAAACGATTATGCTTTTCGTCGCATACACGACTCCCAGGAGAAGAAAGATAAACTTTAGCAAATTTCGAGAGAATTGGGTATTGTTTTTTCGTTTGCTGACCACCACTTGTAAGGATCAGCCTATAGACAAGCACGTATTTTGTGCCGAATATTCGGCGCTTCGGCCGACAGCGTTGCCGAATTTACAATGATTAGGGATGATGAATGAGATGATTAACACAGCATCAAAAAAATAGGTACATCATGTTACGGCCTCTCTACAAGATGGGCCAGCAAATGGACCTCTGAGGAATGCGATTAAAAGTTAGAGTTGTAATATTTGAAACCGGCTAAAGGCAAGAGCTCAGGGAGCGGGTACTGGTTGGCCCAGAGTAGGCGAGCGACCATGAATTTAGGTAGTGGACGCCAAGTGCTCACCCTCCAAAACTGCAAGGTGGTTTGAGTAAAACTACTTGTTTATCGTTAATTAAAGGCACATGTTTATTACTCCCAGAGTACACAGGTATAAATCACACTTAAAAGCAAAGAAAAACATAGGGACAATATAGTGTCCCTCGTATAAATCTTATCAAATAAAAGTCTGAGCTCAGCTTTAAGGTTCTAATACTAGGGGTAAACAAGTTAACACATCATACGCTGTTTAGGGCATAGAGTCCCTCGGACAACGGAGTAAATAAAACTAACACGAACACCCTCTCAGATGGGTGGCATTACACCATCGGGAGCACACAAGGTGACACCTTAATTAGGAAAAGATCACATCACGGGGTACTTGACCCTATTTAACTACTTTATTTAAATTATTTTTACACTACTCATTTTTAAGGCGAATACATAACCGATAAGATTTCCGAACAGTGAAACCGCCACTCCAACCGGAAATAAAGGAAAGATCCAACCTGTTACGGTAGTATAGTACCTACTACTCCGAAGGTGGTTAGATGAGCAGGCGGAGCGCTGGGAGGGAGACCCGGGGCAGCCGGATACTCAGGTACACGTCGATGAGGATAGCCGGACCATGAAGAAGATTTGGAGCCGAGCCAGGCGACACTTAAGTAGTTTTGTAGCCGTGCCGGGCGACACTTAAGTAGTTTTGTAGCCGTGCCGGGCGACCCTATGAACAATAGTTATTCACAGCATTAGTTATCAAACATGAAATCCCGGTCTGTGGTCCGTCCCACATGAAAAGAAGGAATAAGAAGACACTTACCACTATAAGTGGGTAAATTATAAAGAAATCAACGTTCTCCGCATCATAACATCAAGGCACAAGAGGATTCCGGACTGTAGCCAGCACCAATCACAGCTGAAAAGAAGATTGAAACGAATTATAAATGTATTCTTTTGAATATGGAACGAGTGGTTACGACGCGACGCAAATCGTATAGTGAACGGCTTTGCTTACCTCCCGCGACGAAATACTACGAAGATAACACCATTCTCACGTCCACAGAACAGATTGGCAGCGCCATCACGCCATTTCAGACACAAATCAGACCGATCAGCTTAAGAAATTAACCACACCGCATGCAGACATAAAAATGGCTGCGGGCGTCGGAAACAGTGTTGCCAACAAGGTGAATCTAAAACTTGCTAAACTGATGTTAAAATTTTGCCAAAATTATGCTAATTGCTTTATAATATTGCCAGAAAATAAGCTAGCTAACATTTTTCAATGTCAAATAAAACGTCATTTAATTTTAAATGTTTATTAATCAACAAAATTTTGATTTATTCTACGTTTTAATCGACTATGCTACTAAATAAAATGTTAATATCTTCGGCTTCATCGGCAGGCTCGGCAGCTGATGTGCATGTAGACGTGGTCGACGTGGAAGCCTTATTCTCAAGACTATAACTCTCCTTGGTACCTATAGAGCGCAGTACGTTATCCGGAACTGTGTAAGAATAGCAGCATTTCCCTGCCCTCCGTAGGCCGAATCTGACGTATAGAATGGCATTTAAAGTTTTTATCGACAAACGGTTGCGAAGTTTAGTTTTGACTATATTCATTTGGCTGAAAACGCGTTCAATTTCTGCGTTGGAATGAGGTAGTGATAATAATGATATTGCTAACTGAGATAAATCTGCAAAGGGGTTATTACCAGCTGCATCTTTGTAATCAATTACTTCATTCCAGAATTCTACAGTGGAAGATGTGCGTTCTCATTTAATGTGCACTATGTTTCTCCATTGAGACATGAGCCTATCCATTGTAGCTGCATCCACTCGGAATTCTTGGGCAATATCGCTTAGAGAAGGCTTGACTGCTTTTAAAGTTTCTTCTACTGAAAATAAAGATACTTTCTCAAGTATATTAAAATTAATTGGTAATCTAGAACGCAGCTCTGATACAAGTTTCAGTGTGAAATTCAGGCAACGTTGACGTAAATTATTTTCCACTTCAGGTTGAAGGTTGTATTCCCGTAATTTTGTTTCAAAAGCATATCCCATGTACGGTTTCGGATCCAAATAACTTTCTATATTTTGTGTAAAAATATCGACTCTCGCAGTTGGGTTCAAAATACGCCGACTTGTAGATTGAACTAAGGCACACAAATCTTTGTAAAGTTTTGTTGGGTCAATATTGTTGCTTTCAAATAGCTTGTTCACAGTTTGGACTTCCTCCAAAATAGGTTTTAAATACAATAAATACAAATGATTCACAGGATCATTGTACATGGAGTATAGTGTTTCTGCCATATAGCAGTGGTTATCGCGCCTAGCAACTTCAAACAGGAGTTTTAATTCCACCCATTGCTCCAGAATACGGTTGACTGCTGGTTCAATTGATATCCATCGGGTGTTGCACATCTGTGGAATTAACAATGGTTCGGAGCCACAGTTAATTGTTTGGTAGATATTTTTGTAATATAGTCGACGGTTCGAAGAATGACTAAACCAATTGTAGGTTTCTCTTATTAGAAATTCAACATTCCGTGGTAGAGTTTCTTCCGAAGCATGCGATAAAGCCAACTGTAATGAATGGCACACGCAGCGAACTAATACCAAATTATCATTACCAGTTTCATTTTTTAATAGGGCATGTACTCCGTTGTTAGTGCCTGTCATCACCGTAGCATTGTCTGTGCCAATACCGATCATTTTTTTTATTTCAATATTCAAAACTAACAATAATCCTTTAATACCGTTGACTATGCTGTTTGCAGTGCCATCTTCAATCTCGACCAACCCCAAAAATGTGGATATTATTGTTTTTAAAGATCGGCTGAAATATCTGATCGATACTCCCAACATTTTGCTTACAGAAATATCCGTGGACTCATCGAGCAAGAGACTGTACTCTTGGTCTCCCAAATCTGACACAATTTCTTCAATAAAATGAGGCGCCAAAACATTTTTTATAATATTTGTGCATTTTGTACGATGGACTCGTAAGGCTCCACTTTTGCTATCACCGAATCGGTGTTTACATAAGTCTGATAAATGATCGACAGCCATAATCGAACAATGCGCGCACACAAACATCGCTAGTGAAGATTCTGCTCTCTGTGTATTTAGATCTTTTTTAACTTTGGGAAAATTAATTGTTCTTTGACTTTTTACTGGTTCTATAGCTTTCTTATGCTTTATTGACAAAATATGTAACTTTAAACAATGGACTTTTGCAATCATCTCGCACTTGCAGTACTTACAATAGGCCTTCGTCGTATCATCTTCGACAGGCTGTAACCAATCCTTGAAATCCAGCATTTGCTCCCATTCAGACCGGTAATGCTGACTGTATTTAGGCGGCATATTAACGACTATCAAGCAATTAATTAATAATGCACGTAAAACTTTTAAACTTTCTTTCATTTACAGTGACAGTAAATACGTGAATACGCGGTAATCGCGGTATAGTACTTACAATCTATCTCGCTTCTTTCGTAAATGAAGGAGGGAGTGAAAGAATGCTGTTTGTCTATGGTATATTGAATTAGATTTGTTGGGGAATCCCCGAAACACGCTTGAGAGCGTTTGACGTAAAGGTTACCCTTGCCGTTAAGTTGGCACCATCATCAAATATCAGACAGTGATGCCCTATCCAACTATAAAGAAGTACATCAACAATAAAAAACAAATGATAATTACAGTATATTTTATATATATTTTTGAAGTATTTGGACTTAAAAAAGGAAAGTGAACTTGTTATTCATAATTATTATATATGCCAAAAAATATGCTATTTGCTAAATAACTTATAAAAATGCTAAACAACATAAAAATATGCCAAATCTAGCATAAAATTTGCTAAATTGGCAACGCTGCTTCTCGGTGGTGAACAGCAGGATTCATCCGCGCATTTTATAACCTGTAAGAAATATTGCGATTCACGGACGTGAACGCTATACCACGCCAGATTTGGTTCTGCTGGACCCTGCAAGCTATCTTCGGGCTGTCTATACTCCGCCGAAACGTCGTAATTATCAATTTTCATTTCTCTCCACACTTCTGCAAGTGTTTCCCCAGCGTGCTGAAAATTGCGTTTTTCCAAATCATAGTAGTAGTCATTCCTTTGACGTCGAGATGAGAACCAAAATGTTCATGAGGCAGAATGACGCCTGCCAGTCGTTTGCTGAGGGGAGCCATCCGACGCTCAACTCTATTGTATGCGCTCCGCCCAGGAGCATTAGTCGCTATAAACAGGTTGTATTTTTTAAAGTGTTCAATCGCAAAGTTCTTGACTTTGCGATAACGCGGGTTTTCGTCCGGCCCACCATCTACAAAGATGACGATCACTGGCTTCACGGTGTTCGATTCTGTCATCATTAAAGGTTTGAAAGACGGTATTGATAAAAGTGATTGGAAATCATAAGCATGGGTGTTCGCTGTGGAGGATGTGCGTTTCCGCTCCTCATGGATATGTGTGTCGGCCCGCTGTACCCAACAGCTTCTTCCTCTAAAGCCGGGTACTCATTAGCGAGCCGTAACCGAACATGCGTGACACAGTAACTAAGTTCTAGTGTGTACGCGGGCTACAGTTCACGCTCACGACGTCGCCGGAACGCTTTCACCGAGCGTACTCATTTTGCGAGCTGTAACTATAACCAAACTGATACAGTACGAGGTTATAGTGTGTACGCGGGCTACAGATCAGGCTCACGACGTCGCCGGAACGCTTTCACCGAGCGTACTCATTTTGCGAGCTGTAACTGTAACCAAACAGATACAGTAACGAGGTTCTAGTGTGTACGAGAAGGCCACTGACAAGCCGGATCTCGCAGTGTTGGTTTGGAACTCCACGATGTCGGACGAAGTGTCTCTCGCTTGTGCAGCATACATACTTATAGATGCCTTACACGATGATCATAAACGGCCCCGAAGATGGTGGATTCATGAAATGTATCGGGAAAGAAGTGATCTAGTTAACATGTTGAAAAACTAGTTATACATAGGAACAAATCAAGGTAATTAATAATTATTTAATGAAATTAATTAAACATAGTCTTCGAAGTTCATGTCTGACGAATACTGGCTACTGTTGCTCTGTGGGGAGTATGGCGTGTTTTGAGAAGAAGAAGAAGAGCCTGCTGTGTTTAAGTCTGAAGGGCCTGCTGTGTTTAAGTCCACATAAGGAGTTTCCTTTGTGTTAGCAATGGAAGAATTTGAATGGCGTGGAGATTGTTGGTTTTGTGTAGTGTAACCATAATTTTGCATAGAATTGAAATAACCTTGATCAGCACGCATAATGATCTGAAATATTTCGTGTTGAATTGCGTTTTTTGTGTCTCTTGAGTAGTTTTTCATTTTTTCTTGTATGAAATCGAAGAAAGACTTTAGTTCTAAATCCTGTTGTGGTTTATTTGCCGTATTTTTCAAGATGCCAAAAGCCACTAAGTATTATTGGGCTTAGATGTTAACGGGTTACTTTCTGTATCACACAGTTGATACACGTTATTGAATTCTAGTCTAATTTGCGATATTTTGGCTGCCATTAATCTCCTCCTGGTTCTGTCCGAATAAGTGTGATTATTTTGCAACGGTACCCGGTCGTCGCTTCTCTCTGCCTCCATCGCGCTCCTTGGTAAAATGGAACCAATTGCTGATTACAGTATTGATCTCGGCAATCGGCATCAGTTACCAACTCCGAAATCTTGTGACGACGCGCAGCATCTAAGAAAAAAACCCATATTATTTAAATGTTATAATTACAGTTGCAAGTAATTCATGAAGTGTTTGAACTATTGAAGTCATTTAAGAATCTGTCAGCACAGAGGCCGAAACTTTTGAACAGGAACTTAAGGGCCTTATTTATTATACTTTTATGTTTTTGTTGAGATTTTTTAAATATCATGTTTGATATGGAAGATTTTTCCTAAGTCACATTTGACATTTATCATTTTCATACAAATTCTAACCTGAAAGACCAAATTATACACAGTGACTTCAAATTGGTAAAATACAAAATTGTATTTTCTGGATCTACTGATTGTAATCAGCTTTTATCATGGGAATGGGACTAATATGGAAATCGGTTGAAGGGAACGACGGCTGTCAAATAGGACTTGGAAATAATAATAATACCTAATATGGGACACTTGACACCAATTGATCTAATCCCAAACTAGGCAAAGCCTGTACTATGGCTACTAGACAATGGATAAACATATAGAAAGGACTTCACATAGACCTTTAAAATGATTAATGCAGGTTTCTTATAAACAGTTTAAAGAGTTTTACATACATACATATTATATAAAGGTTGTCTAGATCAAAATAAAACAAAATATTCAATGTATCATAGGATTACATTATAACTTTACTTACAATAACTTTGACTATGTTGAGATTTTTTAAGGCAGTCTTGTTATTTTTTCCTGTCCAGTTGCATATTATAGTTCATTTATTTTAGGATGAGAAAAAAAAGAAGCAGTGGTTGTCAACTCTAATATACGCTGATAAAATTAATTAGAATCTATGTACTCAATATATTGTATCTGTGCATGTGTCATTAATATTTTATTGTTGGACGATACATAGGGTTTGGATATTAAGTATATATCAAAATTTAATTATAAAAATATTTAAATACGTATATAGTCGTTTATAACTATACATGAAAGTCGAATAAAACAACAGCCCTGTCATATTTATTATATTTATTCATCATCTGTTTCTAGACTGCTCGAATCACCGGCCGTGTTTATAATCAAGTTTTCAGCAGTGTCTTCGATTATAAAATCAAGTCTCATCATCTTTTGCTCTTCTTTTACCACATGGTCTATACATGCTTTCCAGCTATCGGCGGTAATGCGGGCAAACGCTCCAGGCACAAAAATTTTTATTGTTGCCATTTTAAATAATTATTTTTGGTACCCGTTCATTTGTGCCCAAATAAGTTTTATCGGGTTGAGTTCACAATGATAGGTGGTAATCGTAAAATAGTATACCCCATTTCTTTCGCCATTTCGTCTATAACATATTGCTGATACAAATGTTTGTGTAGTTTCACCTTTGTTAGTAATGAACCCCTTACTTCTTTATCCTCGAAGGAAATGTTTTTTTCTCGCAACCATGCTTGGATATCTGCTTTCCTGGTACCACTTGTCGGGATTTTGTCTTGTCTCCGTGAGTGATAGGCGGCATTATCCATTACTATAATGGCATCTTTCTCCAGTTTATTCTTCAGTCCGGTGAACCATTTTTCAAAATTATGGGCATCCATCTCTGAATGGTAATCTCCGTCCCCTTTTTTGGCTTCGAAGATTAAATCTCCACCATCCACAAACCCATCACTTGATCCTGAAAATAAAAGAAATGAACATTTGTGGGAAACATTATGCTAAAGCATAATAAATAAATATTTCTACATACTTAAACTCAAATTCAATTCAAATTCAAATTATTTATTAAAATAATCAATTGTACAAATAAATTACGCGCCTGCGCTTACAACGAAAGTATATTATAAACTGTGCGTAGAGTATTTAAATTAAATGCCTAAACTAGGATACGAAAGTACCCTGTACCTTAGGCAAAAGATAGGGTCTATGATTAAATATTAATTGATACAGGGAGTATTATTTTGTGTACAAAGTTAGAAATCAGCATTTTTATAACATATTAAACTAAGGATTACCTAATGATAAATAGTTAATTGTTGATTTAACATACCCCACTTCGATAGCTCATGTACTGTATTTTTATATACTCCCAAATGTTAGTCCAAGCATGTCAGACCCCGATATAAAACAATCCAAATACCTTGGGAGGCACCGCCAGCCCGCGTGCTCCGCGTGGTGATGTTGATGCCGCCGCCGCCGAAGTAGAAAACAAGCACCAGTACACTACTTGTCATTAGGGATGCAACATCGTTCATGAAAAACATCGATGTCGAAATATCGATGTTTTTAAAAGTCAAACATCGATGTCGAAAATATCGATGTTTATGAACGATATATCGGTGTTTTTTAAAATACTTACAGGATTGACAAAATGGCCTTGAAATACAGAGAAAAAGCGTTTTCCTATCTGATTGATATAGTTAGACTGATTACTGATAAACAAATTACTTACCTACCTACTTTAAATAATACAGATATAATTTACTAGGATATGAAGAGTGGAAGAACTATGAAATAAACAAAATCAAAGACACGAAGAAAAATTTATTATACTTAAGAGGAATTTAACAAAACAACAACCTATTTCTTTTTCAATATAGAATTCAAAAATAATAATTTTGATAATCTACTGCCAAGCAATCGGTTTCTTTCTCGAGTAATAACAGCTCCAGCTTCAGAAAATAACCGCTCACTGGGGACTGAAGTTGCTACTATTGGCAAATGTTTCATAGCCAGTTTATATAAATATGGAAATAAAGTTTTCATATCGTCCCAGATTTCTATCGGATCTCCTTTTATTGGGGTAACAGGTGAAGATACAAACATGTGAATTTCTGATTCCACTTTCCTTGTGTCCGTGGTTTTATTTTTCATGTTATCGTGTGACAATTGTTTGTTGTAACTCCATATATCAAATTCACGTTCTGTCTTTTCTTCTTTTTCTGATTCGTCAGAAGACTCTGTGGGTAGGGATACCAGATGACAGGAATTTTCCTGACATGTCCGGAATTGTAGCTCTCTGTCAGGGAAACAGGGATATGTAATTGTCAGGAATTTTCAATAAAAGAAAAATATGTAATATTAAAATATTTTTTAATCGGTTTAGTCACAAAATAATAATAAAATTACGAAATCTAAAAAATTAAATTGTTTTATTCATCTGGTCTGGCTCATACTTCTTACTGCCGGATATTGCTTTCAGCAACTGCTCGTCTTTCATAACAATTTTATGAAAGTCTTCGCATGATGTTGTCTTCAGATTGAATTGTGTCAACAATAGAGCTTTGACAGAAGCTATGGACAGTCTATTCCTCTCTTTCGTCCATTGCGCACCCATTAGAGAGAATACACGCTCAACGTTCGCATTCTGTGCTTGAATTGCAAAGACAAAACAGCAAATTTTGTTTAGTTCTGTCAATCTCTCACAACTTACGGATTTTAAAATTATTTCCCATTGTTTAACAGGAACTATTTCAAAAAGTCATTGCTTTGCTGCTTTACAAAAGAATTTAATGCAGTAATTTCATCAAAAAGTTTAACGTCATCTAAACACACTCCGTATTGAAATGTTTAATATTTGTTGGTAATATCAAAGAGAGAAATTAAAACGGTTATTTATTCCAATCCACTTTATTTTTGAGCGGACCGAACAGATTGTTATCACACAACACTTATTTCTAAATGTAAAATACGCTTTTCAAGTAACAGGTGGTTTCCTTATTCTAACCGTACCCACTTTCTTTGGAAGTAAGTTACTTAGCTTAAGTGAAGTCACACAATTGGCGAAGTGGGTAGTTCAAGTAGTTATCTTAGGCTACTCTAGGGTATCCTAAGTACCAGTATACAACACAGGGTATGGTTAAGCGTGGTTTGGCTGATCAACGTTCGTTTTATGATTAATTGTATAGAATATCTTAGCTGCAGCCCGGTCGGGCAAATCCGCGGGCAACCGAAGCGGGATCGGCTCGGGTAGGTCGGCCGAAGCAGCCGGGACTAAACCGCCGGTGACACAACCGGAATCAAACGCCGTGATCGAACGGCCGTGATCAAACGCCGTGATCGAACGGCCGTGATCAAACGCCGTGATCAAACGCCTCCTGGAATACACCGGGGCATTGGGTTGTAGCAAGCGGTTATGCAGGCGAGCATAGTGACTCTAAATTCCACTTCCGTTGTGCAAAAGCAAAGGTGGGTAGGCTTAGAAAGTTGAAAAGTGGTAAGTGGAATGGCTCTAGATGGTCCAGCAGCGCGCTACACACAAGGGACTTCGTCCCGGGTATCTTCCAGAAGCATTCCGCTCGGGGCGGAGTAAGAAATTTAGTGAATAGTTTTAATGAAGTTATTATTGAGAAGGTAAAAGTAAATAAGTAGGTAGGTTACGGTTACGGTTACCCAGACAACAGCACGACCAGAGCAACCTTACAAACTAAAACTTAAAATTAACAGAGTGGAATTCGGAGAATTTGCAGTAAACCATTGGATACACGTTAACGCTAATGACTTAAATTTAGATCGAGGTATCGTCCAGGTATCTGAGTCACTACCCGCTCAGTATCGGAACGTGTAGGCTTTAGGTAGATGTCACGAACCGCATCAGTGAAAAAAAAGGCTTATTTAGACCTAAGACGTAACCTGAAAAGAAAACCGAAACGTGACAAGGAGGAGAAAAAAAAAGAAAGAAAAGATTTCCAACTATTCCCCAGTCAGTTGTACCGTTCCAGGTGTAACTGTACCTTTGACGGAGTCTGAACAGGGAAAGAGTTTGGAAGTGATGTAGAAGAGTAGAGTTGCGTCCCATCTCGCAGCTATTGTAGAGTCACCACCCGCTCTAGGAAAGGAAAGTGTAGGCTTCCTTAAGGTGTCACGATCCGCACCGGTGTAGGCTTATTCTAGCTGGATGGGGTCCAGGTAGAAGAAATAAGCTAGAAGGAAGTTCTAGAAGTAAAAAAAAACGTGCCCGCAAATTTCGCGAGTTCCAAACTCGTACAATCTATCCATTCAGAAATCATTCCATGTGTAAGCCAACTCCCAGGACAGTTCTTATCGATCCATTAAAATTCCTTACGGTCCGGGGGTTTTTTAAAGGAATTATTATGGTATTAGTTGTGAAGTAAAATAGTAAAAGCATATGTATTTGTCGTTAAGTCGCATTGGGTGAGACTGGCTTAAAATCTTTAACATGCCATCTTCCCAGCTGCTTTCCATTGTCATCTTCCAATTCTTCCAAGCGATGGGTCGCTCTTCCGCGTTAGAATGTGACATTGTATTAATTGTGTGTACCGGAAAATAATCAATATAGTGACAACGAATGGCGTGCTCACAGGTTATGGTTGTTAATGAATACTCGTTGTATGATAATGATAGTCAATTGTATGTGGAAAGAAATTTGAATTAAAAAATAAATTCAAAAAAAAAATTTCAAAAAAAAAAAAAATTCTAAATAGGTAAAAAAAAACCGGAAGGGTCAAAAAAAAACCCAAGAGGACCAGATGTTCGGCCTCGTATGCAAGATATGACCGGTATATCCCGCCCTCCACACCGAAACACAACAATGTATGTAATGCTGCTTAGCGGTGGGATTAGCAGGCGAGACGGTGGTAGCGATCCGGACGGACCGTGCATAAAGGTCCTACCACCCGCAAGGATAAGAACGTAGTAGCGCAGCGTTAATTAGGCGATAGGTAAGTTAAGGTAATATTCGAAAAAACCGGAGATCAGCCAATTACAAATGTACCTAATACACAGTACAATAAAACGAGTAATAACAGTAAAAACTGTCCAAACAGTAAAAAAAACAGTAAAAAACAGTAAAAACAGTAAACAGTAGTACTGTTAAAGTATAACAGTAACAGTTAAAAAAAAACAGTGAAAAAAACTGTAAAAAAAAACAGTAAAAACAGTAAAAAACAGTAAACCGTAGTACTGTTAAAGTATAACAGTGTCAGTGCTAACAAAAAAAAAAAAAAAACTCCCTAAAACATAACCATTACAGTATCCATTTATAAACTGCATAGAAGAAACAACTTTTTCGTAGTCAACATCAACATTTTTTAGTATCATCATCCAGTCAAAAATCTTAGGCCGTGGTCGCTTTCACCCGCCGCACGCGGCCGACAGCGGCCCGCCGCCCGCGGCGTCTGAATGGTGTGTTCGGGAATGCTCGGGAGTGGTCGTTTTCGCCCGCCGCGTGCGGCGTAACGCACGCGGCGGGCGAAAACGACCACTCCCGAGCATTCCCGAACACACCATTCAGACGCCGCGGGCGGCGGGCCGCTGTCGGCCGCGTGCGGCGGGTGAAAGCGACCACGGCCTTAAATTCATCTAACGGTTGCAACCATTTATCTAAATAGTCAATGCAAGTATTGTAGGCGTCTTTCACGTCTTTGATAAATGTCTCTTTGGCATCTTGAGTCCAATTCGACATCAATTCTCGCACTTTTAAGGGAACAAATGTAGCCCCTGCTCTTGCTTTCAACGTTTCACGGGTCAAATTTAATATTTGTACAATATCCATAACGGAGTTATTTTCCCTTTCTATTTTTGCAATTTGTGACTGGAAGACCGACATAAGAGAATGCACAAAAAATAAATAACTTTCTGCCAGTTCATTTTCGAAAAAAGTTTTTATTATTGTTGGTACTTGCGGAGTTGTTAAAAAGTATTCTTTTAGAGGCAAATACATTTTTAAAATCCTTTCAACCGCTGGAAAAAGGCTCAGCCACCTCGTTTTACTGTGATACAGCAATTTCGTGTAATGTATGTCAATATACTCACAAATGGATTTTAACGCCTCAGTGCGCACGGTATATACCGAGAAGAAATTAAAGAGCTTCATCACCAGAGACTCGATATCAATTTTTAGTACATCTGTACCGTGTTGAACACAATTATGTAAAATGTGCGCTGGGCAACCAATACCTACAATTTCCTTATTTAGTTTATTTTTCAGATTTGTCAAAACATTTCTTCCTGCTTGCCTGTTGATTCCTCCAAAATTTACATTGGCATTATCCGCTGTTAGTGAGATACATTTTTCAGTTAAGTCGTATTTTTGTAAGGTCTTCATAATAATGTCAGATATAGTTTCCGCTGTCTCGTTTGGCGTATTAACGACATCCAATAACTTAGATTGTATCCCTCCTTGACAATCGAAAAACTGGATTAGAATTGGAAATATTTTCTCCGAGCCATGATTGCTCGCATCTGTTGATACCCCAATATATGTTATATTTTGTAATATGGACTTAATATTTTGAATTATCCATGGAGCTATCGCACCATTTATGATGGCTTCTGTTTTAGTCCTTTGGCAGGTAATATCTTTGGCAGTATTGGAATCAGGAAAGATTACCTTCATCAAACGCCCAGTGCAGTCCATGGAGTTGTAAGACTGGTGATGTTTAACGGTGTGAAACGCAAGTGTAGCTTCGGCTGCTGATTCCTTTGTTTTGCTTTGAGACGACGCCGACTGGAAAATAGTATCTATTTTGCGGGTTTTACTCACCGTCAACAGTTGATTCTTATGTTTGTTGCTTTTAATGTGAGTGTCGATATCAAACGCACCTTTGTATTTTATGGAAATGTAACAATCGCACACTGTACAGTATACTTCAGTCGATTCTCTTCCTTGTTTCATTAAAGGATACCTTTGTCGTAAAATATCTGTGAATGTACATTGACGTTTACTACTCGAAGCCATGGTGTACTTTTCAATTATCTACTCAAACTCAGTGCCTTTTCGTTATAAAGTAAATATCTACGCTCAAACCTACGAATGATTCTTAGCGAATAGCGAGTAAATCACGCACGTGTACGTGAAGCACAGACTGCAAGCGCACTGCGCAATCCGCTGAGTGAGACTCCCGCCCGCTGCCACCCGCCCGCGCGCGCGCCTTCCCTCGCCCGCGCCTCGCCGCGCCATCCCTCGCTCCCGCTACGCCCCTACCGCACCTATGCTTAAGTAATCGAACAGAACAGAGGAAAAAAAATATTCTAAAGAGCGGGTATTTACCTACATTTACCCACTCACTAGAAGTCAGGAAATTTATTGCAAAATCAGGGATTTTTTCAGGAAAATTTTTTTTTGGGCTTGGTAACCCTATCTGTGGGTAAATTCATAGTTTGCATATTTTTTATATAGGTGTTCACATAATTCAAGACTTTAGCTTTTGCCATTGCATCTTTAAAATGAATGAGTTTAAAGCGCGGATCCAGTGCAGTTGCTAAAGCCAAAGACGAGCAGTGTTCTAGCTTATCAAATCGCTTAATCACCTCCTTCTGAATTTCTGTCTTTAAAGAAATAGCATCTTCAAATGTCGGAGAAAAGTTTTCCAACATTCCTCGCAAACAGCTAACGAGTGGGATGACCTTGCTCACGGTAACATAATCCTGTCCAGAAATCTCCTTTGTCAGTCTTTCAAAAGGTTGTATCAGATGGACGATTTCACGCAGACAGCCTATTTCACTAGATGTCAGCATTGGCGGAGCATCTGAACAGTTGTCTTTCCACAGTACCACACACAATAAATAAGTAGTTTGTATATAGTATTGTTCCGAAATCACATCTTATTAACAATAAAAGGCCGAATAATTGCGAGAGCGCATGCCGCCGTGTTTGCGCGCCGAGCGGACTGTGTAGTTCTGGTTTTCGCCACGGTGCGGCGCTGTTCGCCGCTTCATCGAGCGCGGCAGACGTTAGTTGCCAACCGCAAGGCAAAGACTATTAAATATTAGGGAGTAACATGCTTGGACATTAATTAACTAAGTTATACAACTAACTTCAGGAGGTTTTCGGTTTCCTCGTAAGACAAACTTTGCAACCACCCTGACAGAATGATTTTACAGTTGCCATAGTTTGAGTCATAAATATTAAGGAGTCTGTTAATTTTATTGTAAAGGAAGGGACCCAAAAACGAGGAGAATTTGCGCCTAAAAGCATGATTGGCGCGGAGTATCTTAAATACTATGTCAGAGCGCCTTTTGCTGGAGATTAATAGAGTTGTAGGGAGCCGACATGTGCTGTTTTAGGATGATGCTCAAGATGAAAAGCTGGCGAACCGTGAGTACTCTGCAGGACTGGAACAGTTCTTTGATAGGGAAAAAAACCTTTAAAATAGCTCTATGAGCTCGTTCAAGAACTATGAGAGTTGTCTTCGCGGCACCACCCCAAAACGTTATGCAATATGACAATAAGGACTGACACAGATGTGTGTAAATTTGAATAAGCAATTTCTTGTTAGCAACGTCACGCAATTTCTTAACCCTTAAATGGACACAATGTGTTTCTCTTGCTGTTTTTCTTTTTAATGCTGATTATACGTTTGTATTTGGGATGGAAAAGGAAAACATTTTTTTTTTTTTATTATTTTTAGTTTTTTTATATGTCACTTAGAAATGACATTGCCAATTTATGCGTGTACTAGGCGTACTCGAGACCTGTCACACAGGACGGACATTGCCCACTTGACGTAATAAAATATTCTTAGGTTACAAACAATTAAAATTAAAAAAATACATCCTTAATCACTGCTTTTGAGATCATATTTATCATTTAGGAAACAGTCATCTTACACATACGTATAAATGCAAATCATTTAACTTACATAACAATTAAAACATAATATTCTTCTCATACAAAATCTAAAAAAAAACAGTCTTTTCTTTTGTAATAAATGCCACGTTTTTTAAACATGCAATTTAACAAAAATATAGCATTTCTCCTTAAAATAAATTCAAAACTAAACAGTCTTCATTTTTCCTTGTGGAACAAAAGAAAGCAATTTTTTTTTGGTGTACAGCACAGCCTCTGATTGCATTTGGTACACATAACCGTGGTCTTACCGCTCTTACACAGACGACACCGACCCTGTGTGGTGAAGGTAACAAAATGATCGTAACAATCCAAACGTACTTCAGTTACAGGTCGTGGTAGAAATGGCTTTGTGATTACATCAGGTACATGATCTAATGTAACTCTTGTCAGCTGAGACTTGGTATTCACTTTGATAAGGGCATGAGCAATCTGTACGCGAAACTTTTTCAGTGGCAGTTTTGTTTCAGTAAGTTGTAAGCAGTCACGTCGATGCAGTAACCAGCTATTATTTAGGGCTATGTCTAATACTTGAGCAAATATTGACATATACCAACGCCTCGTCTTTATATGGATCCGATATATTGCAGTCAACATATCTGCAATATCCACGCCTCCCATATGAACGTTGTAGGTTTTTATAACCTTTGGACAAGGCACGGTAAGTCTTTTCTTCTGCTTTTTATCGTACCTTTCTATTGAAGTGACCGGATGTTGTGCACAAAAAGAGCTGGCAATATGAATGCATTGGTTATCTACCCACTTGGTGACTGCTAATTTTCGCCTCCCATATGAACGTTGTAGGTTTTTATAACCTTTGGACAAGGCACGGTAACTCTTTTCTTCTGCTTTTTATCGTACCTTTCTATTGAAGTGACCGGATGTTGTGCACAAAAAGAGCTGGCAATATGAATGCATTGGTTATCTACCCACTTGGTGACTGCTAATTTTCGGTTATTATCACATACTACTTCGTAAGCTCCTCGACCCTTTTTCTTCATGTCTTTATCACTGCTTAGAGAACAATTTCGTAATCTGTCTTTTCTTATAGTACCTAATGACAATATACCCCATTCATTACGCAAGTAGTACAGCAATTCAAGTGATGTAAACCAATTGTCGAAATATACTGTGCACAATGTCGGATTGGAAATGGTTTTGCACAGTCTGACCACTGTCTTGCCTCCAACACCAAGATAACTTTCTTCCCACTCTGTAAATTGTACGTCCTGAAATGTGTTTGAGCCATCGTAAGCGAAAAAATCGTACACCATCCCCGAGGTTCCAGCTCTAACCAAAAACTTAAATCCCCATTTGTGTGGTTTTTTGGGGTTGTATTGCTTTCGGTGGCCAGCTTTCTTGCCCTTGTAGGGTATAATCATTTCATCGATGGCAAACGATCTTTCCTCTTCTATTTTCAGGCATTGCTTTCGTACGTACTCTATTACAGGGGAAACTTTATGGTAGCTGTCTCTCTGATCTACGTTTGTATTATCGCAGAAGTGTAAATATCGTTTGATACATTTGTACCGTTTCAGTGGCATGGCAGATGCGATAGGATTAAATCTGAGAGCGTTGCTCCAGTAATCTTCAATAGCCGGCATTCTTACGATACCCATGAGTATCTCTATACCAAGTAGTACTTCTAGCTCTTTTTTGTTACACATATAGATCTGCCAGTTTGTTGTACAGAATACAGGTTAGGTTAGTCATATCCACAATAAAGTTAAGTAGTTCGTCAGAAAACATTTTTTTGAAATAAGCTTCAGGAGACAATAGTTCAAACTGTTCTTGAAAACTGTTAGCGGTATCCACTTCAACGGTTCCAGTATATTTGGTTTTCTTAAACGAGAAGTCAAGTCGTTGCATTTTACGCTTCCGAGAAACAGGTAAAACGGATGGTGGGGGCATTGGAGACGATTCGGCATTTACTTGATTCGCTATTTGTCTGGTACGACGTGTTCTCACTCCTGACGATAACGGTGTCCTTACTGAACTAGAAGATGGTGTGTCCGGTGGTAAACATAGTGGATCAGAAGAGGTAGTTGACTGGACAAGTGGGGACTCGATACTACGTGTGGTTTCACTTATATATGAGTTAGTAATATTTGCATTCGACGCCGGATTACTTGGTTCTTGATCATGTTCATCACAGTCGCTGAGATCTTTAAGCAAGTCATAAAGGCCAGGTGAAACTTCTCTTACAGGTGATGATGACGGCGATGACTCGACATTATGATTGAGAAAAAACTCACGAGATTCTATTCGTCGTTCTTCGTCATCATCCGAATCCAGATTTGAATCTTCCGAGTCTACAGGAGGTACAAGCGTAAGAATTTTCCTAGATCTCCACCCTTTTCCGGCCATGACACTGAAAAAATTGGACACATTAAGGTAAACTATTGTTTAGGAAGTAACTAATATAGCGTTTCTAGCAGTGGATACTGTCCGTTATAAGTGACAAATATTAGTTAAATAGGTTGTAAGAGATCACGGGCAATGTCCGTTATATGTGACAAATATTAAAATTACTAACTTTTAAGGTATATGGGCAATGTCCGTTATAAATGACAAATGATAAAATTACACATTTTAGGGAATATGGGCAATGTCCGTTTTAAGTGACACTCTGATTATTTCAAGCATAAAAAAGAAATTACTGGTATTTTTTGCAAAACAACTACTTTATACTATTATTTAACTATTATTAAACCTCATTTACATAAAAAAATAACTAAAAACACAGTAATACTTACGAAATAAAACTTTTGGTGACAAGCCCACGCTGTTTCGGTCGTTGCACTTTTACGACTGGCACTTCTTGACTCGCGTCGCGTGCGCAGTGCTTACTCGATACGCAAGGAGGAAAGGGATAGCCTAACTAACGTCACGAGGTACGCGGACTTCTCGGAAGTTTGCCCGAATTTGAATTGTGTGCGTTAAATTGGTATGTCATTTAAAACGGACTAAATCTATTTAAGGGTTAAAGATAAAAATCAGTTTACGAACTCTTGCCGCAACTGTGTCAATATGGAGACTAAAGGAGAGGTTAGCATCAATAATTACGCCAAGATATTTAATGTCGGTAGCTTTAGAAATAGCTGGGCAGGAATTACAATCCACTTGGTTAGTGAGGGAACACTGGTGAGCTCGGATAGTATTAAAACCGCACGTTTGTTGTGACTCCCTTATTGAGAATGCGATGTGCTTCTTTTTTTCAGCGTTTAACGTTAGTAGATTGCGTTGTAACCAGTTGGTCACCTTACATAAACCTATTTGAGCATGATTATAAACATCATCCCACGTGTTTCCTGAAAAAAGCAGATTCATAATACTTTTTTTTAGTTATGGAAATTCTTTTTTTGTTATGGATTTTCTGTTGGAGACCCAACCGTAATGCTTAGTTTGGCCGAAGTTACATTTTTGTTGGGAAAATCCGTAGAAAATCTAACAATACTACAGTGTTGGGCCTAAGTTGGGGAACGACGTTGCCTTCTCCCAACTTTTTCCCAACCGCTGGCGACGTTTGGGCAACCGAGAATGCTACTAGGGTTCAAATCCAGCACATGAGTGTTGTGTTCCTATATCTTGTGTCTCATCCACAAGGATGTCAAGCCATATTTTTTGCACAAAATTTCGACAATAAATCCAATGTTTTCAATGGTTAGTAACCAATTAGTGATAGAGGGCACAGTTTTATAGTTCGCATCATTACTAACAAATTTCATTGTTCCCAAAACCTTCTTCGCTTCATTCCGCACATGTTTGTGTCTTGATCCGGCAGGTACAGCTTCTAGCAATGGTTTGCCGCTTCTTTTTATAAAATTGTCGTAGCTGCCGTTTACGGAGTCGAACAAAGTATCAAAAAATATGAGGATATCAGCAGTCTCCTTGCATTCTTAAGGAAGTACTCCAATACCTGAAAATACAAATAAATCTGTTAACCTAACTACATTATAAATACATAATGATTTTTAGGAATTCATACATCAAAGGAAAATCGAAACTGTCTGTTTGATTGATCGTCTGTGTATCATATTTTTAAAACTTTTTCAGTTAGAATTTATCAATCAATTAAACGAAATATGGCTCGAGATAATCCGTCGTTAAAACTAGTGTACCTACTATAAAAGTAAAAACTTATTTATATCATAAATGCGATAGTTTGTGAGGATTTATATATTGTGTTACTTTTGAAATTTACCATGAGCTTTTCGGTAAAGAAAAACAACGTGACGAAACCTGCACGCTTTTGTGAAGCATTTCAATGGTGTGTGTGAAGTTCCCAATCCGCACTAGGCACGCATGGGAACTATATAGCCCAAATTTCATCTCATTGTGAGAAATGCGGCTTTAAGACAACTTCATCAAACAGTAAAATACACAGTTTTTCGTTTTCATTCATTTTCATTACTCTCTTCTTCAGCTGAGCGAATACATTCTCATTGATTCCTGGTTTCAGAGATGCCCTTGAGATCATCCTGGTTAAAGGCAGTGGATAGGGTAACGCAAAAAACCTCCTCAGCCATCTGTACGCTTTAGGGCCTTTTTTTATAGAGAGCTAATGCCCAAACTTTCTCGTTTTTTTTATACCTTCTTCCAATTATATTCTTTCCGGCCTCTCGGAATTGCAACATTGTAAATATTGCAGCAGCAGTGGTAAAATTTTTCATGGTTTGGATAAATGAGGGATTTTCTGAAAGTTTCAGCGCTTTTTTTAGTCTCATCATTGCAGAATCCTTTGAGTTTTAAAGTTTTTTAACTTTTTAGATAATGCGATAGCTTCAGGAACACAGGTTTTCTTGTTTTGACCTATTAAAATTACAGCATTATTAGTAAATCTAAACATACACTCTAAAAAAAAATTGGTTGGCCCTATCAATATATTGATAGTCATAATCAAGCATCTTGATTCCATACGAGCCTAACAAGGACTTAGACACATCAAATAAAGTAATTCTGATTGCTCTTACTATTGCTATGTAACTGAGCCAATAAAGATCTTGTTCAATATTTACATGAAAAATAATTATGCCAACTAATTGATCCTAGCAAGATCAACTAAGCGCTTCATAATCATAATTATTGTCATGATACGTAACTGAACCAACTAATACAAACAAGTCAATTCAACTAAGATGTAGATCAATATTAACATGAAGAATTACTGTATTAACTATTTGGCCTAAATAAGTTCAACTAAGAATAAGAACATGATTACATCGACTTAAGCACCATATTAGACTGAAATAAGATATTGGTCAATTTGAATCTTGATTGTTTAATCATTTCAACTAAGATGTAGATCAATATTGACATGAAGAATTACTGTATTAACTATTTGACCCAAATAAGTTCAACTAAGAACATGATTACAGCGACTTATGCACCATATTACACTGAACTAAGATTTTGGTCAATTTAAATCTTAATTGTTTAATCATTTGGACTAAGTAGCTTATTCACTGCAATAGGTGCCATTCTTGTTCAATGGTACTATGCCTCACTTTGTCCCATTTACTAAGACATTTCTTTCAGATCTAGTTTTTTGGCGATCGACCTAGACCGGTTTAGCTTCACAAACACGGTAGGAGGCGTGTTTATGAAGCCAAACCGGTCTAGGTCGATCCTTAAAAAGATCTGAAATAAATGTATATCTTAGTACCTATTTAAGACCAATGTCTTAAGTATGATATGAGTAAGAGGACCAGCATTATTCAGCACGGCGCGTATAAAAACTAGCACAAAGGAAATTTATCAAATTTAAACGAATAAGTAGTTAAGAGTCGCCAGTACGCCCAATGCTTCATACAAACGTAGTTGCGTTCTCATTTTTAAACAGCATGCTGGAATAACATGATACTTTGTGTAGGTACACCATAGGATCCGGCGTATTATTATCTAGGCTTGAAACTAGTTTCTGTTAGAAATCATAATAGAGAAAAAAATACAGCCGTTGTAAAGGTTTTTCTGCACCATCTAAAAGACTGATAAACTTGTGCTATTTTTTTCCATTCAGCAACAGAAACTAGTTTTTCAAGTAAGGACATCCATGGCAAAATTTCATGTTATTCCAGCATGCTGTTTCAAAATGAGAACGAAACTACGTTTGTATGCAGAGTTGAGTTCAGTATGCTGATATTATTTTAAGCAGGTATGTTATACTCGTACAAGTTTAAATAAATAAAACAAAACATTAATACCAAGATGTTATTTATTCATTTTAAACATTTTGAACGTAAACTTTCGAATTAAAAAATTAAACTTTCTGTTACACACTAACTTGTATTATAATTAAAATTTTAAAAAACGAAATATTCTGTGAACATTATAAAATAAAATCAAATCAAAATTAAAATTCATCAAAATTAAAATTCAAAATTAATCAACTTACGACACTATACTTGATCCATTGCCAGTAAATAAAATAATTTCAATATACTCAATAAATTAATGTGTAAAGCTAAAATTAAAATTGCAGTTCACCAAATTTGACAATTTAATAATAAATAAAAATAAAACCATAAAATTCCCCAACTTGAATAAATAAAATCTACTATTTTCTAGGTTCGCAAATTGATAAGTTTAAACAGTGACAAAATTAATTAATTGGAAAAATAAAAATAAAAATAAAATCATTAAAATTAATTAAATTCAATAAAATTCAATAAAACAACTATTCAAAACAGTACATTAATTCGCCTATTACATCTAGCTACGTTTGGAGACAATTTGGACAAAATTTGTAAAAAATAAAATAATAAATTGGACCAGATATTCCTGTAGCCCTTTTCAAGCCCAGTGCAGGGACACCAGTCTCGTGCTCCTAGCCCCAAGGGTTCCGGAGATACAGGCAATCGTAATTTACCGTTTTTACCGGTAAAGTTACCGGTAAAAACGGAAATGCCTCTAACTCCGGGTCCAGTGGTCCCAGAGAGCCGCGCTTGGGTTCCCCGCATTCGCCCCAAGGAGCCCCGTCGATGGCCACACCAAACTCCAAAATCCGGGTCCCGGAAAATCCGGGTGAAAAATTTTTCCGGATGTGACCTCCCAGTACGCAGGCCGACAGAGGGGCCAGCGCCAAACTCCCCGCTGGAAATCGCAGCTCCCTACGACCTCCGGTTCACGAGATATCCCCAATCGAAAATTTTCAAAATGGCGGACGAACTGTCAAAGTCGAGTTTCGATTGCGGATATCTCCCGACCCAGTGGCCGCAGAAAGCCCCGGTTTGGAGTGTGCTGGGCAACTAGGACCCTGCCTACACGTTGGGGCCACTTTCGGGGCTCAGATTTTCAGTGGCTCCGATCTCCCCCAAAATTTGGGGGGGGGGGGGTAGATGGTCACCCTTACTGGTCACCAGCGAAAACCGCAGGTTTCTACGACCTCCGGTTTGCCAGCTACGAGCCGCCGAAAACTTCCAAGATGGCCGCCGAACTGTCAAAGTCAATGTTTGGATGCCGATTTCTCGGCAACCAAGTGTCGCACAGAGGCGAGATTACCCTCGTTGTGCTCGGCGTCACCCCCTCTGTCCCCCGAGAGTGGTCCCAGCCCCAAAAAATTCCGACCCGGGAATCCGGGTATAACCGGATAGGTTTTATAAAATCAAAAATGGCCGACCTAGAGGTGAAAATCCCGGTTTTCTAAGGCTGACCGTTCCGGAGTTATATAATTTTGAAAAAATTTAGAAATTATCGGTAGTAACCGGTTTTGGCAAAATTTGCTTATGGGGACGTTAGGTGACCCTGGTTTTGGGTTCCCTAGGTATAAATAGTCTATATGATGACTATACGATGTTAAAAAATTTGATTTTTCTAGTACTTTAAGAGGGGGGGGGGGGGGGCAAAAACCTTAAAATTAGTGTGGAAGAGTCTTCTACAACATACAGTAAAGAATCTTTGGAAAGAGAAGAAGGTTCTGGCGAGATCAGAACCCACGCGTCTCAGATAGTTCCCAAGATATAGGGGGTCAAAGTTCGCAACTTTATATAATTTTTGTACTTAAACTAACTAACCTAAAATTTTTCTGCTTTCGGTTTTCAGAAGCTGCCAACGTCCTCTTCTTCGCCGCCGAAGACTGGGTCCGTAGGTCAACGGGTTTGTCGACCACGCCACACGTGGTTTTTTGTTTTCTTGTTTTTTCCCCAGGAACCGCCCACCGGAAAAATCCGGGAGTGGTCTCAAAAGATGGGGCTCGTTTCGACACCTCCTACGCATAAGGTCGTATCGCTATACCGACGACTTTTCAGGAGAGCGATTATAAGAATTTTTCATGTATTTTTTCAAGTTGAAATATGTCCAAAGTTTAAAGCAGTAGTTATATCTGTCCGCAGTGGGTTAATTAACACGAAGCAAATCTGTTTATTAAAATAAATATCACAATTTCAAAATTATGGCAAAAAAACCTGAAGTTACGACTTTATGCTCGTTTTCAAAACGTCGTATAAGAAAGTTACAACCTTTTGCGATTGATCACGTCCATTGCATAAAGTCGTATGTTATAAATACGACTATATATAAAAGGATATACCATCTCACTAAAGCAACGCATATAGTCGTAAGTGCGTGGAGTGATGATATTATGCTTCGACTGTGGTTGATGATTTTCATCTGTGCATGCTTCATCTGGTTTCTTTGGCGGTGTTATATTTTGGTAGTGACTATGATGTTCTTGTGATAGTATAGATGGACTGCCTCGATCAGGGGCAATAGCGGGATCATAACTTGAACGACGTGTCTCTGGAGGAGTAGAATCTGGTTGATTATTGCTTCTATTCATGTCGAAATTTAAATTCTTGTGACCCCACAGAATTGTTCCCATTCACTTCGAGAATTGCAGACGCTGTAGTACTAGGTAATTCTTCTAACACCTTAATATTGCTTCTATTCATGTCAATAATCGCAGAAGCTGAAGCACCAGGCAATTCTTGTGACACCACAGGATTGCTTCCAATCACGTCGAGAACCGCAGAAGCTGTAGCACCAGGTAATTCTACTGACACCACAATATTGCTTCTATTCATGTCAAGAATCTCAGAAGCTGAAGCACCAGGCAATTCTTGTGACATCACAGGATTGCTTCTATTCATGTCAATAATAGCAGAAGCTGAAGCACCAGGCAATTCTTGTGACATCACAAGATTGCTTCTATTCATGTCAATAATCGCAGAAGCTGAAGTACCAGGCAATTCTTGTGACACCACAGGTTTCCTTCTATTCATGTCTATAATCTCAGAAGCTGAAGCACCAGGCAATTCTTGTGACATCACAGGATTGCTTCTATTCATGTCAATAATAGCAGAAGCTGAAGCACCAGGCAATTCTTGTGACATCACAGGATTGCTTCTATTCATGTCAATAATCGCAGAAGCTGAAGCACCAGGCAATTCTTGTGACATCACAGGATTGCTTCTATTCATGTCAATAATAGCAGAAGCTGAAGCACCAGGGAATTCTTGTGACATCACAGGATTGCTTCTATTCATGTCAATAATAGCAGAAGCTGAAGCACCAGGCAATTCTTGTGACATCACAGGATTGCTTCTATTCATGTCAATAATCGCAGAAGCTGAAGCACCAGGCAATTCTCGTGACACCACAGGATTGCTTCTATTTGTGTCGGGAGCTGTAGCACGAGGCAATTCTTGTGGCTCCACAGGATTGGGGCGGTCAGTCACGCTACTTGGCATGTAGTCTTCATCGGAGAATATATCCTTATTATAGGGAAAAATACCACATTTTGCGAAAGCTGACGATATATTTAGAGGAGTCATAGATCTGGGATAAGCATGACCAACAAAACTTGCTATCTCGTAGATTGTAACTGGTTTCCCTGGGTTCTGTAGCATCCAGGACTCAAGTGCGGAATAATAATAGGTCTTTAAAGGGCCCATCAAACCCACATCTAAGGGTTGCAGTTTGTGAGTAGTGTGAGGATGAAACGTAAGCACCACAACACCAGATTGTTTCGCTAAATCAAGAGCCTCAATGGACAAATGTGACTCATGATTATCCATTCTTAGCAGACTCGGATTTTCTGGTGTCGTGTTTGAACACTTAATGAAATGTTTCATTACTTCCACGAATAAGTCACTAGTCATCAAACCAGAAGGATTTGCGAGCCCTAAACTACCTGGAGGTGCACCGTGCATCATCAAGTATCTGAAGTTTTTTCGAGGAAATATTAGAGCAGGAGGCAGGGCGTAGCCTGTAGCACTAACCATACAGCATGTAGTGACAAGAGTGCCCTTTTCTCCACTTGTCACTTTACCTACTTTAGCTCCTGTTAGGGTCACAACTTTCTGAGGTTTCTGGAAGGTGGTTGTGCCGGTTTCGTCATGGTTGAATATTCGAGTTCCATCTGCAAATCTAGGCTCTCGTTTCAGCACATCTTCCAAGTTCTTAAAAAATATTGCCACAGTTTCACGGTTAAATGAGGTGGCTCGTGCGAGGCTAACCGCTTCTGGTTTCTTCACCGAAATAGGATGTCTATTTTTGAAGGAACGAAACCATTCCAAACCTGCCATTCCATCTCTGTTCCATGAGCTTGGTATTTTAATGTCATTATTCTTTGCCATTTCATACGCCACCTTCCTACATTCTTTGACGGTCAAACCGTAGAACATTAGTGCACAGTCCTCGTAGTATTTTAGTAATATTTGTTCTTGTTCTTCATTAAACACTTTATTAACATCATATCTAGGTACAAGTGATATATTATCACCATGTTCACGTTTGTTTTTCACGTAACGGCGCAACGTAGGGTACGGAATTTTACTTGTTTTTGCCGCCTTCCTAATGGAGATACCAGTTTCTACCATTTGTAAAGCTAATTTCATGTCTTCTTTTTTGTGCTTGCCTATCTTACGTTCATTAGGTTTTGGTCTTGGCATCCTAAAACAAACAAAAAATCAGATCAGCCACACGCAAGATAATCGCGGACAAACATACATTTGTGGGTGGTAGGACCTTATGCAAGGTCCATCCGGATCGCTTTCACCATCTTATTAGCTAATCTTACCGCCAAGCACCGGTGCTTGCACTGTTGTTATCCAGTCTGGAGCGTAAGACAGCTGGGGAAATAACGGGCACTAGAAGCATTTCATCTTAGCACTCTAGAATAGTAACGCATCTGCTATCCTTCTGGTATTGCGAGTGTCCATAGACAGTGGTGTTCACTTACGATTAAGTGACCCACTTGCTCGTTTACCTATCTTTAGATAAAAAAAAAAAACAGTAAATCTATACATGCAATCTTAGGGGTCAAACTGAAACCTTTTATTTTTTTTGAAGTCTGTTAAAAATCTATTTGCTGTTGCCCGTGACTAAGGTACACAGTGAACCGGTTCACTGAGTACTATTTGAACCGGTTCACTGAGTACTATGTGAACCGGGATCACTGTTTAATACTCACACCTTTTAACTTATAATAATAAATAAAAATTAGGTACACACTTAATTGTCACTACGCAATATGCTCATAAAACGACCAAAACTACAAGAATTCTAACACCACAAAGCTTTTGTTATTTTAGTTGTTAACAAAATATACAAAAATCGAAACACTTACGTGAGAATACTGTGATTTTTTTGCGAGATACAAATGAGCCGCGGTCACACGCCACTCATGAGCAGCGGTCGCCGGCATACTGCGGGAGAGGGGAACAGTGTTGCCACCTCGGCTGAAAATAAGTCACTAGAATCGGACTCAAAACTCCCTAGATTTTTAACATTTTGTATTAAAAATAACCCCTAGAAATCGCTAAAAATCGGAATTAGGCGAGGCTCGTTCTCGGGCCCTAATTATCCTGTACCGTACCACGCATTGCCCTTCAACGTAACAATAACGTAATAAACGTTACAATTTACAAGCGGATATCTCTTTCTAGCACATACGGTTAGAAAGAGACTTCCGCTTGTAAATTACAACTTGTAGCTTTAGAAAACGGAGCGCTGGTACTCCAAAAGCCGGTATTTCACATTGCAATTTCAAGGGCCCAATCGATGCAAAAATCTTCAAAAATCACCTATATGAAATACCCTCTCATCCTAAATACGAGGCACTACGAGGTGAGATGGGTTTTCCTCTTTATCTTCAAACTTATGAAATGGGACTACTCAAAATATAATAAAAACTAAAATACTACATTATCTACGACATAAAACTTACGTCATTTACTAGCTTATATGGTAATATGTGAGTGCGAGAGGGACGGAAGCTTTACGTCGTGGATAAATGACAGCGTAGTAGGCCCACAGTTAGTGTTATTGAGGATTGTACAGGAAAAATAAATTACAGGTTTCTCACAGTTTACATGTATTTAACAATCAGATACAGATAAAAAATCGAATTGAAGTTGACATTGACATGTTATTAAAATTCCACGGTAAATGCTTCCGACGGGATTTCTTCATTGTCGTCTTCAACAAAAGATGCAGCGCTTGTGGATAAAGAGGGTTGTGGAGAATCATTTAGTTTTCTTTTAAAAGAGTACTTGGCGTTGGTTCCTATAGAGGCAATCACATCCGGTGGAAGCTCGTAATTGAAACAGCTTTGCCCTAATATGTTTAGCTGGCTTCTTATAAATAGTATACTATTTAAAGTTTTGACTGCCATCTTATTTCTTAACTTATTTTTGACAATGTTCATTGCACTGAAAGCCCTCTCTACTGCAGCATTTGAATGGGGAAGGGACAAAGCCGATATTGCTAATTCAGACAACTCATAGAAAGTATTTATTCCTGCAGCGTTTTTATAATTTTTAACTTCTGCCCAGAATTCAATTACATTTTTTGTAGCAGTCCATTCCACGTAATTTATGTTATGCCATTGTTGCAATATTTTATCAATTTCTTCATCGTTAAAGCCCAATTCTATCGCCAGGTCGGCAACTTTATTGTCTTTGCCCTGTCTTAGTGTTTTTTCGACACTCAAAAGGTTCATTTTTTCTAACACGACATAATTGGTCGGGAGTCTGTGTTGTAATTCTTTAGCTAGTTTTGTAGTAAAGTCGATACAACGTTTCCTTATTCCGTTCAGGACTTCAATGGTCAAGGAACTTTGTTGAACTTGTGTTTCAAATAAATACCCTAGGTACGGAACCGGATTCAAATGTTCTTCTACATTTATCGATAAAAAATCTTGGTCTGTTGTGGCAGCTGAAGGTATTATCACTCTATTACAAATTGATCGTAATAGTGTCATTAACACATTTAATAGTGCAACTGGATTTGAGTTTTCACTTTCAAAGCTCTTCACTCCCACTTGCACATCATTTAAGATGCTGCGTAAAAAGCACATATAAAGGCGGTTCGTCTCGTCGGCGTACATACAATAGAGTAATTCTGCAGTATAACAATTATGTTTATTCAGTGAGAAATGTAACTTTAACTCTTCTCATTGAGATAATATCCTCGTAACAGTTTCTTCCACAGATAGCCATCGAGTATCAGAGGCCCGCAATATTTTTAAAGGCTTTTCGCCACAATTAATTGTTTCGTATATGTCCTTGTACTCATCACACCGTTTAGGTGAATGTGAGAACCAATTATAAGTTTCCACATAATAATAATTATCACGTAAACTCGGGTAACTATGGTCCAAAATTTAACATTTACGAATTGGGAACTCTATTTCTCTGTAACGCATTACCTTTAATGATTGAAATTTGGACTTGTAAGATAAATAATTGGACTGTAATTAAGGTTTATAGCTCATTACTGACCAAAACAATATGTATATTTTTTTATTTTTTTTTTAGTTTTGGACCATTCTTGTATACCATGTTTTCAACTTTAGACCAGATTGATTCATTGCTCGATTATGTATGGAACTTATACTTTGGACTAAAGTTAACAGTAAGTATTGCAAATATAGGCAATTTTATATACAAGTGATGAAGTAAAAAGCAATATATATTTTTTTTTTTATTAAGAAAAATAGAAATATTTATGCAACATTGTTCCAAGAACAAAAAGTTTAAAAATCACAACGAAAAACAGCCTCTTAGTGTGAATTAACTAATTAACAAATTTAAAATTAACAAATCAGTCTCAAATCAACAAATGAAGTTGTATTATTTAGATATCCTACCTACTTAATCAACAACTCGGTCAAAAGCATAAAAAAAACTAAATTATTTTTTAGATTGGCCCCAATGGACAGCAAGCTCCGGCACATCATACAAAGCTCGCTTTGTGCTCTTTTTTTTTGGGGATTCTATCTTAAATTTAATATCTTTTAATGGATAAAAAATGCAGTCATCTCTTTCAGGCCATTTCCAAGCCAATCCGCTACGAGTCATGCATTTAACGTAGGCCCCATCTTTATTCATGGTCTGGACTTGCCCAGGCCACAACTCCTTCTCATACTCTACCACAACAAAATCGCCAGACTTTGCAGAGGACGAGTTTTGGACAGCAGCGGGCTCCTCATCGTCACTTTCTTCAATTATAGGTCCTTCTGAATCGGAGTCGTCCGCAATCTCCATGAGGCCTGATTCTGACTCAGTTTCACTGTCCTGCTGTATTTGTCTCTTCTTACCTTTATTGCCACCTTTTTTGGTTTGAGGTTTAGACGTGCTAGCCTGTGATGCTACCATAACTTCTTCGGACGAAATACTTTTCCCAGCAGCAACGTTTAATTTTTTTTTTCGCCCACCCGTACCGGCACCAATCACGTCCTTCCTTTTATTTTCAAGAAATTCGATAAACGACTCGGCTACAAATTCTGGATCCACAACTGCAATGTGCGGGTGCTTATAAGTTGGCAGTCGCTGGAGCACTGGCAGAGGATCAGTGGGGTAAATTCCAGTTTTCTTGAATCCGGCTTTCAGGTTAGCTTCAGATTTGGGTATCATTCTTTCCCACAATAACTTCAACAGTGCAGGGAATCTGTTTTTTGGTATTGTAGGATTAATTTGGCCCTCGCGAGTAGCCTTCCAGTCATCCAAGATCTTTCGCCAATGACTTTTAAACGGTCGAAAATACGCAACGTCAAGTGGTTGCGTGAGGTGTGTACTATTCGGCGGTAATGCCACAAAAGCAATATTGTGATCTTCGCACGCTTTTATAACTTCATAGCTGATATGGGAACTTAAATTATCGCCAATAAGTACCTTTTTTCCCGGTTCTTTTCGTAAGACTGGCAACACTTGACTGAAAAACCAATCCTCAAAACTAGTCGCATCGAACCAGCCAGATTTAGACCTGTTGTATCGTGTAAGAGGTGGCCCTCCTTCTGTCCAAGTGTCCCACAAATGCTCTGCTTTATAATTTATATACGGTGGTAAAACTTCTCCAGCTGCATTACCACAGATCATCAAACTGACGGCAGCTTTCGTAGAGTTTTTTATAGCTTCGGGATATTTTGTGCCCCGCTTCGTTAAAACTTTCTTTTTCCCTGGGTCGTCAACTAAGTTAGTTTCATCATAATTGCATATCAAATTTGGAGGAACGCCTTCAGTTTCTTTTTTAAGATGATCGAAAAAGCTATTAATAATATTTTCATCGACAGCCGCTCGCACACGTTTAATGTTGCTGCATATTCTCTGGGTTAAATCATTTTTGTGCCTTTTTAGAAATAGTTGAGCCCATGTACGACCAGGTATGTTATTTGAGAATTGTGGTACTTGCCTTCCTTTTTTATCCAGGTATGTTTTAACTATACAGCGCAGGTCAAATATCGTTATCGGAAACCCATACCTACACATTTCCTGGATATGGTTTACTAAGCAGGTTTCTTCTTGTTCGGTAAAAACACACTGACGACCAGGTTTTCTAACCAGATTATTGCGGATCGCTTTAAGCTTCAAAATGATGGAACTCCTCGGTATTTTGTATTTCACAGAAGCTTCCCGCTGCGTTATTTTATGATCTCGTATATCCGACAGGCACAGCTCCATCTGACGGTCGCTATAAAATTTATAATTTCTGCTTCCTGGCTTCCGACGAGACATTTTGTAGCTGTAGGTAGGTTACCTGTGATTCAAAAGATGTGTGTTCAAATATGGTCCATAAATCTCAGATGGTCATAGTTGAAATCATAGTATGAAAATTTAGTTTTAAAATATAAAAAAATATACAAAACGATTTTACAAAAAACCTACATTGTTAAAACACTACTGAATAACTTACCTTTTAAACAAAATAATCAGCGATATGATTCCCTTTTTAGTTTTTTCACCACCACCGAAAGTTCCGCGATTCGTAAGACAGGTACAAACCCGTTCAACTAACCGACGCATGCCGAGTGACTCGTAGTGCCGCCATCTAGAGTGAATTGATGTAACTATTCCCACTATAAGCCAACCTAATAGAAAATGCATGATAACTCTAACAGATGTCGCTAGTAGTCTCATTATTCAATAAAGCGTTACGAGGCCTGTTTGGACTATTGATGAACGCTAGGACCATAGATACCTGATTTTACGGCATTATTATTTATTACTAAAAGTCGCTAAAATATATTATAGCGACCAAAATTTAAAAAAAATCGCTGTTCTAGTCTAAAAGTCACCAGTTCTAGTGACAAAATCGCTAAAGTGGCAACACTGGAGGGGAAGGCTGCCCACGAGGCATGTTCGTGCACGATCGGTAAAACTGGCAACGTCGCGGTTTTCGAAATATGGCGGTGGCTCGGTGTATCTGGCTGGCTCACTGTTCGACTACCGACCCTACCTATTTAAAATAAAAATAAAATACGTACAAATATACCTGTTTGCAAGTGTTTGATGAGGTGGTGTTTTCAAGGAGAAACTAAGTCAAAGTTATAAAGTTTGCCGGTTTGTTTACATTATTTGCAAGTTCTAAAGAAATACACTTTTACATAATATAGAAATATGAAACAAAATAATCCTTTTTTCGAGTCTTTGGAAAACTATTTTCATACAAAATGAATACTAATCAAAACGAAATATCACGCGGTCTTCTTTCCCATTTAAATGTTATACTTAGAAGTTAGAAGTCTTAAACTCTCTTACAAAATATAATTATATACTTGGAAAAGAAACAGTAAACAAAACAATTATTTTCTAAAGCACAATTAACGAACCTACATTTGAAATGTTACAATATGAATATAGGTAGATAAAGCTCTATAAATTCCGTAAGTCACGTTTTTAATGATAGTAAAAACGAAATATCACACAGTTATCTTTCCAATTTGGACGAGAGTTATAGTACGAGAGCCCACGACCAAAATTTTTGTCTCATAGCAATACGGCCAAAACCGCATCAAATCGATAGATACGATTATCCTGAACTCTAAAATACCAATATCAGACATTTTCCGCGTAGCGTTTGATCTGACCGAATTTTCAAAATTGTCAAAGAATTTTACCGAACTGCATCATAGCAATATGTCTGATTTGCAGACTGTAGTTGAATGATAGTTCTGAGATACCGGAAACATATTTTTCAGACGTTAGTGGTGTAGCGCAAACCCGTAAAATCACTTAAAAAAATTAAAAATGAGACAAAAAAAATGTCTCATAGCAATACGTCTGAAAATCTTTTTTATTAGTAAATTTTGGTTATTTGATGCGAACAAAACAATTTTCAGACGGAAATGTGAACGCATTAAATTTTGAGACCGTTTTGAAAATATCAACAAATTTTACCGATCCGTATCATAGCAATATGTCTGAAAATTGTTGGACATGATAAAATAAGTTGTCCACATGTGCAAAAAATTTATATCAGACAAATTAAGTGTAGCACCTTCTCTATCAGACAACTTTTCGATACTCAGATATCATTTAAAAATCGTATTGAGGCATCTTGAATTCTCTGTTACAAACCAATGAATACGTTGCGACCCTGAATTTATTAGATGATAATTAACAAAGAATTTACCCGAAACCGTAACATTTAACAGAGGCGTCGGCCAGGCGACTCCGAAACGTTATTTTCGTTTTTGGGAGTATATGCTACACTTAAAGTGTCTGAAAACAGGTTTTTGGTAATCCTGGCAGCAATACGAAAAGTTTAAAAAAAAAATTATCCGTATTGCTATGATACAGGTCGGCTAAATTTGTTGACATTTTCAAAAATGCGCTCAGGCTATATGCTACGCGCAAAATGTCTGAAAACAAACTTTTTCGTAATACAATTATAAAATCTATGTACATTTTCATTATCAGACGTATGGCTATAATACCGACTGCCTTTTTTTTTTGACACAGCAGAAATGGCCTCCCACGCTGTTGCTACACTTTCGACCGTTACTACACACCTAGTCGGGTTCAGAACCATACAATCTAACGATTTTATAGGGTTTTTGCCGTATTGCTATGAGACATGGTTTTGGTCGTGGGCTCTAGAACTATTACTAAGGCTAAATCAATACTTATTATAGGTACTTAATTTACATAACTCTGTAACTTTGACAAGTCATAATTATAAGTAATAGAAATAATTTATGAAACAAAACAATGCTTTTCTAAAACGCAATTTACATTCATTTGAAAATGAAAGTTTAACTCCTAATTTTTAATTACAAAATTCGCATTCATCTTCAGTATAGTGATCATAAGCACAATAAACTTTGCAGATTTGGCACCAAAAAAAAGAACTCTCCAGTAAGCACTCAATATCATTTCTATTCATTGCCAGTGAAAAATGAGGTCGTGTAAACCTCTGTATAACGGCGCCACAACCAAAACAGACCTTTCTCAGTATGTAGTGTGTCGACCACCAGGGCCAGTTGTTGGATGTTGTCTTTAAGACATGTAAGAAAATCATTATTTACAAGCACTTTGTCGATATCAAAATGTATCACCATTTTGAACTGGTCTGGAATAAAAAAAAACGCTTTATGCTGAGTACATTTTAAGGTTCATTTTCATTTTAAGAGTAAATAATTAAGGCTTTAATCGAAAAATATATACTACCGCGACGTTTTCATACAAAATATATGGGTAATTTTGATACACAAAATCGCGTAAGTATTTATATTTTCATGAATGCCTTTATTGCGTACACCTAAAACAAAAATGATCTCAATTATCTTGATTATTAAAGGAACGTGCACACAAAAACTAATAACCAATTTTTAAAACAAGCTAACTTATTCTTATCCAAAACAAGAGTTACATATGTAGTCAAAAGAATCTGAGCCATCTGTACACGCTAAACAGTAATATTTCTTACAAGCCATGCATTTCACTAAGTTATGTAAAGCTGTTGGATGTTTACATTTATTGCATGTAACTTGACGACTCACAACACACGTCAACCTGGTTGTTTGAAGTTGATTGTATTTCGAACTATTTTTAGTCAACCCTGATGAATATTGGATGTTTTTGTGATGTGATGATTTTGTGGTCTTGTCCAGGGCACAGTTTTTTGAAGTTGCTTCACTTTTAGTTTTTTTTACCAAATCCGGAGTTGGCAATATTTTTTTATATGTTTTTGTTGTAACATAACACGTTATCATTTTCCTTGTTTTCAATGTTTTTGTCCAGGATATCGTTGTCAATAAATAGTATAGGTAAATCAGCAGTCATATCAATATCAGACAGAAAACTGTCACTTATTGTTTCCGAGTCTAAAATCAGCAACGACGTTGATTTCGGTAGTGATGTTTCAGTAATCGTGGGCAGATTATTTGTTCCCTGTACTTCGACATCAATTTCAGACACAGTTACGTTATTGTTATCACTTCCATGTAAGGTATCTTGGTTGTTTTCCAGAGTGTTGCTAAATTTGTGTATGACTGGCTTATAACAATTACAAAGTGCATTATTTTTCGTACAAAAGCAACTTAAAGTACGATGATGTATGTGGTCATTGCCGTGAAAACATATAACTTGATGAATATCCATCGTCCCTTTAACGGTTTTTATAGTCTTAGGTAAATATTGTTTAATATCATCAATTTCTGTTTCAGTTATGTAAAATACATTCACTGCTTTGACGAAAGATTTTATAGTCAAATATACCTCAGTAGCTGTTGCTATATCCCGTCCGTAGGCAACCTGTCTATCAAGACACCTCTTCACAACTCCTCCAATTGCATCAGCCACACCCTTTCCATGGCCACTTTCAAAAAACGACCATGTTATATTAACATTATACAATGAGGAAAAATGATTAATCAAATAAAAATTATTTTTTTGGCGATATTGTGAGCTCGGTCCGTCCGAGAATACGTGAACTGTCTTAAGATTAGGAACTGAAGTCTTGCCCAAGTCTATAATAGGTTAAAGGTGAGCCCATATTGCATGTGGCTGATGCACATTGGAGGGAGATATAGTACAAAATGATTTTTGCCCGCCTTTAAAGAAGATGACACCAGTATGCAACGTTACTTGTGCCTTGGACGCACCGAAATGCATGGATTGCACTTCTTCAGACATCTTACATTCGTAATTTTGAGAGAAATCACAGTGGATGGCTATTTCATCATCGTCCAGACTATCGATGCACTTTTTGTAACAGTTTGCTTGATGGCTCATGTTAAAGCTGTGTATTTTATAACGTGGTAAGTCAGACTCAAAAACTTCGATTACTTCTTGAATCGTGGTTCTCTTCTGTGATTTTACAGTTTTTTTAGTTTTAAGTTCTTGGTCGCCATCTTTAGTGTTCTTTTTGTAGGTAAAATTCTCGGTTTCCCACTTTTGCCACGTAATTATTTGATTTGGTGAAATGTCAGCTAAATTATAGTTAATTGAAGCACGCTTACATTTATCGCATTTACCATACATGCAATCGACCGATTCCACATCACAAGCTATATCTTTCAGCAGATCTTGATTACTGACCAGTGGTCAGGTCAATAACTTTGAGTCGTTTCAGTGCGTTAAATTTAAAGCCGAATCTTACTAAATCTCACTTGGGGGAGAGGAGGGGTCTTGGCAAATATCAAGTAATTTTTTTAATAGAAAATGGTGTAAAACTGCCTAAAAATTAAGTTAAATTAAAGTTGAATTAATAATTAAAATGACAACAATATTTGCAAATACTAGTCCTTACTAGTCTTAAAAAAGTAATTAAACAAATTGTGTTATGTTTTTAATAAATCCAATACTTTTATACCCAAAGTACAAGTTTTGAAAAATCTCACGTGAGATCGGGGTAGGGGGAAGGGGGTCGAGAAAAATCTTACGACATCTCACCAAGAGGGGAGGGGGGGGGGGTCAAAAATCCTTAAAAATACCTCACGTTATTAATGGACGCCCCCTTATTCAAAACTATCGATGCAATATTGAAAAGCAATTGTATCGATACTATCGATAGTTTGGTTCGGCGTCAAGGATCCATTACTATTGATACTATTGTCTTTGTTCAAACTATCGACAGACTATCGAAACAATATCGATAGTGGAATATCGAGTGGCAACACTACCACCCTAGTCGCCTAGTGTAAAGAGTGAGCGAGAAGTAGGACCTGAAATGAGAAAGAGTTTCGGGCGGATAGCGGCGGCGCGCGTCGCTTAGGCGGCTTTCTTCAAGGGATTTCTTCAAAGACGCCGCGCCGGCCTGGCACCGCCGCGAGTAGCCAATTTTTGACTTTAATTTAATTTCACTAAGTAGGTACGGCAAATTAAATTAAACAATGAGCACGTTCGAACATGTAGCTATCGTAAAACTTATTGTTGGTAGGTACTTACGTTTGCGGAGACATGACAGTAAAATTACCTTCAGGGGGGGTCATTGACTACAAAGTTATTGACGTTCGTTGGTTGAAACTACGAAAAGTTGCAGCCCTGATAAGGACTATTTCTAGCCCTTAAAAGGGCTTTAAAAATGACAAATCGTGAATTTAATTCACCACGACGTCCACTACGTTCTGGTTGCTGCGACGAAGGTCTTGTTCAATGTGTCGGCCACCAGCATCCACACACTTTCGACACCGCTCAACAAAATTACCACGAACACGTTGCAACACGGTAGCGTCCGATTTGATTTCATCAAAAGCCGACACTATTCGGGAGCGCATGTCCTCCTCGGTCTCGCAGCTCACCCGAAACACCGACTCTTTGACGTGACCCCACAGGTAAAAGTCTTGACGTGTGAGATCAGGTGACCTTGGAGGCCAAGCCACGGGTCCGCCTCGCCCGATCCAGCGTTCACCGTACTCGGCGTTTAGGTGATCCCTCACAGCCCGGCTGAAGTGAGGCGGAGCGCCATCGTGCTGGAACCACATCCGACGGACGAACGCCAAGGCCTAGTCGTCCAACTCCTCCGCCAGCTCTTCCCGCAGAAATGCTAAATAGTTGACGCCGTTCATCGTTTGTCGCAAAAAAAACGGCTCAACGATTCGGTCGTCAACTATCCCAGCCCAGACGTTTATCCGCCAGCGGTACTGGAAGTGGCTCTCCTTCAGCGCGTGAGGATTCTCCGCGGACCAAACGTGCTCGTTGTGGCTATTAAAAATACCAGTTCGGTGGAACGAGCACTCGTCCGTGAATAAAATCCACCTGGGAAAGTCCGCGTCTTCTTCCACCTTCGACAACAACCACCGGCTGAACCGCCACCCTGGGCTCGTAGTCTCGAGGCAGCAGACTCTGCACTCTCCGGTAGTGGTAGGGATGCTGTCCATCAGATTTTAAGCACCTCCACACGCGCATGTGGCTGGTACCAAAGACACGTGCAGCGGAACGCGTACTGTCCGTCGGCTGCTCTGCGAACAGGTCCAGCACTTGGTCGTCCAGGCTGTCGTCGCGCGAGCGGCTGGAGTCAGCGCCGTGCTGGTCGTTGTGGACGCTGCCCGTGTTGAACATCCGAACGTGCAGACGCTGAAACGCTTGCCTAGAGGGCAGAGGGAGCCCGCGCGGGGTAGCAAACCGCTCCTCATAATCCCTGCGCGCTGCAGCATAATTGCACTCACTTCGGCCCAAACACATCAGCATATTAAAATATTCCTCGTTGGAATACGACATCGCCAAGCACACGAGTTCACAAAAATACACAACCGGAAACCGTGATGACGTCTGCGCATATCCGTTCGGAAGTAATACCAAAACGAGACTAACTGAACTACATTTATTTTATTAGCTAGACTGGAAAGAAAGAGAAAGCGAAAACTCCTTTGATACCGCCCACCGTCAGCGCCCGCGCCAGTGTTGCAGTGCTCAAATCTAAAAATCTTAAAAAAACACATTTTTCTTAAACAATACAAAAAGTAAATGTTAAATGCTCGCAAGACAAATTAAAGGCATGATAAATGGCACGCGTAAAATGGTCAATAAACAGCAGGACCAAAAAATAACACAATTCTTGGTACATTTATTATTAAATTTATTAATACGATCTTACCGAACAATTTTAGCTAGGTTACCCTAGCCTAGTGTTTAAACGAAAGAAGTTAATAGTATCAAAATGAAATCGCACAAAATATTTTTCACGTAACAAAATAAAACCTCAGTAGTATTTTGCACATTTTCGGGAAATGCTCCAGGGGGCCGATTTTTGGAAATCATATCGCTCGAATTCACGACGAGTAATAGAATTCAATCCACACGCGAAAATTAGTCACATCCATTTGCGAGTGGTCCGCAAATACCCAATTTTTGAAATCCGCGTTCGAAATTTAGTGAAAGACTAAGTCGATGTGTAAAAAGTAGTCCCGTCTCGTTCCACGCAGAAAGTTGATAATTACCGGTTTTTTGTTGGGCACCTGGAAATATATGTTTTCAGCTCAAATTAATTTAACATAAATTGCAAAGTATTTTTGCATAATAGTTATTTATTTTTTATGCTAAAGTACTTATTAGAACTAGTTTAAATTGCGAATTTGTTACAAAAAAAATTACGTAAAACGAAAACTTTGTTATCGTCTGTGCGTCCTTTGTATTGTGTTACTGTCAAAAGTTTTCTGCAACGACTGCTAAGTTTTAAACAGCGAAACAAAAATTTAAATGGCAAAGCATATGTCGCCTTTACAAAGAAAAAGGCTGGTGGAGTTGTTGGAACCACGAAAGGACTTGCGATTAAGGTCTGTTGTTCTTTTGGCCTCCGGTACCAAGGGCGTGAGCTCTTCGATTAAAGCCCTGCAGAGACGTTTCGTAAGACGATATTTCTTTTTAAATTTGGTTTCCGTCTCTCGGAAGGCCTCGCTTCCGAGCTGCCGCAGGTGGGTGCGTGTACCCCGAGTTTGATTTTCCGCAACTTCGTCTTCAGATTCTTCAGAATCCTCCAAATTAAACAAAACTAACTCGTCGAAACTCGCCATTGTCATATGATAATGGCATTAGATTTGTTGAATTACAAATTAACAGAAAATCTCAATAATACGATGAAAATAGCCCAACGCATCGAGGCAATGACAGCAGTGAGTGAAGGTAGTCACCCGCCAACTCGCCATGTTTTTAATTTTGACAAGCCATCCCACCACTCGAATTCTAAAACGACTGCTAGAGACCAGTCGTTTTCAATTCGAGCGGTGATTTTCTACTACTCGCCTTTCAAAAATAGCAATTCACGGATTTGAACGATTTTCGAGCGATATTTTCATAGGTATGATTTCCAAAAATCGGGCCCCAGTTATTATTTATGGCAACACACACTGCCGCGGTAGGGCGGGGCGTAGGCTTTTGTAGGCAGCTTTTTCAAAACCAATAGGAATCAAGGCTTAAGGTTCAATAGAGTTCAATAAACTTTACGTGATCAGCTGTTCAGATGTGGTGAACATTTTTGTAAAAGATCGTTTTTTACTTTGAAATTTTGAGTACCGATATTTTGGTGTTCAAGAAGTGCTAATTTTTTTTTAATATTTTTTTTAGCTTCTATAGGTATGGTTATATATCCCGGTGAATTATCGTACGGGGTGTCTGTTACATCCTGTAGAGTTTCTTCACTTCTTCAAAGTGGTGTTTAACAATAGGCTTATTCATTTTCTGAGCTCTAGCTGGATTCATTAACATTTTAAGCCATTTGCGTCCAGCCATTCTAGTTGACATATTGAACGAGTGTTTGATTTTAAACCTCTCACAAAATAAAAAGGCTTGTTTTCTGATAAATTTAGGCGTAAGTGGTATACCCAGTTTTGCAAACCGTATGATTCGCTGCGATAAATCTTCTTCTAATTGTTTTGTGAGAATAGTCGTCTTCCCAATAATTTTAGCACTGTTACCGCTCAATATATGGTTTCTAAGGGTGCGTCTTGGAATATTGAACTTTATCGCTGCAGCATTTGTATTAAGTTTATTATTTTGTACTGCTTCCATGGCACGTCTTAAACTGTCTTCATCCCATGTACTACCTCTTTCTTTTCTAGGTTTTGACTCCGACATTTTTAAAATCTGAAATATTCGCATAGATTTTAATCATCTGTTCAATTACCCACTTAATAAAATAATTATGAAAAAAAAATGTTATTCAATCCGAGTTGAAAAAGTTATAAACGCTTAAAAGTAAAAATGTTATAATATAAAACACAGTTTTTACTGTAACGGTACGTACTTATTTATAACTAAAAAGTAAATGTTCATATGTTCATGGTTTGTGAATGGTCCTTGTAAGGCCCATGTACCATAGCAAGGCCAACGGTCAAATTTTCGATTGGCCTTATAAGGAACCACCGGCCATCCTAGGAACACTGCCAATATTTAAACTTAAATCGAGTTAAAACCATGTTTTTATTCTTTAGAAACCATAAACATAACCTTATACAACAATATACAGTAAAAAATATGAGATAATAATAGGTTATTGACTAAAAACTTACGTTTTGCTAAGCGCGCGAATAACAACTGCAACGTCGACGACCGAAGTCTACGAAACGTGAGCTCGCACTGCCACAATAATGGCGCGGTCGTCAAGCCGCCGCGTTTGTGGCCTTGAGTTTGATGGAGCTTAGTATTTAGTAAAAGGGATGTGTCTTTACATGTCGATAACTACGACTTTTTAATAGTTGGCCTTCAAAGGAGCGTGGCCTTCCATGGTCCACCTACCTATAACATATTGTTGAGTGGTTCGAAAAGAAAGAAAGAAAGAAAGAAAGAAGACATTTATTCCTTTTTGCAAGACACACAAATAAAAGAGAATATACACAATTTTATAGAAAATAATCAAGACAATAAAAATAGATCATGAGCGTTGTGTGTGTCTTCGCAAAAGAACTCGAAGAAGAAGATACTTATTTTTTCACTTGACATTAAAACTTCGTATCGTATATTAGCTGGTAGAGATCGCTCTGTAGCGATAAGGCCGCCTATTGTTACCTTGTAATATTCTGTATACTTTTTTCTATTTTGGTTGTTATATGTGGTGTTCAATAAAGAGTTATTGTATTGTATTATGCCCATCAGAAATCTCTAAGAATTCCATTATTGCTACGGAAAGTAGAGTACAGAGAAGAGGACGACAGACTAAAACACACCCTGTATTCACCTGCTAGATATAATGAAGCATCTATTTCAAGAGTAAAGGAAAGATTTATTTTTATAATTAGAACATTTATTACATAAATTACACTTATTTGTTACTACAACAACAACAGTCAATTGAATTGTTTAAATGAGTCTTTTAAGGGTACCTAGCGTTAAGTGTTTTAAGTCCTGTGTAACCACCGTCATTATCAATTACACACTGTAAACGGTTCCTAATAGAACTGACTATGTTTTCACAAACGTTTTAACCAATAAAACTCTCCCAAATGTCTTGAACATATTTTTTTAAATTATGTTTTGTTCTAACCTGCTGGATCCCACGCCTGCACTGCTATGCTGTTTAGTGTGATCATCTATAATTAACCGTTGCATGGTTGCAGAAGCTCCTACCAAACCGAAGCACATGCGGTTATAGTGGAACAAACCGCGTCCCGGTACCGTAAACGCGGTTTTCTCCTTCGATGCTCTACTTAATGGAATTTGGTGATACGCGGCGCTCAAATCTAAAGAGGTAAGAAACTTAGCATCCCGCAGGTTGTCCAGAATATAGTTAACGTAGGGCAAGGGGTATGCATCAGCCTTCGATACGGAGTTGACCTTCCGACTATCCAGACACAGCCGCATATCTCCGCTAGACTTCTCCGCCATGACGACCGGTGAATTCCAGGGGGAATAAGAAGGTTCCACTATATATATCGCCAACATCCTGTCCACCTCCCTCTCCAGGGCTGCAAGTTTATCAGGGCTTAACCGATAATATTTCTGTTTTATCGGGGGACAGTCACCCGTGTTAATTACATGTTCGATCAAATGGGTTTTTCCTAAACCCACCTTATCGGTGTCCACCTGGTCGTACAACCGCTTAACCTGGTCAATAACAGCTTTTTGAAAGGGCGTTAAAGATTCCAGATCCTGCAAGCCAGTATTGGCAGTAGCTGCGACCGTATCAACATTGTAGTTAATAGAAGTTAAGTCAGAGATTATTTCCGGAACAAGTTTAAAAGCTCGCCAGAAGTTTAGACCGAAAATGATAGGGGCGGTTATACCCGATTGAATATTGAAATGTACTATTTGAACATTATTATTATAGTTAATGGGTAAGGACATGTATTCAGAACATACAAGTTCCTGGCCGTTGGCAACACACAGTCTCAAAGGTGAAGTATGTTTATAAGTAGGAATACCTATCTCTGAGAACAAACGGTGACTATAACTACCAAGTATAGAGCAAGAAGCTCCGCAGTCCAAGAGGCCCATAACCTTTAGTCCTAAGATTTCCACAGTCATATACAAGCGAGAGTCTCCCTTAGGAGGTTCAAAGTGTCTTGCCTTTCCTACCACAGGGGGAGAGATCCGGTGGTTGAAAGAGTTACTAAAAGGAAAAGCAAGCGTTTTTAGTTTTTTGGAGTAGGACGACATTTTGAGCACTCAGGGGTGCGCACTCCTCTCTCACCGCATCTAAAGCACACCAGGTCCCTAGAGACAGGACAAGATCTAGTGGGATGACTACGAGCACCGCAGCGGAAACACTCGGGATTCGGATTATCTTGGTGCACCGCATTAATATTAGGCGGCGCACGCGGCGAGCGTTGAGCATGGTTGCCGAACCTATTTTTAGAATTCCCCGCAGAACGGTTAGCAGAAGATGAGGAAGAGGGCTCCTGAAATTGATCAGCCTTAATCCTAGCGAGTTCAATTCTCTTACAGTCATGTTTGAGCTGATCTATGGAAGAAATATCCCTAAGCGCTAGCTCCCTACTGTAATCGGGACGGATATTCCGCATGAGGATATCCAACTTCTCCTCCTCCGACACGGGCTTACTCAGCCTCTCGAACATTCCGAGCACCGTGGACACGAAAACGACGATCGTCTCATCCCTAGCTTGGGTCCTTGCACGAATCTCCCTCAACAACTGGTAGTCCAGGTCAGGAATGTCAAAGTCATCCCGAAGAGCCTTTACCACCTCGGTGTACGAAATCAACCTTGCCTTATTAGACCGGAACCAGGAAAGAGCTGGTCCCTCCAGAATCTCCGGAAAACCCCTAAAAATAACAGCTTCTGAGATTTCCCTGGCTACACGCAACTCCTCCAGACGGGTAAGAAAGGTGCGGGCACAAGAATCACCACTATACTTCAGGTTCAAAGAATTAATATTGAACGTTTTTTCCGTTCTATAAAAGACCTTTCTAGTCACCGCCTCGGCCACGGATGGACCGGAGCTGACAGACTCAGCGTCCGAACCAGACGGCTCATCGGACTTAACTCGTTCCCACATCTGCGTAATCATAGCCATCAGCAACTTAACCTCAGGGGCGTCGCCCTGTAGACGAGATAAGCGACACAGCAAGTACCTACAGCGAGAGTCAAGGCGGACTGAAGCAGCCTCAGTGAGGTCCTCTCCGATCTCCTTCTCTATCTGTTCAGCCTTCCTCTGACAAACCGCCAGCTCAGACTCCACGTCGCACGGCTCCAGGGAAGTAAATTTCAGGCTACCCCTCCTAGCCAGAGCCGCTGTCTGCTTCAAAGCCCTAAATAAGCTGTCGCGTCTCGATACCGGGTTAACAGTCAGCCGACGCACTGACAGCTCATGAGTGATCTCGTCCTTATGCAGGTGGTTAATTTTACACCCTGCCTTTATAAAGTCCATCCTGAGATATTAATGCTTAAATACTAACGCGAGATGTACACTCCGATAAAGAACACAAAGTCAGGTACAAATACCCTATAGATATAAGTATAGGTAGATATAGGTACACTTTACTCAAACCACTATGCTTCCTGGGCCACACGTTGGGTACGACACTGTAATATTTGAAACCGGCTAAAGGCAAGAGCTCAGGGAGCGGGTAGGTACTGGTTGGCCCAGAGTAGGCGAGCGACCATGAATTTAGGTAGTGGACGCCAAGTGCTCACCCTCCAAAACTGCAAGGTGGTTTGAGTAAAACTACTTGTTTATCGTTAATTAAAGGCACATGTTTATTACTTCCAGAGTACACAGGTATAAATCACAATTAAAAGCAAAGAAAAACATAGGGACAATATAGTGTCCCTCGTATAAATCCTATCAAATAAAAGTCTGAGCTCAGCTTTAAGGTTCTAATACTAGGGGTAAACAAGTTAACACATCATACGCTGTTTAGGGCATAGAATCCCTCGGACAACGGAGTAAATAACTTAACTAACACGAACACCCTCTCAGATGGGTGGCATTACACCATCGGGAGCACACAAGGTGATACCTTAATTAGGAAAAGATCACATCACGGGGTACTTGACCCTATTTAACTACTTTATTTAAATTATTTTTACACTACTCATTTTTAAGGCGAATACATAACCGATAAGATTTCCGAACAGTGAAACCGCCACTCCAACCGGAAATAAAGGAAAGATCCAACCTGTTACGGTAGTATAGTACTACTCCGAAGGTGGTTAGCTGAGCAGGCGGAGCGCTGGGAGGGAGACCCGGGGCAGCCGGATACTCAGGTACACGTCGATGAGGATAGCCGGACCATGAAGAAGATTTGGAGCCGAGCCAGGCGACACTTAAGTAGTTTTGTAGCCGTGCCGGGCGACACTTAAGTAGTTTTGTAGCCGTGCCGGGCGACCCTATGAACAATAGTTATTCACAGCATTAGTTATCAAACATGAAATCCCGGTCTGTGGTCCGTCCCACATGAAAAGAAGGAATAAGAAGACACTTACCACTTTAAGTGGGTAAATTATAAAGAAATCAACGTTCTCCGCATCATAACATCAAGGCACAGGAGGATTCCGGACTGTAGCCAGCACCAATCACAGTTGAAAAGAAGATTGAAACGAATTATAAATGTATTCTTTTGAATATGGAACGAGTGGTTACGACGCGACGCAAATCGTATAGTGAACGGCTTTGCTTACCTCCCGCGACGAAATACTACGAAGATAACACCATTCTCACGTCCACAGAACAGTTTGGCAGCGCCATCACGCCATTTCAGACACAAATCAGACCGATCAGCTTAAGAAATTAACCACACCGCATGCAGACATAAAAATGGCTGCGGGCGTCGGAAAGGAAATGCACCTCTTTGGAATGTCAAGGGACAAAAACAACGACAGGAAATGGGCCAACTTACGGCCGTTCTGAAAACAAAACTCCGCTACAGTGTTCCCGGCTGTATTAATTAGATCGAAAATAAATTAGTATTAAACATTTGTGTTTACTCTCGCAAAGGAACCAAACTGTAACGTAGAGCCTTAAGGGCCCTAGGTCACGGCCTAGCTAGCTGGGTAGAGCTGGGGTGGGTATAGAAACAAAATGTTGTAGGAAACGTTTAATCCTAGCTCCAACGGATAATCAAATAAGAACTGGCGATGGCAAGGGCTTCTGCGCTCCACTGACTTCCAGGGAGTATGAATCGGAGGCACTGGCCTGAACGTCGATCGAGCTGCAGGTCCTCCCGGCAGGTGTGGCAGGAATAGCTCCGGGGTACGTCAGCGGCAGTGGCAGCAGAGATGGCCTGTCTTCACCGAGGATTAATTTTTGACTCCGGAGCCGGCTCGGGGTGCAAACAATCGTGGCAGGCGGCCTAAGGGTGTAGGTGGTTCCTGGAAGGACAGCTAGTTTTAGACGCTGTTCTCCGGATTGCTGTGCCCTGCCGCTAGTATGAGGTCGCTAACGTCCGAGGCCAACGGCCATCCGATTCAAATTTTAATCTAGTGGCAGTTGACAGCGATAGGGAACAGCGGCTCACACATAATATACAACACATATAAGCGGGTTTGTAGATATGGAAACTCACCCCAGCGGGAACCTGTAGAATCACTTAGGCACTTGAAATAAATATCTAAATTAGCAAACTGGCATGGAGGCCTTATAGTTAATGTTACTCGTACGGCGATTCGTCGCATTTTATAGGCGAATATACCTTGCTAGCGGCAGATATACGTATGTGCGAATGTGGTGTAGATTTCAAGGTACCGGCGGCAGCGCGCGGAGCGAACCCTTGCAATTATTTAAATAAATAATCGTTAGAAATTACTACCCTGTTTTTATTTTTCTACTTAATTTAATGTTTTTTAAACGTTTATTAAGGTTTTAATTATTTTCTATTATTGTGAAGGAGCGGCCCTAGGTGCCGTAACGTTACAAAACGATCCAAGTAATGAGGGGTAACCGACTTACAACCCACTTTATCCCTATTACTGCTCATTCGACAACTCAAAAACACCCAAAATAATGACATGAACCCAATGACAGGCATACATTCCAACAATGAATCGGCTTCCGAACGCAGCCCGGTGCGTTTCGTTTCTGCAACACTCAGTGGTCACCGATGAGTATAGAATTAACTTTGTAAAGATTTAAGGGGGCAGGAATTACTAAATTATTTTGAAAACACTTACAGGGACCACAGGAAACCTATCTCTATTGTAATAAATCACGCTCACCTCCACCGCTCAAAGAAACAAACGTCTGGAAGCAGGTAATCGCCGGAAACGTAACGTCCGATCTCTGGGAGGGGAACTAAACGCAGCAAATGTCAACAACCAAATACAACAACAGAATCTTTCACTAATGATAACAAATTAAGATGTAATCAGTTCGTTAAGGTGTCTAGGATCACAAATAGGCAATCATGGTGTTGCATTAACGTGTATGTACGAAAGGACAAGTGAGTGGATGTGACATCCATCGGAATATGATATGGTTAGTGTTGGGAATTAACCATTGGACTTCAATAAAAAAAGCGTAATTTTGCGATATACTTAATTTTAATGTCTGTTACTGAGCAATGAACAGAAAAGAATGACAGAATGACAAGACTAATTTGAGTTGCTTAATATTATCTTAAAATAAACGTAGCTACAGTCGTAGCGTGAACCTTATTGCTAATTATTTAAACTAGGAGCTTTATGAACTCATCTTCAATCTTAAACATGCCCCCGGGCGTTGGAAGCGTAGCTTTCAACCAGAATCATCGGCCTCAGGAAGGGGACATATCTTTGAAAACGCTCTTCGAAGCACTCCACTCGAGGTCTTCACATCGGCCACTCTGGTGATGCCGTCTGGACCAGGGTGAACGGAGATGACACGTCCAAGCCTCCACTTTAACGGAGGTAGATTGTCTTCCTTCAGAAGAACAAGAGAATTTAGCTTCAACGAGTCTCCACTGCGTCGCCATTTCACACGCTGTTGAAGCTCTGAAACATACTCTTTGCTCCAGCGGGACCAAAAGTGCTGGCGAAGTTGTTCGACTCGCAGGAATCGAGTTAAATGACTGTATTCCTGGTGTTGAAGATCCGGCACCGGCAGACAAGTGAGCGGGCGTCCTATTAGGAAGTGACCGGGTGTCAGCGATGTCAGGTCTTCTGGGTTCGATGACATAGGCGTTAATGGTCGAGAATTTAACACTGCCTCGATCTGTACTAACGTGGTATTTAGCTCTTCGTAAGTAAGATGACAGTTTCCCAGCACTCGATTTAAATGGTGTTTGGTCGCCTTAACACCAGCCTCCCAGAGACCACCAAAGTGCGGCGTATAAGCCGGAATGAAATGGAAGTTGATTTCTTCACTAGCTGCACTTTCGGCTAAAGAGTTGCAATTAAGTTTAAGAAATTTTGATATATCGTTGTATGCTCCGACGAACGAGGTACCATTATCGGAGTATATATTGCTAGGTTTTCCTCTACGCGATATGAACCTACGCAACGCTAGTAAATAATTATTGCTTGTTAAATCGCCCACCAATTCAAGGTGCACAGCTTTAGTGCTGAAGCAAATGAATATGGCTATGTACACCTTCACTATTCTGCAGCCTTTTCCTTGACGGCTAGCAGAGGCAAGTGGGCCTGCGTAGTCGACACCCACACAGTCAAAGGGGAAACCACCAGGAGAGACTCGAGGCTTAGGCAAATTGCCCATCAATGGACTGAGTACGCGTCCCTTCATACGGCTACACAAGACACACTGGTGAAAACACTTTTTTGCCAAATTCCTGCCGCCTAGAGGCCAGTATGTTTCTTTGATGGTGTTCAACAATAGCTGCGGTCCCGCATGTAATAACCTTTTGTGCTCAGAATCAAACAACAACTTGCTAAATTTATGACTGGACTGAAGCACTATCGGGTGTTTTTTGTCGTAATGAAAGTCTGAGTTTTCTAGACGACCACCAACACGCATTATATTTTTTGAATCTAAGAACACATTTAATTTTAGTAAGGGACTCTTTTTTGGTAAGCTCTGATTTAATAACATTAATTTATATTCAGGAAACGATTGATTTTGACAGATTTTAATAATTAAATTCAATGAATTTTGCAATTCTTCGTGTCTGAGATAGGTCGTGACTGGTGATTGTTTTTTACAAGCAGCTATAAAGCGTAACACGTATGCAACCGTTCGCTGCAGTCGATTAAACTTTGAGAAACGGTTGAAATCAATAAAACTATTGCAGTTTTCAGGTTGCTGGTTGCTAACATGTAAAATTACTTCTGGCCTTATTTCAGGCAGCGTGGTCAGATTCTTAGCACTTGGAATTAAAGGCCAATCGGATTCATCCTGTTTTAAAAAACTTGGACCTGACCACCACAAATCAAGGGACGCAATTGACTCGAGAGTGACACCGCGAGATAAATGATCAGCTGGATTCTGGGCGGTGGGGACATGCCTCCAGTCACAAGTACCTGTGATATCCAGAATGTCAGCAGTGCGGTTCCTAACAAAAGGTTGAAGTTTGCTCGGCAACATTTTAAGCCAACCCAAGACGATAGTCGAGTCAGTCCAGAACACTGTTTTACTAAATTTAAGTCGTAGTGCATTGACTATTTTTTCATATAGATGAGCACCGATGAGTGCGCCACACAGCTCAAGCCTCGGTATGGTCATAGGTTTCAGAGGAGCAACTCTGCTCTTAGCTAACAGTAAATGAACTGAAACCTCAGAATTATGATCAATGCTACAAACATATGCGCAAGCACCATAAGCACGCTCTGACGCGTCTGTAAAAATGTGCAGTTCTAGTCGCTCATGATTGTCACATGTAGCCCTACGTCTAACGCGAATTGTATTAAGAACCGACAGACCTCCAACAATTTCCAACCACTGGCTCATCAATCCGCTCGGTAATTGCTCGTCCCAAGATAACTTGAGTAGCCACAGCCTTTGCATCAGCATTTTCATTAAAATAACGTAAGGAGATAATAGCCCCAAAGGGTCAAAAATCTGTGCAATGACAGATAGTACATCACGCTTTGTTTTACCCGCAGTAATTGTTGAGCCAATGGGAAAATACAGCTCATCGGCATCTGAATGCCAACCAAGACCTAATGTTTTACTTGGTTCGGAGGATCCGATATTTAAATTTACAGCAGGTCGCGATGTTGTATTTACTAATCGGGGATCATTTGATCTCCACTTTCTCAAATTCATGCAAGCCGCAGCAAGAGCATCTATGGCTCCTTGGCGGAGCTTTAATACTTCGTCAATGTCATCCCCTCCACTTAATAGGTCATCGACATAAAAATCGTGGAGTATGACCTCTTTAACATGAGTGTCTTCACATTCTAGACCGATTTGTTTAAGGCATCTAGTTGCCAAGAATGGGGCGCTAGCAGTACCATAGGTAACTGTGTTTAATTTAAATATTTGAAGAGCGTCACATTCGTTATCACGCCAGATGATTAAATGTAGCTTACGGTCGTCAGGATGCAACATTACCGTCCGGTACATTTTCTCCACGTCCGCCGATATAATGTATTTATGTTGCCTAAAACGTAGTAGAATCGACAAAAGGTCGTCTTGAACGGTGGGTCCTACCATCTGCAGTTGATTCAATGATACACCTGAACTTGTGGGACTACTGGCGTTGAACACAGCCCTTAGTTTGGTAGTGGAACTATCTTCGCGAAGGACACCGTGATGAGGAATAAAGTAGGTAATTTCACCCGAACCGGTAGGTTCATACCTGGACATATGTCCTAAAGTAATGTACTCGCACATGAATTCTTTGTACATCCTTTGAAGTGCCGGTTTACATTTAAGTCTGCGTTCTAACGCTAAGAAACAATGTTTAGCTCGATTGAACGAATTGCCTAGCTGCTGAGGATCTTGTTTTAATGGTATCCTTACACAAAAGCTACCGTTATCTAAGCGTCTTGTATGCTTCACGAAATGCTCTTCACATAACTTCTCTTCAGGAGAATAATGTGACGACTGAAGGCGAACTTCTTCAAGCTGCCAAAAACGCATTAACTGGTTTTGAATGTCATCAACATCATCAAATGAATCGGCACTAGTACCCTTTGACTGAGCAATCGAGAAGTTGCACTTAATTGAATTGGGTAACGACGATACTTGACCGCACATAATCGGGCCTGAAACTAACCAGCCTAGTCTAGTTTCACATAGTATCGGTTGTCCATCGCCTAGTTTAATTTTTTGAGATCCTAATATGTCCCAGAACAAGTCCGCACCTATAATTAAATCCACGTCCGCCGGCGTGTGAAAATTAGGATCAGCTAAACAAATATCTGACGGAATATTGAGATTTGTCAGATCAATCTGACGACAAGGTACGTCACTGGTTATAGAAGGTAACACGAAACATTGAAGGTTAGTCGTGTACTGACCATTTAAAGATTTCATTGGCACTCGACACATTTTGCCAATAGGTGCCAGTGTGTTATTAATACCTTGTACATATTTATCAATAAAATCAGTATCTAAATTTAATTTATTACAGACCCTTTCTGTAAGTAAACAAGACGTACTGCCGCTGTCTAATACAGCACGAACAATGTGTTCGCGATTATTGACATCGTATAGTTTTATGAGTGCAGTAGATAGCAGTACGTCCTGACCCCGTCACGATGAGGATCCGAGGTTTGCCGACAGCGTCAAGGGAGCGCCTGGATTGGCCCCAGCGCCGGCGCTGGTCGACGGTTGAACGGGATCAGTGGTCTTCTCGGCGCCGCCGTGCGCTGACGCGTGATAATATTGAGTACCTGTGTACCTAATATTGTTGTTTACCGCGGATGTAGGTTTAAACTCAGTGATATGAATGAGTGTGTGGTGCTTGCGTTTGCATATTTTACATCCCGATTTTTTGCATTGATTAGCATAATGACCGCTTCGAAAACAATTGTGGCATACTCTGTAATTTGCTAATGATTGCAGCCGCGCTGCATTAGTTAACGCAAGGAATCGAGAACAATTACTTAAGCAATGATCACCCTTACAGCTCGGACACGGCTTAGTTGGGGAACTTGAGGAACTATGGCTGTTGTTGTTATCGACTCGGTTGTCGCGTGAAATCATGGACTTAATTTTATGTGACGATTTATTAGATGAATTTGTTTGATTTGATATTTCCAAAGTTTCTAAAAAATCAGCGCGGTCTCGCAAGAAGAGTGTAAACATATCAAATGTTATTGCTTTCGGTTTGTTTTTATCTAAATGACTTTTTGATTCTTCCCACTCACGGAATGTTTTCGTATCTAGTTTTTGAGTGAGTAAGTGAATGAGTAACGTGTCCCAATGTTCGACTGGCTCGCCTAACGTCTTCAATGAACGTAAGTTTTTGTTTACGTTGTCGATTAGCCTTTTTAATGATGTAGATGATTCGCGTGCTATCGATTCGATATTAAATAATGCTGAAACGTGATTTTGAAGCAATAGGCGTTTATTATCAAAGCGTTCACGCAGCTGTTTCCATGCAACATCATAATTTTTGGCTGAGAATTCAATGGATTGAATTACGGATGCAGCAGACGCTTCCAGCGAAGCCCTAAGATAATGAAACTTATTTATTTCGTCGATTTCGTCATTCGAATGTATGAGGCTGATAAAAGTGTCACGAAACTCCAACCAATTGTCATAGGAGCCAGCAAATTTCGGAAGCTGAATTGTGGGCAACTTAACAAGCTTGTGATTGCTTACGCGACTGACACGATCGCTCGCCGCAGATCCAAAGGTATCATTATTTTTTGAGGAGGCAGCTAAGATATCTTGTGCTTTAGAAAGCAATTTATAATATTGAGACTCAAACTCGATGCGCTCAGAGATTTGCAAATCCATATTATCAGCAATACACTCAAGCCTAGTTTGTACCTCGTCGTAATGTACATACAACGAGTCAATCTTACCTACACGCAATTGCAACTCATTGACCTCAGTAGACGTTAGATTAGGTGAGTCCAAACTGCTCAAATAGGTGGCGAACACCGTTAATCGTCCCTTGTAACTTCCACGTTTTTTAATTAAATCTTTTTCCTCGGTCATTCTGGAAGGCTGGTGTTAATTCTGGCCTGGAATGTTATACAAACAAAGTAAATTGTAAATACTAATCAGTCCTTACCGTTAATTTTAACTTAGATAAATAGTTAGGTAAATAAATTAAGTATCTTTTAGATTAAGTAGATATTAATTCATAAGTAGGTAGCTAGTTCTTTAAGTTAGTATTTAAGGTTTTTCTGTTATTAACTAATAAGATAGGTAGTTATAATGAATTTAGTAATAGTTAGAATGTAAGCATCTTGTTTAATATCAGGAATTTACTTCAACTTTGTTTATATGTAGACCCTTTTTTATTACAATAAGTAGTTCTTGTACGTTATTTCTAATTATGCTAATACTAAACACTAGCAAGGTTTTTTAACGAACTGACTTATCCTACTATTACTATTTACTTGAACTGCTTAATTACTCATTACATTACATAATTTTACTCCAACTAGTTTTATGATTGATTCTTTAAACATGTAAATTTATATGCATTTTAACTGATATTAAATTAATGTAATTTAAATGCACTTTTCATTGAAACAGTACCTACCTACTAACAATTAAGCAGAGTTAAGAGTTAATGTTTAAAGCGGTTGAGTGAATATGATGAAATTTAATTCTTTATAATTTTAAGAACAAAATAAGATAACTATCTCAAACCGGTACACTTAACATAATGAAAGCTTAACTAAAGAAAATTAGGTAGGTGTAATGCACTTTACTAACCTTATCAATCGCTTTATTTCGCTTAATAAATACCTGAATTCGAGTGTTGGGTGAAACTAAATACCACATAACACGACAATATTTATAATTCTGATATTATAGTCCAATAACTGCTGAATTTCACCCACTGACGTTGGATGATGCAACACTTCCTTTGTCTCACACGTACTTGGATGCCGCGAGGTGCAGTTAAGTTAACTCTCCAGTAATTAACTCTTTTCTTCTTCGATTTTAATATTTTGATTCCTTTATCCGGATCGATGGACCATATGTTGGGAATTAACCATTGGACTTCAATAAAAAAAGCGTAATTTTGCGATATACTTAATTTTAATGTCTGTTACTGAGCAATGAACAGAAAAGAATGACAGAATGACAAGACTAATTTGAGTTGCTTAATATTATCTTAAAATAAACGTAGCTACAGTCGTAGCGTGAACCTTATTGCTAATTATTTAAACTAGGAGCTTTATGAACTCATCTTCAATCTTAAACAGTTAGTGAGCAACAAATGTATTTGGAACACTGGTAAGTGTTACAGAGTGAGCGCTCACTCTGACGCATAACATAATCGCGCCCCTCAGTGGCCCAGCGCTGGCCCATCGTGCAGAGGGGCCACTAAGCGAGCGAGCAAGTCCAGTCGGGGCAGAAGCGGCTCGGATAGGATAGGTTCAGAAGGCTAAGGCTTTATTTAGCCTTCGATGTTAGGTATTTTTTTGGTAACAGCACGAAAAATATTGCTACTAAAATCTATGAGCAAAATTGAATATGTTTTAATGATGTGCAATTAAACATTGAAAGGAACACCATTTTCTTATTCGAAAAATATTCGGCAGAGTAAGTTAATGCTAATAAAATACATAGTAATAAGATAATCGACGAGTCGTCTATTCGGCCATTTAAATAATAAGCCCGTCAATAATACCTACTCATGCGAAAGTAATTTTCTGATTTGCACTTAAAAAATTACTTGACTTAATTAATTGTATTATTAGACGGTATTTATTTGCCGGGTGAAGAAAATACTTATACTCGTAATACTTAGGTATTTATTTAATTTAAAATGGAAAAATACTAAATGTGATTATTTCCAATTTACCCGAGTGAAGCCGGGTTTTCAGCTAGTTATATTTAAAACCGGGCTTTTGAGTCGAGTGCTCTGGCAACTGGCAACACTGTCGCAGACGCTACGCGTCGGTTATTTTTTGTTTGGACTTGGACTTGCCGACAGCACAGATTAAAGAGTAGACTTGCCCAAATGTGCAGTTGCAGTTTGCGGCGTTTTGCTCATCCCGTCGGGTTCAATTATTTTGTGCAAGTTAAGTAATTTATGGAAGTTAAAGTTAAAAGAAACGTAAGTAAACGATGTATGCAGTGATACAATTTTCTGAGTGTGATGGTGGCTCTTTAGCCATTGTCAATAAAAACTGGCTAACTCCACGCAGGTGCGAGGTGCTTTGCCACCGTTCAAAGGCAGCAAAGAATTTGAAGCGGCCAGATACATTCATTACACCCCTGGTCGCAGTCGGTTAAGCGCGCTGGCAGGCTAGCGTCGGAACATCTGCCAACCGGCGCGTGGAACTTCGCGGCCGTTCAAAATGCCGAGGACCTCATTCGCCTTCGAACCAGCGTCGCAGACATCTCGCGAACTTTTAAAGCATAATACTCGCTACCATGTTACATCAAGTGACGAAGAGTGTGATGATCACATGCGCCCGCCTCCCAGCGTTCGGAACCGTACGATAATTATCGTACACATACGATAATTTTGTGCCTACGTACTGAAAGAGATATTAATACTCACAATAGCTTTTAACTACTTTTATTTGGGTTACATTAACAAAACTGTATTTTCACAACACAATTCCCGCTCTTTCGTCTCGTTCCCGAACAATAATCCCCGTTGCCGCCGGTCCGCGCAAGTCACCCGGGTATTTATTTCATTTGGTGTAAATCGGCTGTTCCCGACATTATCACCATCTAAATGACGACAGATTTTTACCGTGTGTAAAAGTATCTTGTAGTAACGAATGATTTCTAACTTGCGCTTCTTGTAAATGTTATATATATAAAGTAGTGTGAATGTTATTTCGTTCAAAAGGGCCAAAATGTCATTACCAAGGGGTGTCCGCTTTCCAATTTTCGGTAAAGCTTCTGCAAAATGTCCCATTTAACTAACGTTTACGGCTGAAGCTACTATTTCCCTAAAAAGTTGCATAGTTATGTCATACAATATTGATTGCACAAATTAAAACGCATCGTAAAAAACTGAACAGCAACATCGTACATTTTGGTTCCTATGTAACTCATCCTCACCGTGTCACAACGTAACGCGACAAATAGCTCTGCACTGAACGGCTCTGCACAGCCCCCTTCGCTCCCCGCGCGTGCCTCCAGTCACCATTCAGAAGGCAGACTGAGCGCACGTCGCGCAGAGCACAATTAACAATTTATTTATTTTTTACAAAGTCGTACCGTGGTTTTTGTCACAATAATATTGTCTTTCTCGTGGGTCTCATTAATCGGTAAGTACATGAATTGTTTATATTTATCGTATTTTATCGTATAGCCTAACCGGTTGATTATTACGTAATCAGTAGAACATTCTGGAATATTTAATAAGGTGCATGCTAAAGTGAAAATAGATGGATTTTGTCATTACCAAGGTGGTCATTACCATTGATTACCGTGGACTTTTTAACCCACGGAAATGACGATGATTCCATGGCGATGACTATCTGCACTTGATTCTGCAGAGATCTTGCTTTTATCTATTTTTCCATTTTATATCTGTGCACACTTTCTGTTAATTTATTTGATTCTGTATTTTTCTCAAATATTTAATCTTTTTTTTTATCGTATTAATGAAATTGTTCCAGTGGATGAAGTAAATAAATATGCCACGTAAAAAAAGAGATGATAAGCAAGAATTGCTAAAAAAAAAACGTATAGCTGAAAAGAAAAGACGCGAAAAAATCAAATCTAACCCTGAGCTGTATAAAGAATACCTAGAAAAAGAAAAAGCACGTTATGCTCAAAGAAAAGAAGCGAAAAAACTTCTATCTATAAATGATTTAACGCCAAGATGCCAGAGATTACAGAGGAAAAAATGGAAGACAAATCAACAGAATTTGAGAGCGCGGAAATCAGTACTAAAAAAGCTGTTGCAAAAAGACACGCCACCTGTTTCTGAATCTGAAGATGATCCCACAACTATCGAGGAACAACCCGTTCCATCTCATGGACACTCTTCTCAACAGCAGTCACTAAACTCTAAAAGCAAACCATCAGATGAACTTCCTGGTCCATCATATGATCACTCTGCTAAAAAGGATTCAGCAACACCTTTAAGCAATCCTGTCGATGGACTTCCCGGTTCATCTCGTGGTTGTTTCCTCACAATACCTTCAATTTCATCTAAAAGCAACCCATCCGATGAACTTCCAGGCTCATCACGTGGTCACTCTTCTAAAAGGCATTCAGCGACACCACCTCTAAGCAATTCTTTAGATGAGCTTCCTGGTACATCTCGTAATCGTTTTCTCAAAAGAATTTCAACTTCATCTAAAAGCAACCCATCGGATGAACTTCCCGGTTCCTCTTATAGTCGTTATCCTGAAGGTATTTCAACTACAACTAAAAGTAACCTTTCAGATATACTTCGTGGGCCATCACCTAGTCGCTCTCATAAAAGGTTTTCCACTAACGTAAAAAGCCAGCTTTCTATTACTCGTAAATATCAGTATGAAATGAAAAAAAATGAAGAGCGCTACAGAAAGAGTTTGCTAGAGGCAAAACAGCAAAATAAATCATTGCTCAGGTGTATTCGCCGCTTGAGGCAAACCATCGAAAAAATGAAATCTAAGGCAGGCCCGCGTAGTCCAGGTACGGAAGCCGAAATATTAATTGCTGACCCCACCAAAAAAGAAGAAGTAAAAAAGGCCATAGTTTTTAAAGATATAGTACAGAACAACCTGAACAAAGATTATGAGAAACAAAAAAAGTGTGAAAAACGAAAGATGAAGGAAAATATAGAACCTATACGTAATAAACTGAAAAAATATTATTTACTTCAGGAATTGCCAAAAATTACGAGAAAAAGTAATACGAAAGAACAAGAGGATACTAGAAAAGCTAGAATCGATAGCGACCTTAGGGCTTTTTACGAAGATGATAATAACTCTAGAATTACGGCAGGTAAGAAAGAATGTATTACTCTTCACAAACAAAAAGAGCAAAAGAGATTTCTGAATGACACACTTACAAATCTACACAAAAAGTTTGTGGCACACCACGACTATGACATCAGTTATTCATACTTTTGTAAAGCTAGACCATTCTGGGTCATAGCCCCTTCAGAAAAGGATAGAGAAACTTGCAAGTGTAAATTACATGACAATGTTGATTTGCTGGCAAAAGCTCTGTCTGCAAACAATATAATCGTGGAAAAATCTTCGAAGGAAATAATATCAAGTAGTGTGTGCGATATATACAATTTAAAATGTATTGAAAGAAAGTGCCGTGTTTGCGTCAATAGAGGCCCAACTATTATAGACTTTGACAATAACATCGAATTAAACTACTGTATGTGGGGAACCGGTTTTAAGGAAGTCAGTACAAAGAACGAAACTAGGCGCATAAGAATAACTGAGAAAAAACAGCATACTGGTAAACCAAAAGAAGTGCTACTACTTCTATTAAATCTTGTAAAAAACTTGTACGTTCATACAGCTAACATTGTTAACCAATATGATTGTACCACGAATCTCAAGAAAGCACCAGAAGATAAGAGTGCTGTAATTCATATGGATTTTAGCGAAAATTACTCTACTAAATACAACACAGAAATCCAATCTATGCATTTTGGTGGAAGCCGCACGCATATAACTCTCCACACAAGCGTAATATACATAAGTGGTTGTCCAAAACCCACAAGCTTTTGCACATATAGTGATTCCGTACGCCATGATGCACTTGCAGTGTGGGGACATATCATACCCTTACTAGATTTTGTTGAGAAAACGGCTCCAGAAACAGATACCCTCCACTTCATTACAGACTCAACATGCAGTCAATACCGTAACAAGACCATTAATTACATTATTACTAAATTACACTGGTACGTACCAAAATTAAAGACGGTCACGTGGAATTATTCAGAAGCCGGGCACGGAAAGGGTGCTCCGGATGGCGTCGGGGGTACTATTAAAAGGACAGCTGATAACATAATTAGACAAGGAAAAGATATACCGGACATTGATTCATTTGCTAAGGAGATGAAGAAATCTGTAAAAAATATTATTCTTGAATATATACCAGAGTACAACATAGTTGAAAAGGAATACCTGATGCCTAATCAATTATTAAAACCATTTAAAGGCATGATGCAAGTGCATCAGATAGTGTGGGACAAAAACAATAAGGACACAATCGCTCTTCGACGCCAAAGCTGTATATTGGATAAGTGCAAAAATTATGCCACGGCTTGTCCTCACGGCAAACACCTCGGCTTTTACAGCAATCCTACAGAAGAGGCATGTCATTCTAAATTGGATAAGGTAGTGATTGTTTCCAATGTTTTAGTGCAGCCAAGTCGTAAATTACAATCACATGTGAATTCCCAAAACGAGTTTCAAACGCATTTTCCTCAAAAACCAGAAAATGGTGTGGAAAATGGCGAAGGATCAGCATCGAACTCATTACCTGAAGTTCAGTTTAAAAGGCCTGATGAACACATAGCTCGTATATATGCAGAATCACCAACTAATACTGAAGTTCGAATGGATTGGTCTGACATACCAGATACCTTTGACAATAATGACTACGAACTAAAATTGTGTTCCTCTTCTAATGTTACAACGATAAAAAGATCGGAAGCGTTTCTAGCCCGGAGCCATGCTGAATTGCCACGAGACCTACAAGTATCAACGAATAGGCCACAAGCACCGGATAATTTTGACGAAAGTGATAATCAATTAAAATTGTGTTCCTCCTCTAAAATTACAACGATAAAAAAAACTGAATCATTTCTAGCCCGGAGTCATGCTGAATTGCCAACAGACCTGCAAATATCAAAGAATAGGCCACAAATACCAAATAATTTTGACGAAAGTGATGATGAATTAAAATTATGTTCCTCCTCTAATGTTGCAACGATACAAAGATCAGAACCATTTTTAGCTCAAACACAAGCTGAATTGCCAAAAGACTTGCAAATATCCACGAATATGCTGCAAATACGAGACAATTATGAGCAAACTCACGAATCGGCCTCGATTACATCACTTGAAGTTGCAATGTGCCAAAGTTCAGAACCAGCTTTATTTCGACAACACGCTGATTTGTCGAAACGATTGCAAATATTATCAGACGCTGAAGGATGTCACGCTAAATCTTCCGACATTCCATTTGGACGTCCATTCATTGATAAGCAAGTTCTTACTTCTGCTTGTCTGACTTTGACTCAGCAATGTTTAATGGTTATTAATAACATGCTTACCATTTCTATTGATTCCGACGAAGATATTTGCAAAATTAGAACTAAAACCCTACAAACTGCAGTCTCGCAAGAATCGTCTTTGAATGTGATACTTACCTCTGCTAAAAATTCTGAAAACGACTCTTCTGTATCTGCATTAAGATCATCAGTAAATGCAAAACTTTGTCAGCAGACTTCTTCAAATCCGATAGGTCTACTTACCTATGTTGACAACATTGGTGAGAATCCTTCTCTTTCTACAACTAGATATTCGGAAGACGACAATACTAATGATGATATGACTGTCTTGATTTCAAGCGGTACAAAGACATTAAATTTGGCCACCTCCAAACCATCGACTTCCAAATACAAAAGTTTAAATAGTGTTCCTAAACATTCCCAAGAAACATCCAAAAAAAACAAAGCGAGAACCAAAGGTCCTGCTCAGATTCCTATCGATTTACTAAAAATAAATAAAAATGAAACTAGTAGTAAAAATATAAATCAAAAAACTACGCCTGCTAAATTAAAAAAAAATAATACAAAAGGTTTAGTGCCACATCAAAAAGCTACAAGAACTAGAAGAGGGAAAAGACACGGCATAAATCACAACACAACAGATTCTGAAGATGAAAACCCTTTACAACCAGCTAATATCACTAGAGAATACAGCGAAGAAGAAGAAACAGAAAACGATCTCAGTGCAGACAATGTTCAAGAAGGTGATTGGGTCGTGGTGAATTTTATTTCAGAAAGAAACGTATTGCACCGATTTGTGGGGCAAGTTGTAAAAGAGTCTTTAGCTACCTTTGAAATCAAATTTGCCAAGAAAATCGACGACAAAAAATTCAAATGGCCGGATAAAACTGATATCTGTGAAATCGGAAAGTATCAAGTGGTACGAAAACTTACTCCTCCTTGTTTTAAATCCTCTTCTAAGAGAATAGGGGCTTTCGAATTTATTAGGTCGCTGAAGCAACTGAAAATAGATAAATGAAAATTATTCAAGGACTCATATATTTAACTATGTTTACCTGGATATACATCATTCATTGGTTATTTACTTGAATATACAGGGTGTCCCAGAAACCGACGATAACCCGTTAAAGGCTGATAGACCTACTAATTACCTGCCAGAATATCATATTTTAGGTTTAGTAAAAATCTTTTAGTTTTCGAGATATGGTCATTTTTGCAAAAATCACGATTTTTCTCCCTCATTTGAGTTTTTCGTCTGCCACACCCTCAAATGACCGAATTTAGTTAATCTGATTACTGATAAATATTGCAGAATACATGGGCTTTTAAACGTGATATTATTTTCTTTTATTATTTTTTCAAACTTGGATGAAAAACGACTTAAGAGACAGTTTTCAGATATTTTACTGTTTCATCCCGTAACTTTGGTCCTCCATGGTATAAAAAAAATAACTACGCTAAAGTGGCACTGGCTATTAAAAACATGTCTAGCTAATGTAGTTTACAAAATGGTATAACACTTACTTATTTGTTTAATAATTTCAAATTTACTGCTATTTCATTACAGAAGAAGCTCAAAGAAAATTGAAGTCACTACCAACTACAAATTAAAATAAAATGAAATATTTTTAGCAACCCAATTTTACACAGCCATTTGACAAAAACAAAGCAAATTCGATTTTCAAATTCGAATTTAAAAATTTCAAACTTTATTCGAAATTTGAATTCAACTTTACCAGCCTTATAAAAACAATTATTTTGCCGTCCTCAGACTAAATGGCTGCTCACTTGATTAGCTTCTTCAGTAATGAAATAGCAATAAATTTGAAATTATTGAACAAATAAGTAAGTGTTATACCATTTTGTAATCTACATTAGCTAGGCATATTTTTAGTATCCAGTGCCACTTTAGCGAAGTTATTTTTTTTATACCATGGAGGACCGAAGTTACGGGATGAAACAGTAAAATATCTGAAAACTGTCTCTTAGGTCGTTTTTCATCCAAGTTTGACTAAATATTAAAATAAAATAACATCACGTTTAAAAGCCTATGTTTTCAGCAATATTTATTAGTAATCAGATTTACTAAATTCGGTCATTTGAGGCTGTGGCAGACGAAAAACTCAACTGAGGAAGAAAAATCTAGATTTTTGCAAAAATGACAATATCTCGGAAACTAAAAGATTTTTACTAAACCTAAAATGTGATATTTTGGTAGGTAATTAGTAGGTCTATCAGCCCTCAACGGGTTATCGTCGGTTTCTGGGACACCCTGTATATTGTGTTATTTTACATTTCTCTAATTTGTAACTTTGTTTTAAACTTTTTGAGGTTGTTTAATTATTTTTGCAATTTTTTTTTTGGTGTTGTATTTGATATATCCTTTAGTTAAGCGATTTTTTAATTACCTACCAATAATGTGTCTGAGCGGTGATATGGAAAATGATTAAAAATTTGAAATAAGTCTGATTATCGAATAAGAAAAAGTATTACATTAACGTCGTTTACTTTTTTTGAGCTAGAATCGTTGCATTCTTTAAGTTTTTCTCGAGTATTAAATAAAAATTTAATGAAAATTTTAAATATTGTGGTCTGTAAATCGTTAAAGAATAAAAGATAATTTTCTATTTCAAAGAAATATGTGATTTATGTGAAGCTAATAAATGAATCATTATTACTTATTGTTATTACTCCTATTTCGGTATTTTATTATTTATTTGTAATACTTACATACAATTTCATAATAACCAAATTGATTAAATACTTCGGTACTTTGAAAAACGTCAAAAACTGTTCAAAGTAATTATAGATAGGAACATTTGTCATTACCATGTGCTATCGTCATTACCAAGCATGCAAAATGTCATTACCATGACGCTTAAAACTTTGCGGGTCCATATCTTCAAGGATTGGGCTCCTAAAAGATGGCCTTCATTTTTTTTGTAACCCATGTATGACGAACTATCAATTAAGATTAAGTTTGTGATTGAAAACCGTATTTTTTCTTTTTTTTTAACAAAGGGCCCAATTTGCACCAAATGAAATAAATACCCACCCCCGCTCCTCGCGCGACCGGTGGCGCCATCTATCAATTTCCTTTTACACTACGTTTTTCAATGCCTGGCGCAAATCGGTTCACAAATCAGTCAGTGTTGCCACTTTAGCGATTTTGTCACTAGATCTGGTGACTTTTAGACTAGAACAGCGATTTTTTTAAAATTTTGGTCGCTATAATATATTTTAGCGACTTTTAGTAATAAATAATAATGATAATTATTATTATGTGGAAACTGCTGTCATGTTGCTCCGCGAGAATATTAATTCTAGTTTAGTGCACAGATTAATAAATAGTTGGTGTAGTGTAAATTAGGTACCAACATCAACAGCCTCTATAGAAAATGAAGGCAACACTCGTTATCAACTAGTCAGCCGATAAGAGTGAGAGCGATAGTGTGAATTCAAGACGAACATCGGGGATTCCCAGAATAGGTTAAAGTTGAGTAAGGGAATTCCCATAACACATTATTAGTCTATGGTAGCTTGGCTGTCTCGTGAAGTCGTGAACTCGTCAAGTGGTTTTTGCACCGATCTAAAGTTTATTATTTTCTATTAGTTTATCCAGCGAATATTCATTATTTCAATTAGTTTTTATCCAGTATGGAAGTTCCGTTGAAAAAAAAAGTTTATACGCAAAGATATCGAAAAGAATGGGAAGAAGAATTTAAGATATGGCTACAACCTGCACCCGATTCTGCAAAAGCTTTCTGTAGCTTCTGCCGTTGTGAAATATTAGCAAGATTGAACGATATTAAAAAACACAGTGAAACAAAAAAACACAAAGAAAAAAGTGACATGATTTCCAAAAACAAAAAATTAAATCAAACAGATTTTTTGCCAACGCCTAAGGATCATACGAGCTCCCTTAAAATTGAAGGTACGTTGTCTCTATTTATAGCAGAGCACACGTCTATTTTACAAATTGACCACTTAACGGAAGCATTGAAAAAAAGTATTTCGGATTCAAAAAGTATACAAAATATAAAAATGCACCGGACTAAATGCACTGAAGTAATAAAAAATATAATAGCTCCTCATTTCAAGCAACTATTAGTGGATGATGTTGGATCGCAGAAGTATAGTATTTTAATAGACGAATCTACTGATTTGAGTACATCAAAGTTATTAGGAGTTGTAATTAGGTACTTTAGCTGCAAGCAGAAGACTGTGGTGTCCGCTTTCTTAGCTCTGGAACCATTGAAGAGTGCTGATGCTAGAGGAATTGCTTCTGCCTTAGTAGATTGTTTACTGACTCATGGTTTCGTTCTTGGCAACCTGGTTGGGGTGGGAGTAGACAATGCCTCGGTCATGACTGGGATACATAATGGCGTACACATTGTATTGAAGACAGAATACGGGTTACCGAATTTAATTCTTATTAGATGCATTTGTCACTCACTACAGTTAGCAGTCTCGCATGCTTCTGAACAATGTTTACCACGAAATATTGAGTTTCTTATCAGAGAAACTTATAATTGGTTCTCACATTCACCTAAACGGTGTGATGAGTACAAGGACATATACGAAACAAATAATTGTGGCGAAAAGCCTTTAAAAATATTGCGGGCCTCTGATACTCGATGGCTATCTGTGGAAGAAACTGTTACGAGGATATTATCTCAATGGGAAGAGTTAAAGTTACATTTCTCACTGAATAAACATAATTGTTATATTGCAGAATTACTCTATTGTATGTACGCCGACGAGACGAACCGCCTTTATATGTGCTTTTTACGCAGCATCTTAAATGATGTGCAAGTGGGAGTGAAGAGCTTTGAAAGTGAAAACTCAAATCCAGTTGCACTATTAAATGTGTTAATGACACTATTACGATCAATTTGTAATAGAGTGATAATACCTTCAGCTGCCACAACAGACCAAGATTTTTTATCGATAAATGTAGAAGAACATTTGAATCCGGTTCCGTACCTAGGGTATTTATTTGAAACACAAGTTCAACAAAGTTCCTTGACCATTGAAGTCCTGAACGGAATAAGGAAACGTTGTATCGACTTTACTACAAAACTAGCTAAAGAATTACAACACAGACTCCCGACCAATTATGTCGTGTTAGAAAAAATGAACCTTTTGAGTGTCGAAAAAACACTAAGACAGGGCAAAGACAATAAAATTGCCGACCTGGCGATAGAATTGGGCTTTAACGATGAAGAAATTGATAAAATATTGCAACAATGGCATAACATAAATTACGTGGAATGGACTGCTACAAAAAATGTAATTGAATTCTGGGCAGAAGTTAAAAATTATAAAAACGCTGCAGGAATAAATACTTTCTATGAGTTGTCTGAATTAGCAATATCGGCTTTGTCCCTTCCCCATTCAAATGCTGCAGTAGAGAGGGCTTTCAGTGCAATGAACATTGTCAAAAATAAGTTAAGAAATAAGATGGCAGTCAAAACTTTAACTAGTATACTATTTATAAGAAGCCAGCTAAAAATATTAGGGCAAAGCTGTTTCAATTACGAGCTTCCACCGGATGTGATTGCCTCTATAGGAACCAACGCCAAGTACTCTTTTAAAAGAAAAATAAATGATTCTCCACAACCCTCTTTATCCACAAGCGCTGCATCTTTTGTTGAAGACGACAATGAAGAAATCCCGTCGGAAGCATTTACCGTGGAATTTTAATAACATGTCAATGTCAACTTCAATTCGATTTTTTATCTGTATCTGATTGTTAAATACATGTAAACTGTGAGAAACCTGTAATTTATTTTTCCTGTACAATCCTCAATAACACTAACTGTGGGCCTACTACGCTGTCATTTATCCACGACGTAAAGCTTCCGTCCCTCTCGCACTCACATATTACCATATAAGCTAGTAAATGACCTAAGTTTTATGTCGTAGATAATGTAGTATTTTAGTTTTTATTATATTTTGAGTAGTCCCATTTCATAAGTTTGAAGATAAAGAGGAAAACCCATCTCACCTCGTAGTGCCTCGTATTTAGGATGAGAGGGTATTTCATATAGGTGATTTTTGAAGATTTTTGGATCGATTGGGCCCTTGAAATTGCAATGTGAAATACCGGCTTTTGGAGTACCAGCGCTCCGTTTTCTAAAGCTACAAGTTGTAATTTACAAGCGGAAGTCTCTTTCTAACCGTATGTGCTAGAAAGAGATATCCGCTTGTAAATTGTAACGTTTATTACGTTATTGTTACGTTGAAGGGCAATGCGTGGTACGGTACAGGATAATTAGGGCCCGAGAACGAGCCTCGCCTAATTCCGATTTTTAGCGATTTCTAGGGGTTATTTTTAATACAAAATGTTAAAAATCTAGGGAGTTTTGAGTCCGATTCTAGTGACTTATTTTCAGCCGAGGTGGCAACACTGCCCCCGATCCTCGCGCGACCGGTGGCGCCATCTATCAATTTCCTTTTACACTACGTTTTTCAATGCCTGGCGCAAATCGATTCACAAATCAGTTTTCTAACAGTGCGATGTACGATGGCATATTATTATCGTACGCAGATTGTACGATAATTTCTATCATGATTAAAAATTTGAGAATTTGTATTATTTCACTCATGGGTATTTATTTCATTTGGTGCAAATTGGGCCCTTTGTTAAAAAAAAAGAAAAAATACGGTTTTCAATCACAAACTTAATCTTAATTGATAGTTCGTCATACATGGGTTACAAAAAAAATGAAGGCCATCTTTTAGGAGCCCAATCCTTGAAGATATGGACCCGCAAAGTTTTAAGCGTCATGGTAATGACATTTTGCATGCTTGGTAATGACGATAGCACATGGTAATGACAAATGTTCCTATCTATAATTACTTTGAACAGTTTTTGACGTTTTTCAAAGTACCGAAGTATTTAATCAATTTGGTTATTATGAAATTGTATGTAAGTATTACAAATAAATAATAAAATACCGAAATAGGAGTAATAACAATAAGTAATAATGATTCATTTATTAGCTTCACATAAATCACATATTTCTTTGAAATAGAAAATTATCTTTTATTCTTTAACGATTTACAGACCACAATATTTAAAATTTTCATTAAATTTTTATTTAATACTCGAGAAAAACTTAAAGAATGCAACGATTCTAGCTCAAAAAAAGTAAACGACGTTAATGTAATACTTTTTCTTATTCGATAATCAGACTTATTTCAAATTTTTAATCATTTTCCATATCACCGCTCAGACACATTATTGGTAGGTAATTAAAAAATCGCTTAACTAAAGGATATATCAAATACAACACCAAAAAAAAAAATTGCAAAAATAATTAAACAACCTCAAAAAGTTTAAAACAAAGTTACAAATTAGAGAAATGTAAAATAACACAATATACAGGGTGTCCCAGAAACCGACGATAACCCGTTGAGGGCTGATAGACCTACTAATTACCTACCAAAATATCACATTTTAGGTTTAGTAAAAATCTTTTAGTTTCCGAGATATTGTCATTTTTGCAAAAATCTAGATTTTTCTTCCTCAGTTGAGTTTTTCGTCTGCCACAGCCTCAAATGACCGAATTTAGTAAATCTGATTACTAATAAATATTGCTGAAAACATAGGCTTTTAAACGTGATGTTATTTTATTTTAATATTTAGTCAAACTTGGATGAAAAACGACCTAAGAGACAGTTTTCAGATATTTTACTGTTTCATCCCGTAACTTCGGTCCTCCATGGTATAAAAAAAATAACTTCGCTAAAGTGGCACTGGATACTAAAAATATGCCTAGCTAATGTAGATTACAAAATGGTATAACACTTACTTATTTGTTCAATAATTTCAAATTTATTGCTATTTCATTACTGAAGAAGCTAATCAAGTGAGCAGCCATTTAGTCTGAGGACGGCAAAATAATTGTTTTTATAAGGCTGGTAAAGTTGAATTCAAATTTCGAATAAAGTTTGAAATTTTTAAATTCGAATTTGAAAATCGAATTTGCTTTGTTTTTGTCAAATGGCTGTGTAAAATTGGGTTGCTAAAAATATTTCATTTTATTTTAATTTGTAGTTGGTAGTGACTTCAATTTTCTTTGAGCTTCTTCTGTAATGAAATAGCAGTAAATTTGAAATTATTAAACAAATAAGTAAGTGTTATACCATTTTGTAAACTACATTAGCTAGACATGTTTTTAATAGCCAGTGCCACTTTAGCGTAGTTATTTTTTTTATACCATGGAGGACCAAAGTTACGGGATGAAACAGTAAAATATCTGAAAACTGTCTCTTAAGTCGTTTTTCATCCAAGTTTGAAAAAATAATAAAAGAAAATAATATCACGTTTAAAAGCCCATGTATTCTGCAATATTTATCAGTAATCAGATTAACTAAATTCGGTCATTTGAGGGTGTGGCAGACGAAAAACTCAAATGAGGGAGAAAAATCGTGATTTTTGCAAAAATGACCATATCTCGAAAACTAAAAGATTTTTACTAAACCTAAAATATGATATTCTGGCAGGTAATTAGTAGGTCTATCAGCCTTTAACGGGTTATCGTCGGTTTCTGGGACACCCTGTATATTCAAGTAAATAACCAATGAATGATGTATATCCAGGTAAACATAGTTAAATATATGAGTCCTTGAATAATTTTCATTTATCTATTTTCAGTTGCTTCAGCGACCTAATAAATTCGAAAGCCCCTATTCTCTTAGAAGAGGATTTAAAACAAGGAGGAGTAAGTTTTCGTACCACTTGATACTTTCCGATTTCACAGATATCAGTTTTATCCGGCCATTTGAATTTTTTGTCGTCGATTTTCTTGGCAAATTTGATTTCAAAGGTAGCTAAAGACTCTTTTACAACTTGCCCCACAAATCGGTGCAATACGTTTCTTTCTGAAATAAAATTCACCACGACCCAATCACCTTCTTGAACATTGTCTGCACTGAGATCGTTTTCTGTTTCTTCTTCTTCGCTGTATTCTCTAGTGATATTAGCTGGTTGTAAAGGGTTTTCATCTTCAGAATCTGTTGTGTTGTGATTTATGCCGTGTCTTTTCCCTCTTCTAGTTCTTGTAGCTTTTTGATGTGGCACTAAACCTTTTGTATTATTTTTTTTTAATTTAGCAGGCGTAGTTTTTTGATTTATATTTTTACTACTAGTTTCATTTTTATTTATTTTTAGTAAATCGATAGGAATCTGAGCAGGACCTTTGGTTCTCGCTTTGTTTTTTTTGGATGTTTCTTGGGAATGTTTAGGAACACTATTTAAACTTTTGTATTTGGAAGTCGATGGTTTGGAGGTGGCCAAATTTAATGTCTTTGTACCGCTTGAAATCAAGACAGTCATATCATCATTAGTATTGTCGTCTTCCGAATATCTAGTTGTAGAAAGAGAAGGATTCTCACCAATGTTGTCAACATAGGTAAGTAGACCTATCGGATTTGAAGAAGTCTGCTGACAAAGTTTTGCATTTACTGATGATCTTAATGCAGATACAGAAGAGTCGTTTTCAGAATTTTTAGCAGAGGTAAGTATCACATTCAAAGACGATTCTTGCGAGACTGCAGTTTGTAGGGTTTTAGTTCTAATTTTGCAAATATCTTCGTCGGAATCAATAGAAATGGTAAGCATGTTATTAATAACCATTAAACATTGCTGAGTCAAAGTCAGACAAGCAGAAGTAAGAACTTGCTTATCAATGAATGGACGTCCAAATGGAATGTCGGAAGATTTAGCGTGACATCCTTCAGCGTCTGATAATATTTGCAATCGTTTCGACAAATCAGCGTGTTGTCGAAATAAAGCTGGTTCTGAACTTTGGCACATTGCAACTTCAAGTGATGTAATCGAGGCCGATTCGTGAGTTTGCTCATAATTGTCTCGTATTTGCAGCATATTCGTGGATATTTGCAAGTCTTTTGGCAATTCAGCTTGTGTTTGAGCTAAAAATGGTTCTGATCTTTGTATCGTTGCAACATTAGAGGAGGAACATAATTTTAATTCATCATCACTTTCGTCAAAATTATTTGGTATTTGTGGCCTATTCTTTGATATTTGCAGGTCTGTTGGCAATTCAGCATGACTCCGGGCTAGAAATGATTCAGTTTTTTTTATCGTTGTAATTTTAGAGGAGGAACACAATTTTAATTGATTATCACTTTCGTCAAAATTATCCGGTGCTTGTGGCCTATTCGTTGATACTTGTAGGTCTCGTGGCAATTCAGCATGGCTCCGGGCTAGAAACGCTTCCGATCTTTTTATCGTTGTAACATTAGAAGAGGAACACAATTTTAGTTCGTAGTCATTATTGTCAAAGGTATCTGGTATGTCAGACCAATCCATTCGAACTTCAGTATTAGTTGGTGATTCTGCATATATACGAGCTATGTGTTCATCAGGCCTTTTAAACTGAACTTCAGGTAATGAGTTCGATGCTGATCCTTCGCCATTTTCCACACCATTTTCTGGTTTTTGAGGAAAATGCGTTTGAAACTCGTTTTGGGAATTCACATGTGATTGTAATTTACGACTTGGCTGCACTAAAACATTGGAAACAATCACTACCTTATCCAATTTAGAATGACATGCCTCTTCTGTAGGATTGCTGTAAAAGCCGAGGTGTTTGCCGTGAGGACAAGCCGTGGCATAATTTTTGCACTTATCCAATATACAGCTTTGGCGTCGAAGAGCGATTGTGTCCTTATTGTTTTTGTCCCACACTATCTGATGCACTTGCATCATGCCTTTAAATGGTTTTAATAATTGATTAGGCATCAGGTATTCCTTTTCAACTATGTTGTACTCTGGTATATATTCAAGAATAATATTTTTTACAGATTTCTTCATCTCCTTAGCAAATGAATCAATGTCCGGTATATCTTTTCCTTGTCTAATTATGTTATCAGCTGTCCTTTTAATAGTACCCCCGACGCCATCCGGAGCACCCTTTCCGTGCCCGGCTTCTGAATAATTCCACGTGACCGTCTTTAATTTTGGTACGTACCAGTGTAATTTAGTAATAATGTAATTAATGGTCTTGTTACGGTATTGACTGCATGTTGAGTCTGTAATGAAGTGGAGGGTATCTGTTTCTGGAGCCGTTTTCTCAACAAAATCTAGTAAGGGTATGATATGTCCCCACACTGCAAGTGCATCATGGCGTACGGAATCACTATATGTGCAAAAGCTTGTGGGTTTTGGACAACCACTTATGTATATTACGCTTGTGTGGAGAGTTATATGCGTGCGGCTTCCACCAAAATGCATAGATTGGATTTCTGTGTTGTATTTAGTAGAGTAATTTTCGCTAAAATCCATATGAATTACAGCACTCTTATCTTCTGGTGCTTTCTTGAGATTCGTGGTACAATCATATTGGTTAACAATGTTAGCTGTATGAACGTACAAGTTTTTTACAAGATTTAATAGAAGTAGTAGCACTTCTTTTGGTTTACCAGTATGCTGTTTTTTCTCAGTTATTCTTATGCGCCTAGTTTCGTTCTTTGTACTGACTTCCTTAAAACCGGTTCCCCACATACAGTAGTTTAATTCGATGTTATTGTCAAAGTCTATAATAGTTGGGCCTCTATTGACGCAAACACGGCACTTTCTTTCAATACATTTTAAATTGTATATATCGCACACACTACTTGATATTATTTCCTTCGAAGATTTTTCCACGATTATATTGTTTGCAGACAGAGCTTTTGCCAGCAAATCAACATTGTCATGTAATTTACACTTGCAAGTTTCTCTATCCTTTTCTGAAGGGGCTATGACCCAGAATGGTCTAGCTTTACAAAAGTATGAATAACTGATGTCATAGTCGTGGTGTGCCACAAACTTTTTGTGTAGATTTGTAAGTGTGTCATTCAGAAATCTCTTTTGCTCTTTTTGTTTGTGAAGAGTAATACATTCTTTCTTACCTGCCGTAATTCTAGAGTTATTATCATCTTCGTAAAAAGCCCTAAGGTCGCTATCGATTCTAGCTTTTCTAGTATCCTCTTGTTCTTTCGTATTACTTTTTCTCGTAATTTTTGGCAATTCCTGAAGTAAATAATATTTTTTCAGTTTATTACGTATAGGTTCTATATTTTCCTTCATCTTTCGTTTTTCACACTTTTTTTGTTTCTCATAATCTTTGTTCAGGTTGTTCTGTACTATATCTTTAAAAACTATGGCCTTTTTTACTTCTTCTTTTTTGGTGGGGTCAGCAATTAATATTTCGGCTTCCGTACCTGGACTACGCGGGCCTGCCTTAGATTTCATTTTTTCGATGGTTTGCCTCAAGCGGCGAATACACCTGAGCAATGATTTATTTTGCTGTTTTGCCTCTAGCAAACTCTTTCTGTAGCGCTCTTCATTTTTTTTCATTTCATACTGATATTTACGAGTAATAGAAAGCTGGCTTTTTACGTTAGTGGAAAACCTTTTATGAGAGCGACTAGGTGATGGCCCACGAAGTATATCTGAAAGGTTACTTTTAGTTGTAGTTGAAATACCTTCAGGATAACGACTATAAGAGGAACCGGGAAGTTCATCCGATGGGTTGCTTTTAGATGAAGTTGAAATTCTTTTGAGAAAACGATTACGAGATGTACCAGGAAGCTCATCTAAAGAATTGCTTAGAGGTGGTGTCGCTGAATGCCTTTTAGAAGAGTGACCACGTGATGAGCCTGGAAGTTCATCGGATGGGTTGCTTTTAGATGAAATTGAAGGTATTGTGAGGAAACAACCACGAGATGAACCGGGAAGTCCATCGACAGGATTGCTTAAAGGTGTTGCTGAATCCTTTTTAGCAGAGTGATCATATGATGGACCAGGAAGTTCATCTGATGGTTTGCTTTTAGAGTTTAGTGACTGCTGTTGAGAAGAGTGTCCATGAGATGGAACGGGTTGTTCCTCGATAGTTGTGGGATCATCTTCAGATTCAGAAACAGGTGGCGTGTCTTTTTGCAACAGCTTTTTTAGTACTGATTTCCGCGCTCTCAAATTCTGTTGATTTGTCTTCCATTTTTTCCTCTGTAATCTCTGGCATCTTGGCGTTAAATCATTTATAGATAGAAGTTTTTTCGCTTCTTTTCTTTGAGCATAACGTGCTTTTTCTTTTTCTAGGTATTCTTTATACAGCTCAGGGTTAGATTTGATTTTTTCGCGTCTTTTCTTTTCAGCTATACGTTTTTTTTTTAGCAATTCTTGCTTATCATCTCTTTTTTTACGTGGCATATTTATTTACTTCATCCACTGGAACAATTTCATTAATACGATAAAAAAAAAGATTAAATATTTGAGAAAAATACAGAATCAAATAAATTAACAGAAAGTGTGCACAGATATAAAATGGAAAAATAGATAAAAGCAAGATCTCTGCAGAATCAAGTGCAGATAGTCATCGCCATGGAATCATCGTCATTTCCGTGGGTTAAAAAGTCCACGGTAATCAATGGTAATGACCACCTTGGTAATGACAAAATCCATCTATTTTCACTTTAGCATGCACCTTATTAAATATTCCAGAATGTTCTACTGATTACGTAATAATCAACCGGTTAGGCTATACGATAAAATACGATAAATATAAACAATTCATGTACTTACCGATTAATGAGACCCACGAGAAAGACAATATTATTGTGACAAAAACCACGGTACGACTTTGTAAAAAATAAATAAATTGTTAATTGTGCTCTGCGCGACGTGCGCTCAGTCTGCCTTCTGAATGGTGACTGGAGGCACGCGCGGGGAGCGAAGGGGGCTGTGCAGAGCCGTTCAGTGCAGAGCTATTTGTCGCGTTACGTTGTGACACGGTGAGGATGAGTTACATAGGAACCAAAATGTACGATGTTGCTGTTCAGTTTTTTACGATGCGTTTTAATTTGTGCAATCAATATTGTATGACATAACTATGCAACTTTTTAGGGAAATAGTAGCTTCAGCCGTAAACGTTAGTTAAATGGGACATTTTGCAGAAGCTTTACCGAAAATTGGAAAGCGGACACCCCTTGGTAATGACATTTTGGCCCTTTTGAACGAAATAACATTCACACTACTTTATATATATAACATTTACAAGAAGCGCAAGTTAGAAATCATTCGTTACTACAAGATACTTTTACACACGGTAAAAATCTGTCGTCATTTAGATGGTGATAATGTCGGGAACAGCCGATTTACACCAAATGAAATAAATACCCTCATGCGCTGATAGTTTAAATCGCAGTAGCATGATTTTATTTTCTCCAATAAAATCTTGGGAAAATACCGGGAAATACAAGTTCTCTATTCCTATTATACTCATTAACGCCTCGTCTGATTTGACTATGTAGTTTATGCGTTCTTCGCATCAATATACACGCCGTTTAAAGTAAATCTGGGGAAAAAACATTTATTCCCGATCCACACCGTGTATATGGCAACACTGCTACCATCTATTCATTATGACGTTTCGTGTCAACATTCGCGCCGATGCTCCCAACAAAAAATTCGAAAACATGCGTAAGGACAAGGAAAGATTAAAGAGGAAATTAGAAAAACTCTTATTTTCATCGTCAGATGGTAAGTTATCGGTTTTCTACTATGAAATGGCCGTAAATACCGAAATGAAGTACAACAATCACGTGGACGTCATTCGTATTATTTATTACTTGTTTTAAGACAGGACGAGAGCCTGTATGAAACATGATACGAATCAAAACAATAAGTTCAATGTATTTTGATAACAATCATTATCAACCTACGTTAAACTGGAACAATGTTGTCCGTTGGCCACTTTGAGGTTAAGTACCTATATGAGTAAAAACTCGTACCTACTTAAAACATGTTTTAAGACAGGACGAGAGCCTGTATGAAACATTTAACATAAAAGGAAAAGAAATGATTGACCTCAGCGATAGGACGAGCGCCTATACTTGGTCCACAAGTGTATAGTTTCACTTGATGTCAAATACCTACCTGTGTACGTGACCTAACAATACGTCATGTTTTTTGTCCTACAGAAGAATCTGAAAATGAAAAACAAACAAGAAAGCGTATAAGAGTCATATCGGACTCTTCAGATGAAGAAAATGTATCTCCTCAAATTACCCCAAATGAACAAATAAGCTCAGAGTTCTTAAAGAAAATTGGCCATATTGAAACAACAGAGAACAGCTTTGAAATAGATAAAAATATAAAACAGATATTTAAAACTATATTACAAGGAGGCTTAGATGAAGATACTCGGAAGAAACTATTAAATATCTCAAAAATAAAAGATTTGTTTACTAATGCTCCGACATTAAACGCTGAAGTCAAAGCTTCGCAGCTACCAGAGACACTCATTTGTGTGAAAAACAAAACCAAGTTGGAAATATTATTTGTGGACTCAGCCAGATACTAAATACACTGTTAGAAAGGAACATTCAAGATCCAATTTCCATGGCAGAGTCACTGTCAAACTGTATCAGGTTACTGTGTGATGTCCACCATGTGGAATCCAAAACTAGAAGAGCCGTTATTCTCCCAGGAGTGAGCAAAAATATAAAAGAAGCTTTAGAAAAAACAGAAATATCTGACAAGCTGTTTGGCAAAAATATTGCTGAAGTAATAAAAGAAACTAGGACGATAGAAAAATCTTCAAAAGAGTTCAGACCTTTAAACAATTGGGGCCCGTCTTGGAACAGAGGTCAGGGCGGGCAAACACCCAACACCAAGAAACCATACAACAGCAACATCAACAAGTCACCACCAGCCAAGTATCTTACAAACAAACAACGGCAGCAACAACAGCGTCAACATCTACGCTCCATGACAACATCTGCAACAAAAGAAAAGTTCCGAGGCCGATCATACAACACTCATCACCGGAAGTAGAGGCAAGTTATGCTGGCAGGCTTTCTGATTTTTATAAAAATTGGTCATTTACTAATAATTTTACAATTTTAAACTGGATTCAAAACGGTTATTCCATACCCACAGTTGGTAAAGTATTACAGCACCAGAAAGCTTTAAATAATAATTTGTCTATTATAGAACAACAGAGAATTACCACTTGTATCAAAAAATTGTTAAAAATAGGTGCAATAACACAATGTAGTCCCATACAAGATCAATATACTTCTAAAATTTACGCCGTACCGTTCGCTGTCGCCGTTCTACCCGCTGCCGCCAGCCCGTTCACAGCTGCCGTACTGCCCGCTGTCGCCATCCCGTTCACAACCGCTGTACCGCCCGCTGCCGCCATCCCGTTCACAGCCGCCGTACTGCCCGCTGCCGCCATCCTGTTCACAGCCGCCGTACTGCCCGCTGCCGCCATGCTGTTCACAGCCGCCGTACCGCCCGCTGCCGCCATCCCGTTCACAGCTGCCGTACTGCCCGCTGCCGCCAGCCCGTTCACATCCGCCGTACCGCCCGCTGCCGCCATCCCGTTCACAGCTGCCGTACTGCCCGCTGCCGCCAGCCCGTTCACATCCGCCGTACCGTCCGCTGCCTCCATCCCGTTCACAGCCGCCATACCGCTTGTACATGTTGTGTTCCCACCAATAATCACAGGTATCACATGCTGTTGTTGTGCAGATGCTCTTGATGCATGTAACCTTGCAACGGCCGCTTCGTCTAACGGCGGTGTTATGGTATCCTGTTGCCGCCTATGGCCTGAATTGTGTGACGTGTTCCGATGACTAGACGTCTTCCGACGACTTTCATGCTTCGATTTTGACCTATTAGAATGTCGTTTCTTCTTACGCTTGTAATCATCCGATGAAGTTGTCTCCCCAGAAGTCGAAGACGAACTTCGTTCTCTTCGCCTGTATTTAGATCGCTTTCGTCCCATCTTCGGTCGTGAGTTGTTATCCCACTTCTGATAATAGTTTTTCTTCAATTAAAAACACCAGATAAGCCGTAAGATCAGTTTTATTTCTCCTTTTGTTTACAAGCCAAGTCCCGCGCCCAAATCCATCTGACAGATCTCCCTTTTTTCTTAAAAACCCTCCCCGCTATGACAGCTGTCATGCGTTTAGAAACAGCATTAGAATATAAATCAGTATTTCACAAACAAAAACTTAACTACATTGACAGTTATTTATCAACATCTAACACATTAGAGAACGTCATTGGATTCGCGTCGGATGGAGCCAGTACAATGATGGGAAAAGATAACTCGGTAGCTTCAAGATTTCTCGAAAAATGCCTGAAAATTTACATTTTTAAGTGTATATGCCACTCATTGCATCTTTGTGCTAGCAATGCATGTAAAAAATTACCAAGAAGTTGTGAAGATCTGGCTCGAAATGTTTATGGTGAATTTAAAAACAGCGCTAAACGACAGCACTTGTTAAAAAAGTTCCAAACATTTTTAGACATTGATGTTCACAAAATTCTCCGCCCAGCACAAACGCGTTGGTTATCTTTAAAAGCGGTCGTTTCGAGGATAATTGAACAGTGGCCTGCACTCGAATTATACTTTAGAGACCAAATGCTAACTATTCGATTAAAATCTGTTGAACAGATTGTCCAAGCTCTCAACAATCCGATCATCAAACTATTTTATCTTTTTCTGGACTATATACTACCTAAATTTACTAAACTAAATGAACTCTTTCAGTCATCGTCGGTAGTTGTTACAAGCCTCCATGATAAAATGTGTAAAAGCTATCAAGAACTTTTAGAAACGTACATGTCCAGAGATTATATTTATCGGAATCGGACCAATTTAAGTGAACTAGACCCATGCAATGAGTCACATCGTTTAAATATGTACTACGGAGTTGAAGTCAGAAAAATGCTAGATCAGGTCGAAATTCGCAATAATGAAAAATTAAAATCAGATTTCGCAACGACTTGTACCGATTTTCTAATTGAAGGTTGTAAAGAAATTAAAAAGCGCTTTGATTTTTAGATCCTGGTTTAAAATTAGTCTCATATCTGAATCCGTCGAAAGCAATGTTGAGAAAGACCAGGGATATTGTCCCCAGCTTGCTGCCCTTGATGAAGGCTTTGCCTCGTATTGCATCAAGTGATCAACATCAAATAATCGATGACGAGTGGCGTCAATTACCGTCTTTCGAGCTCCCGGCAGGTATTGATGTAAATGATCCGGTCGATATTTTTTGGGCAAAGCTATTGGAATGTGAAGAATGTTGACTATGTGAAAAATGTCATTTATTTTAATAGCTTGCAACACAGGCGCGCCCTTCAGCTATGGCCGTCGCCAGTGTAGTTTGTCTTGATACAATATATTCTGTATTAATCATTGTCACGAGGTAGACGGTGACACTTGTAAAAAATCGAATCAAAGATCGATAAAGATCGATAATCGACGACTTACCGTAGGACCTTAGGCGGCGCATCACTAGTTGCGCTTAATTGAATATAATTATACATATACGGAACCCGCGGCCTTCTATAAAAGCTCGCGCGCGCCGTAGGGATCCACACTCTATTACAAATCTTCAGAATAAAAACTACGAGTGCGGAATCCCCAATTATATGGTGAGTTTATTAAATTATTTATTGTCTAACTGCTCAAGGTGTCTTACTGTATTTCTATTGCATTTTTAGTCTAAGTGTAAATTCAGATGTAAATCATGTTAGTAAATTAAGTCTAAGTGTCTCGTCGGGGCGCGTTGACCGTAGGGCCAACGGCCTCCAATTTGAATTGTAACGTAGCTTCATTTTGAATTTAACGGCGAGCACCTACTGTACAGCCTATTTCAAATGTACCTAATTGTTCCTAAGTCTTACTCGAGGACCTAGCCGACTCTTTGACGCACTACCCCTGGTGGACGTCGAAGAGCTGCCTGGGCCCTCGTCGTAGAAGACCACCTCTGACACCGAGAATATTACAGGGACCCAGATCGGGGCTAAACTAAAGCCTGAAACTGCTGGGCTGCATAAGGCACATCTCCTCTACCCTATCGGAAGACACTCTACTGCTTGAGGACGACATCCTGACCGAAGGCTCGCCTCTTCTGCGACCCTCGCCTACGGCCCCTTCTGCGCTGGCAGCGTCGTCCTCTCCGTCGTGTCCGACCAGGGGAGTAAATAGTGCTCCTTGGGCGTGTGTGTGTTAAAGAAAACAATAGTGCCGTTCTGACCTGAACTCTCTCTCTAAAACTCACGGTAAACCCTGAGACTATACGTTGTTCTTTGGATATATGTAAACAATAAACCTCTGTAAAGTTCCATTTGTTTTACTGAATAGCCAAGGAGCGACCCTTCACTAAATAATATTCACGAAAAGTGATATCATATAATAAAAGTTCTTAACAATCTACAATGTCTTATTGAACACCACACTATAACATGGTGTCAGGTGTGGTGACTATTCGTCGAAAAATAGTCATTAAAACAGTCGTCGGGAAGAAAGCCGGTAAGAGCACGCGGGCCACACCTCATTGTTTACAATGGCCGATGAAAATGAGAAGAAAATTAGACGAGTCGGAGTTGGAGGCGCCATACCACCAATGAATACACAAGGGAATCTGGCTACAAATTGGAAGAAGTGGTATCAGTCTTTCAATCTGTACCTGAAAGCGTCGGGTTACGTCGAAGAAAATGATAGTCGCAAGGTCGCCATGCTGTTACATTTTATGGGAGAGAAATGTCTAGATATATTTAACTCATTTAATGTAGAAGAAGACTCAGTTTCATTTGAAACCGTGCGAAATTTATTTGAAGAGTACTTCACACCGAAAACTAATGTCACCTATGAAAGTCACAAATTTTTTACAAGAAAACAAAGAGATGAAGAGACAATAGACGAATTTTTAACTGCACTCAAGAACCTTAGTCAATCATGTGATTTTGGATTGTTAAAGGACAGACTGGTGAAAAACATATTTATATCTAACCTGCATGACAAGTATCAATATATAAGGGAAAGGTTACTACAGGAAGATAAGAAATCATTAGATGAAGCAGTCTCACTAGCAAAAACCCTACTGCTAAGCCACACACAAGCGAAGGAACTTATAGATACTGATACAACAGCTGTCATGTTTACAAGAAAAACAAGAACTAGTAAACCAAGCCATCACAGGTCAAAGTCAAGACCAAGGTCGAAGTCAACTTCAAACTTATGTCAATACTGAGGGCAGAAGCATCGTTACAAGTGTCCAGCCTTTGGTGTAACATGCAGAAACTGTAAGAAGTTAAACCACTATGAAGCAATGTGTCGTTACCCAAAGAAGAATGTCAGAGTAATAAACGTGGAAAATGAAAATGATAATGATGATGGTCAGACTACTTCAGCATAAACAGGTAATACAGAACATTTTTCCAACTTGTTTCTAGGTCACATTAAAGTCTCCTCTGATAATAATAACAGTGATTGGACATTACCTATCTTTATAAATGATGTAAAGATTAATTGCATATTAGATACGGGCAGTGATGCCAATGTGATGTCACATGATGTGTTTAACTTGTTAAATTTAAATGTCACTTTAAAAAAGTGCACATCTAAAGTAATCTCATATAGTGGAGATAATATAGCAGTAATTGGTGAATGTGACATCACAATAAATTATAATTTAAAAAATAAAGTCATGTCTAGCATAGTCACTTTCATCATTGCTGATGTAAAGTCTCCAATTGTCATTGGTCACAAAACCTGCAGTGTATTAGGTCTAATAAAGCGTGTCTTTAATATAGATAAAAACCATTGTTCTGTTTCCAGCTCAAGTCCAAATGCTCATGTAAACTTAGACGAGCTGCTATGTCAACATAAAAGTGTCTTTGAAGGCTTAGGCTGTCTGCCAGGCCTCTCACATTACAGTCAATAAGGATGTACCTCCTAAAGTCGATGCACCTCGCAAGGTACCTTTCACATTGCATGAGAAATTGAAGCAAGAATTACAGTCTATGGAGAACATGGGTGTCATAACAAAGGTGACGGAGCCTACTGATTGGGTGAGTTCTTTGATATTAGTTGAAAAGAAAAATGGAAAGCTTCGTGTCTGCCTTGATCCAAGAAACTTGAATGAAGCCATATGTCGTACACATTACCCAATACCTACTGTTGACATGATACGCAGTAAAGTAGCAGGAGCAAAGTATTTTTCTACTTTGGATGCCAGTAGTGGATTTTGGATGGCGTGTCTTGATGAAGAAAGTTCATATCTGTGTACATTCAACACTCCTTTTGGGAGATATAGGTTTAAACACTTTAAACGATTACCTTACGGTGTTAGCTGCGCACCTGAATACTTTCATAGGATAATGACAGAAATATTCTCAGATATACCAAATGTCATGGTATACAGCGATGATATATTAGTGTGTGGAAATACCATTGAAGAGCATAACAGATTTTTAAGTCAGGTCTTTCAGAGAGCCATTGAGCAAGGAGTGAAATTCAACCGAGCTTGTAACGTGCTTTTTAGGGCATCGCTACCACCGGATAGTTCAGACGGAACAATGAGTATGAGAGCCAGGGCGCCTAGAGCTACATAGAATTCAAGTAAAACAAGCTTTAGTTTACACGTTATTTATTAAATGAAAAAAACACAGTTTATTACATTAAGAGGTGAAGTCGCTGGTTCCTGGGCTTAACTACTAATACGCAATTAAATAAGGATCATTAAAACTGACCTGTTAAACATAGAAATCACTTATTATCTACCGTTTACACTCTCTTAGTCGCCGTCTAGGCTCCACTTCCGCCTACCGGAAACAGACTACGCCCAGGATGACACTACGCGCTGGCTTGGAGAGTCCCTCCGCTTCAGGCTCTAGATCTCCATGGTTGGCAGGTTTGGAAGGTCAGCTCGAGCGTTAGGTAACGGTAGTAAGGGTTAAGTTTTTCTCCCAAAGACTAAGGACCCCTAGAACAATACAACGATGCCTAAGTCTAGCAAATTCACATAGGGCGACGGAGCGCAAGTTATAGACAAAATGTATTCAAAGATGGGACTTACATCGGATGGGCAGGAACCAAGTACGACTTCAATTATGGTTTAAGAGAGTGGGCCAGTCGGCCATCTTAGGCGATCACTCGCAGCCTCGTGGTAACATGTCGTCCGATTTAGTGGAGTCGCAGCAGGTGACAAAGATATGGCCGTACAAGTGGTCACAATGTTCTCGGGACGATAAAGAAGACCGATCGATGGAGTACCACGCTTTTTATCGACTCGCCCCCACCCAATGTCGATGGATCCCACCTACGCTACGTCGTCGCCGGTGGCGCGCCCGCGCGGACATTTCGGCTCTTATCGAAAGCTCCAAGACCGCGGCCCAATAACCAGCAATTCGCCTAGGCGCCGCTAGAGGGCGTTGTAGGCAATATACTGTCTAGGTGTTCGATATGAAATATTTCATGTGACAGTACAGGTTAGCCGTCAGTGATTGTCACTTTTGACAGTTGTCGTAATAATTTCCTACAAATGGGCTCGTTTCAGCTATACAAGGGTTGCAGCTGAAGCCTAGACATCCCGTGGGATACCTAGCAGTACGATCTACCAAAATTCTAAAATATATAAGTCGAAACAATTCAACTCGTCAGGCCTTTTGGTTCGTTTCCCAAACGAACGAAACGCCACAGTAAATTAGCAACATTGAAGGACTTTCGTTACGTTTCATGCGGTTAGCATTCCATGGTTTGGCAAACGTCAAACTTATTTACACAACCTTTTGGTACTAATATTATGGAAAAAATAAATAGAAGTCTAGATTGTTCTTTTCAGGTCGTAGTCGGTGTTTGGGTATGTCCAGTTATTGAAGATTTGGGAAGATGGGCTTAGGTATATTCCGAGTCCTGGTTTCGCTGCGAGTGTGTATAAGGAACGTTAATGGAATGATCTGGCAGATTCGATTCGTTGTGGTAGATCCATTCGGCTTTGTAATCTCATAATGTGAGCACATCTAATCTCCTTTCCGGATCAATTTCTTCGCTTCGGGGTATGTATCTGCACCGAAGATGAGCCTTTTATTGTGTTCTGAAGTGTAATCTTTAATAGGCTGTTGTTTGTTCCAGCGTTCAGCCCATGAATTGTGAATTTAGCTTCATGTTGGTCGGGCGTTAAACCCACCATGATCTTCTAAGAAGATCCATCTCCTTATCGTCTGTTAATTATCGATCCACTACTCAGGTGAGTGTCTTTTGCCTTTCATAAAGTCTGGTAGGAAACGATATTATACTTTTGGGTCGATTGATACTCAAGGTTTTTTTTTATAAATTTTCAGTTACCCCCGGATAGAAAATCTAAATTTCTATTCCCTTAACAATTTTAATCTGGATGAAGATTACCATTAGGAAGTCCCGGAATACCCGATGGTTTGAAACTTTACTGGTATAATCCTGCCACGTTGATCGACGGAGGTGGGCGGCCTACAAACCAAGAACCATATAACTCAAGAGGAAACGTCCCTATACGGAGTGATGACAGCGTGTGCCCGCAGCCTGTAAGCGGTATCCCGTGTACGTTCTTCGAGCCCTCTTCAGTTACGTGCCAGCGGGTGGTTTTCTCGGTGCGGAGGTCTGTCGTTATCTTCTCGGGTCCCGAGGAACTTTTACTTCCACAACTGGTAATACCGACCTTTTTTTATTTAACTTCTTAAACTATAATCTCAAAGCAACCGAAATACTTCAGTGTAGGACTATTTTTACTGTATTGTAGCATTAGGTTAATTTTGATTTAAAGTGACACTAGTCAATTTAAATCAATCTTAGCAATGACTAACTTTAATCCTTAAGGCTGTGTTCGTTGGTCTTAATTAGCTAACTAAGAGTAATTTTATAGACTTCAAAGAGGGTAGGAGTAAAAAGGTCATTAGTGGCCACCTCATGTTAAATGAACAGTGAATAAATTGGTGTGATAAACATTTACTGTTTTTTCATTTGGCTAATACTCATGTTTGTCGGTGGATTCATCTGGCGCTCCTGTCTATAAATTTTGATGTAATTTTACTGCTCTGGTCACAAGCGAACAACACGACCCCTGATCTCATGCTCGTCCAGTTACAAATAGGCTGCAATATAGATTCATCATCAGATTCTTCGTCATCGTTATCAGTGCTGGCTTCATCAGAGCTGCTGTGTTCATCGTCGCTAACAGGTGTGTTTCTTCTAGCAACTGTAGTTACTGTTTTTTTTTTGCAAAAGGTATCAAGAATAGCCAAATGGATGGCATGGTTTACACAGAGGACCATCTCACAGGGGCTCTCTCTGCCAAATTTTTTCATAACATTTGGCCCGTCGCTTGTTACGGCCAAGACATAATGCTCGAAGTTTACCCCAAAGTATTTCAAACGCTCCTCTACTATTTCTCTAACCTCTGCGGCACCGCATTTTCCGGGTATGTAAACTAGCCCCAAATTGTAAACTTTTGCCTCTGCTGTATGAACACAGACGCTAAAATATCGTCTGTTTCGTATGCTCGTCCACTCGTCAATTGTCACACTTAGCCGGTTTCCTGATGTGCAAAGCTGAGAAAGCTCTTTTATCATCTCTTTCTCCTTTTCATCATAAAACTTCAATATTAGGTTCATAACTTCGGTTTGGGTCTTTGGAAGTTTATACCCCTTGGCAGCAAGTGATTCACGGATAAATTCACTTTTAGTAATGCCTCTTATAGTAAAACCATCTTGGGCTGAAAGTTTAGCTAAAATTTCACCTAACGATTTTCTGGGTTGAACGTCAAATTTCAGTGTTTGCTGTACGTGCATAGTTTCAAAATCACTTCTTAATTTTTTTGGTGCCGTCACCCCGGAACTAGACGAACTGGTAGATGCTTTTTCTGTGTCCATTTGAACCTCGGTGGATCTTACATCAATTTTGTGTACATGAGCTAAATGCCTCACTAGTCCGCTTGTGTTTGATCCTTTACAGGCTATGGTTTTAGGACATTTTAGACATTGCGCATTTGAGGCGTCCTTATTTTTCTTGAAATATTTCCAAACTTTGGAAGTTTCCATTTTGGTTCATTAGTTGTAAAATCTATAACAAACAGTTCAAGAATTAGTAAGTATTTTAGTTTAGTACCTACAAAATAGCTGACGCAACAGTGGGGAGGCCTATGCCCAGCAGGGGGTTGATGTGGTTAGGTTAGGCTGATGATGATGATGAAAAAATAACTGTGTCCTTTTGTATACTACGTTTGGTAGGATTGGTTGGATACGTTTTGTGTTATTTGTAGTAGATAAATTGCCATAAAACAACGTCTTAATATTATGTGTTTAGTTTAGAACTTTAGGCTTTTGTGGGATTATTACAACATCTGCAATACAAATGCAATTAATGAAATCGGTAAATATTTATGCACTAACAATTCTCTTATTTGATTAAAAACAAAAGTTTTATTTCTTTAACATACCTATTCATTTTAAACAAAAATATTATTTTGGTAATACAAAAGTACTTACAAAACAAAACAAACACTTGAACTATTTAAATAAATAATAACAATACTTACCTGTTTGTTCTGCGATTCTATTACTCGTGCGTCACTAAATAGTAAATACACTCACTATGCTGGGTTTATGATCCGACCGATCCGAACACGGCGGGAGTTGAAACACAAATGAACAAAATACAACTGGGGCCGCGTCGCGCTTGCGTTTGTCGGCAAAAACAAAGGATACCGACAGACAGACACGAGCCGTGCTGTCAAAGGATGCCGCTGCCGCCTCGCATTTACAAAGAAAGCTAAGCGTAAAAATGTTTATTTAAACTTCTCGATGTCTCGACTTTTCTCGAGCTGAATTTCCCGGGTACGAGACCGACCGATTTCCCGGGAACAAACCCTACAAGGCACACACACGACGAAAAAGTAGCCGTTATAGACGGCCTATGTGACACACTATCTTCTCGCGGACACTTTTCCACTGCACTGATTGTATTAATTAGCACTTTTTTAATTACTCGAAGGACCACTTACGCTTGTATAAATCAAAATGCGTATATTGAGTTTTAATCACTTTTAATGCTATTAATTATAATTTTAAGACACGATACGTGTGTTCGCCTTGCGAATCTTAGAAGAAGATTGTTGCCAGCTTTGTAACAATAAGGCTGTCATCACACTATATGTTTTGTATTAAACACTAATATAAAACAAACTTTGTACTCTTTGACCCGTAGTAAGTGCTAGCAGCATAGCAGTCTTTTTGGTAATTTTTTCCAAATTTAAATTTTCTAAAGGGTACCAATGTTTGATATAAGATAATACAACTGATGGATCCCATATATTTTCATATTTAGGTTTATTGGGTCGTAACTTAAAGATGCCTTTAAACCAACGCTTAACTCTGTCGTCCGTACCGACATGAGAACCTAATATAAGTGAGAGAGATGACCGATGACAGTTCCTTTATGAAAAATAACTGATAAATATGATATTACAGTACGGACTGAGCTATGGAATACATCCACGTTATTGGATTTGCAGTATTGCCACCAATATTTAAGACAGCTACTATATTGTTTAATGCTATTAGCAGATAGAGATGCCATCATAACATCAATCCCACTTTCTGATATCATCCGTCTGCTAAACGCCTGCCTGATAAGATACACGCCCCCAGGATAAGCTTCGAGTGCATTGGGTGTGATGTTCTGAAAGGAGAAATAAGAAGACTTTCAGATGGGCCAAAAGTTATTATATCAGATATGATTAATGAAGTTAGCAGAGGATACCAAGGTTGTGATGGCTAAATTGGATAAACTACTATACCGGATGCTTCATCATTTTTAATTTTTTGAATGACCTTCGACAGTAAACAAAAAGGTGGGAAAGCATAGAAAAAATACTGAGTCCATTTTATAGTGAATGCGTCTATGTTATTTGCAAAGGGATCTCTGTGCCATGATATATAATCTTTGCACTGTGTGTTTGTCCGTGAAGCAAACAGATCAACATGTGGAGCTCCGAACATATTGAAAATTTTTTGAAAAGCAGTATGACATAACTCCCATTTAGTATCTATTTTAGAATAACGAGATTGAAAATCTGCATCAGTATTATCTTTTGATTTTATGTAAGATGCAAAAATCCAAAGCTTTCTGGTCTCACACCACTACCAAATACGTTTTGCCAAATTATTTAGACCGGGAAATTGGACTCCTCCCATGCGATTGATGTAGGAAATCGCAGTTGTGTTATCTATTCTAAGTAATATTTCACATTTCTCTAAATTGCTGGCAAAACATTGCAATGCGAAAAAGGCGGCCAATAGCTCTAACTGGTTTATGTGGTAGCATTTTTCTTGTTCCGACCAAAAACCTCTTGCCTTTTTCCCATTACAAAAACTACCCCAACCAGATCCACTTGCATCGCTAAATATTTCCAAACAAAAGTTATATTGCTTTATTTCACACAACCCATGAGTAATATTAGCTTTCCACCATTGTAAGTCTGATTTAATGTCATTATTTACTGTCATCAATCAAAATTGTCATCAAATTCTTGTAAAGCTAAATATTTTGCTCTTTCCATTGTCTTAGTGTACACAAAGCCATATGAGACAGCCATACAAACAGATACTAAATTTCCCAGTAGTTGAGCAAAATCTCTAATTGAACAATTTTCCATTTTTAAAAACTATTTACCATTACTAATATCTTATTTCTCTTTTTAACTGTAGGGCTTAATGTCAAATTATGTGAGTTAATAATGAATCCTAAATATTCCTGTATGTTAGATGGAACAACACAACTTTTGTCTGTATTTATAATAAAGCCTAGACACTCGTAAGAGATCTGTTGTAGTCCTTGTATTGTTTAGGCATTCAATATAAGTTGATCCAATGCATATTAATTAGGTCGTCTAGATAGACAGCTAATCTTATACCTTGTTTTCTTAAGAACTCCATAACAGGTTTAAGAAGCTTTGTGAAAGTCATTGGTGCGGAGGCCAACCCAAAAGGTAAACAATTGAACTCATATGTACAATTATCAAAGATGAATCTCAAATATTTTTTATGGTCTTTATGAATACCTAACAAATAATATGCGTTTTTTAAGTCAATCGTGCACATAAAATCTCCTTTTGACAAAAGTTTACAAAGAGTTCTGATGTCTTCTAACTTGAAGTGAGTAACTTCAACAAATTTATTAAACTGCTTTAAATTCAAAATAAATCTGTGAGTTCCATCAGATTTAGGTACAGTAAAGATACTTAATAAAAACTGATGGGGTTCTGGTTTACATTTAGATACAGCACCAAGTTCTAAAAGTTTTATGATTTCAGCAGAAAGTATGCATTTGTCAAACTTATTTGTAATGTTAGGGGGTATGTTCTTCTGATGTGGGTTAGATAACAGAGGTATGGAATAACCCTTTACCCACTGTAAAATGATTGCATCATTAGTAATCTTTTCCCAGCAAAAGTAAAAAGAACTTAATCTACCACTAAAGTTTACTTCTATGGGTATCTGGCACCACCTCTGCCTGCTGGTGGTGGTAGCCGACGGCCCTGGCCCTTCGCTGCTGGGCGAGGCTGGTAGCGTGGCTGAGGCTGATGGTGTCCCCCTCGAGCTGAACCCCTTGCTGGAGGCCCCTGCGTTGGGCGTCGAGAGGGTTGGTAGTAGTTTTTTGAACCCGATGTACCTGCTTGTGCTTGAGGTTTTGGCTTAAGGACATTGCTGGCTCTTTTAATGGCTGCCAGTGATTTCACAGTGTCCTCTAATTTAGTGTATAAAAAGTCGGACCGAGTATTTTCTTTTAAATTCAGGCACAAACTCTTGTCAAGGTGTGGGGATATTAGCTTCTTACGCATGTTAGTATATTCATAATGAAGGTTACACAGTAGCCGGAATGCATCTCCTAAAGTCTTGATCATATCAATCTTGTCCGAATCATCTCTTGACAGCTTATGGATGGTATACAAAACTGCAGCTCCTGCTAGACCCAGATCTTGTTGCCTTCCCTCTAGCAGCTTGTCTCTGGTTTTTGTTGAGGAGCTTAATATTGCATTTAGCTCATTGTTTAATTTCGGTGCATCCAAAAGCTGGATGTTCGCTGGTATCAGTAAGTTCTTTGATATTGTTTCCTTCTGCTCTTTTGGTAACCCTTTCATGAGGATACCATCCATCCTCTTAGTGATATCACTGTGAATATCTGGTCCATATCCCTTCTCTTGGGAATTCTCTTCCCCCAAGGCCATTAACACTTCATTCGGAAGGGTATCCATGCCTTCATCTATAACCTCTTCCACCTCCGGGATTGATAATGTTTCAAAATACTCATTCTCAACTGTTTCTGGTACTTCTGGATCTGGAATGTACCAAGTAAAAATGTATAAAACTCGTCTTTTATACTAAAAGTAAAAACGCAGTGCAGGGCGATATACATAGGTGGGTATATAATGTCCACTAAAATCACCCTTATGTTTAGAGCTTTCAACAGTACTTAGAGATGGCATAGTATATAAGTATATGTTCCAACGGTTCATATATACATTCTCCAACGGAGTATGTAAAGTAAATACAACCCTTATGTTGTTTGGTTGGGTCAGCCGTCTTAGTAGGGGAAGGGCATGGAAAATATTTTCAACGAAAATATTACACAATCATAAATCACAACGTGATAATGATTTAATAGAGGTACTGCTTGGTGAGGCAGAAGCCTGATTGATGGCTTTTCATTCCCAACGGGAATGCACAAGACGCACAACGTGCGTTGTGATTTTATACAATATAAAATGGCGTCTTTATAAAGGACACCAACAGTACCAGAGTTATTATCTTGTATTGGAAGATGCTCACGTATTCAAATTAGTATAATACTTACATTTTTTGTTATTATCTATTGCCGGCGGCGGCGGCGCCGTCGGTGGCGCTGCCTTGTCTCTCGACCGGTACCTTTCTAGACGCCTTTCCAACCTCTCAATCTTTGTTTTTCTTTTTTCTTCCTCTTTATCATTTTCACTCCTTCTCTTCGGCATATTAACACACTAATTCCTTAATTTTTCTATGGAGAATTTTGAGATGGAAAAATAATGTCCGGTGCGTTTCACGCGCGAAATAACGAATGACGTTAAGATGATAGTGTTACCATATAAAAATTTATTTTTACACTAGGTGCTTTGAACTACGCGTTATTGCCAGCCGAAATATCGACTGCTGCTAGTAATTTTATCGAAACAAGTATTGCTTACAATATAGTTTTATTTTATCAAACACAAATTCAACATAATAAGATGGTAGACCTAAACCTTTTCCATGATTTAATTTAGCATAATTTACAATGATTAGGGATGATGAATGAGATGATTAACACAGCATCAAAAAAATAGGTACATCATGTTACGGCCCCTCTACAAGATGGGCCAGCAAATGGACCTCTGAGAAATGCGATTATAAGTTAGAGTGAGCGCTCACTCTGACGCATAATCGCGCCTCTCAGTGGCCCAGCGCTGTCCCATCGTGCAGAGGGGCCACTAAGCGAGCGAGTAAGTCCAGTCGGGGCAGAAGCGCCTCGGATAGGATAGGTTCAGAAGGCTAAGGCTTTAGCCTTCGATGTTAGGTATTTTTTTGGTAACAGCACGAAAAATATTGCTACTAAAATCTATGAGCAAAATTGAATATGTTTTAATGATGTGCAATTAAACATTGAAAGGAACACCATTTTCTTATTCGAAAAATATTCGGCAGAGTAAGTTAATGCTAATAAAATACATAGTAATAAGATAATCGACGAGTCGTCTATTCGGCCATTTAAATAATAAGCCCGTCAATAATACCTACTCATGCGAAAGTAATTTTCTGATTTGCACTTAAAAATTACTTGACTTAATTAGTTGTATTATTAGACGGTATTTATTTGCCGGGTGAAGAAAATACTTATACTCGTAATACTTAGGTATTTATTTAATTTAAAATGGAAAAATACTAAATGTGATTATTACCAATTTACCCGAGCGAAGCCGGGTTTTCAGCTAGTTATATTTAAAACCGGGCTTTTGAGTCGAGTGCTCTGGCAACTGGCAACACTGCCGCAGACGCTACGTGTCGGTTATGTTTTGTATGGACTTGGACTTGCCCACAGCACAGATTAAAGAGTGGACTTGCCCAATGTGCAGTTGCGGTTTGCGGTGTTTTGCTCATCCCGTCGGGTTCAATTATTTTGTGCAAGTTAAGTAATTTATGGAGGTTAAAGTCAAAAGAAACGTAAGTAAACGATGTATGCAGTGATACAATTTTCTGAGTGTGATGGTGGCTCTTTAGCCATTGTCAATAAAAACTGGCTAACTCCACGCAAGTGCGAGGTGCTTTGCCACCGTTCAAAGGCAGCAAAGAATTTGAAGCGGCCAGATACATTCATTACCCCCCTGGTCGCAGTCGGTTAAGCGCGCTGGCAGGCTAGCGTCGGAACATCTGCCAACCGGCGCGTGGAACTTCGCGACCGTTCAAAATGACGAGGACCTCATTCGCCTTCGAACCAGCGTCGCAGACATCTCGCGAACTTTTAAAGCATAATACTCGCTACCATGTTACATCAAGTGACGAAGAGTGTGATGATCACATGCGCCATTCATGCGCAAAACATTCTGTAATAGAACGTCATTATGACGAAGATTATGACGTCCTGAGTGGACGTACTTTTTCCGTCCGGTGTTGACGTCCTGAGGCTGTGACAAATTGAGGTACTTTTCGGGACCACCCGACGTCATTTAATGACGTCAGTTACGTCGTACATGACTGTATTAGTACGTCATTATGACGTAGAATTGCTACCTGGGAAAACGTGTTATTCAGTATAAAAGAGCGGGAAATTCAAATTTTCTCGTTGTACGACGTCAGGAATAAAAGAATTCACTTAACTGTCGTCGTAAAAATAACTTGCTCCTAACTCCTTTTTCTTTAAATCCTTCTTCTAAATTTTTAAACATTTCAAAAGCCGTGTCCTTTCTTACATATTCCAAGTGGCTGTCGGCCACTGCCGAAATTAAGATTGCCTGCGCCCGCGCCTCTGTCCTCGAGTTTGCTTTAGATTGCGAAAACTGTTCATCTTGAATTGCCCCCAGGCTCATGTTTTCCTTTAATACACTTTTAATTCTGAACGCCTAATTATTGAATCCGTCTCCATCGAATGCACAAAATGGTACTTGTTGTTTTCCTTGCTGAACGCCATTTTTTCTTGACTATACACACTATGTCCGTATTTATTTTTCTTCACTTTTACTCGCAGAACTCGTATAACTGGGCCCATAACTATAGGCGCAGGTTTTCTTCTATTAAAACATATTTCTTTCAGCGACTCGAGAGATATTGAGACCGGTACCAGAGTTGAGGATGCGTTTTCCCTCAAGACGTGGTCTAAGATAAGGAATGAAATGAGCCCCCATGAAACTCGTTGTATGGAGGCACAATCACGTAGTCAGTGGCAGACTTGGGGGTAGTGGCAGCCTGGCAGCATTGCACTCCTTCGCGCGAGCCCGGCGAGCGGAGAGAGCCATGTCCGAGAAAGGAGGAAGAGCTGCCAAGACGGTTTCCGAGAGGCCAGAGGTGACACTAGTGACAATGGTGGCGGGTTTATTATTTGAAGTTCTGGCGATCTCCTTGTGACACTAGTGACAATGGTGGCGGGTTTATCATTTGAAGTTCTGGCAATCTCCTTCACTTTGGCACGAATGTCCTTTGTTATCATCGGGCTTTTAGTCGGGAATGTACGTATGCACGCCCTTTAGTACGGCTTGTTAACCTGAAATACGGTCCCATCCGGCAGAAAGCATGAAACTTGGTATACGTGTAGCTTTTATATATGTGCTTAAATATTGGAGTAGGAACACGTTAAAAAACCTTTTTTCCCCCCCCTCCCCTCCTCTTTTGTGCCCACAATTGCAGTTTTTTGATTAAAAAATAAAAACGGCTAAAGCTAGGAGAAAACTGTCAAAGGATAAAATGTTCTTTATAAAATTATCTACAAGACATTCCTTGGATGTATGTTGATAGGACCTATAGTTTTCAAAATATACCAACATTCATTGGTAAGTACAAGGATTAACGGTTATTTTAATTTAACATTTCCCACTGCACCCACTAAAAGATCTCTGTTTCCTCCAATGGTTGACTGGTAGAGAATGCCTAATGGCATTAAGTCCGCCACTTGTACTTGTGTTGTGCAATAATGTTTAAATAAATAAATTAACTTAAAAACTTATAAAATTAAAACTCCAAGTCCAGTAAACATAATTTTTATTTCAAATCGCAACCATCGCCCCCGCATTTACAAAGGGCAGTGCAGGGAAGCCCTGACTTCCTACACTGACATCGTCCTGTAATGCAGCTGCGACATGAACACTTCGTCAACTCCTTTACGGATGCCGAGGTTTCTTTGTTTCTACTCCATAGCGGAGTATACAACCCATTTTCTTTTTTCCATCCCCAATGCTCAAAATTGGGGATTTCTGGGTTTGCAATCAAGCTTTGACCCCAGATAAATCCTGCTTGCAGGCAAGCTCGTTTCGCATGCTCTAAAAGAGCGCCAAATGTGGGTGGCAGCCTGTCCATTGCCCGTCCCTTAATAAACAGTGCCTTCCTGGCTTGGTTAATATCCTCTTCATCGCTTGTTTTGTCATAAGTCACGATTACATATCTTGCCAAAAGATCCAAGTGATGGTTTTCCATTGCATTTACAGGCTGTGATAGTTCTTTAAATACTTCGGTGACTTCAGGGAAAGACTTCCAAGCGTTCCAAAATGACTTCTTTCCCTTTCCACTGAAGCCCGATACAGTATCACAGCCTGTAAATGCATGGAAAAACAGAATGCCACTGCTCCTTTCTGGACCGAGTGTATGGACCAGTTGATGAATAGCGATAATACGTGATGCTTTACCCACACCGAAAGATATCCAAAAACCTAACTTCATTTTTTTAAGTTGACCGTACAGGGAAACAGCTATAACGATCACATCTGTATCCACAGTTCTTACTAAAATCTTCGTGTGATCATGCTGCACAGCGTGAAACACATGAAGAAAGATTCTGGAATCAGCTTCTTCTTGTTTCGACTTCAGGGACTCTACTTCTGTGGCATCATTACTTACAACTTCTTCGCCTTTAGTTGCAATAATAGTTTTTATGTCATGCTGAACCTCCTTGAGTCCATCAGCTAGGAAATGGAAAAGCTCGACTTTATTTTCTGAAGAGCGTAGAAATGTTTGCCAGTTTCTTGGCAGCTTGCCTGCTGCTGTGACTCTTTGTCGAATTCCTGTTCCTCGCTTTTCTCGGGTATTATTCTTGAGGCTGTCGTCTCGATAAACGTCAAAGACGACATCAACTCTCTTCCCCTTTTGGTTCATTACATAATTTGTAAAAGTATGTCGGTAGTCTTCAAACGTTACGTTAGTTCCTGGCCTTATCATTTGAACTACAGCCGGCCCATCTAAAAACGTTGCAGTGCAGTCTGCGGGATCTTCTACCTCCTTATCCTTAATAGAACTTTCATCTTCATCTTCTTCGTCTTCATTCTTGTCCTCTAAACATTTCAGAAGTTCCGATTTTACCACAGGCCTTATGTTTCCTGTCTCTGAGAGGGACGGAGGAAACGGTTGATTTTCGTGTTTGAAAAATTCATCTAAATCACCTTGCCTATGCTGACATGCAATGTATAATTTAGAAAATAAAGCGGCGTCATTTTTAGCCAACGTAAGTTTTGTGGCCTGTTTTGGTTTAGAAGATGCTTGACCTCCAAATATGTTCACGTTATTCCTTTTTATAGTGTTGAAGATCGAAACATTCCTTGAAATTATTCGTTGCTCTACAAACTGAGCGTATTGTGTATTTCCAAGGCTTGTTAGTGCTCGCATGCGTTCCACAGCGTCGTTTCCGATTATGATGTGAGTGTCAACAGTTTGTAAACTAATATCTAACAGTGGGTTATCCATCTCCAGAAGCGTCGAAACGAGAGATTTTACGTGCTTCGTGAACCTTATTTGATCGCTGTCTGATTCTTCATGGTGGGCTTCTTCAATATTTTCTTTATTTCGACGATTATTTTCGCACGATGTCTCGTATTCCCGCAACAGGGACGCTATCTCGGGGCCTGCAATCATCCAGCGCCTCAACGCTGCAGCATCTTCTGTCAGTCCCACAGCCCCTCCTGTGCTCTTCACTACTTTGTTTTCCTGTTCATGTCCCTGGTCAAGTGCAATTGAGGAAAAACGCGCTTTGGTTTTCTTGACTGTAAATTTTCCTGAACAGAACGCATGGTATACTTCAGGGGCAACGATGGGCAGTAGTTCCATATCCCGAATGTGCACTGGTATCCATCTGGCATAATTTGTATGATCAACAGCGAAAAACCACGGAGCCATCGATTTTAATGCCTGAAGATATAGGCCGAAGTTCGATGTCCGGATAGAGCGCACAAAAGTAGCTCGCAGCATTTCTAAGCTGATAATCATATTCCAGTAGTGAAATGCGGCTGAATCTGCCGACTGTTGTTCTTTCCATGTCTCGAAGTCAAGTTTTGTATCTGGGTTTTCGGTTGTGAATGTATTATAGGCGCTCATAGAAAGAATATGCAAAGCGGCTGATAGAACTTCGTGAATGTATCGTGCCCGTCTTGGATGTGACGCTTTCAAAAATGATTGAGCTTTTCCTTCGCCGCACACTTCAGCACGTACCAAAGCAGAAGTTATTCCAGATTTATCTAATAAATCCCCTATTAACTTCATAAAATTCATCTCTATGTGGAAAGCACCCATCATGAGCACAACCTTGTTTTCACCAAACTGATCTTGATTGTTCCACTGGAATATCTTTCCAAGAGTGTACAGGGGTTGATCCATAGTGATAACTGGTGTTTGATTTGGGTTCAAAGATGCAATGGTTTTTTGCACATTATTAATAATATGCTTGACAACAGCTATTGAGTGCGACGGATCTGGAAGAAGGGGCAGCAGAACTGACATCGAAATGCCCCTCATTTCTTTCGGCTGTTGACATGCATGGTAAGCCGCCCACGAAATTGATTTAGGGTTATGTTGTTCTGTTGTATCTACATTATTTTGAACATTCTCAAGCCACGCTGCCTCGATCTTTTTTTCAGCATGCAGATCCACTGCAAAATTAACAGAACAGTTTTCAGGAATCAGAGGAATCTTAGGTTCCTTCTCTTTCAACGTGTAAGGTAGAACATCAGTGTAAAAAGTAGGTAAGCTTTTCACACGAAGTGATGAAGAGGAACTGGTTTCTGATATGGGAAGCTGACGGCGACGTATTATTTCTGAGCCTGGATCATGATGCTGCACAATACTGATTGATGTTCCATGAAGGGCACCTTCTGCTGTCACAGACGACGGGTTGTAATCAATGTTGTCAAAAGCAGCTGTACAGAAAACACCCGACTGCAAAGCTGGTGGGGAAACAACTCCTTCATCTTTGTAAATTTGACACGCAGCATCAGAAACTTGTTTTGAGCATTGTAAGACTCGATTGTACGAAACTGAGAGACCATGATGAGCTAATTTGTCGATTAATTTACTCTGTCTGGTGTGAGTATGAATAAGAAGTCCGATGTACAGCGGCAATGTGGGCTCTCGTTTGGTTGTATGACGCTGTAGAGTACCTGTGCGCGGATGTTTTGTTGCGTTGAACATAATGAGTTGAGTTATTGAATTCACAGCAAGCGATCCCGCTTCTTCACTCTGATCCATGATGCTTGGTCCGTGAAGAATCATTCTGATAAGAGTTACCAAAGACATCGGAAAGTCTTGCACGTCTTGGATAAGGCTACCTCTAAACGCGGTGTCCTTCAAACTAAACATTTCAGCTCGACAAGTATTAGCAACTTTTGCCAAATCAGTGAAGTGGTCGTGAGTTTCCGAATTTGCTGCAGCACGAACAATTTTACCAATATCTTTCTCAAACACAAGAATAGTTGGCTTAGGTGGATCTGATTGAGATCGAAGGCCAGGGAAATATTTCAGTAGTTTCTCTTGCAGGCGATGCGACGAAATGGATAATGCTTTATCTCCCTGCAGCTGTTCTAGTCTATCATTGAATTTTTTCCTTAATTCCGCCAACTTGAAAATTTCTTCAGAACTTGACTCCATGTACATCACAAGCTCAGTGAATGCAAGACTATTGAAATCAGTTTGAATTTCAGAATCTTTCGTTTTCCTTTCACAGGATCTAACTTGAGTGTAAAAAATTGTTAGACAATTCTTGTGATACGATGCTCCTTGAGCCACCAAGTCCTTTGTTGTCATTTTAACTAATAAATCCTGCCGTTCAAGAATAGCCGCTCCATTTCGAATACGTTGTTCAATCTCGAAAGTTGCGACTGCATGCAGGGTTTCCTTATCAGTCGCAGGGTTATCGCAAAAAAAACAGACATTATTGATAGTACATTTTTCGTCTGTAGCCCTTGATAGACGGCTTGTGTTACTTGATGAGGCGGCTAATTCCACTTTTGAACTGGTTTTCCTGATCCGGTCAATAATAGTTTTATTATATTTAGAACGACAGCTTTTGTGAAATTTTGCTTGTTTGAATTGCAAGGTTTCCAAAAATGATCCACCTTCCTTCAGTCTCTTCACAATATCTTCAGGCATCTTTCCGAGCTCATTTAGGGTCGAAGCATGTTCAGCGAGACTCACATAGCCGGCACCTACATCTTTTCTTTTAGATGACGCAGGGCAAACAAGCGGTTCACCATCGTCTAATTGACAATACAAGCACTTGTTCCAGTCCGTTTGCTCCGCCAAACTTGCCATTTTGAGTTTTCATGGAGCGTATTAACTGCAAATAAATAATAAATAATTAAATATAATAAATTGGCTTACATTTTGCATCAGAAAATGTTGGAATGGCCTATAAAATCCGTATGTGACGGGCTTTACTCTATTTTATATGTAGGTAACAGGTAATAAATTAGAGAAAAAAAATACTTGCCTTTTTAGCTTACACTATAACACTTTTCCACACTTCGATTGTTGTAAATTAAAACGCGGATACGCAACACGCGTGAGTAATCTTGGAATGGCACCACGAGCGAGAGAGTAAATTGCCGACGCAGCGATACGAGTAACCTCTAAGCAGTCCGTGGACAACTGAACTGACTAGTGGCGCGCCGGCCGGGCGGTGAGTGACGACGCCCCCCCCCCTCCCCGCCTCCACAAACCCCCGCAGGTAGCTAGGTAGCACCGTGCGCGGGAGACCCGCGTCGTGGCCATTTTAATAAGGTATTCAGATTATTTCTTTCAAACAATGATGCATATTTTGAAAACTATAGGTCCTATCAACATACATCCAAGGAATGTCTTGTAGATAATTTTATAAAGAACATTTTATCCTTTGACAGTTTTCTCCTAGCTTTAGCCGTTTTTATTTTTTAATCAAAAAACTGCAATTGTGGGCACAAAAGAGGAGGGGGGGGGGGGGGGGAAAAAGGTTTTTTAACGTGTTCCTACTCCAATATTTAAGCACATATATAAAAGCTACACGTATACCAAGTTTCATGCTTTCTGCCGGATGGGACCGATATTGATATATTTTTGAGCTAACAAGCCGTACTACTTGGTTTTGGTGACAGTATCACCAATGCCCACTGCAGTGAATCGGCATCCATTGGGGCGGTAGTATTTTACGCACCTGAAGTAAAAACTCGTTTGACCACTGGATTTGACTGTGTGTTGGCCATTCTGCTCCAGAACGTAGCCGTCGTGAACCAGGTTGTAATATTTGGAACCGGCTAAAGGCAAGAGCTCAGGGAGCGGGTCCTGGTTGGCCCAGAGTAGGCGAGCGACCATGAATTTAGGTAGTGGACGCCAGGTGCTCATCCTCCAAAACTGCAAGGTGGTTTGAGTAAAACTACTTGTTTATCGTTAATTAAAGGCACATGTTTATTACTCCCAGAGTACACAGGTATAAATCACACTTAAAAGCAAAGAAAAACATAGGGACAATATAGTGTCCCTCGTATAAATCTTATCAAATAAAAGTCTGAGCTCAGCTTTAAGGTTCTAGGTTTAAGGTTACTAGGGGTAAACAAGTTAACACATCATACGCTGTTTAGGGCATAGAGTCCCTCGGACAACGGAGTAAATAACTTAACTAACACGAACACCCTCTCAGATGGGTGGCATTACACCATCGGGAGCACACAAGGTGACACCTTAATTAGGAAAAGATCACATCACGGGGTACTTGACCCTATTTAACTACTTTATTTAAATTATTTTTTTACACTACTCATTTTTAATGCGAATACATAACCGATAAGATTTCCGAACAGTGAAACCGCCACTCCAACCGGAAATAAAGGAAAGATCCAACCTGTTACGGGAGTATAGTACTACTCCGAAGGTGGTTAGCTGAGCAGGCTGAGCGCTGGGAGGGAGACCCGATGGCCTCACTGATGATGAGTCTGTAATAAAAATCAAATGCCCAGTGACAGAAAAAACAATTGAAGCCTATGTAAAAAATGAAGCAGTTCAAGACAAATTGAAAGCCCAAATATCATGTCAAATGGTAGCATGTGGAAAAACAAAAGGATTGTTTTGTGTAGCAGATCCTAGCTTCGAAAGGACCAAAAAAGTCCACATTTACTGGGTGGATTATGATGAGGTCTGTGACCTTGTCCTCCACTAAGGCCGAATTTGTTGCTTTGAGTCATGCTTCTAGTGAAGCGTGCTGATTGAAAGATATCTTAGCAGATTTTAATATGAATGGGGGACCTGTCATATTATTTGAGGACAACCAGTCCACTATTAAATGGCACACATGGCTGTAGGGAACTCTAGAGTAAACACCTAGAAATTAAGCAGTCTTTTATTAAGGAAAAAATGGTAAGGAACATTATAAAATTGGGATATGTAAATACTGGTGAACAACTTGCAGATATATTTACAAAAGATCCAGGGGGAATTTTATTCAAAAAAATGAGAAAAAGATTGTTTGAGATTGAGAGAGAGAAAATGCAGCTATCAAATGGAGTTACATCACCGATCTTCACAAATTGCAAGAGGAAAAGCAACTGCACTTAGCTAATAAATTATCACATAGGCACATAGCCTTCAAAAATGAAATAATGAAAGTTAAATTAGCAACTCAGCTTTTAAGCTAAAGTGTAGCTAAAGCTCTACAATTTTGTGAATCTATTTTAGACATACCTGTATTCAAAGGGTCGCAACCAACATCCGAATTCATAACTACAATAAACAATGTTTTCGACATATTGAACACACGAAACCTCAGAGATCAGGGTTATAAAAAGCCCTTAAGCTTAAGGCTGGCCGCAGACGCACGGAATCCTGATTCGGTTTCCTGATTAGGAATTCAGATTCGGCATTCCGTAAGCTTAGGGCACACGTTCGATTTTTCGTATTAGATTTTTTTTCTGCCGGTACTTACAGTGACGTTATTGTGAAAGCACGTCTGGACTGGACATGGACGACGACGAATTGATCGCTATTGCGCTGTTACTGGCGCTAAACAAGAAGCGGCGGAAGCGTCGTTATTGGGTACACCCATTACATACTCGGAGATTAAAAGAGAGTCAATTCTATCTTAAAAGAACACAACTACGAGCACACCCAGAAAAATTCTTCAAATTTTACAGGATGTCAATGGAATCTTTTGATGAGCTTCATAATGGCATACGACACAAAATAAAAAAGCGAAATACATGTGTAGAATAAGAAACGATTTAGTATTTAAGAGAAATAATAACACTGTACAAAAACACTTTATTTTCCAATTACAAGATTAGGCAAATTAACTTTAAATGAACTTAAAATCTAACACAGTTCGCGTGATTAAATGAAGAGGAACAAAATAGACAAGTTGGCTGTTCAAACGGGCAGAGATTCCTTTTAACAAGTGGTCGCTGGCGTAAGAGAGCGATTCTGAGAGTGCGGCCGGTTTTAAAGGCACAGCCCCTCCACTACGCGTTCACCCCGTTAGACCACGAGGACTCCCACTCCTTGGGTTGTTGATGTTTTGCGTTAACACGGCCTCTCCTGACTGGAGGACGTCCTCGTCCTCCTGTGGCCCCGTCCGAAGGGCTTCTGGTGTGCCAGAGGTTCCTGGGATCGGCTCTGGTGTCGAAGGCACATCATTGCTCCTGACAGCTCGCTCTGACGTGGACTCCGTGTCGTCTTCATCTTCATTACGGCATGCATCTGAGAACAGAGACCACTCATAAAAAGTCTGAAAACATTTTGCAAGTAGTGAACTAGAGGCACGACGTTAGCGTTAGTTCACTAAGACCAGAGAGGAAGCGCGACGTTAGCTGTCTCCGATTGTGGCAACGTAAGTAACCTTTAGTAAAGTTACGTTACGACTCCTACATGACATAGGCACGACGTTAGCATATCATGTATCATTACGTATGGCATAAGCACGACGTTCGCTTGTCATACACGTGTGTAATCAGAATCACACAGCTAAACATGAAATAGGCACGACGTTAGCATATCATGTTAGTGAATTAAATTCACCCTCAAAGAAGGCAGCACACGTGTCTGGAGTCCACTCCCCACGCCACGGCACCATGAATTCTGCCGTAGCCTGTGTCGATTTTCCATAGGAGCCAGCCAGCAGTTGCAGCTCGTATCGACCATGGGGAAGCGCCTTGATCACACGATAGGGACCGCGCATGCCGGAGTCGAGCTTGCCAGTAGCTTGTGCCTGTTTAATCACAAAAACAAGTGAATTAGTGTTAAACATTCGGGGAGGCCTACGGTCAGCATTAACAGTTTTATCTTGCTGACGTTGGTTCATCTTCAACCGTTCAGAAGCCCGCTGCCTATGCATTTCCCTTAACGCTTCGCGATTGGGATGAGCGTTTTCCAATGCGATATCTCTAAGTGACGTATAAGAGGTGTAGCTGCTTCGATGCCTATCAGCAAGTTCAAAGGAGAGAGCCCGATAGTTCTCTGCTTGGTTATGTTGAGCACTAGTTGCAGCCGCCACATAGCATCAGACCACTCGTTCTGTCGGTGGTTGCATTCTATGCGAACCATGTTTAGCAACGTACGACAGTAACGCTCGACCTGCCCGTTTGAGCGATGCATCTCAGGCGTAATGAGATGTATGTCAATGCCTAATTCAGTTACAAACTTCGTGAATTCTGAACTTAGAAACATGCGACCGCGATCTGCTACGATTTGTTTTGGGGTGCCAAACAAGGAAATCATATTGGTAATAAGTCGTTTTAACTCATTAGCGTCCTGACCATACATAGGGTACAACAAACAATACTTTGAAAAAGCGTCTATAGCAATTAGCACATACTTATAGCCATTAGACCGTGGCAATGGACCTAACGCGTCTACATGAATTACCTCAAAGGGATTACATGGCTTTTCCCACGAATGTATGGGTTGATGAGGGGCTCTTGGGGTTTTTTTGTGTGTTATGCAAATAAGACAATGAGCAACATATTTTTGAACAAAAGACTTCAGAGATGGGAACCAGAAATGTTTCCTAATAAGTTCTAACGTCTTATCTACTCCAGGGTGGTTGTGCTCATCGTGAAATATTCGAAGTAGGCTAAGCCTATGGCCTTTAGGCATGAAACATAAGAGTCGGGATTCTTCACCTACTGGGGAGTACTTATAAAAGAGCAGTCCATTCCTATGAACGTAATGAGTGGCATCTAGTTGTCCGTCTGTCAACCTTTGAATGAGCTGTTGGGTTTCTTCGTCAGCACCCTGTGCTACTTGAGCCCAATTCTGTTGTTTACGAGCTTCACAGACATTCACTGGATTGCGGCTCAAGTAATCAGCATGTGACATAGAGGTACCCTTACGGTATTCCAGCGTAAAGTTAAAGTCCTGCATATATATCCACCACCTGGCTACGCGTGGCAAAAGATCTTTCTTCTGTTGTGTTGATTTTAGTGCATTGCAGTCAGTGACGACTGTAAATTGAACGCCAACCAGGTAGTGTCTAAAATGTTGCAAGGCTTTAACAACAGCCAAGGTCTCGAGCTCATAGGAATGGTACCTTGGCTCGGCACCTTGGGTTCGTTTGCTGAAATAGCCTACCGCTCGTTTATGACCTTTTTCGTGAACCTGAAGAAGCACTGCACCATAGCCAATAGAACTTGCGTCCGTATGGACTTCAATAGGCAGGTCGGGGTCGTAAATGGCCAACACGGGTTCGCTAGTAAGCAGCGAAATTATATTTTGCCGTGCTTCTTCTTGTTCACTATCCCAGAAAAATGGCACACCTTTCTTTGTCAATTTAGCAATAGGAGCAGTTTTAGTGGCAAAGCCAGCAATATAGCGGCGGAAGTAGCTAGCCAGACCTAACAATTGACGCACCTGCTTGACATTTTTCGGTATAGGTGCTTCGACTAAGGCCTTTACTTTTCGTTCGCTCGGTTGTACCTGACCCTGACTTATAGTACGACCTAGGTATTCTACTTTAGTTGACAAGAAGGAGCATTTCTTCAGATTAATGGAGAAGCCTGATTCAGTCAAAGTTTGCAGTACCTTGCGTAGAGTGATTAACCCTTCATCTACAGTCTCGCTTAATATTAGGACGTCGTCAATATATACCAAGGTTTTACCAGATTCCAAGTGTTCACGAAGAGTTTTAGACATAACTCTTTGATAAACGATAGGGGCATTAGCCAAGCCGTAAGGCATTTTTAAGTATTCGTAATGCCCTTCAGGCGTTACGAACCCTGTAAATCGTATAGAGTCATCGTTCATTGGAATCTGATGAAACCCTGTAGCCATGTCAAGGCTAGTAAAAAAAATTATGCTTGCCCAACCGATCAATGTGATCGTCGATCAACGGTAGTGGAAAACGATCTTTAACTGTGATCTCGTTCAGTTTGCGGTAGTCGACGCACATGCGATCGGAGCCGTCCTTCTTTTTGACCAGAAGGATTGGGCTCGCATATTCCGATTCAGATTCTCTAATGATGTTTTTTCCAAGAAGCTCTCGAATGATCTCACGAACCTTCAAAGTCTCAGAGTATGAGAGCCGGTATGGTCTATATGTTACTGGCGTATTATTATTCAATTTAATTGACATGCTACCAGTATTGACGGTAGAGGTAGCAGTTCCAGTAATGAAGAACTTTGAAAATTCGGCAATCAAATCGAGCAGTTTTTGTAAGTCTTGGCCTATCAAAGAAGTCTCAATCGGAATCTGCGTTGACGCCAAAGTACAATTTACATCGTTTGTAAAATCAGGCTCATAGGTCAGATGTTGTTGATCGCGCGTGCGTGTATACGTAACGCCTTCTCGATTTAATACATCAGTACCGACAATAATAGGCGTGTTCATGGATTCAGCGGACACTACGTGCAAGTCTACTTCTAGAGTGATTTCATTAAATTCTATTGGTAGGGTCACGTAATAAGTTGATTCAATTTCCTGCCCACCGATACCTCTTAAAACTTTAAAGGCGGGCTTGCACGCACATTTGAAATGTTTTAATAGAGATGAAGAAATTAGAGAAATACTCGAACCACTGTCAATGAGAACATCCACGGGAATCCCCTGTATAACTGCTACCGCAATATCTTTATTTTTATTATTAGGGTTTTCCTGACAAAAGTTAACGTTGTTAGTATTGCGAGACTCTGATTTTATTTTCGCAAAGCACGATTCTATTTTGTGGCCTGGTTTTTTACAGAAACCACACGGTTCAGATTTATTTGAGTTGATTACACGGTCATTCTTTTGGATGTTCTCACTGCTATTGTCACCCTTAGACACAGTTTTAGTTCTTTTAGGACAATTAGATTGCCTATGGCCACGTTGACCGCATGTGAAACATTTACCATCAGCAAATTTACGTTTACGAGCAACTGAGTCATGATTTGAATTTGAAAATCGATCATTACGTAGGGTAGTTGCACACTTTTTCGTAGGTACTGACGCATTTGACTTTACGTAAATCGAAAAAAATTCTACCAAGTCATTCGGCTTTAATTTTGAATTAGTGGCTGATGCACGAATTTGTGGATCCGTAATACCTCTTATAACTATTGCAGACATTAACTCATCGGTCAACCCTTTAACAATGCGTAACCTTAATAAAGAACGACGAGCATAATCGGCATATGTAGGGTACTTGTCAGAATTAGTGCTCATGACCTCGTACAGGATATTAGCAACGTCTGGATTTTTAGGACACAAGGGTTTAAACTCTTTCTTAAAATTGTTCCAGCCACGGTCATGAGTCACCCATTCGTTAAGCCACGTCCTAGCGTCACCTTTAAGACAATTCCCAATGCGAGACAAACACTCGTTATCACTCCAGTTATTTAAAGTCTTAGCACGGTCTACTTCGTCGCACCAGGTGTCTATATCGTTGACGCTTGGATCGAAATTAGAAATATAGTACGAATGGTTCGATCTTACCGTAGTATTGATTGACCGTATAGCCTCGACTATACGATCCGTCGCGTTGAGGTCACGGTCCGCGGCAGCACTCACGGATTGCCCCGGCGACGTCGGGACCCCCGACTCCCGGTGCTCCGCATCCTCCGGGCCCGTGACTACAGGCTCGCGCGCCTGCGGCCGCGGCGGTGTCATCGAGGGTGCGCTGGCACTCGGCTCGCGTTGTTGTGACAAAGAAGGGTCACGTCGGTCTTCCAAAGAAGTCAGTCGATCTAGAATTTGATGCATTTGTTCGGTTAATATTTTTTTTGAAGTACCGCGTCGTTTGCGGGTATGCCTGGAACGCGAATCTCGATCTCCAGACTCAGAACGCGAACGGCGTTTTCTAGAACGGGGATCTCGGTTTCTAGAACGGCTTCTACTATGCCGGTTATTATTCGGCATCCTTTTAAATATGGCTAGGCTACGGCAAAATCAAATAAAGTAGCGGTAGTTAGCAGAATTTCAAAAGCCGTTAAAGCAATGTAATCTTAAAGAAGTACACTTTTAAAAGAAGCAAAACACTGATTGGCCACTAACACGACTCAAGTCTTTAGTTGGTAACAACTAAGCAAAATTGCAAGTGCCTAATCGACAAAAATACAAAGCGAAAATTTTCAATGATCACACGTCATTTATTTACACAATCGCGGTGAACAAATTGGAACGTACTCACCCATAACTGGACTCATGTAGGTACACAAATCTTACCCTTACCACTTCGCGTAGTCAAAAAAAACCGTTAAAGTTTAAATATCGTTGATGTTTTTTTTTTTTTTTGCCAATATGAAGTAGCCAATCTGCCTTATGTCAGGTAGTTAAGCGATCAGAACGCAAGATAACGACATCCCACATCTGATGTAGAATAAGAAACGATTTAGTATTTAAGAGAAATAATAACACTGTACAAAAACACTTTATTTTCCAATTACAAGATTAGGCAAATTAACTTTAAATGAACTTAAAATCTAACACAGTTCGCGTGATTAAATGAAGAGGAACAAAATAGACAAGTTGGCTGTTCAAACGGGCAGAGATTCCTTTTAACAAGTGGTCGCTGGCGTAAGAGAGCGATTCTGAGAGTGCGGCCGGTTTTAAAGGCACAGCCCCTCCACTACGCGTTCACCCCGTTAGACCACGAGGACTCCCACTCCTTGGGTTGTTGATGTTTTGCGTTAACACATGCATGAGATTATGTTTGGATACGGAAGAAAAATTGTCCATAACGTTAAGGCAAGTCTTTATTATAAATCATAAATCAAATAATTTTACAACGATCACATAACTTATTTGAATTTTAGATAATTGACAACACTATCCTCTTGGATATTTTGAGACTGGAGTAAAGATTGTGCAGCCTAGCTATCTTCAATACTTTGAGAATCTGGTACCGGATTTTGTTGGGTAGTTAATTGAGGAGATGGTATATTACGAACTGAATGTATAATAACCTTACACTTGTTATTAGAGGTAGCACAAGAAGTTGGTGATGGGGATGAGTTTCTAATTAAATATATAGGTGGCTTTTGCGGTCTCGGTACATACTTTTTGCCTTGTGAAGTTGGAACGAAAGCTGATGGTGTACCTAGATGAAATATTGTAATATAAAGGCGAGCTTTGCGTTACCGGTACAGTATTGTATGAACTACGGACATACTGAGGGCTTAATGACACTGATGAATTATCACTATAAAACTGTGGAGGAGACTGTGAAGATGATGGATTGTTTCCCGTTTGAATTTTTTTGACCAATTGCAGCATGCCCAATTGGAAATCAATTTTTTGATCACAGCTCATTCTTTTCATATAACTTCTGAAACTTAATAAAAATTTGGTGTCATCGTCTTCGGCAGCATTGGATGACATAGCTGTTGATTTTTGTCTATCTTGCACCATTTGTTCATCTCCATTTTCTGATTGTAGTTGTGATTGAGTGCTGTCCGACTCTTCATTTAGATAATTTCCTTCGGTATCCCTTTTCTTAGCAAATATGGGTGAAATAAATTGGAGTAAGTCACCATATACATATTTTTTGGCCTTTTTAGCTGCACTGCCAGTAGGAGGATTTGTAGTTTTTTGAAGTTCTTTTCGGTAATAGTCCCTCATGTTAGTCCACTTTTTTTTCAAATCAGCACCTGCAACAAGTAAATATAAACATTTATACTGTTCTCTTTTTTCAGATTTTAGGAAGTCTTTGTTTAGGTGGATCGCCTTTCATAATAGGTGTTTGGCATGGCTATAAAAAACCATCTCGGTGTAACGAGATACTAGGATATTTTATCGAAGAATATTTTGACTTGAAAAGGTATAGTTTTGTGTACAAAAATCAAAGAAAAGAGATTTCACTGTTAAAAATAATTTGCGAGCTAAATCATTTGTTTTGTGTATAAAAGGCCACAATTCCTATTTTGGGTGCTGTAAATGTGTTACGGAGGGAACATATGTGAAGAACAGAGTTTCATACAGGGATGTAAACTCTGCTTTAAGAACTGATAGTAATTGTCGAGCTGGGCTCTATGAAGATTATCACACTGGCGTCACCCCATTATTACAGTTAGAAATTGATCTGGTAAAAAATGTGCCTCTTGACTATATGCATTTAGTGTGCTTAGGAGTCATGAAAAGGTTGCTCCAATTTTGGATACGGGGTAAAATGTCTATTCGAATGAAAACAGTTGACATAGAAAGTGTTAACCAAATGATACTGAACTTTAAAAATAACATAGGTAAGTTAGTACCTACCAAGATTTTTCAAGGTTACCCAGATCTCTTCATGACTTCGATAGATGGAAAGCAACAGAATTCAGACATTTTTACTTTACACCGGCCCTATTCTGTTGAAAGATAAGCTGAAGCCTTCACAATATATGCATTTCTTAAGTTTGCATTTGTGCAATCAGGATTTTATGCCATACGACTTTCGCCATAAAATTTAACAGTTATGCTAAGGAGTTATTACAGTATTTTGTAAGAAATTATTCTCGAGTCTATGGAGAAGAATATGTTACCCACAATGTCCACAACTTAATACATTTGAGCGATGATGTTCTACATTTCGGATCATTAGATAATTTTTCAGTATTTAAGTATGAAAACTACACGAGTGAAATAAAAAAAAATGCTTAAAGACCTGTAATAAGCCCTTGCAGCAGTCCATAAATAGAGTAAATGAGAAGCGATCCTACCAGAAGAGATGTGAAAATGACAACACATTGAATGAATGCAATATTGTTTCTAAACGTGATATGTGTATATGTGTGTAAACATTTTTTTATTTCACTCGTGTATAGTTTTCATACTTAAATGATATGCTCAAGACTGCCATGAATTATATTCTCAACAAAAATCAAGCGAGTCGTCTTACGAGAATGAAGAAAACACAAATATAGACATACAAATGAAAAATGGTGAAAATGAAACTATTGAAGAAAGAACTGTACGCTGTATGTCTGTAGGTACTCAGAGCGAATTTATTTTTGGAATCAGAAGATTACCTTAAAGACACAAATACATCATTTGGTGTGTTTGTGGCTCGTAAACTTTCCTATGTGCCGCTTATTAAAAGACGCCAAATAATGTGGAAAATTATTAGAATCTTTGAGCATAGTTCTGTTTGATTCCAGAAATTCGATTTAATTCTTAGCAAGGCATAATTAGTATTAATTATTATTTTATTAAATCAGGCCTTACTTAAACCGGCCTAATTTGCTCCCTGGCGAGTCCAGGTTCTGACTGCCTTTCGAACATAGAAGGTGGCATACACCCGAACAGTGCGTGACCCCCTCCTATGCCCGCGGTATGGATAAAGAAGCTAAATTGAAACAAGAGTTGGCAGCCGACCACACCAAGGTCCTTCAAAAATTAAATTTGTGAAGCTAATCATCTACCTGAGGGCAATACAATTCCTCTCAAGTAGGGTGTGTAAGTGTGGTGTAACAGTTTATGTGTGTGTTGAATGCGTGTCAGGTTGTTCTGGGTCATCCAGACAAAACAGAGATACCAAACCTACTGAAGCGATAGGAAGTGCGAGACCAAGGGAGGCTAGTCTTTAAGCTGTGAAAATAAACTAACCGGCCTAATTTGCTCTCTGGCGAGTCCAGGTTCTGACTGCCTTTCCATCGGATTTTTGATGCCGAACAGCGAACATCGGACAAGCATAAATATTAAAAAAGCACTAACCGCCGCAAGTACGTCGTCGTCACTGACTTCTTACTTCCGTCACGAAAAATACGGTAATAAAGAAGCAGAGCTGGCACTAGCCGAGGGTTTGTGGGCTTTCCATACGGTATGTCATAATCAAAGTTTTCGATCGATGGAATGCACTTCCAAATTAATTCAAAAAGTTTTTGAGAAGAAGTTTAGCTGTGGGAAAACTAAGTGCGAAGCTTGGCGGACAACCTACTTGTTTGAGGAACGCATCTAAAAAGCGTGACACCCGATTTCGGGTGTTACAACTTAATATTTTTCTTCCAGTAAGGTGGATAACGAAGAGTTGAAGCTAATCGCTCACTCAATCTCAATTGGTCACTGGTGACTGATGATGTTTCTTCGGACAAAGAGAACGAACTAACGCAGCTCCAAGAATCATTCTTGTCTTCTAAATAAGCTGTTAAATTTTTAGGTTTTCCAATTCCATAATAAATTCCAATAACTAAAGGTTTAATGTTAGGATTTTCAGAAATGTTACACAAAATAGGTCAAAATTCTTTCTTTGAACTTTTAAAAATTGGCAAACCATCAAAATTGAAATTTAAAGATATATTTTCTGGAACATCTGTCCAGTTTTCCAACGGCTTCGCACGGTATATTATGCATGTATTATACATATAAACCTTCCTCTTGAATCACTCTATCTATTAAAAAAACCGCATGAAAATCCGTTGTGTAGTTTTGAAGATTTAAGCATACATCGGGACATGAGGACAGAAAAAGCGACTTTATTTTATACTATGTAGTGATTCCGTTATGCCAATATTCACCCCCCTCGATTTGTTTTATATGGACAAATCTAGGTGTTCTAGAAATGGTCCTTGGATCCATAGGTAATATTTCTGGAATCAAACCATTCATAATTTTCGCGAGATCTTTTGACGCTATTTGATTGATATTCCTTTCAATAGCCCATCTTCTTATATTTTCACGAAATGAAGAATATTTTACATATTTATCGATATCACTGTCATCTTCACTTTCATCGGAGCTCTCAGGTCTTCCATTTTCAGCATCAAGCGGACAGGAATAAACATAATTTTGTTGAATATTCTGTTTATTCACAATAAAAGATTTTTCAAAACACGAGGATTCCGTATCGTGTGAATTTCTAATGTTGACAGGTCCTACTTAATTTTGGTGACCTACGGAACCTTCTTTAATATCGCTACAATTCACTTCGCACGTATCGTTTTTTTGTGTATTGATCGGATTCGAAGACATCATAATTCTTGTATGTTCCTTTGATATTTTTCGCCTGATTCCTCCGGTTCTTGCTCTTATTTTAAACGATTTTTTCAACATTTTGTCACATTTAAATGCTGCACTTATTTTTACCTGCCTATATTAATTTACATACGTTTGTTAGTAGCTTATAATCGTTATACACACACGTTTAGGCAACACACACAGTTAAATTAATAATATCCACCATACAAAATTGCTGTTGTTTTGTTGATCACATAATTATAATTACTAACGTAAATTGCTTTTCCCAAATATGGCCGACAAATGGTTTTAATAATGCAGTAAAGTGAATCTATATACGGCTTTAACCATTACAATAACTCACGTGTATTCGATTAAAGAGCTGTAAGCTGCGCAACAGAACTGGGTTCATCTTTCAAATGCCAGCATTACATTGATTCACATTTATGCTGTTCAGCAGTATTTACTTATCACTTAAAAGTGATATTACACAGCAAAGAGCATTAAAAACAGCTCAAAGCTGTATAACGGATTTACAATGCATTATAATGGTACAAGTTTATGCTATTAAACAGCATTAGGCAATATCTTACTACTTAAAAATGCTATTATAGACCCTAAGGCACTAAAGACTGCTGAAAGCTGTATAGCGGATTAACGTGGCATTATAATGGTTCGTGTTTATGCTATTAAACAGCATTAAGCATTTATTTACTACTTAAAAATGCTATTGTAGATCCAAATGCACTAAAAACAGCTGAAAGCTGTACAGCTGCGTTGTGGTTTGCTGCACTAAAACTAAAGGCTTTTACAAAAGCATTTTGATATGCCATTATCTAACCGTTATACAGTGTAACACGTACACTGTTACACTGTAAAGCATCATAATGGTTTTGAAATGCCAATATAAAGCGTCAAGATGCTCGGTGAACTTATATAAGAGTTTATACGGACCTTAAGCTCTACATAAGTTCACTATTCGTTTCTTAAAATGCTTTCTGTGTTACTTGGGTTGTGAAACCAAAGAGAAAGAAAAATCATTCTGGGCTTCCCCTTCCACTCAATAAAAATAGCCCAGGGCTTCCAAACCAAGAAGAAAACTTACCGATCAGATCACCCGCAGCATTAAGAGATACTGGAAATCTTGTTTCACATTATTTTAATAATTAATATAAGTCCTTACTTACAAACGTCCTTTCTCCTTAGAAACAGACTGATCGTAAAAAACCATACTATTGGAATTTAAAACGTTACTTTGAGACTGCTTTAAAGTTTAATTTAAGTGTTGACTTTGCTATTATAATTTAATAAAAAACAATTTTCTTATCTACTTTACGACTTTTATTCATGACACGTTTCTAATTATATTTTATTTGGTTCGACTTTGACTAAGTTATTGTATTATTTAGGATCATTATATATGTTAGTATAGTGTTATATAGGTTAGTGTTAAAAAGTTTCTTATGGACTTATTGTGTACACATAAGAGTTATTGTACCTAATTAAGTACCTGTCTTATTTTACAGCCGTGTTAGTAATTAAGGGTGGAGGTGTGATGTATGAGGGTAGATACTAAGATTTCATATGTAAGGTAGTTCCACATTTCCTTCTGTTGGATTAAAACTCGCTAAGCAACGGACGTGTGTTTTTGTGTTCCTGCCTTCTAGACCCAGCTAGACCCTAGACGCATATTTCTCATGATGCATGGTTTTAAACATAATACCACAATGTTGTAGAATATGGCGCCCAGAAAGAAAAAGACATTGTCTAAAGAGGAAATTCCAAAAAATAGTCTTAAAGGGCAAAGAGGCGATTGGAATAAATAAAAAATGACCCTGTTTTGCTGGCAGAGTACAAAGAAAAGGAACGACTAAAATGTCTAAAAAAAAAAAGGAAAAGAACAACGGAAATGTAAAAGACATGACTCCACGTGAACACAGAAAGGCAAGAAAAAACTGGGTAGCCTATTCATCAGATTATAGAAACAACAAAAGATTCGTGAAAATACTGATAAATCCGGGCCACAATACGCCGCCATCATGGGAAGATGAAATGATTCCTGAGGTTCCTTTATTAAATAAGAAAAAAGAAGCTGAAGCAAGAAGGAGGAGTATAATTCAACGGAAAAAAAGAAATAGTATACTGAAGAAGAAGGACTTACTCATTGAAAATTAAAAGAATAAACTTGCCAGCGAACAACAAAGAAACAGAAGACTGAAACATAGAATGATAAAAAAGAAGAAAGCCTGGCCAACGTCCCTAATCAAAAAGTAGAAGTGATAAAAAAAGCATTATTTGGCGATGTTATTCAGAAGCAAATTTTAGATACAAAGATTGAAACACACCAAAAAAAAACCTGTTTAAAAACGATTTTGTCCAGTCCACTGACACATAAATATAAGATATGGAGGCTTAGAAACAAAGCCATTTACATATAAAAAGATGGAATTTAATTGTACAAAATATGAAGCTAAACGAAATAAAAAGAGAGTTGAAGAAATCATACAAAAGTTTTATGAAGATTTTTGAGATTGCGGGCTGAGTTATCATTATGATCACTGTTAATTTCAGAATCTATTTCAGCTTGGATCTCTTTTTCTTTAGTGTTAGCCAAGTTATCTGAAATAAACATATTTATAGAATGCATATAGGTACTTGGCTTCTTAAATATCAGTTCTTACGATGATGCACTTTCCATATAGAATAAAAGTAGTATTAGAGACTTGAAAAAATATTTAGTGTAATATATAAACAAGTAAAATTGAAATTTTAGTAAATTATTTAGAACAAGGTTTTTTTGTTGATGGTATGTACACAGTGATAATGCTGAATAGAATTTTTCACCTCACTTGCTCGAAAAGGCTGTCTTTCTCCTTCAAAATCTGCGTGGAAAAGTGCTTTTTCCCCGCTTGCGTGGAAAAGGTTTTTGAAATTCGAACGTGACGATGACCACCATTGCCCACCTACTCATATACTCAGAAATTAGAACTTTGAACTTCGTATGTTGTCGTCTCGCTTATACGAATAGTACTTAATTAGGTGAATGAGAAGGACGGAATAATACGAACTTCAAATGTCGAACTTGTTATCAGACCCCTAACTTTTTCATCCGATAAAAAAAACATAATGTCACGTTCAGAAACACGATCCGGTATCCATTATTAATTTATTTTAAAATCCGTTACTTCCTAAGTTATTTTCAAGATCTGCTAACTTTCGTTGCTAAAAGAAAAAACGATATTGGTTTTTATTAATTATTTTAATTTGTGGTTAACCACAAAAATAGCAACCACTCAGGAAAAAACAGATATTATGATGCAAATTCAGAACGCGCCCCATTTTTTTTTAATTCAGTCTAGTTAGTGCGATTTTTAAACTTTCTTTTTAAAAATATATCTATGATTAGAAAAAAACAAAGTTTTTAGAGATTGCTCGTTGGGAAACCGAAAAGTTGACCAAAATTGTTGTTTGGTTTATGATAAAACAGTATAATACACAAGAAATTAATGTGATAGAACAATCAGAAAAAATAGTTTTACTTATTAGATTATTAGACTAGGCTGTATGGGCTTAGATCCTTTTATCATTCTTTTTAGAAGAAAAAGAATAAAAAAAACTGATTTACTATTAGACTGTTTTTCTTTCATCCACCATTTTTCTCGCTGTAGTGAGGTGAAAAATTGTGTGTTTCGCTCGGCAGCAAAATTGTTTAGTATCTCGTGCCTTGAAATCCTCGCGACGCTCAGGATTCTTCTTTTGAACCACTCGCTTCGCTCGTGGTTCAATCATAGAATCCTTCGCTTGCTCGGGTTTCAATTCAGGCACTCGCGCCAAACAAACACTTTGCAGCCTTGCATAACAAATAACTATTTTCAACTCAAATCATCTCAAATAATGTAGAAAACAAATAAAATGTGACATTCGGAGCGCAACATCACACCTTTCACTATAGTTTCACATCATCCTCCTAGCCTTCTCCCGTATCAATCGGGGTCTGCTACCTAATCTCAAGATTCGGCATAGGCACTAGTTATTATGGAAGCGACTGCCATGCCATCTGACCTTCCATTCCCGAGGGGAAACTAGATCCGATATTGGGATTAGGCTTTGTCAAGTGAGTGGGCAACTTGACTGTAAGAAGTTATTAAGCCACCCATAGGTGAGCTACACAATGGGCTCAAATCATCAGCACGCCGGGGTCACTCCGGAAAGCCTGCGGAGATACCAGTGCTTCTAGTCGGAGTTGGGCTGACTGGACCTCTAGCCGGTACATCTTATGCACAATCAAATGGCCTGGTGTTTATTGGGCTAAGTTCTGACAAAGGAGCCCATCACCATAATTTCTTATTAAGTATTTCCTGTGGCGCCGTGCTTAAAAGGAACTAGAATGTAGTTTTAGTTTCAGAAAACCACCAGGCGCCCTTTATAGTTTTACAGACAAGAGACATTTCACGCAAACACACTAACCGGTTTCATAAAACAAGCGCTTTATCTGGAATAGCCAGTTAGCCAGAATAGCTGCTATTTTCTTCCGTATTACCTCTATAATCCGAATCTAAATCAGAGTAGTCACTGCCAAATAATGCATCATTGTTGTCTAATTCTCTGAAAGCCTCCACATCAGTCGTCGATTTGCTTGTTGAAGGACCTAAAATCAAAATCAAAATTTAAATCCAGTAGCTACGACACAACGCACGCTTAGTGGAATACTGACCTATTTATATTTAAGTCAAAACTAAGTTACGTCCAGCCAAGGGCTTAAGTCAGCGCCATCTATCGTTCACCGCCTAAATTGTTTACGCTAAACGCTTTGTTGTCGCACTAGTGATATATCCGTCTCTTTCACTTTTGTGTGATCTCTCATCGGGCTTCCCCCAAACAGAGACTTATGTCAGTTTGTGTCTGACCTACATGCCGTGAGGGTGTTATTGTTTAATCGTATGAAGACCTAAACCTTATTGAGTGTTTTTACGTCAAAATCCCAAGGTAAGTTTTATTATTTCTTAAAATTGTATACCAGCTAATTCGATTTTAGGTCAATTTAAAATCAATTTTATGTGTTTTTTACGTGAAACATTTGGCTTTAAGTCTATTTATTGTAAAACATTGTTTTTGTTTTCGCAGATGATTATGAATTGAGTCAGTTTATAATTAAAAAATAGTAATTGTTGAAGGTAATACTTTGTGTCATTCGAACATAAGTCTCTTTACTACCAAAGGTTATTGATACACATTCGCTGCAATATTACTTGAGTCTACGTTTCAAAGAAAAAAAATGGATTATTATCGTGTGACTTTTTATTGCCTGTTACTAATAAGTTATACGTCGTTGTTTTACTCACAAAACTGTAGTTAGAGCGGGACACTTATTTGCAAATTATTAAATTTATACAATCGTGTTGTTTAATAGATCAAAACGGATGATGGAGCTTGTTCAGGGTCGAAACTTGGCACCGAAAACGACAACACTAGATGAAGATGTAAAATCAGTCCCTCCACACAAAGTAACGGTAATAATTTTAGATAACTGTCAACATTTTATGTTTTTATACTTTATTGATTTTATTATAGGATAGGAATACTAACTGTTGTCGTATGTTGTTTTAGTTGCTGGCTGATATTAAAAACAAGGCCGAAAACAAGGCTTACTCAAATGTACAGGATTACGTCGAGTTTTCGGAATCTGCTCCAGTCAGCAATGAAATTGACCTGCCGAGAACTCTAGTCGTCCCCGATAGCTGTGATAGTTCTGATATAAAGTGATGATAAATTTCTAAATGTCAGTGAAAATTAGAACACATAGAAAAATCCGAAAAGTAAAGCTATGGTCGGGAATGGATCGGGAAGTGATGATAAAGATCCATCAAATAATGTCCCGAAAAAAAAGAAAGAGGAAACACTTCATTGAAAGCTATTTTGACATACCTAAAACGATGCTATAATTATGATTGTGAAATAGCTATGTAAATTTAAGATCATTCAATTAAGACTGATTAAAAACGGGTAAAATTATCAGACTTAGAAAAAAACTTATTTAATAATTCTAAACTGAAAATTCAGACTTTATTAAGACTGATAGGTTAAGTTTGTAACAATTTTATTGGTGAAAGAAGCCAGGTTATATTTTTGTCATATAATTGTATTGTTTCGTTAATTCGTAATAGCAAGAACGTCAATTTTGTTTTTTTTTACGTTTCATAAATTTTAATGAAAAGACTTATTCTCCAAACATGTTTTTTTTAATTATTCATGTAAAGACTTAATAATCAATAAATACTTAGTACTCAATTACTGAGTTATTCTAAATTAACTTTGAACAGGTAGTAACTTAACCCTTAATTTGGTAGAGTAAAAAATACTGTACTTATTTTGAAAAAAATGTAGGGCAATATTTCCGTGCATAGCGGGAAGAACTTGAATACTCCAAAGTGGCAATTTTACGGGGCAGCGATTTTAAAGTTTGTCATTTTCTCCAAAATCCGTTTTTATCTCGAACTCATCTCTATAGCTTGATTTATGGATAATTTTATGTAATCTTTCAAATGATGTTACGTATTCTCGTAAATTCTGCTTATTTTGTAAGATATTAGACTTATCAACATACTACCCAGAGACTTATCAACTTATTACCCATACATTAGTGCTGAAACCAGTGAAAACATTATTTAATTTAATTCCTAAAAATCAGTTTTTCAGTGTAATTGAAATGTCTAAATTGATTTAAGAGTAATTTTAGATGGTTTTTCAAATATGGTTATGTTTATCTTTCTTACTATCTTATTATTCATAAAAATTGACTTATCAACATTGTCAACACGCTTTTCAAAATAAGCTTGTTCTGCCTGAGCTTGGTGCTGTGGAAGACATGACAAGTATTACACGTGTCTTTAGAGGGTTGCTTAAACGATAGTTTTAATTCATGGAAGCATTGTGAATACAGTTTAAGCGAAACTGGAGTTGATGTTGTCAGTTTATACTCTCGGTACATCTTGGCGATGAGAGGTCAGGAGATAGATCTTTCATACCAGTACTTTTCCTACAATAGTGGCTTTCATAACTAGGAAAACTAACAATATGATCTTTTACTAACGTCAAGTCTTCAATGCTCTTTTTATTGATAGGAGTATTCTTACCTCTCTGATCAATGTCTGTAATTCCAGTGGTGGACTCTTTTTTCTTTTGTATAACCACATTAACAAATCCTATGGTTTCACCCAGTAATTTACAGAAACAGTCTTTGCAAATAGGTCTTTCTTCATTACAAATCTGTAATTTGTACACACAATAGCAGTCTCTATTTTTTGAATGGCTCGCAGTTATTTGGGTTTTTTTCGGTAATACCCAAGTAACAATCCAAAACCGGGCTAAATCTAATATGCCTTAAAAATATCTAAAGTTGGTTTTCACTAAGGCATCTTACATTTAAGTCTGTATTCATTAAATCTTGTTAGTATTTAATACAAAATTTACTTTAAATAAGACGACTTAAGATTATTTTCTCTTCATCAAAACCAATCAGATTTAAAACTGTCTTAAATATTGTCATGACCAGTTAGTAAGACGCCAAGTGTAAACGTTAGGGCAATGTCATGACGTCACTCAACGCTAGGGAACCGATCGCGTATTTCCGAGCGCCTAGTAATTAGCTCGATGGCGCAGGGGCAGCAAGGGCGACTTGAGAGCAAGAGGTTCATGGTTCAAACCCCGTCTCGGGACAAATTATCTTTTTCTATTTTATTTAGATTGTTTACTAAGTAATATGTTAAAAGTAAGTTTCAAATAACGATGTCAGCCCAGAGGCAAGCCATTACGGTCAAGGCCTTGATACAGAGGTGAACGTGTTTCGTGAGGTGTACCTAGTGTTAGAAATGTACCCTCACTATATAATCTAAATAATTAACGACATTTTTGCAGTGAAATTAAAGGAAAAAGTTCCGAAATATATATTATTTTGCGCGTGTTTGGTGATCAAGGGGTAAGTGGAATGCTTGTACAGTCTTTGTTGTATCGGCCATAATCTGAATGTACATTTTGTAATAACAAACTTATGTTTGTTTTAACGTTCGGAAATGCCCTTTAAGTCAGGAGCTCATCCCTCTGATTAGACGCTAGCCGTGGTGTTTGGATAGGCAGGGATCCCTGACGACGTCAAAACCCCTCCTGGCGCTCAACCTCTAGTGATAAGTACATAGTCATAAGTTAGTCGTAAGTCTAGTCCAGTCTCGAGGCTTTTACCTCATTCGTGCCCTTACCCATCTAATTGTGGTTAGCTATAGTAACTAGTTAGTTGATAAGTTTTGATAGTGTGTCTTTTATTCGTGTACCCAGTTATAATTATAGTGTAACTTATATTTCTTTAAATCGTTTCACTCATATCCAATTTGTCAACCCATAACAAAATAGCGCCCAACGTTAAAACTTGAATGGGTTGGCAATCGGTTTTTATTTGTTTTTTTTATCATTAAGTGACTTGAAAAAAAAAAAAAAAAAAAATTTTGTTGGTTTTTTTTTTTATTTGTTTTCTCTCGTTTGGTCTACCACTGTGGCACTACCAACCGTATTTACTCTAAAGGTTTTATTACTTTCGGTTTCCGTATTGTATTAAACTTTCGTTATTGTTTTTTTTGGTCGGTGGGTATATATAACTGTCACTTACCATTTTTTTGTTGGTTTAGTTAAATTCGTCTGGTGTTTTAGTTGTTTATTTCATGTATTGTGTTATATTTAATTAGTTTTTACGAAAATTCATTGCCCACTAGTGCATCCCACCGCTGGGCAGACACTGCTGTTTGTATAAAACGGTGGTACGGTTTATTAAGTGCCATTGAAACTGGTGATTTAGTGTTCAGTTAATGTTAATTTATTTCGGAATTTGGAACTATCCTCAGTTTTTTTTTGTTTTGTTTTGTTGGTTAAGTAATTTTGTCAGTAACAGTGTAGAAGCGTATTGATAGTCATCATGGATCCCAATCTGTTGCTAAAAGATGAGCTGGAATATGAGCTGGAATGTCGAGGTATTACGTTAAAGGCCACTGCTCCGGTTTTAAAAAAGTTGCTTAAGGAAATATTGCTTAGTGAACAATCTGGGGATTTTACACATGAGGTTAAAGTGCCGCAGCACAGGGCGCACAACGTGGACTTTGAACTTGAGATTTGTTCGGCAAAACTAAACACTTTGTCTAACTATGTTTCGGAAATAGTGGGTAGGCCAGACAAAGCTTTGTTTAAAAGGTTAGTTTCCAGACTACATCACGTAGAAAATAGATTAGATTTAGTACAACAAGATACGGAAGATCACGGTATCAAGAGAGACGGTCTAAAACAACAATGTCAGCTGTTGTTAGACAAGCTTGTAGTGCAAGATGATTTAGACGAGGATGAAAATTTAACGGCGGATGATAAACGAGTGTTGCATGAGACTTTAGGTGGTTTAGGGGATAAGATAGTTAGGAATTTAGAAACTAAAAAGTACACACCAGGGCCCTCAAGTGACGAACGCTATGACACTGACGGTTTAGGCACACAGGGCGCTGATGGGCACCGGAGTGTCAGCTTTATGGCAGGCCAGTGGGGAGGTGAGAGAGGAAGTCGGGGCAAGTTGCTTCGGACATCAACAATAGAAGATGACTTTCCGAAACGGAAATTAGTTCCGATTTATCAGTGGGGTATTAGGTTTTCTGGTAGTAACTTAAGTATTAATGCATTTTTGGAACGAGTTACAGAGCTTAAGGATGCTAGAAATGCTACCGATTATGACCTGTGGCGTTATGCGATTGATTTTTTTGAGGGTGAAGCGCTCATCTGGTACAGAGCGAATAAGGAGTACGCTGGTAATTGGGAAGACTTAGTCGTTTTACTCAAACGTACGTTTCAGAAACCATTTTATCAAGAGGAACTATTGGCAGAAATTAGCGCTAGAACTCAGGGTAGTGATGAACCTGTTGTGATTTACATAGCCGTCATGCAAAACATGTTCAATAGGCTTCCTGTCAAAGCAACAGAAAAAGAAAAGTTATCTATAATATTAAAAAACTTGCAGCCGTATTATCAAAGAGCAGTATGCAGGGATGAGTTTTGTTCAATCCCGGATTTAATTAGTGTGCTTAGGGTGATAGAACGCACAAAGGTAAATTGTGATAATTTTCAGAAACCAAGGACAATAAGAAACTCTTTAGAACCGGATTTAGCATATAACGTAGGCGGTGGCAACGCAGGGGGTCAGGAAACGAGAGTGATAGAAGAGGTTGGGGTAATAGCAAGTAACGTAAAGCGATGCTGGAATTGTCGAGAAAGGGGGCATTTATTTAGAGATTGTAATACACCTAAACAACGCTTATTCTGTTACAAATGTGGGCGCTTTGGGGTCACATCTAGAGATTGCGAGTGTTCGGGAAATGCACAAGGGGGAAGCGCCAATCCTGCCAATTAGACTTCTCCCTTAGTGACAGCAATAAAGAATGGCGGGAATGGTTGGGTGTAGTTTCCAATTTTTTTTCTCGCACTGATGGAGAGATATGTCCAGTTTTAGTGAATAAAGTTAATGACAACAGGTCGTATATAAAAATAAGTGTTTTAGACAATCAGTTTGTAGGTCTACTCGATTCGGGGGCGAATCGTACGGTTATAAATAGTGAGTTTGCAGAAATTCTTAAGTCCATGGGTTTACGAGGTACCAGGATTAAACGCTTCCAGGTGGCAACAGCGGATGGGGCGTCTCATGACATTTCAGAAATTTTTGATATGCCAGTTTTGTTGGATGGGCAACTTAGGGTAATTCCGGCTATTGTTATGCCTAGGTTGAATCAACAATTGATTTTAGGTAAGGATTTTTTTGATGATTTTGGAATCTCCTTACAATTCAGCCATCATGACAGTTGTTCGATTCAGGTCGATGAATTATCAGTCAAGGAACCTGTTATATTGTCAAGAGATGATTTAACTGAGGACCAAAATAGTCTTCTTACAGAATTAATTAACAAAATGAGGAGGACAGTTGGTAACAGGTTAGGTAGGACACATATCTTGAAACACCACATAGATACTGGAGAAAATAAAGCTGTTCACCAGAAACAATACAACTTCTCTCCTGTTGTTAAAGCTGAAATCTCTAAGGAGCTTGATAAAATGTTGAAGGATGATGTGGTAGAGCCGTCACATAGCGCGTGGTGCTCTCCGGTATTATTGGTCAAAAAGCCGAATGGGGACAATCGGCTATGTCTGGATAGCCGACAGCTGAACAGGGTCACGAAGAGAGATACCTATCCTTTACCGAGGGTTTCAACGGTCATAGACAATCTTCGAAATGCAAAATTTTTGACTACCATTGATCTCAATTCGGCATTTTGGCAAATTCCATTAGAAGATAGTAGTAAAGAGAAAACAGCGTTTGCAGTCCCGGGGAGAGGGCTCTTCCATTTTAAGGTGATGCCATTTGGATTAGTAAATGCCTCTCAAACCCAGCAACGGTTGATGGACATTTTGTTCCACTCAAATGAGGATAAGGTCTGGGCATATTTGGATGACATAGTGATATGCTCTTCAACATTTGAAGAGCACATAACCTTAATTGAGAAGGTGATGAATATTTTACATTCAGCACAGTTGACAATAAATGTGAACAAGTGTAAGTTTGCCAGGTCAAGTCTAAGGTATTTAGGCTATGTCATAGACAAAAAAGGTCTGAGAACAGATCCAGAAAAAGTGACCGCAATAATCAACTTTCCTAGGCCAAGAAATTACACTGAATTGAAGAGGTTCATTGGATTGGCTAGCTGGTACAGGAGATTTGTTGAGAATTTTTCCATCGTCGCAGCTCCACTTCATGATCTAACTAAAGGAAAGAAGAATAAGAGGCTGGTCTGGACCAACGAGGCAGAGTCGGCGTTTGTGAAGTTAAAGACGCTGCTAACTTCAACACCCGTGGTCACATGTCCCGACTATGCGAAGCCCTTCATCATACAATGTGATGCGTCTAATAACGGTATAGGTGCAGTATTGTGTCAGAAGAATGAAGATGGCGAGCAACCAATTGCATATTTGAGTAGGAAGCTCAATGATAGGGAGCGAAAATATTCAACGTCCGAACGAGAACTGCTGAGTATTGTTTATGCAATAGAGAAATTTAGGCCATACATAGACGGTGTTCATTTCACCGTAGTTACAGACCATAGTGCGTTGCAGTGGCTTCATAAGATGAAGGATCCTCATGGACGACTGGCCAGATGGGCGATGAAACTGCAGCAGTTCAGTTACGATATTGTGCACAGGCCAGGTAAAGCACATACAGTGCCGGATGCTCTGTCCCGAGGTGTGGAAAGTGACGCTAATACGGAAATATTTACTATAGATATCTTGGAAAGACACAAGGATGAATGGTATAGAGGCAAAGTTAGGGACGTGTTAAATCAAAAGGAGCCGTCTGAGTGGAGGGTTTTGAACAACTTGCTGTATAAAGAGGTTTTACTAAGCCAGTTTCCTAACTCTGAAGACAACTGGAAGCTTTATGTGCCGGAGCCATTAAGAACTAAGGTACTTAAAGAATGTCATGATGACATTACGGCTGGACATTTGGGTATTCGAAAGACTTATTTTAAGATTAAGCAGAGATACTTTTGGCCAAACTTGCTTCAAGAGGTGAAGCAGTACGTACGGAAATGTGAGAGTTGTGCCAGACACAAAGTATCCCAACAAGTACCCGCAGGACTTATGGGACGACATAGAGAGGTACAGCTTCCGTGGCAAATAATCTCCTTGGACTTGATGGGACCTTTTCCGAAGAGTAAGAATAGTAACACCATGCTGTTGGTCATAACATGTTGCTTCAGTAAGTTTGTGCTGTTGTTTCCGTTGAGGACAGGAAAGGCTGACAAGATATGTGATATAGTGGAAAAACAATTCCTCTTGTTTGGCGCTCCCAAATCAATTATCTGTGACAATGGTAGACAATTTAATTCTCAGCTCTTCAAAGATACAGCGGCGAAGTACAACAGCAAACTGTGGTTCACACCAAGCTATCATCCTCAGAGTAATCCTACAGAACGCGTAAATCGTGTAATAGGCACCATGATTGCTACGTACACGAAGCCAGGCAAACATAATACATGGGATACCCATTTGCCAGAAATAGGGCATGCTATCAGGACCGCGGTACATGAAACAACGGGTTTCACGCCGTCTTATTTATTCTTTGGTCGAGAAACCACGGTGCCTAACCTGTCACGGCCAGAGTTAGATCAAACAATACGCGATCCAAATGATATGTACCAAATAAATGCCACAGAGTACATTAAACAGTTAGAATGTAGAAATGACAATTATAACAAAGTTCAGAGTCGATTGCGAGCAGCTCATGCACAAAGTAGTCAGTACTATAACAGCAAGCGTAGGTCGAGTGACAAATTTAGGGTAGGAGATACAGTCTGGAAAAGAACTAAGCTTTTGTCTAATGCTCCCAAAAAGTTCATGGCAAAATTAGCTCCTAAATATGAAAAGGCAATCATTATTGATAAAGTGTCGAACAACATCTTTCGTTTGAACAACGCTTTTGGCAAATGCTTAGGTAACTGGCATGTGAAAGATCTGAAGCCCTAGCCAAAAAAAAAAAAAAAAAAAAAAATGTGGCAATTTTTTTTTCTTGAGGGAGGAGGTACATGTCATGACCAGTTAGTAAGACGCCAAGTGTAAACGTTAGGGCAATGTCATGACGTCACTCAACGCTAGGGAACCGATCGCGTATTTCCGAGCGCCTAGTAATTAGCTCGATGGCGCAGGGGCAGCAAGGGCGACTTGAGAGCAAGAGGTTCATGGTTCAAACCCCGTCTCGGGACAAATTATCTTTTTCTATTTTATTTAGATTGTTTACTAAGTAATATGTTAAAAGTAAGTTTCAAATAACGATGTCAGCCCAGAGGCAAGCCATTACGGTCAAGGCCTTGATACAGAGGTGAACGTGTTTCGTGAGGTGTACCTAGTGTTAGAAATGTACCCTCACTATATAATCTAAATAATTAACGACATTTTTGCAGTGAAATTAAAGGAAAAAGTTCCGAAATATATATTATTTTGCGCGTGTTTGGTGATCAAGGGGTAAGTGGAATGCTTGTACAGTCTTTGTTGTATCGGCCATAATCTGAATGTACATTTTGTAATAACAAACTTATGTTTGTTTTAGCGTTCGGAAATGCCCTTTAAGTCAGGAGCTCATCCCTCTGATTAGACGCTAGCCGTGGTGTTTGGATAGGCAGGGATCCCTGACGACGTCAAAACCCCTCCTGGCGCTCAACCTCTAGTGATAAGTACATAGTCATAAGTTAGTCGTAAGTCTAGTCCAGTCTCGAGGCTTTTACCTCATTCGTGCCCTTACCCATCTAATTGTGGTTAGCTATAGTAACTAGTTAGTTGATAAGTTTTGATAGTGTGTCTTTTATTCGTGTACCCAGTTATAATTATAGTGTAACTTATATTTCTTTAAATCGTTTCACTCATATCCAATTTGTCAACCCATAACAATATGTCTAGTCAAAAACCAACTTAAGGATAGTTATTCTTATCTCATATTTATCGAAGATTAACTTAAGATTAACTTGAATTTAGTTGAATTAACCAAGACGAACTTAATGCAATGTTGAATAAATAGGGCTCAAAGTTTTCTTTGAATAAATCTTGTTAGTATTTAATTCGAAATTGACTTTAAATAAGACGACTTAAGATTATTTTCTCTTCATCAAAACCAATCCGATTTAATACAGACTTAAATAAGTCTAGTCAAAAACCAACTTAAGGATAGTTATTCTTATCTCATATTTATCGAAGATTAACTTAAGATTAACATGAATTTAGTTGAATTAACCAAGACGAACTTAATGCAATGTTGAATAAAACGGGCTCAAAGTTTTCTTTGAATAAATCTTGTTAGTATGTAATTCGAAATTGACTTTAAATATGACGACTTAAGATTATTTTCTCTTCATCAAAACCAATCCGATTTAATACAGACTTAAATATGTCTAGTCAAAAACCAACTTGAGGATAGTTATTCTTATCTCATATTTATCGAAGATTAACTTGAATTAACCAAGACGAACTTAATGCAATGTTGAATAAATGGGGCTCAAAGTTTTCTTTGAATAAATCTTGTTAGTATTTAATTCGAAATTGACTTTAAATAAGACGACTTAAGATTATTTTCTCTTCATCAAAACCAATCCGATTTAATACAGTCTTAAATATGTCTAGTCAAAAACCAACTTAAGGATAGTTATCCTTATCTCACATTTTGTCGAAGATTAACTTAAGATTAACTTGAATTTGGTTGCATTAACCAAGACGAACTTAATGCAATGTTGAATAAAAAGGGCTCAAAGGAACTAGTTAAGTATAACAGTATTAACTTATTCTTAACTTTGTCTTACTAAGTCAACATTGTCCTAAGTTTGATTTGTTTTATTGTAACTTGAATTAGCGCCATATTAAATTGCATGTGAAAACTAAATATTCGTCAACAGATTTGAAATCATTATTTTTTCTGCTTAGGTCAGCGTAATTTATTCTTTAAAATGATTTAAAATTAACAAATATTCGTGTGGCTAGGGAAATTATCTCTTTTTAATAGAAAATGTGCAAAAAGTGACGTGCATGTATGGCGATGTGAATATAATTTGTAATTTTTCATGTCATTTCTATGTTATTATTAAAGCCCGTCTATTTCATAGTTAGATCCATAAATTTTACTCGATGAACGAATCTGCGTTGAAATTTCGGCGGTATTATTTCTACAAGTAATGTGACATCCATTCCTCGTAATTCGTAACAAATACATGAGCTACGCCATTTTATGACAGTTACAGGTTTGTTAATATTATTTCGCCATTATTTTTCTGTTTAATAACTACGAGGAGTACGTGAATACTAAAATCTGTTTTTTTTTGTCTAGAAAAATTCCTATCTTTCTTATTGTAAAATTCTTAACTTGGTATTCTAGTCATCTTCTACACCAAAACCTTTGCCTTAAGTAAATCTATAGGATGTCTTGAAGATAATGTTATGGCCTTCCATAATAACTTGTCTTAAATAGGGTTTAAGTGTAAATTTAAAGAAGTATTGAAGTCGACCTTAACTTACACTGAAAACTTGTGCCCACTTTTACTAAACTCTGTCCACTAGCTTTCCATTAGATATCTTTAAGAAAAAAATTTACTTAGCCAAGACAATGGCGAAAAATCGCTGTTTGACTCCAAGATATCTATGATTCAAAATTTAGAGAAGCCATTGCTACTTGGGTATTGTTACAGATTTCGATACAAATGCGGCTCGTCTCTCCCTTTGCCATAAATTCCAATAGTTTTGAAAACATTCCTTTTGCTCATCTACCGAGAACCTTTCTGCACATTTTAATCTACATGAACTCTTCAGTTCTTTGATTTTTCTTTCAGGGATCACTGAACCTGTTACCGAGACGTAACTTTTCCTAAAATTCCTTAGTTATTTTGATTTATAGGACAGGTTTCGTGAAAGATAAAAATCACTCTGTACACTATATATACAATTTATTTACACACAATATTTACAAATAACAATATTAAAACGGAGCGACATAGAAAAGCAACTACATGCACGCAAGTCTAATAAGAAGAGACACGCGCATGCGCGAGTTTTGTCAAACTCCCAGATACACCGATAACGGAAACGGAAATCAACGAAACACTTACTTAAGACTATTTACAATATTATAATATATACAAGAATAAAGCAGTCGCCACAGATTCTTTTCTCGCTTTTCTAGTTTTGTTTTTTGTAGTTCGCTTTTCTGTTTGGTCAGTTTCGGTATTTATGCCATTTGCGTTTTGATTTTCTATCTCTGCATTCTCAATTTCAGTATCATCTGTATTTACTTCAACACTAAAATTTTGTGTTTCGTCAGCCCGAATCGAATCTTCGTTATTATTATCTGTAGTACTACGGAGAGCGTTTTGTGTATTCTCATATACCAAGCTCGTAACATCTTCATGTAGTTCTAAGTTGGTATTATTATTGCACGTCGTATTTTGTAAAGGTAGCTTTGATTGCGGATCTGTTTCGTTTGCGGCCGGTTCCGAGTTTGCTTTTTCGGGCTCTTTAATGTTATGTATAAGGGTACTATATTCCATATTATGGGAAGAATCACTTTCAGGATCTGAATCAAATACTATGCATTGTTTGGGTCGGAGGAGATTAAAATCTCGGTCTAACAGACTGTCATCAGTATCACTAATTTCTGAAAATTCTCCTCGTTAGTTGGTTGTACAATGTTTGTGTTTCTAGGGACATTGGTTGTAGAGGGGATGATGCAGGATCATTGTTATTTGATAATAGCTCTGAGTCGTCCATATCTGAAATCACAATAATAATTTAATTTATCACGCAGTAATACCCATTAGTACTAGTTTCTGTATCATATTTTTATTTAATACAACAATTTACAATTTTATTAATATCTACTTACTCTGGAACTTGGGTTTTGTTTGAACTGCCAGAGGAGTCAATGGAGAATACGGTGGTGGAGAAATAGAAGGGGCCTGAATAGAGTACGGAGTACGAGGATTACATTCCCCTGAAAAAAGTAATAGTTTTTCTATAAGTACTTGAAAGAAAAGTGATCAATGTTCATAATTCATATGCTTTTCAATTCGAGACTATTGGTCGCTAATTAAAAACTTATTTATTATATGGATTTGCTAAAACAGGAATATGCCCCTTGAACCCAGATGTATTCACTGAGGTTGATTTTACTGCGGCTGCAACCACAGAAAATGAATTGGACGAAGAAGAGCCGGAGTTGCCGGAGCCGCCAATGCGTCGTGTTAGTTCAGATACTGAATTTATACAACACCATCACACACCATCTCCGTTAGAGAGATCTGCTAGTCCAGATACGCAGCGGCTGCTCGCTACCAGTGTTGCTGAATTGGATTTGGAATCGCCTAGAGCGCATAAAACTCCTTTATCAGTAAACGAATCAGTGCCAATTCGCAGTCCACTGTCGTCAATCCCATCTACGAGCCGTGCCACTAACCACAGTGAGACATCGCTTGGTGATAATATTATTGCAAATTTTGCCATTACACCTGCTACATTGAAACCTTTGCCACAAATTGTGGGCAAAAGAAGCACGTTGAAAAGGAAAACCACTCATACGACTGTTTTAACACACCATACAAAAACTATTTAGAGGAAGAAAATAGCAAAAAAAAAGAAAAAGAGAATAAAAAAATTGTGAAGAAGACTGCATCTAAAAAAACAAAGAAAGGCAAGGGAGTAGGTAAAGGGAAGACAAATAAAAGAAAGAAAACTTCATATAACACATCTGAGTCTGAAAAAGATGATACTGAGTGTCTGTACTGCACAGAAAAGTTTTCAAGCGATACGATAAGCGATAGGGTGAAGGATGGATAAAATGTTCTGCATGTGGAAAATGGGGCCATGAAGCATGTGCTGGGATAGAGGATGATGACGCTGGTGAATTTATTTGTGATATATGCAATGCAGCACCTGCCAAAAAGCGTTTAAATTTATAAGGAGGTAGTGCCCCCGCCAAGTCGAGCAAAAAAAGCGGCATTAGGTATTCAGAAAGGAATACGATATTTAGATTGATCTCATTATGATTAATGTAACTGGTACAAATTAATAACTAACTAAGAAGACTGTTTTTTTTCGTTTTTATTTTTTGTGACTTTTAAAGTCATCTGACTGTTGATTTTGTTAATTTTATTACCTTACTTAATATGAAAATAGGGACATTTCACGTGAAGCGGACAGGGAAAAAAAAGTGAGGTTCTGAAAATCGACCACATTCGGCCCATTTGTACTTCTAGTAGGTATGAATGTGTACGCAAAATATTTTTTTTGTATAGTGTATATTTACCAAGTTATAGGTTTCAAAAGAATTGTCGTTGATTGGTACTACAATTTTTCGAAAGTGATTTTTCGAATATAACAAATCTACTATAAAATATTTTACATAGCGATTCATATTAAAAATATACTGTTCTTTTTGACAGTAAAAAAAAATATAAAATTTAAAAAAAAAATAATGGCCAAAACCGGAAGTAAACTTTTCAAACCAGAATTACAGTCACTTCGACCAATATTTTTTTATTTTTTTTTCTTTCAAAATATAGCTAAAATGATAATGAAAGTACACTAGAAAATTTTAAATGGGATCTCTATTAGTTTAGGAGATACGTTGAATAATATACACCCGCGTCGCAAGGGGCGTCATATGTAGCACTTGCTTAGATCGGTTGGTGTGCGTCAAATAAAATGGCTTGTATAAATTACTGTGATAAAATAGTTCAAACATAATAAAACAACATTGGTACAACACAAGAACTGTTTATTTTGTAATTTTAACAATTTTACAATGGGAATCTATGGCAGAACTGGTCCTCTTTACAAGAAGGCCTGTGGTTGTTGGAATGAAGCTGTGAAACTTTTTGGTTCCTGAAATGGTGACCGTAGACGCAAACCGGGGTTCCAAAAAAATTCTCTGACGCTCTATATCATCTTTAGAACAGAAATAAATGGCGGTTTGTTTTAAAGATGATTTTGCCCATTCATATAATCGCATTGGTGTTATAATTGCTTTACTTGGAGGTAACTGTAAACTTGCACGCGCAGCTAAACGTTTCAGATTCCCCCCTAGACCATCGCATGGCCCCTTTCCGTGAGATGTTGCATGAAAATGCAACTCTGCATCTGCATTAAAATCTTCTTTGTAATAAAACAGATTCACAAAGTTAAATCTATTTTTAAAATGTTGGGAAGCCCCGTCAGTTATGTATATAATTTTTGATCCAACTATCGATTTTTCTAAAAGATGCTTGTGTAGTAGCTTTTGGAAAGCATAAAAGGTGGCTGTGTCATGCTTCAGGTCATCAGAAATCATAACAATGCTTCCGTGTTTTACTTCATTACCGTCTCTGTAGTAAAAAACTGACGTTAGAAGCGTTGCCTGTGCATTATTCCAATGAAAGGATTGAGCAGCATCTTGGACAATAAAACTATAGTTTTCTGCAAAATCACATTGTACGAGAATTTGACCTTCATCGATAGTCTCCTTAAGAGTTTTGAAATAAACCGCCTGTTGCTCTGCAATGTAAGCATGAGGTTTCAAAAGGTCCAAAGCGTCACATAACTCATCTACAAAACTATCGGAAGATAAAAGTCGAGTAGATATCGTGTAGCGGTCTGTGCCATCCCATTTTTCAAACTGCACTTCTGTGACTTGATTGTTATCAAATTGTATTTTTAAATGCTCTCGAATTGCACTTAAGCCTGGACAAGAATTACAGCGTTCATTTGGCGGTGTCTTAGTAGTCATTAAATGACACGTCAGTGTTGGATTGGGACACATCATCTGGCGAAGGCAATCCTTATTGTCATGTAAACTACACGCTATCTGTCTAGTGTGTACAGTCTGTGGTTCGCGCCAACGCGCCATTGCAATTCACATTAATACAGAGATCAGCTACGACATCCATCCACTGGTTTTATTTTAAATAATAACTCCTGCTGCGTGAAGACCTTCGACCATCCAACATGGTGTCAGAAGAAAAAGAACTACAGAGAGTGTAAGTAAAACACTGATTCAATTCAAATTCAGAAAAAAAAACATGCCGGACATTGAGGTACCGGATAACGTTACCGAACAGCCACAAGCCGCACCAACACCAACGTTCTCCGTCGCAGGGATGGCAGGAATGCCTCCTAAACTAAATTTCCTCTCGCCTAATATGGCTGTAGAATGGAAAAACTTCAGCACCGCCATAAAGATCTATATGCGGGCTAATGACTTGGAAGGCCACAGTGACAAAAGAAAAGTCGCCATTGTATTAAATAATGTGGGTACCGAAGGCCTTAACATCTTCAATTCTTTCGAAGCCGATATGGACACAATCACATATATTCAACTCATGACTAGATTCCAAGACTACTTTCTTCCCAAGGCAAACATATCAATGGAAAGGCACAAATTATTCAACCGAAAACAGGGAAATGAGGAGACTATCGAAAAGTACGCCACAGACCTGAAGAATATTGCCATGCAGTGCAACTTCGGAAAGCTAGAAGACGACTTACTCAAAGATATCTTCTCATGGAACCTCAACACGGAAGCACAATACATCAAAGAAAGAATCTTAATAGAGAAACCGGAGACTTTTGAAGACACACTAAACCTGGCCAAAACAATAAGAAACACCAAGGTAGACTCTCAAATAATGAACACACAGCATGAAGCAGAGGTTAATTACATAAACAATAAACACAGCCGAAGCTCTCCTCCCATCAGCCAAACTAACCAGCCCAGATACAGACAACAATCAACAACACGTCAGCAAGGGAGCTCTTCACGTCAGCAGCAGAAAACATGTCCACGCTGTGGTGAAATACACCGGGTACGTTGCCCAGCCATTGGGGCGATTTGCAGCAACTGCAACAAAAGAAATCATTTCGCAAAGGTGTGCAGGAATAATTTCATTTATAAGAATGTAAGTCAAATTGATGAAGAATTTGTAGACAATAACAATACTAAAGAATATTTTCTTGGCACTTTGTATTCTACAAATCAGATCTCAGTCAACCCTTATCAGACACAGCTGACAATAAAAAATAAAAAAGTAGATTTTCTCTTAGATACAGGAGCTGACACTAACATAATATCATTAGCAACATATAACAACCTACAAATCCCTTTAGAGTGTCTTGTTAAAAGTGCACACCGGCTCTCTACATTCAGTGGAGAAGTACTACCTAGTGTGGGACAATGTCGATTGGAAATCATACATAATTATAAAGTCTATAACATGAATTTTCATGTCATGGATTTGCCATGTAAGAATATTATTGGTCGTAAAAGCTGTGATGATTTAGATTTAGTCAAAAGAGTGCAAAATATTCAACTTAATGAGTCACATAATCAAAAAGATCTTATCTTGAATAATCAGGACCTCTTCCAGGGAATAGGGTGTATAAATAATTTTGAATGTAACTTAACTGTAAAACCTGATGCAGTCCCAACTATTGATGCATGCCGCAGAATTCCCTTCTCCTTGCAAGATGAGCTAAAAAAAGAACTTCAATTACTTGAGAAAGATGGTATAATAAAAAAGGTAGATGAACCGACTGAATGGGTTAGTTCAATTGTCCTCACCTCTAAGAAAGATGGCAAACTGAGACTTTGTATAGACCCTAGAAAGTTAAATAAAGCTATAATGAGACCTCATTACCAATTCCCCACAATTGATGAAATTAAGTCTAGTCTAGCTGGGTCGCAATATTTTTCAACTCTAGACGCCAACAAGGGTTTCTGGATGCTGAAACTTAATGAGGCATCCTCTAAATTATGTACTTTCATAACACCACAAGGTCGGTACAGGTTCCTTAGATTGCCATTTGGCATAAATGCAGCACCAGAAATATTTCACTCAGAAATGAAAAAAAGATTCAGTGATATTGAGGGAGTTGAAGTAATGATGGATGACTTGTTAATCCATGGCCGTACAAAACAAGAACATGATTTAAGACTAGAACAAGTTTTAGAAAGAGCTAGGAAAATCAACCTTAAATTCAACAAAGACAAGTCTAATATATGCAAAAGTGAGGTTAAATACTTGGGTCATGTATTCAGTAGTGATGGCGTCAAAGTAGACAGCGACAAGGTTAAGGCTATTAAAAACATGTGTCCTCCCACAAATGTAACAGAATTGCAGCGGTTTCTTGGCATGGTTAATTACCTAGGTTCATATGTTGAAAACTTGTCACAAAAAACCAGCCAACTGAGGACTTTGCTATCGAAAAACAATTCATGGACTTGGACAGACGAACACCAGACAGAATTTGACAATTTAAAAGAAGCAATAACTAAAGCCCCTGTTCTAATCTACTATGATCATTCAAAAGAAATCATCTTGTCAGTTGACTCATCCAAGGATGCCATGGGCGCTGTGATCAGCCATAACAAGAATCCTATAGCATATGCATCAGCATCTCTTAGCCAATGTCAACAGTCCTACTCCCAGATAGAAAAGGAGCTTCTAGCAATCCTATTTGGAGTTACCAAGTTTCACCAATATGTCTATGGCCGTCACACTACTGTAGAAACTGATCACAAGCCAATAGTGTCATTATTTAACAAACCTATCTATAATATACCTCCACGATTGCAAAGGATAATGCTTAGGTTACAGCCATACAACCTGAATGTGATATACAAGCCTGGCAAATATTTATATGTAGCAGACACTTTGTCGAGGTCTGCTTTACCAGAACAAATTTTAACAGATCTGGATGCTGACATAGATTTGCATATAAATCTTATCATGAGGTCTTTGTCTGTAAGTGATGCTAAACTCAAAGAAATTCAGGACCAAACTGCACAAGATCCTGAATTGTCTCTATTGATAAACTACTGCAATGCAGGCTGGCCTGAACACAAAAGAGCGTTGCCAGATAGCATAAAACCATATTTTGCATTAAAAACTGACATACATATCATGAATGGCATAGTGTTAAAAAATAATAGCATTATTATCCCAAAAAATTTAAGAAATGACATGCTAAAACTATTACATGAAGGACATCAGGGCATACAAAGCTGTCAAAGGTTAGCTAAAAATTCAGTTTATTGGCCACATATGTATGCTGACATAGATAAATATGTGAACTTATGCCACATTTGCCTTACCTACAGACGTAGCAATTCCAAAGAGCCACTTCAGTCACATGACTTCAAATTGCTTCCATGGAACAAAGTAGGCATTGACCTCTTCGACTTTAATTCCCAAAAATACCTCTTAGTAGTGGACTACTTTTCCAAATATGTAGAAATTGCATTACTAAAAGGTGGCCATACAAGCACTACTGTCATACACCACTTAAAATCAATATTTGCAAGGCATGGCATACCTAAAACAATGATCTCTGATAACGGGCCTCCATTTAATTCAAAAGAATTTGTAGAATTCACTTCAAGCTGGCAAATAGATCACATTACCTCTAGCCCCTACCTAAGTCGGTCTAACGGTATGGCAGAAAGAGCCATAGCAAGTATAAAAAAACATTCTTAAAAAGTGCCAAGCTGAGGGCACTGATCCCTATCTAGCTTTATTACTATATCGAAACACCCCAAAGGATAATATGTGCTCTCCGTCCCAACTTCTTATGTCTAGGTCGTTAAGAACCAAACTTCCTGTACTAGACAACATACTGAAGCCTAAAGTTTGCAATTACAAATTAATAAAGGAACAAATTGAAACACAAAGGCAAAGTTCACAGGTTTATTATAATCAGCATGCTAAGATCATGTCTTCCCTCAAAACTGGTGACACTGTTTATTTTAAGAAACAACCAGATAGCGTATGGACACCTGGTATTATCACACATACAGGTCCAGAACCTAGAACTTATAAAATCTCATCACCCGAAGGCACTTACCGTCGAAACAGGCAACACATTCTAAAGCCCAAATTTGCTGCATCAAACACCACAATTTGTAGTAATGGCAATAGCGTCAGTCCTAGTAGTGCTGCTCCCAGCACTCAAGCTTCACCAACAATTTCACCTAACCATTGCACTTCAGATAATAATGATAACACTGTTATCACAAGTAGCAGTAGTGTCAGTCCAGCTCCTGCTGTCGAACGGAATCTCATTGCCAACGAAAACTATTCTTCCTTTGGTCGCCGCATTGTAATACCTGCAAGATATAGAGAAAATTAATTGTTATGTTAGTATTGAGTAATGATTGTTTACTTCTCAAGATAACCTGAAAGAAATCAGGATGTCAATGTCAGTGTCAGTTGTAATCTGTCAGCATTGTCAATATGACTTTTATAGTGATGTTCTATGTACATATATTTTGTATATCGTTATTAAGGACGTTCTTACGTTATGTTACTTACCGTTAAGATACTTACTGTTGATTTTGAAAAATCCTTTAAATCTGTTTTTAATTAATCATTGATTATATTTCTCCCATAAAAGGGAAGATGTCATGTAAACTACACGCTATCTGTCTAGTGTGTACAGTCTGTGGTTCGCGCCAACGCGCCATTGCAATTCACATTAATACAGAGATCAGCTACGACATCCATCCACTGGTTTTATTTTAAATAATAACTCCTGCTGCGTGAAGACCTTCGACCATCCAACACTTATAAGATGAAAGTTGCATAGCAGACCCAGCTGTAAGATTAGCAATGTCTCCTCCATTCAACATCAATTTCACGTTTTGATGGTAAGTACAAACACATACCATATGTGTTCCGGAGTCGCCTGCGAGGATACATTGTTTGGGTCTTAGTGTAAAAAACTTTGTTAAGCCTACCTTGATGTTAGGGTATTCATCTTTAAACCTCTGATAAAGTTCGTCAATGTTACAGAGAAGGAGCTGTTTCTGTATGTGCGTTCTTTTTCCATCGTCTAATTTAACAGATATAAAATCTTTTTTACCAGGCATTATGCGGCTAATGTCTTCTCGTAGATAAAAATCTTTAACCAAGTTCTCCGTCTCGGCTGGTAGTTTACGACCACCGCGTGGGTTCGGAGAGGATAAGATACCGAACTGATTGACAAGTTGTTTTGCTTTTCTTGCCTGTCGCCTGGACGTTCCAAATTCTTCTGCAAGTTTATTTTCACTCCATGACGTGGGTGCTATTGTTAATATCATAGTCTTCATAGAAGTAGAAGTAGAAGGATGATTGAATTTCTCTTTTAGCTGCTTTAAAATTTCTTCGTTTTCTATGGATGTGTCGGTTTGGGTGGAAATATGTTTAAACTTATCTTCGGGAATAAACGGTTCATCTTCAATGTTTTGCGAAGGTTCACTAGATGTTTGACTGCATTGCACAATGTCTTCATTAGCTACTGGAGGAGATTCAGTCAAAAGTCGTTTCCTGCAGGAGGCACATACGTAAAGATCTTGTGAAAAACTCCACCTTTGAGCTAAACATTTAGATATTTTCCTTAAATTTTTAAATTTTCGATGAAGTACCAAGTGAAATGGGTTAAAACATCGATCACCGTACGGCGCCATTAATAATAACAACTGTCTCAGATTAAAACGTGCACAAGTCGCTGAGCGGTTAAAGCAACACTAAAGTTTAAATTACGAAACCGCTAGGCGTCATATTTCTATCTCTTTCTTGTAGATAGGTTTGACCGTTTGACTCTATCTGAGACAAAAAAGTACTACACGTTACTAACAGATGGCGCTATTAGTCACGTTTCGCAAATAATAAAACTTTTCTACTGCTCCAAAAACGTTTTTTCTTTATAATATATTATTAACTTATATTTGTATTATGTAGTTATATTTATATTATATTATATTAATAAAACTTATTTCATATCATTAAATGAGGTTAAATATACGCTAAAACGATATAAAATTTTAATAAAGTTGCAATATCGCGCAAACTGCTGAACCTTGCAAGCGCTACATATGACGCCCCTTGCGACGCGGGTGTATATTATTCAACGTATCTCCTAAACTAATAGAGATCCCATTTTAAATTTTCTAGTGTACTTTCATTATTATTTTAGCTATATTTTGAAAGAAAAAAAAATAAAAAAATATTGGTCGAAGTGACTGTAATTCTGGTTTGAAAAGTTTACTTCCGGTTTTGGCCATTAATTTTTTTTAAAATTTTATATTTTTTTTTACTGTCAAAAAGAACAGTATATTTTTAATATGTATCGCTATGTAAAATATTTTATAGTAGATTTGTTATATTCGAAAAATTACTTTCGAAAAATTGTACAGTCAAGGGCAAAGATATGTAAACACCACTGAGTGTCAAAAAGCATGGTCATCTAAATGGTCATAAATTTGGCAACATACAAAAGTACATAAATTAGTATACATGATTTGAGAGATAACTATGTATACAACATTTGCAATATTATGTCCTCATGTATTAGGCCATAAACTTAGAAACACCGTAAAGTTCAAAAATATGTATACACTATTTAACCATTAATTATGTATCTAATATGATAACCAAAAATATGTAAACAATCCAAAATTCTATTAACACAACTCTATTGTCAGGAGCTTATGAACGTATTTGCGTAACATCGAACTCTGTAATCTTAATGTAATCAGCCAACCACTTGAAGCTTCAAGTCGTATACAACAACTGCTATTCCAAACTCTTTAACTGATCATTACTCTATTTATTTTAAATCATGTCATGTGCCCACAATCTTGCTAAATGTGGCCTGTAGGTTGTAGGTACCTGTTACCATAGACTCTGTCTACCCCGTAAGGGATAAAGACGTGATTTGTGCATATGTATGTGCATGTGTCATGTGTCACTTTTGGATTTTTTAATTCCATTTGACTTACCGTTTCTTATGGTTTTTCTTGCGGCTTTTCATTAATTTTGAAGGAGAAAATGTATCGTTTAAGTGATCATTTAAAACATAGGATTGTTGCCTTATGCGAGGAAGGTATATACGTGCTTGATATAGCTCTGCTGACGAATTAGGCATCACGGTAAGAAATATTAAACATGTTAATAATAACGTACTATAGAAAATATTACTCTCTAATCACTTTGTCTTAAGTTTAAGGAGTGGTTTTCTTTATTATACAGTTATTTTAAGTATACTTTGCCTTTTATTAAGTAAAAAAGTGGACTTGTAATGGCTGAAATGATGATGATGATGGTGATGAAGTAAAAAAAAATTGAAAATAGCGTAAATCGCCAATTACTGTATGATTTGATATTGACGACACGGATGGCTCAGTGGTGAAGCAACCGCTTTCTGAGTCGAAGGTCCCGGGGTCGAGACCCGGCCAGGGTAATGTTTGTGTGATCAACTTGAATATTTGTGCTTGGGTCATGGATGTTCTACATACATACATACATACGATATACATATATCACGTCTTTATCCCTTACGGGGTAGACAGAGCCTGAGGAAACAAAACCTTAAGGCCACGTTTAGCATGATTGTAGGCGTGTAGGTGGAAAAATTAATCAAAATAGTGATGGGTTGCTAGCCGCATCGCCTATAACATGATTCCAAAGAATTTCGCCCATTCCCTCGATGGACTTTTACCATCTACGCGGGACGAGAAGCAACTGGTACATTCTATGTTTTTCTTATACATACATACATTCACACATACATACATACATACGTACATTCTATGTTCTATATATTTAAGTATGTATTTATTTATATAGGTATGTATATCGTCATCTACTCGTAACTAGTAGATACCCATAACACAAGCCTTCTTGAGTTGTCCCTGAATTTACCTAGCGTTTTCATCTTCAATCAAAATCAACGAAATCTGAATCTGTAAAATCTATTAAACATGCCGATTGATAACGTCGTGGTGACAGGTCAAAACATGCGACAAACATATGCAATGACAAGTCTGTACTGTTTTCGTGAATTGTCAAAACATACTTTACAAATTTGTTTCGTGTGACTAGGCCGGAAAGTTGATATTCGCAGATTACATTTTGTATACATATTTTTGTGGCAATTACTGAATCTATATTTAATTACATAAGTATGACTATAATATTTTGCATTATTTGCAGGATACTAATAATGGAATTTTGATTGTATACAAGTTTTTGGACTTGCCAGGTACATATTTATGTTGCCAGTGTAGTTTGCATATTAATTCCCATTTGAATGAGTATATATCTTTTTAACTTTATATGATTACTTATTTTCTTTCACATTACTTGCATATATATCTTTGCCCTTGACTGTAGTACCAATCAACGACAATTCTTTTGAAACCTATAACTTGGTAAATATACACTATACAAAAAAAATATTTTGCGTACACATTCATACCTACTAGAAGTACAAATGGGCCGAATGTGGTCGATTTTCAGAACCTCACTTTTTTTTCCCTGTCCGCTTCACGTGAAATGTCCCAATAGTCATACATAATAATGTATGACTATTTTAAATAAATAATATGTTTCATTATTGCGTTTTTTTTGTTTTTATAACATTTTTCCTCATAAAAATATTTGTTTACTCGGAATGGGGGTAAGATGATCATACGGATCATCTTAACCCGACCTGGGTGATCATCTTACCCACAGGGGTGTACAAGATGATTACTTTGTAAGGTTTAAAAAAAAAAGACATATTTTAATGAAACCTCAATTAATTTCTGGTTTTGAATATCAGGAAAGTTGGATAGATATATATACTAGTAGTAAATCGCCTTTATTTTTGGTTTAGGTACCTTGAAAAATATGTATTTTACAGCGATTCCCGCTTAAGGTGATCATCTCGTTCTACTTTTCAAAGTTTACAGTAAAAAGTCTTGAAGTTATTTTTAGAATTTCATTATCTACCTATAGAAAGAAACGCGATGTATTGGTTGATAGGTACTTACTTACTTTCACACAGTTATCTCATCATAATCGGTTTGGCAAACAGTTCACCAAATGTGTTAGCTCAGCTTCAAAACAGGCGAAATGGATAACTAGTCAATAGGCTTGTTTTGTAAAACCTAGGTTACCAAGCCAAGTATTCGATTACCCCTAGATCAAAAACTATGCTTTTTGCGTTGAAACTTTCTTGTATGAGTGATGTTATATATTTTTTATGATTTTCAGAAAATGATATAACTATATTGACACTGTCGATGCTAGACAGGAGTCTAGTTAAAGAACTAATCCCTTCAATTGAAGATCGAGCCAAATTTTTAAAAAACTTGGACAATTGGAACAAATTAACTAACCCAGAAGAATGCCTAGAAATACCATCTACCAGCAGCAGCTGCAGCCCTGTGAGTGTCTCCTATTTTAAATGCTTTTATTGGTTTCACCTGTAACTATGTATGTAAGTAATGTAAATAAATCTTAGAAGTTGAATTTAGCCAAGTTACATTGTCCCATCGATTTGAAAATTTGCAAATGTATGTCATACTGTTAACAATACAAGAATTTGTTTCTATTGAGCTGATCTGATGATGGTACCAGGAGGTAGAGGCTGGAACTCTTCAACAGTTACTAATAAACCTTTAGAGTTTAGGCTCATTTGGTTTATTTTTACGAGTATACCTATTTAAGTAGTGGGTAATTTTTATCATTCATGGGTAAATTTTATTTTGCAGGCCCCTGTTTTTGTAGATGTGCTAAATCCCAAACACAGACAAGTAAAGAGTGTGAGCGAATTTTTAATCCCTCTAAACAGTAATACCTCAACCCCACTAAATGATTCCGACATCAGTATATTGCCTTTCACTGGTGAGGATCAGGGTGCCACTAGTGAGGATTTGGTTATGACAATCTGTAATGAAGATGTATGCCCGGTAAGATGAATACTTATAAAGTAACTACTTGACCTAAAAATAAAACAAATACAAATGTTAGAACTAAATTAAATATATTGTATATGTCTTTAAAAAAAAACTTTATCACAATTATCATCATAATATTACCTACCTAATTATTAATTTATTTATTGTGTATTTTTTAGCCGTTGAAGAATTTACTCTTAAAATCAAATGAAGGACAAGGCCTGCTAAATTTATTTCAGCCTTGGGACGATGCGATCTAATAGACTGCGGGATTCTCAAACCCATTTAAAATCAGACAAGCAGTTAAAGGCTCATGGCAGAGGTGCTTTTAGCCAAACAACCTGCAATGAAAAAAAAGTGGCAATAGTAAAATGGAATGACAATAAATGCGTTGTTTTGGCAAGCAGTTATTCTGATGCTTATCCATTGTCGACCGTGAAGAGGTACTGCAAAATTAAAAAACAGAAAATTAATGTGCAATATCCAAATATTGTTAAACATTACAATGCACACATGGGCGGAGTTGATAAAGTTGATTTGGCAGATATGTTAGTCGCTCTGTACCGCACTGAAATGAAAACGAGGAGGTGATCTGTCAATATTTTCGCAGATAATTGACATATGTGTCAACAACGCATGGTTGTTGTATAGAAGAGACAGCACTAGAAAAGGAATAAAGAAACAAATAGCTTTGAAGCAATTTCGTCTACATCTACGTCTATGTAATTTTTCTTATTGATGAAGTCCAAATTGTGATAATTTCGGCAAAATGTGTTCCTTTCTCCTTCAGAAAAAAAAATTGAGCATTTCAATTTGCAATTTTCACAATTGATAGGCTTGGGGATTTTCGCAGGCTGCGTTTTACCTTTAGAGATGTACGTAAGACCGTCAGCTCTTCTGCTCTTATTTATATTTCTACTCCAGTCTGCTGGGTTAGCTTTTTTGCGTCGCTTAAGTGGTCTGACAGAGAACCAAACTCTTTTAAGAACATCTTCGATAATAAGGATTGCCATTTCCGGATCCGGAGTTAGATGTTGACTCTCAGGAAACTCTTCTTCCACTTTAGAAGAATCAGAATCGCTGCTATTTTCTTCCGGATCGCCATTATAATCCGGATCTAAATCAGAGTAGTCACTGCCAAATAATGCATCATTGTCTAATTCTCTCTCCAAATCAAAAGTCGTCGATTTGCTTGTTGAAGGACCTAAAATCAAAATCAAAAATTAAAATGTGCGTTTGCTTGATTATTCAGTAATCCACGACACAATATTATAATAACTAACCTAACCATGTTAAAAAAATCGGGGCACCCCCGAAATTTTCGTTTCACTTTAACTTCAATATCTTAAAAACGCCTTTTCTTAATTAGCCGAAACTTTGTTAAAAACCATTGATAAAAAACCTGGTTTCAAACAAACAAAACCGCATCCAAATCGGTTCATTCGTTTAGGAGTTACTCACTCACGGACACACACACTAGCATGCACACACATAACGATTAATCTATCTATATAACATCGGGAATAAATTTATATTTTGAGTTCACTAAACTTACCTGGTGAGAATAAGTCACTTAAGTGAACATAATTTTCCATTTTATCGACTATATCCATTTGAGTTTCATCTACGTCCGATGAATTATCGTTAACATCGTTATCAGCTCTTCTTAATAGCGATGACCCTGAAAAAAAAAAACGGTTATAGTACATAATAATAATAAGTAGCAATCAAAATCCATCCATTAACTATTATTTATTAAACTAGAAAGAAGTTTTATAGGGTTTTAACATATCCACATCCACATACGTAATTATTTTATGTTATTTGTTTTCACCTTTTTCTGCTACAAAAGTTGCATCATCATTCATTTTTGGTCGAGTGTCAGGATCATTCGACGTTATTATGCCTGGAAACGCCACAAAATAAAAGAATATTATTTAAACTTACGAAGCAATAAAGACAGTTATTGGGTTTTACTAATGAAAAAATAAATAAGATAATTACATTTAGTAGGCCCATGTATACTACATAACAATATCCAGAGGCCAATGTACTAGAAAAAACAATAATGTACCCACGTTTCAAATTCGCACTAAGTATTGAATAATGAAACAAAACAGTATCTTAATTTTACTTACCAATAACATTGAGGTTAGAATAACAAAACAATCGATATTTACCTGATTCCGGACCTCCGTAGCGGGCTAGCTCAACTAATTTCCTTGATCAGCTTCTCATTTTAATAAAATATCACCACACTATCATCATAAAGCAACGTTAACTTATTTTACGATAATTTTCTTATCACGACAACTACTGCGCGCGAGTTGCAAATCGAACAAGACAAGTTACGATTACGACCGGTGTAACGAAACGTGCTTCATTCAAGGCCTAGATGGTACAATTGACATTATTCGAAATGTAAATAATTTATTCGATAGCCTCAAACACTACCCAACCCCGCTACCCGCTAGAAACACGGCCCAATTTGACTTTGAGTTTTTTGATCGAATGGAGGCATACATACTATCGCTAAAGCTCAACGATGAAGAAAAAACAGTAGTAAAGTCGAATAGAAAAACTGGGTTTATAGGATTTTTAGCCTGCATTAATAGTCTAAAAGCTCTTTACAATGAGCACGTGGAACAAGAGAAAAAACTACGATTTATTCCGGCATACAAGTTAAGGTCAAGACCATCTTGATCTCATGTTCGGGAATATACGAGCACACGGTGGGTGTAATACCAACCCCACGGCCTGGCAATTTCAGGCGATTTATAAAAAACTAACTGTGAAAACGGAGCTTAGGGACATAGATACTGAATAACTGCAAGTCTCTTGAAGGATTGGTATTCTTATATGCTCGTCAGGTTCACAACAAATAAATATGTCCATAGAAGCGCGATATCTTAACAACAACTCTGAGGATGACATAAACCAACTGTTCGAACAGGCTGTTTTTGACGAGGAAGTAAGCGTACTCGTTGAAGACTTAACAGAGTTTGGCTCGCAGGCTGTATCCTACATTGCAGGTTTCGTAGTACACGCTTTGATTAAGGTCCTGAAATGCCGTGAATGGAAGTGATCATAAAATCAGCGGTTGTTTCAGATAGTAAGAAGCTGACTGTAACCACAACACCCGTACCGGTGTTGTTGCAGACTCTAAGGCTCCTCCTGTTGTTTTGTTTTTACGCAGTTCAATGTGTGTGTGGGAGCTATAGCTCCTATAGTAGGAGAAATTTGGCGACACTGGTGCTCTTTGAAATTACGTACGACGCGACTTCTTCTCCATTAATATTTCTATGGTTGCAGTGGAACATATATTGTATAAAATCCGATTCTCTGCTGAAAGCCGTCGACGTATGTTTTAAAGTAATACATGTGCTGAACGCCCAGTACCCGGTAGAGAGTATAAGCGTTTGGACTTTTATTCAAAAATATTTTTATGACATTGACAACAAATCCGAAAAAATAACTATTTCTCCTAAAATTTTGAAACAGTTATGCATTACTGCTATAAACAAAATGATGGGTAATAGCATGTCTGATTTATCCGTTCAGAAGGCGGCCACCACCAGCTCCAATATCAGTGAGGCCACTCCTAATGGATCGACAACCGCGTCGATTAATACTAACTTTGAGGAAGTTACTTTTGAAAAGAATAACACAGCAAACGAAAAAAAATCCTACTGCAACTGTGACAAAAAGAACACGTGTGGCTAAAGGAGCTGAGGTGATCACGTACAATTTCTTAGAAAAACAGAGAGAGAAACAATTAAATATTAATAAAGAAAAAGAGTCTCAGCCACAGTCTAAGAAAACGAGATTGAAAAAACCGGATACTAACGCTACTGACTATCAAGTACCAGGACCATCAACAGAAAATACAGAGAAGCAAAAATATAAGACCAAAGAAACAAGTAAACAAATAAAAAATACAAGAAAGAAGACAAATCTTGATGTGAAAAGTAATACTGCGAAAGGAAAAGGGGTGTGCAAGAAAACCCGACTAGTAAAAGAAGAAAATAAACATGATTCTGGAGTCATTCAAATTTGGAGAATTGTGTCTCAAAAAAACGCACAAAATCGGTCGAGACAAGATCAGCCAAGAGGTCTAAAAGACCGAGTAGCATTAACACGACACCTGACAGTACACAAATGAGTGTACACAGTGATTCAGACATATATGGATCGTTAAGCGACATACTTTTCGAATGTGATACTGCAATACATGATGACATTATAAATGAATCTTCTCAGGAACTAACAAGAAATGACGAAATAGACATATAATAGCAGAGTTGCGCGAAAATGACCCCGCCTCAGATAGTGAGTATTTTTTTTAAATAAACTGTCTCCGTAAACTACAAGAAAGATCGGATATTTTGCTCATATGCACCGTATCTTACTACTAATAGAAGCGAAATTAGATAGTAGTCCGAACTTACCAAGCGAACGTCCGATCTTTTTATGCCTCTTAAAAATTCTTACCTGAACTTTGAACAGTTGTTAAAACCAAACCGTCGAGCGCAAAAAGACTATCAATCTCACGATAATAGCATGGTTTCTTATGATCAGTTTGCTGTATATTTAGTTGGCATAACTTACATTATTACTAGAGAAAACTTGAAATTTGGAACATCCTTATAACTTACCATAAATGCGTCCGAACTTAGCCGAATACATGGGCGACGACAGTAGCTGCGTGGTGGATTTTGTGGTTTTGGCTTGTCTCTTGTGAGAGAGCGCAAGTACTGACGCTGTTGTTGCTGTCGTTTCGGGAGCGCTGTCTTCCCTACAGATGGCCCAACCAGTCTGTGGTATCTTCCTCTGTTTGTTCTGCCCGCCCTGCCTCCTGTTCGCGGACGGGCCCCAATTGTTTAAAGGCGGTGGACGTAATTCCTTTGTAGATTTTTCAATAATTTTACTCTCTTTTATAAGATCGCTTACGTTTTTCGCAAAAAGAGAGTCAGAGATCTCTGTTTTTTATAACACATCTTTCAAGTTCTTATTTAACCCAGGTAGTATTACTTGCCGTCTTGTTTTGGACTCCATGAAATGGACATCACAAAGGAGACGAATGCAGTTTGATAGGTTTTCTGCTGATTCTGTGTCATTATTTTCCAATATTTTAATGAGGATTTTGCTCAATCCACAAACAGCAGAACCTATTTGGTTTTGTTTTAAACTCAGATGATTATCTCTTGTAATGGCATGTTGTGTTAAGGATGCCTTAATTTCACTGTTGAGTATCGGGGCTGTGTTAGACAGGCCTTTAATGCATTCGATATCCTTTGTAAGTTTTTGTTTTGTTTCATTGTCCAGACCCTTTGCGAGGATTGTCCTCCATATTTTCACGATATCGGAGTTTAATTCAAAACTTTTTACTGTTTCGGAAACATAACCAATTTTGTTCAAAAATTCCTGCGGAATTGATTTATTTTGTTCTTCGTTCCCAGGGGGTAAGTTTTCATTTTCCGAATCGGAATCACTTACTATGCGGTTTTTACGCTTTTCGGTGTTTTAGACTCTTCTGAAATATAAGAACAATTCAAATGGATGGCAAAAAGGGAAAGTGGATGCATTTGAAATTAGTTGAAGAAAAAAATAGAAATTTGCTATATTTGAGCAAAATTACTCCCAACCATGTCGAGCCTAAATACAGGGCTAAAATGAAAGTAAAAAATGCAGCTCAAGCGCTAAGCACCACTGTGTCAACAGTTTTGAAACTCCTGGATCTAGTTGAGAACGACCCCAGAATGAAGAAGGAGTTGGCTGATACAGGAGACATTGTTCACAACACAAATTAGATAAATTGTTTGATTATACTAATGGCCCTTCTGGACCTGATGACGTAAAACAAGGCCAGAGACAGAATGTTTCTAAAAAAACGAATCATTTGGAAATATGGGCTCAATACAGAAAAATGATCGACAATATCATTTCATAATGAAGCAGGAATTCGAGCAAAAAATGTCAGGTGCGTGCAAGGCTACCTAATTACATTGTGTTCTCTAAGAGATATCTGGAATGACGTTCAACGCCTCGGCTTTAAATATTTAAACCTGAGGCAGTTGAATCAAGATGCCTTGGAGAATTTATTTGGTGTATTACGCCAACATAGCCCCACAAATAGACATCCGACAGTCACATCATTTGTGGCTGCTTTTAAAACCTCCATTTTATCTGGAATGTCTGCCCCACACAGCCGAGGATTAAATTGCCAAAAGGACTCGAATGTGTTGTTGACTGACCTCCATGGTCTAATTTTTCGATCGGGTCCCAAACCTACCAACGAAGATAGTAGCGAAGACGTCATGATGGAGGACGATAATAAGGAAAACGAAGATGGAGAGATTTACGCTCTACATATTCCTGATGAGGACGAGCACGAAGATCAAACAAACAAATGGATGCTCAGCGTTGAAGAGCAGCCCGTCATCTATATTTGGCAATGACCATTTTAAAACACCACAATTGTCAGACATGCAAGGAGTCTTTGACAGTCGCCAATCCAGCCGATGACATATACATTTTTTATAAAATTGCGGGAGTGGTGGACAGACAAGTCTTCATTGACATATCCAAATCTACAGTTATGTAACTATGTGGACAAATGTTGTAAGTCATTTGAAAATGAAATAACACCAATTCTCCACCAATGCAATATAAGCAACCAAGCAATTACATTATTTATATTTTGTGATGGGAAACTTGAGGTGCTTTTAGTTCTATAGAACAAATAGCACATTTTTTGTTTCAATAGTTCTACCATGGAACTGCTGGGAAAGAAAAATGTTAAGTTCTATGACGTCACAGTTCCATAGAACAAATGGGAGGTACCCCACGAATACGCAAAGTCACTCGAATACGAAACGTCAATCACGTCAATGTGACAAATTTGACAGTCCCAAAATGTGGCCACACTAAAAGTTCATAAAAAAAATTGCGGACAGCTTTCGTTGGCCAGACTCTATAACACAGAACTTAGTTGACAATGCAACACTTGCTACAGGAAAAAATGCAGAAGCTGTTTGGTAAATTTAACACAAAACATACTAAAGAGATATGGTAAATGCTAACAAAAAATACAATCCTAGTACTGTAAAATATACGAAAGACGTATATAGTGAAGTGTACTAAATTGGAGTCTGTAGAACTAACCAAAGAGTAAAACGTCTATTACCAACCGACAAACCAGACATTTCAACCAGTTGGACGGTTAGTACTTATTTTTCCCAATCGACCACCTGGTTTGTAGGTTAATAGTAGACATTCCCGACCTACACCCTGGCTGTCAGGTTGATACTTTTCCTTTCCCAACTAACCATCCAAACTGCCAACTAGATGGTCGGTTAGTACTTTTTCCCTCACATACCAACCAGACACTCCAGGTGGTTGTTCAGTTAGGAAATATTTCCCGACAGGCCAACCAGACACCCCAGCTGGTTGTTCAGTTAAGAAATATTTCCCGACAGGCCAACCAGACACCCCAGCTGGTTGTTCAGTTAAGAAATATTTCCCAACAGGCCAACCAGACACCCCAGCTGGTTGTTCAGTTAAGAAATATTTACCGAGAGGCCAACCAGACACCCCAGCTGGTTGTTCAGTTAGGAAATATTTCCCGACAGGTCATCCAAGTCTTCATACTAAAATCTAGCTGATAACCAATACTAGTAGGTATGCAGAAGTAGAGTTACAGACAATAACTGATTTCTTATCTACTACCTACTTCAGTATTGATTTGCCTACAATACATATCAATCACATTAGATATTTAACCGTAAACAGTGCCTACTTATTGAAAATGTACTAACTTTATATGTTTCAAAATAATATTTTTAATACATATATTATATGTATACAAACTTAACAATTCTGGCACAATGTTTTAATGTAATAAAACTCTAGATGTCATAATTTAGTTTGACGTGACGTTTACGTTTTAAGAAATATTCGTAAATAATTAAAATGAAAAAATGAGTCAATTGGAATATATATCTCGCAACGGTGGCACTGTTTTACTTTATGATGGCTATCAATTCCATAAAAAAAGGAATACAAAAATAAACATGTGTTTTGGGTTTGTTCCCAACGCAAAAAGTTAAAAGTGTATGGGAAACAACAATTTCGGTAACATATATTTCTCTATAACTATAATACTCTTCATGTACATAATAAATATTAGTTAAGCATATTTTAAGACATAAATAAAAAATAATTTTTAATTGTTAACAGAATGAAACTGTAGAGAAAGAAAATCCACACACATGCGAACAAAATTTTAACAAAAATATTGTGGACGTACACCTTGACATTTGTGTCAAAAAAAGCAAACAATTAGATGGTACACCGCTTCCGCAGATCTATCAAAGTACCATTAGTACTCTTCAAGATAAGGGCATAGATCTGCTAAATAAAATTCCTCAGTTTCGCAATGTCAAGAACCGGATGTATTATAACAAAAATTAAGAAGCAGGCGTAAAAAAAAATAACTGAGTAGATGTAGTTGATGTAGAGGTACCATGTGGTCAGGGATTGTGGATGGCCAGTTAATTGGGCCTTTTGAATTGCCAGCGAGATTAAATGGAGCCGAATATTTGATTTTTTTGCAAAATGATTTAAATGGATTGCTGGAGGATGTCAACCTCGAAACGAGGAGAGAAATGGTCTTTCAGAACGATGGTACTATTCAAGGGCTGTAAGAGACCACCTGGACGCAACATATCCCAACAGGTGGATTGGGCATGGCGGGCCGATTCCATGGCCTCCGCGGTCGCCGGATTTGAATCCTTCTTCTTCTATCTTTGTCTGGGGATATTACAAATAACTGGTTTACTTACGCAAGGGAATCAAACACCGAAGCGGAACTCGGACAAAAATTCAATTCAAAAAACGCAATTCTCCCCATCACGAATTGTGGAACGAGGCTATAAAAATGTTTCAAACTATAAAATTTATTGTTAGAAATAATGAAAATCGCCCAATTGAGAGAAGTATACCTTCTGTAAATAATTTAATAAAAACAATTGGTTTTAAATCACTTTGGCAACTGTTGTTTCAAAAATATGGCATTGACGCAAAGATGACTCGCAACTTCAACCAAGACCCGCTTGAAAACTTCTTTGGAAGTACTCGCAGCCAGGGTGCTCGGAATGTGGCACCCAACTGTATTGGATTTGAGGGAGCTTTTAAAACATTGTTGCTCAACAATTTTAGTAGCAATCATTCGACAAACGCAAATTGCGAAGAAGACACAAATAATTGTATGCAGTCCCTTTGTTTCTTTATTAAAAATCAAGAAAGAAAGGGAATTTCCTCTGCGCCCTCACAATCCCAAGACATTGTTATTGATCAGCCTTTGGAAGTTATGCAAAATACTATAAATAAATATTTCAGATCCAGCGGCTGATCAAAGAACTAATGTCTGCGGGTGGGCCTTGTCGAAATGCTTGCAAAAAGTCATCAAGGGATGCAAAAAATGTAAAAGCAAGCTACTAGGAAATTCGGATAATGATATGTATATATAGATATATTAAAGCTAAAGAATACACCAAAAACAAAAAGTGGCTTTGTTATCCCTCCGATTGCTTAGTAGATCGCTTTCAGAAAATACAAGAAAAAAAACAGTTGCATTTTTAAATAGTGACTGTTTTAAAACACATCAAACGAGGTCGACTAAGCTGCAATGACGCTCCCCGCAATGAGGTGACTACCCCAGAAATGGTCAAAATAAAAAAAAAATGTACTAAACGACCGCCGTTTAAAATTGAGAGACATAGCAGAGATTGCAAATATCTCATCGGAACAAGTCTTCAACATATTACATGAACATTTATCGATGAAAAAGCTTTGTGCGAGATGGGTGCCGCGACTACTGAGCGACGAGCAAAAGCAACGACGAGTTGATGATTCAAAGAAGTGTTTGCAGCTCTATAAACAGAATCGCAGCGAGTTTCTTCGTAAAATTGTAACAGTCGATGAAACTTGGATCCACCACTACACGCCGGAAACGAAACAACAGTCAAAACAGTGGACCAGGAGTGGGGAACAGTAAAGAGCAAAATTGCAAGATTGCTCTTGCAATTTTGCAATTTTGCAAAACTTCTGTTGTCCGTTTTTTATATATTTCGATGATTTCGAATGTAATAATCCCTTAGGTAGCCACGCCGATGTGCATTCAATATCGGCTGTATATTATCAATTCCCTACTATGCCACAGGAATATCTATTATTGCTGGATAATGTGTTTATCGCAATGTTGTACAACTCTTCTTTTAAGATATACGGTAATCACTCAGCATTATACGAATTGATTAAAGAAGTAACATATTTAGAGGAAGAAGGTATAGATATAAATACTGAAAATGGTAAAGTGAAAATCTATTTTATACTTGGAATGATATTAGGGGACAATCTCGGACTAAACACAATTCTCGGATTTTCTAAATCTTTTAGCAGCAATTATTACTGTAGAATATGCAAAAGTCACAAATCTATAATGAAAAAACAAACCAAATCCGATAATACACTATTAAGAGATCGGGATAATTACGCTCATGACCTTGAGCAAAATAATGTTACAGAAACAGGAATAAGCGAGTATTGTGTTTTTAATCATATTCCTAGCTTTCACGTAGTGGATAATTGTAGTGTTGATATTATGCACGATATACGTGCCCTTTATAATGCATTGGTACGAAGTACGCTCGAGTGTAACGCCATAATATGGGCACCGCACGAAGCGAAATACGTAACCATGATTGAAAAAATTCAAAATAAATTTACCAGGTTTTTATACATGAAACAGTATGCAGTTTACCCGTATTTCCCCTTAATGTACCCAACATTATTCGTTTTGGGCATGGTTGGGTACAATAAATTGGAAACGAGAAGGGACCTTGCACTAGTTAGGTATGTGTTTAGATTGATACGGGGCAAGCAGGACAATCCAGGAGTATTGAGGCATGTACACATTTTAGCGTTCCCAACAACTATGCGAGTAGGAGGCGGCGGCCGCTCCTGCTAGCGCTGCCGCGCGCACGCACGCGGCTGCTGGCCAAGGCGCCGTTCACGCGTACCCTCTCGAACCTCAACCGGATAGCCATGCAAATAGACCTGTTCCATTGTACGCTTAACGAATTCACTAAGGCTGCCTTGTATGTGATATGCTAAGTGTGCCTGACCTATCGCATTAGGATCAAAATCCTGTACCTAATGGTAGTATTAAGTGTATGTTTATAAATAAATAAATAAATAAATAAAAATAAATAAATAAATATTTTTGAAGGAGTGTGTCATTACGACTTAGCTCATATTATTTTGTATTATACTGAAATATTACCCTGTTTTGACCTGGTCACTTTAAATAATCGCCTAAAGTTATTCGACTATTCGGTTTCAGAGCTTAACAATAAGTCTCTTTGCATCAGGAAAGAACATTTAGTCGCGCGTTAATTTAAAATGTCGGCTTCGGAAATGTTAATGTTTGTACATTTGTTCTCTCTACTAGTTGGTCCCGTATGGCAATTTTTTATAATTTTACTAAAAATAATTCAGATTATATTATGTAGCGTTGTACATGCTCCGACTGTAAAATTGTTAGAATCTTTAATTACCGAACATCATGAAAATTACATTAACCTTTTTAATGATACGTTAAAACCAAAACACCATTTGATGTTAACATTACCCACATATTATTGAGCGGGAGGGCCCCCTAAAGCAATTATGGTGCATGAGATTTGAAGCTAAACACAAAACATTGAAAAACACAGCTCATACCATAACTTCTAGAAAAAACATATCTCTAACGTTGCTTATGAAAGAACAGTTAGCATTTGCAAACAGGCTTTTTGTAAAAAGGGGATTAGAGTCTAGAGTGGAATTAGGAAAAGTTATTTTACTTGAGTCGCATGTGGATATTTCTCACATGAACGATACTTAATAATCAAGATGTTGATTTATCTTGTGATTTTCAATGGATACGTTTTATATAAGGGCACAAAGTATAACCCCGGAATGATTATAGTTACTACTAATGAAAATGTTTTTTTTTTTCAAATTAGAAAGACGTTTTTGTTCTAAATCCTCTTTGAGTTTATATTTTCTATGTAAATCATTAAAATGCTCGAGTTTTAATGATCATTTTCAAGCTATGTAATGGATGGAGAAAACGATTCCATGGAGCTGTTGAAACCAGAAAATTTGATTATTTCTCCCACTAATCTTCATGTTCTTATTGCCACAGGTGAATCTTATTGTCGATTTAGTTACTATTAAAATTAAATGAAAAAAAAAAGCCAAAATCAAAATCAAAAATCATTTATTAGCAAACAATTTTAAAAAATAAATAACAGCAAGTTTAAATTTAAAATCCCTGGAATACCTGTTGTCACTGTTTTGATATGGTTTTATACATTTATAAATTTGTTCCCTCAACTATAGGGAATATTGGCACCATTCTTACACGGGGAAGCTTCATACAGTCACTACTACAGTTTTTTAGAACAGTGTATTTATTACGGCTTTGCGTGTGTCTGTGTAGCCGCGGGCGGCGGTCAGCAGGGCTGCCAGATTGTATAATTGGATACAAAATATGTATAATCGGACGGCTTATTGTATCCACATTGTATCCATGACCATCTATATATATAAAACTCAAAGGTGACTGACTGACTGACTGACTGACATAGTGATCTATCAACGCACAGCCCAAACCACTGGACGGATCGGGCTGAAATTTGGCATGCAGGTAGATGTTATGACGTAGGCATCCGCTAAGAAAGGATTTTTGGAAATTCCCACGGGATAAGGAGAAAACGGGAATTATATATGCACAGCCCAAACCACTGGACGGATCGGGCTGAAATTTGGCATGCAGGTAGATGTTATGACGTAGGCATCCGCTAAGAAAGGATTTTTGGAAATTCCCACGGGATAAGGAGAAAACGGGAATTATATATGCACAGCCTAAACCACTGGACGGATCGGGCTGAAATTTGGCATGCAGGTAGATGTTATGACGTAGGCATCCGTTAAGAAAGGATTTTTGGAAATTCCTACGGGATAAGGAGAAAACGGGAATTATATATTCAGTTCTACGGGATCGATTTTTTGTTTTACTGGTCGTATAAAACTGAAATTTGGCCTTCAAGTTCCCTTGGGGAGTGTAGGGGAGGACTATAAAAGGATTTCCCGTAATTCCCACGGGAACGGGAAAAATGGGACTTTTCGTTTTACTGGTCGCAGAAAGCTGAAATTCGGCATGTAGGTTGCTTCGGGAGTGTAGAGGAGCATTAAGAGAGTACTTTCCAAAATTCCCACGGGAACGGGAAAAAAACAGGATTTTACGTTTTACTGGTCGTAGAAAGCTGCAATTTGGCAAGTGGGTTCCTTGGGGAGTGTAGGGGAGCATTATGAGATAATTTCCCAAAATTCTTCTTCTTCGTTCCCGTAAGAATTTCGGGAAATGCTTTATTTGGCGAAATTCTTACGGAAACGGGAAAAACGAAAAGCGGGGGAAAGTTGAAATTTGTCACGTAGGTTTATTCGGGAGTGTAGGGGAACACTAAGAAAGGATTTTCCGAAACGCCCACAGGGACGGGAAAAAACCGGATTTTAGGTTTCCAGACGAAACAGCGGAAGAAAGAGACTTAACATTTATAACGTGTGTTTCTTTAAAGGCTTTAAGTGTACTCCGAAAGCACTCCCCAAAATTTCCACGGGAACGGGAAAAAACTTATTTTTTCATTTTACATCTTAGCGCGTACGATGTCGCGGGCAAAAGCTATTTAGGATGTATTTTAGGACAGCCCTATAGGTTAGATTAGGTTTGTTTTATAAAAATCCTGCAATATTTACAGGTTCAGAAAAATTAAGGCATCGGGGCAATGCGGGGGCTGGCTTGCATGCTTGCTTGAGTCCTTGCTTTGCATGCTTGATTGCATACTTGCTTTCATGCATGCTTGCATGCTTGCTTGCATGGGTGCTTACTTGCATGCTTGCTTGCATGTGTGCTTACTTGCATGCATGCTTGCTTGCACGCTTGCTTGCATGCATGCTTGCATGCTTGCTTGCATGGGTGCTTACTTGCATGCATGCTTGCTTGCACACTTGCTTGCATGCTTGCTTGCCTGCTTGCATGCCTGCTTGCATGCATGCTTGCATGCCTGCTTGCATGCATGCTTGCATGCTTGCTTGCATGGGTGCTTACTTGCATGCATGCTTGCTTGCACGCTTGCTTGCATGCTTGCATGCCTGCTTGCATGCCTGCTTGCATGCCTGCTTGCATGCCTGCTTGCATGCCTGCTTGCATGCCTGCTTGCATGCCTGCTTGCATGCCTGCTTGCATACTTACATGCTTGAAGGCTTGCATGCCTGCTTGCATACTTGCATGTATGCTTGAAAGCTTGCAGGTTTGGTTGCTCGCTTGCTTAATTGCTAGGTTCTTTGAAATGCTCATGGTTCACGCGTGCGAAGCTGCGGGCAAAAGCTAGTTTTGTATAATTTGATACAAAAGCACTCGGCTTGAAATGAAACGTGAGTTGCCTCTTGCTTTGTTCGAACCACTTACTGTTTATGAAATGAAAAGGATAGAAATAAAGTATTGCCAACCTAACAAGTGGCCGTGTGGCTCTAGTTTCTAACTATGATCGCTTATTTGAGGTTTCGTTCGATAGTCTGTGGAGTGTTTCTTTTTCAAAGTTTGTCATATTGCTTTTTCTTGTCTAACGAACTTACGTACTCTTTTCGCCCTTTGCGTTTGGCGCCATCGTTTCGCTTCGTAGAAACAAGTAGTGATTTTCATATAAAGATTTAAACTTAATGCCTATCGATATTCGATACTGTGTTGTGAAGTGCAACAAGTATAATTAACAATTTGCAGCTGTTTGTGACATAGACTAATTGCAGTAAGTTTTAGCTCTTGTTTGTTATTAGCATCGTTTTCGAAAATAATTTAAGGGCTTGATCAAAACAAAATCCCGATCGCTTATTTCGCGTTAAAAAAAGTATTTGGGTAACTCCGAATCTTAAGAGTCTACGTTTGTTTTTATTATACAAATCCCTTAATTGTGTACAATATTTTCTAAAAACCGACAAGTTAAGCCATTAAAAAATATGAAGAAGCCCGAGTGATACCTGTAGGTACCTGCTAAAAACTTAACTAAAACTAACAAAGTAACTTTTTCCCCTCTTTTATAAATAATGGCATGTGTTTGGGGCACCTACGTTTTGTTTTTTTGCATGATTGTGTGTTTTGTTGCAGTGTTTTAACTATGGATAAATTTTTAACCAAAAAAAGGCAGGCTTCTAAACCTGCCTCACCTACCCCTAGCACTTCTCAAGAAACCCATACTTCAAATACATCATTACCGTCAACATCAGGAACAGTAGCACCTCCCCCTAAAAAGCAAAAAACTAAACTTTCTTTCAATGAAAAATGGCTAGAAGCCAGTTCATTCAAAAATTGGCTTACCAAATCCGCTGATATACATGGGGTAGTTGTAGCTAAATGCAAATATTGCAATATAGAATTGGCCAACCACAGGGCTGTGCTCGAAAAACATTTAGCCAGCCAAAGGCATCTCCAGTTAATATCTGTGAGCAATTCAAATAAAAAAATCAACTTAGTGAGCAATCCAGAGGCTAACATGGTTAAACGAGCTGAACTTAAGCTAGCTAGTATGCTCGCTGAGCACAATTTGCCATTTACTTTGATGGACACTTTAGTACCATTAATGCAAAATATTTTCCCAGACTCTAACATAGCAAAGGGATTGGCAATGGGTAGGACTAAGGCTACTGCAGTTGTCACTCAAGTATTGGGGCCTGAATTTTCTACAAAGCTAATCAATGATTTGAAAGAACCCGGAAGTTACTTTTCTCTGATTATGGATGAAACTACAGATACCATTTCACAGAAACAGTGTGCCAATACTGTAATTCACTGTAATAAAGAGTTTGACATACATACAGAGTTTCTTGATATGATGGAAACAGAATCTAGTACTGCAGAAAGCTTGTTTGAGCGAATGAAAGAATGTATAGAAAGCAAAAACATTCCGTTCTCCAACTTAGTGGGATTTTCAGCAGACACTACTAATTCAATGGTTGGAACACATAATTCGATTTTCTCTCGCCTTAAGGACGCATTACCACATATATAACATGCATAAAATGTTCTTGCCACAGCATACATCTGGTAGCATCAAAAGCTTGTTTACATTTGCCCAGATCACTTGAAGATACTTTGCGAAACATAGGATCTCATTTTTCCCGTAGCAACAAGCGTCAAAAAAAAACTGGCTGAAATGCAACAATTTTTTGGTGTTGACATCCACAAAATTCTTAGCCCAGCAAATACCAGGTGGTTGTCTTTAAAACAATGTGTAGACAGAGTACTAGAACAATTACCTGCACTGATTCCTTACTTCACAGAAGAGGTATTTGAAGACCCATCAAAAACTACAGAAGAAATTTTAACAGTTTTAAAGAATGACCTAATGATCATTTATCTTGAATTTCTATCCTATTCACTGGAATTATTAACAGATTTTAATAAGTTATTCCAATCCGAGAGTCCACTTCTTCACCGTCTAAAGCCAGAAGTTCAGTCCTTACTAAAAACAATATATGCAAACTACATGAAGTTTCCAGTTGCAAAATCAGATCCATGGACTGTTCATCATCAAGACCCAAATAACTTCCTGCCACTGGAAAAAAATTACATTGGGATTCAAGCATCTGCATCTATTGCATTATTTTTGGAAAAACACCCTGAAGATCCAGCAGCAAAATCAGAGATTGACAAAATTAGAAAAGCGTGTCTCCAATTTTACATTGAAGTTGTGACACAGTTAAAAGCAAGGTTTCAATTTACTGACCCCATATTTCAGTTTATCAACATTGTCGACCCATGTTATGCTCAAGGTTATGAAGTAAAGGATCTAGGAGTCGTACTTAAACGCTTTCCATATTTGTCGTCAATTATTGATCACCAAAAATTGGATATAGAATGGAAGAAACATGCTCTTCTAGATCATGAAAGTTTAGGACTTGATAACAAACTTCCAGCCGAACAATACTGGAAAAAAGTATTTGTTGTGAAAGATGGACAAGGACAATGTGCTTTTCCTAACTTAAAAGTGGTCATTGGTCTGTTAACTTGTTCTACCGTTTTCAAACGCATCAGTGGAGCGCACTTTCAGCCACTTGAAAAAAATTAAAACGCAAGACAGAAATTGCTTAAAAACAGAAACAGTATCAGCACTCATGGCTTAAAATCATCACCGACCATTCTAGTCTTAAATGGTTTCTAAATTTAAAAAATCCTACGGGACGCCTCGAACGATGGGGTTGTTGCCTCTCCCCGTACAATTTTGTAATTGAGCACCGCCGTGGCTCAGATAATATTTTACCGGATGCTCTGTCAAGGTCCGTTGCTCTTACCCACACATGCTTCTCAATACCAGTCTGTCTCATTAATACTAATTTCATACTAGACACTTGGTATCTTACCCTGCGTAAACGATGCGTAGAAAACCCAGCATCGTGTCCGAACTATCAGATTACAAACGATCGTCTTTACCGTTACACTAAAAGTAATAATGCATTGAAGCAGGATTTCGAGTGGAAGGAGGTTAGGTGTTGGGAGGTATGGAGTACCTCCCAACACCCCCGCTTCTACCTCAGGTATCTATTCCCGAGTTTGCTGCTGATTCTACTTTAGTCTGTTTCAAATTTATTCTCTTCTATGAGGGTGGGATAGGAGGGGGAGGGATACAACTTATTCTAGAGGAGGGGAAGGGGGTGGTTACCGGCACAAATTATTCTGTTACTATTGTTTAATGTCTATTACTAGTTTACAAATTTTTCCTATTGTTATTTTACATCTAATTTTAATAAATTATAACCTATCAGCGGAAGGGTGGATCTTAAGTCTTTTTACGGGATCCTGTGGGACTTTTGCTATCCTCTTTTAGATTGGGGCTATCTTTATCTTTTCTTTGCTTTGCTGCCCGTCTTTTCCCCTTCCGCTGGCTTTGTCTATTACTAGGTTGAGGAATAAGGGGGAGGGAGTGTTGTGCCGGTAACCCTTATGCTACTTACTTATATTTTACCTAACCAACTTAACCTATGTTTGAGAAATTACAATTAGTCTATTTTAAAAATATGGTTCAGGGCTCCTATCTCTGCGACGCGGTGTGTTGTCAATTGGAAGAATGTGAGTGAATGGTGTCCCATGGGAGTATAAATAAACCTAAACTAGTGCAATATGGCCAATGAGAGTAAAAATAAAATTGGGGTAAAATATAATAATGTATGTCAGTGATAAAGTGTCAATAAAACCTAAACTATAATTATAATGATAAAATGTCAGGGAACCTTAACCTTAGTGCAAAAGAGCTAATTAAGATAAAAATAAAAGTAAAGATAAGGGAATGGATTGATGTCAATTAAAATGCAATATGAAAATGTCAGGGCAATCTAAAACTAGTGCAAAGTGGCGTGATTGGGTGATGTCAAAATGTAAAATGTAAAGATCAGAATTAAAAGAAAGATAAAACAAAATAAGAGAATGTAAATCTGTGAAAGTGGGGGGTAAGCGGCGCTCGTGCCTACACTTTGGAGCTGACTCTCAGAGTATAACTACCCTCAGATTTATAAAATTCTGCTACACTGCCCGGAAGTTGTAGCAGACTCCGAGGCAGTCAGCAGCAACGCGCCGAGACGGCCACACGTCACCGACGCCTTGTCCCAAGCCACATCATCGCGCCACTTCGTTCGGGGGTCGCTGCGAGCCGCTGAAAAATAGTGTTGTCGGCTGCTCACATCGAGGAGCCGCCAAGCAAGGATGACCCCGCTGGAGTTCGTGTTGGCGCGGAATTTCACCGTATACGACCTCGCCGCCACCATTCCCACCGAGTCCCGCGCCATCGCAGCAGCCCAGGCATGGCTACTCCTGCCCGCCACTCCGCCGCGGTGCCCCGGCTGCCGCACCAGAATGCGTCGCGAGTCCAAGGCGTCATACAAATTTGGCTTCCGGTGGCGCTGCGGTCTCCGCGAGTGCCGTGCCACGGTGGCCCCCGCAAGGGGGACCATTTTTTCCCGGACCAAATTGAGTGTTCAGGCTGTGCTACGCCTGATTTACCACTTCTATGAGGGCGACGGAGTGGTGGTCGCCGCGCGCCAGTGCAGGGGCCTGATTTTTGGAAAGCACATGTGTGAAAACACCACTCGAAAGTGGTGAAAAATTGTGCTGAATTTGAGATACGAGTAGCTTAGAAAATACTTAGGGCTCTCATTAATCTTGTGACCTAGTCAAAAATTTGATTAGAGCTGTAGTTTTGAAGATATAAACAGATTTATACCACTTTCGAGTGGTGTTTTCACACATGTGCTTTCCAAAAATCAGGCCCCAAGTCCTCGAAGCCTGCCGCCATCCGTCTGTATCGGCGCCTGAGGGAGGTCTGCAGCCTTGTGGCGGCCCACGACGGGACCCGGGTCGGGGGCCCCGGAGACGTAGTGGAGGTAGACGAGTGCCACCTTTACTCTCCCAGGCACCATCGCGGCCGGGTGCCCCGATCCCAGGCCTGGGTGGTGGGGTGTATAAGCAGGCTAACCAAGAAGGTGAGGGTCGCCCCGATCTCGGACCGCAGCCGCCCCTCCCTGGACCAGTTCATTCTGGACTCGGTTGTACAGGGGTCCAATTTGGTGACCGACTCCCTGCGGTCCTATAGGGGGGCCCGACTGCGCCTCGGCATGGCCAGTCACAGTGGAAGGAGGTTATCCCGGCTGACTTTAGGGAGGAAATATTGCACGAAAATCACTCGGTTCCCACCGCTGCGCATCTCGGGACCGCGAAAACCTACAAGAGGCTTAAGTTGCGGTATTTCTGGCCCGGTATGTACGCAGATGTGATTCGTTACGTCGCCGATTGCTCCGTGTGCTCAGCTTATAAGCACAGCCAACAGGCCACTCCCGGTTTCATGGGGAGTGCCAAGGAGTGTTCTCGTCCCTTCCAGTGCCTCAGCTTGGATCTAGTTGGTTCTCTTCCGTCGTCGAGACAACTTAACACTTATATCCTGGTGGTGTTATGTTGCTTTACCAAATATTGTTTGTTGTTCCCCATACGCCGTGCCACTGGTAAGGTGATTTCTCAGCGTTTAGAGAACCATGTCTTCATGGTCCACGGTATTCCGCAAACAATTATTGCAGATAACGCTTCCTACTTCACGGGTGGCGAAGTCCATCAGTTGTTTGCTACGTACAATATCCCGCAGCTCCATTATACGCCTGTGTATTCCCCACACTGCAACGATGTTGAGAGATATAACAAAACCCTGGTTACCGCGGTTTCGAGCTTCGTTGAGTCCGATCACAGAACGTGGGACGTCAATATCGCTAAAATCCAGTTCGCTCTTAACACATCCGTTAACGAATCCACGTCATTCTCCCCATTCTTGTTAGTGCACGGACGTGAAGCGGTGCCGGATGGAACGATCTATGGCGATCCGGAAGCCGTGGAGGAGATTATATTCTCTTCAAGACGAGATTACTTGGATAAGATCATCGTACTCAGAGACATCTTCCCCACGGTGAAAGATTTGCTAAAGAAAGCCCATGACCGGAACGTGAAGCACTATAACAATAAGCGCCGTGACGTTGAGTTTAACGTGGGTGACGTTGTATGGAAGCGGACGTTTAAGCAAAGTAATGCTGGTAAATACTTCGCTGCAAAGTTAGCCCCAAAATACGAGAAGTGCCGCGTACTCCGTAAAATATCCCGGCTAGTTTACGAACTAGAAGACATGAATGGTAAACCATTGGGGAAGTGGCATGTAAAAGACTGCAAGCCACCTTCCGCCCATGCCACTTAACTGGAATTGACTTAAGATCTTCCCCGGACGGTAGAGATATTACTATTGGAATGCTGAACATTTGTCCTGGGTGTTGGATCATAATTGGGGTGTCTATTCTATCAAGTTGGTTATGTTAGGAGCGCCTAACGTTTTTCGGTCCTTTGCTTACTACTGTACCGCAGGCCCTGATGCGACTGTCTCCAGCGTCGGCCGCGCGGATTCAGCCGATGCCAAGGTACAGTAGGACTCGTGATTCAAGGCCGAGAATCCGAGTCATAATCTTGCCTACGCTAGCCGGTGGTAGGACCGGGTGCACGGTCCGTCCGGATAGCTACCACCATCCTTCTCGTAAGCCTACCGTATACCGTGGTACCCATACCGCCGTGGTTCGGTTTGAAGTGTGCCCGGACATTGTAAGATCAGCGGGGGTTTTAATACCATTGATTCAAAAACATGTGAAACCCGGAACCACTATCCATACCGATTATTGGAGGGCCTATGATTGTTTGGATCAGTATGGTTACATACCAAAAAAAGTTAACCATAGTGATCCAGACAATCCCTTTGTGGCTGCTGATGGGACTCATACTCAACGTATAGAGTCCCAGTGGCGGGTGGTCAAGCGATTTTTTTACAAAGACAATTACAACCACCCCGAAAATTTTGGGAGGTGTCGGGTGGGTTCCTCTTCCCTATAATGCGTAATTCAAATGCAACCCTTTTTATCTGCCTTACGTTAACAAAATGCTCCAACTAAATCTTCGTAGCGCCAAATTGTAGAAGAAATTCATCCGAGGTCATAAACAATCCCTTTTTTGTTATTGTTAATAGCCGAGAACACGTGTGGATTCTTTTTCTATCGGAATGTTGAGTGTTGACGCCAGTTGCTAAACACTTCTCAGAGTTCTCAATTACAGGACAGGCAATTAAAGGACAAGCGTTGTGTGGTGCCAAAAAAACGTGTGCACCACTCGAAGAAATAGAAATTAGTTTCCAACAGATTCGCAACGATGAGACCATAGAATGGGAGGGTTATGTCCCGGGTCGCATCTATTTGCCTAATAGTTTCACAGGATGTCCGCGATATATGAAAGTAAAATATATGGATGCTATTGCAATAGTCAATACGTTAGGTACTCCCACGTATTTTCTTACTTTTACAAGTAATCGTAATTGGCCTGAAATTAAGCAATCCTTCGTAGAAGGTCAACTAGCAGCAAACCCACTTGTATATGCTCGCGTTTTTAATCTGAAATTAGCGCCACTTTTACGTGATATCCGGTCCGGTCGATGGGTTGGCAAATGTGTGTACATGTTTCATGTTATCGAATTTCAGAAAAGCGGCTTGCCCCACGCGCATATTTGTTTCAAAGTAGAGAACGGCCCTATGCATAATGTAGACATAGATAAAGTAGTTAAAGCGGATATTCCAAACTCGTCGGAAGCTGACGGCAAATTGAGAACGACGGTTTTGAAACACATAATTCACGGTCCGTGCGGTCCTCCCCATAGGGAAAATCTAGGGTACCTCCCATTAGTTCTATGGAACTGTGACGTCATAGAACTGTTAACATTTTTCTTTCCCAGCAGTTCCATGGTAGAACTATTGAACCAAAAAACGTGCTATTTGTTCTATAGAACTAAAAGCACCTCAAGTTTCCCATCAGTCCTAAGGAACTGTGACGTCATAGAACTGTTAACATATTTTTTTTCCCAACAGTTCCATGGTAGAACTACTGAGACAAAAAATGTGCTATTTGTTCTATAGAACTAGAAGCACCTCAAGTTTCCCATCAGTCCTATGGAACTGTGACGTCATAGAACTGTTAACATTTTTTTTTCCCAACAGTTCCGTGGTAGAACTACTGGGACAAAAAATGTGCTATTTGTTCTATAGAACTAGAAGCACCTCTAGTTTCCCATCAGTCCCATAGAACTATGACGTCATAGAACTGTTGCGATATTTTTTTTCCCAGCAGTACCATAGTAGAACTGTTGAAACCAAAAATATTTTTTTAGTTCCATAGAATAGTTGCTCTTGACCTAAATTACAATTTAAAATAAAAACTTAGAACTCAATTTAAAGTGATTAGAGAACAATTAAATACAAAATATTAATTGATCTTACAGTTTTTATTTTAAATTGTAATTTACGTCAAGAGCAACTATTCTATGGAACTAAAAAAATATTTTTGGTTTCAACAGTTCTACTATGGTACTGCTGGGAAAAAAAATATCGCAACAGTTCTATGACGTCATAGTTCCATGGGACTGATGGGAAACTAGAGGTGCTTCTAGATCTATAGAACAAATAACACATTTTTTGTCCCAGTAGTTCTACCATGGAACTGTTGGGAAAAAAAAAATGTTAACAGTTCTATGACGTCACAGTTCCATAGGACTGATGGGAAACTTGAGGTGCTTCTAGTTCTATAGAACAAATAGCACATTTTTTGTCTCAGTAGTTCTACCATGGAACTGTTGGGAAAAAAAATATGTTAACAGTTCTATGACGTCACAGTTCCATAGGACTGATGGGAAACTTGAGGTGCTTTTAGTTCTATAGAACAAATAGCACGTTTTTGCATTTCGCACGCTTGACCGGACGGTCGCAGTATGTCAAAGTATATGGGGGGGACGGGTCTGAATTGCGGTCTCCTTTATTACCCGTTGTGAGAGGGGTACCGCAGGGTTCCATATTGGGACCAATCCTATTTATCTTGTATAGTGCTGACATCATAAACAGCATAAGTTATTGTAATTATCATATATACGCTGACGACATTCAGCTGTACATATCATTTAAGCCCGATTCCACTGATATGGCTGTCACAAAACTTAACTCTGATTTGAGTGCTGTATTTGACTGGTGCCACAAAAATAATTTGATGTTAAATTCAGGCAAAACAAAATTCATGATTATGGGTACCCGAACAAATATAAAGAGGATTGAAATGCAACATCCAAAGGTAGTCATAGACGGAGTTCCTCTGGAAAGGGTTTATCAGGCTCGTAACTTAGGTGTAATAATGGACGGAGCCTTACGCTTTGAGAGTCATTTTGTTGAGCTAATGCGCAACTGCTTCTACAGACTTAGAGTCTTGTACCGAATTCGGCAGTATTTGTCTGTGGACGTGCGTGTCAATTTGTGCGAGACGCTTATACTGTCCAAGCTAAGTTATGCAGACACAGTCTTTGGCGGATGTATATTGGCGCGAACTAGGAGAGTCATACAGCGGATTCAAAACGCTTGCGCACGTTTCTGCTTTCCTATCCCCCGACGAGGGCACGTAACACCATTTCTAAATAAAGGTAATATTATAAACATGGAGGCTAGGCGTACTTTACATTTCGCGACATTACTATTTGGAATAATAAAAAACAGGCAACCTTGCTACCTACATAAAAAATTAATTTTCTCCCAACGTCAGATAAGACAGGCTTTGCAACTACGATGCCCACGACACTACACGGCTGCTTTTAGGGGTAGCTTTCGGTTTGCTGCCTCAAAGTGCTGGAATGATTTGCCTCCCCCGATAAGGAATTCAAATACAATAGAGTCATTCAAACTGCGTCTCAAGAAATTCCTGACGGACAAGCAAAAATCCCTATAGGCAGTCACCGAACTCACTAGCTGCCCCTCCACCCCAGCTACATGTATCCACACACACAAAGACACGCTCACACACACAAACACACACACACACACAACACACACACACAACACACACGCAAACGCACACGCACACTACACTATACACTAACATTAATATGTGTTGAATTATATACATTTTTGGTACTATAGAGCTGATTTAAATGATAAAATTGTAATCATAATTCTTGTATAAGGTATGGGTATCGGGTGATTTCGTAAACCAGTATGAACTGGGATGTGTGCCTGGTGACAGCCACCTCCGTAACTGTGTAACTGGCGTCACTGAAAATCAGCGTCACGATATTATCCTGGATATTATCGTGACACATAGCTGAGTGGCGGCCATTTGGCTGGTTGGAATAAGTACCCATATTATGTAATATTCTGTTTGTATATATCAGTCAATAAAGTTTTCTTATTCTTATTCTTATTCTTATTCTTTTTTGGTTCAATAGTTCTACCATGGAACTGCTGGGAAAGAAAAATGTTAACAGTTCTATGACGTCACAGTTCCATAGAACTAATGGGAGGTACCCAAAATCTACCGTGTTGGGATAAGGAACTGCGGCAAATGTACAACTTTTTTCCCAAAATGCGAAACTGCCGTTACATTTGCTGACGACAAAGGTTTTATAAACTTACGCCGCGACAGTAAGAACGAGGCTACGATCACGTATAACAGGCGCGAATTGGTTGAGCGATTTATGGGTCGTGCCATACAATGCGGCTCTTCTATTAAAATATGATGCCTACATGAATTTGAAGTTTTCGTCGCAGCGTAAAATAGTTATCATAGCTCTGTCTACCCCGTAAGGGATAAAGACGTGATTTGTGTATGTATGTAAAATAGTTAAATATCTGTTTAAATATATGACCAAAGGTCTGGATGAATCACGAGTAGCTGTTGTGTCCGAGGAACATTTAAATGACGATGTAGAGCAGTACGTCACTAAGAGATATTTAGGTTCGGGTGAGGCGGCGTGGAGGACCTTAGAGTTTGACGTGACGGCCCGCGAACCTAACGTCAAACAATTGGCCGTGCATCTCGAAAACCGTCACAACGTTTATTTTCGACCAGACACTGAAGTAGAATCCGCGCAACAATCGACGTCCAATCTTCTCACATATTTCAACCGTCCCGCCGGTGAAGTGAAGAGTTTGACCGCTTAACGTATTGTCAATACGCACGCGCACGCGTCGCGACCAAAAACTAAAAATACCCAAATCTAGGCGACTAAATTGGCAACTTAGGCTACATGGCGCCGTGACGTTTCGCGCATGCGCGCGCGATACGATATTGCAGTCGTTTGAAGTTCCATGCTGCCAGCTACGATAGGTCAGACAGACATTGCAAATATTCCCTAATAATACTTGCTTTGTAATTCGTCATAGATAAGATTAGATTAGATTATTTATTCTTTCAATAAAAATTACATCATTGTTCATTGTCAGTTTAGAAGAATTATCATATTTTATTTCTTTTGAATACAGTAGCACCTAGTAGAAACCGCCATGTTTAGTTGTTTACGTTTTTGCGACCAGGGCATCATGGTACATTTTGTAATTGTAAAGTTTAAGGTGACTTTCTTGATTTATTCACACAGGTAAGGCCGCATATGGAGTACTGTTCTCAGCGGTGCGTTGACCTTGTGTGTTTGCGGAAGATAATAAACGGCGAATACTGTAAACTTTCATTCAATGACAAGCCAAAAGTAATTAAGAAAGGTAGGTGTGTCCTAAACATGTCACTAGCTCAAAAATGTCGTAAATTTGACATAAAGTATTACGAAACTTTTAGCTGGCTGACTGGTTGTGTACACACAAATAGATTATTTTGTTTTCCATGCATTTTATTCGGAAATTCTCCAAGTGTTTGGAATGACACCGGTTATGTGGATTTAAGAAACTTTAATAATTCAGCTAGAAAACATGAGCAATCTGAAAAAAATTTGGAGGCTGCCGTTAAACTAGCTACTTCTAGCCAAAACCGCAATGAAACAAGTTTAAATAGTCAGATGAGACTCGATACTAGATTGGGTGAATAACACTGATGTTTTTTTTTTTTTCATGGTTATAAACAGGCAAGCGAGCTTGCCTACCCCGTCGAAAATGTCTGTGCACGCCCCTTGGATGTGTGCAGCCCTGCGCGTGGAAGACGAGGCCGGAAAACTATCCAGGGGGCCGAAACGTCTGCGACATCTCCCCCGGACGTCGTTTGAGAATAAGGGATCACAATAATGGCCTTCAGTTTTTGGTGGACACCGGGGCAAACATTTCGGTTATACCGTCGCGAGGTAAAGATAGACTAAACAAGTGCGCGGACTTAAAACTTTTTGCGGCCAACGGTATGGAAATACGAACATTCGGTACGCGGACATTGGTGTTAAACCTTGAACTAAAAGAACCGTACAGTTGGGAGTTCGTGATCGCGGATGTGCAACAACCAATCTTGGGCGCGGACTTTTTAACCAAGAATGGCTTGTTAGTGGATTTAAGTGCGGCCAAACTGATCGACAGTGCTACAGACATTAGAACCAGAGCGGCGGTCGTGAGTATTAACCAGCCTTCTGCAGCACCGTTAACACCGATCACCCGTATTATAATTTATTAAATAGGTTTAGCGAAATCACTAAGCCAGCCTGTTTTAAAGAAACACCGCCGCACGGGGTAATGCATCATATTGAGATGCAGGGTCCACCCGTCTATGCAAAGGCTAGGCCGCTCCCTCCCAGTAGGTATCGAAAAATAAGGGAGGAATTTAGGGTCATGCAGGAAATGGTTATATGCAGGCCGTCGAAGAGCGCCTGGGCCAGTCCTTAACACATAGTTCCCAACTTTCTACGCCCCGGGTAGTGGTGTTTCAAGAAGTATGTTAAGAAATGTATCTGTCAAATGCAAATCTTGTAATGGTTATTTTTTTAACAACTTACCATCATTCACATTCCATCAGCGTTCATCATCACTACAAACCACACATGCGAATCTCCAGTGCTCCTCGGAAAAGAATTGGTAGCGGAAGCTGATAATTAGCATACTTTCACATTTAAATTAAGTGTTTTCACTCTCATGAAACAATGTTTACGAAACATCTGACCATGAACTGTCAAGCGAATGTAGATTAGGACCTCTCGTCTTTTCATTTCCTAAACGTCAAAATTATACGCTCCTCGTTATGTTGCCAAGCCTGTTTGTTCATTCATAGAAGTAGCTCATTCATTACGTTTCATTCAAGTTCCATCGATGCATAATCTGTGGTAACGCTATACCGTAGTGATACCAGTTTCCAAATGTAACCCCCAGAAATGACAACAGCTGGATGGCTCTTTGTCTGAATATTGGCTTCAAAATTAGTGTTTATTAATCCCACAGTCTTTGTTGTTATTTCATCGCTTCAGAGATCCGGAATATTTTATCTCGGACTAATTATGTCAAATTACTCCGATTAGAAATACTCCTGTCAAAATTGATTTATCCATATTTCGGGGTTATGACTACGGCAACACATTCATAATTGCATTCATTCAGGTTGTGAATGTATTGATTTTCATTCGATCGAGGGGATAAATTTGTTTGTCCGAAGATGACGAGCACTTTTTACGTTAAAAATCTCCGGCGAGAAGTCTTCTCATAAATGTACAGTCAGTGCTAATTTAAATCCCCGTTCTACTCAGGTGAGTTCCTACAAATTGTACTTTTAACTTGCGAGTGTTTGTGAAGTATTTCGTGTACTATTCTCTGGTTTTCTCATTGCAGTGCCACGTTCCGCGCTGGCCTATAATTCATAATACTTGATAATATTTGCTCCGATCCACTGTGGTCCCACTCATAGGTCATAAGTCTAGATAATCAACAATACTTGGGCTGAGATTAGTACTCAGCTATATCGTCACTAGTACAGCTGACACCCAAAACTACAAATAGTTTTATAGTGATAAGCTTACATCATTGTATTCCGGACCTCCGAAGGGAACACATCTACAGCGCGCTTTGAGTCTTATCAGCAATCCGTTAAAGTGGAAGTTGTTTGTTGACGAAGTTCCAACAATTTGGTTTTTGTAACCTAGTGATTCATAATGGATATTAATGACAAAGGTATGTATATTTATTATTGTAATTTATTTTGTTATTTTTACATTAAACATTTGGATTTATAAGGGAGCTACGAGATGCCTAAATTAACAAGAATTTTTCCTTGAAGGTGTTTTTAACTTTGAGTTTCAACAATGTTCCCCCGCTAACCCCGTAATAATTTTGCATAGAAAATTAGCTTACAGTACTGTAGTTACTAGGACAATTATTAGTACTTGCAGGAAATTGCCGGAAGTTTTAGTAATTTGACCTCTACGCCAATCGTAGCGTGCTACGAATTTTGACCACTTTCTAATTGTATACAATTCTCTTTGTTCAGGTTCTTTTTTTTTTCAGGTACAGTTTTCAAAAATGTTCCTATTTGAACAGTGGCATCTTGTAAAAGGAACCGATATAGAATAAGCTCGACGTGTACTTGAGACAGAGTGCTCAGAATAGTGCCGGATGCTGAGAACGTTGAAATCGACATTCTTCGTAAACACATTCAATACATGACCAAAAAGCTGGCAGAATATTGGAAAAAACAAATAGAACATGGCATTTACTAATCAGTACACACCTAGAATCGTTGAGCGTCATTGAAACTATAGACATCGCGAAGAATGTGGCCGAACCGACAAGTGCAAAACGATTGTCTGGTCAAGACCATTATACATTCAGTATCCGTTGACCAAAGAAAAACTTTGAAGATTGCAGTAAGCGACACAGCAAAGAAGAATAGCGGACCTCTCAAAAATTGATAATCCTGCCATTATTTAGTACTATCATACTTCGTCGACATCGTGTGAACAAAGTGATATTAATAAATGTGAGGTAAACCCAGATGAGATTTTGTCTTTAATATAACAGAAGCCAAATTAACAAAACACCAATACCTTTTAATTAAAGAGTTTATTAACAACAAAACATCTCCACTTTTGCCTTCGTATCAAAAGGTTTTAAATGCGAAAAAGCAGTGTTACCCTAAAAACCTGAAAATTAAAAGTTCTGCAAAAGTAGAGTTACAAAGTTTATTGGACCACACAGATTTTTAATCGTTTAAATTTAGCATTTTAGCATAAGAGCAATTTAGCATAAGAGTTTTTTTATTTAAGAGTTTGCAAAGAATTAATTAATTCATTTAACAAAATTTTCATCGTCTAACATGAGAGTAACAAAACAGCCTGTTTAAAAATAGTTTCTCTTAAAGTGCATTTAAATATTAATTAAATAATAAAAAATGACATTTTGTTTTATTTTTCAACTCAAAATTTATTTAATAATACAAAATACTACGTCTCAAAACCGCATACACAAGTGTTAGTAAAATTGTAAAATAACTGATTCCTTCATTTTTTAAAATTTCCCTACATTATTTAAAATAAAACATTTATTTTTAACAAATTACAATAGATTTTATAGTAAAGAATCGAAACATAAAAGTATTTTATAATTTTTCTTAGTATTACAAATGATATCGACTTTTGACACTTGCTCCATACAAGCTGGACCACAGTGCGATCCTACCTGTTGCCTGGCAAGACTGAAGCCTTATCAAAATAAAACCTTTGTCTCTGTTTACTGCGCGTTTTCTTTTCTTGATATTCTTGTTTATTCTCCAATTTTGGTCTCAAATGCTCTAGGACCACAGGCATTTGTGTCCTAACTGAACGCGACATTAGTAGTTGAGAAGGCGATAGTAAATTACTTCTTGGCGTTGTCCTGTATTGTAGCAGGGCCAAATGTGGATCAGAACCCGATTCATCATATTTCATCAGTATACGTTTAAGAATTTTCACTCCTGATTCTGCTAAACCATTGGATCTGGGTAAATGTGAACTCGATGTTGTGTGCTGAATGCCCCACTCTTGTAAAAACTGACGTAATTCAACAGTTAAAAGGTGACCCATTGTCACTTTGCAAAATAACAGGCATCCCATGGTGACTGAAAATAGGTTTTAAAGCATTCATTAATGACAGCATTTATAGCATCCATGTTAGCTACTTCAATATAGTTATAATAGTAGGCTTCAACTACTAAGACACTTTGATTTTTGTATGAAAGAAAATCAACGCCAATCTTCTCCCATGGAAAATTTAATACACTTTGTGGCATCATTGGTTCAGGTGGATTAGCACTTCTGTGTGACATGCATGTAGGGCAACTTTGTATCACATTTTGTATGTTATGTGACATCAGTGGCCAATAAACTGAGCCTAGCAAAATTTTTTGATTTTTCGATGCCTTGATGTCCACTGTGAATATTTTTTAAGATTTCTGACGTTAGCTGAGTAGGTATTATGAGACTGTTGCCTTTAAATACAAGGTCTTCCACAACATGCATCTCTCGGTGATTCCAATACGGCAATACTAGTTGATTGACACTTACAGCATACAACCAAACATTTGCGCCTCTGGGCAAAATTACAACAGAATCTAAACCACTGACAGTACTTTGGCATGACGGTATAGCTGGTAGGAAACAGGAGGACATCATGAGCGCGTTTTACGCTTTCCTGTTACGACAACGAGATGTGCAGACTACATATTTGGCTAGATAACTGTAGAGCCCAGAATAAAAACTGGCTGTTTATTCATTGCTGGTCCACATGGTTAACAGTGATTTGATCGCTGCGAACAAAATTATCTAGTACTATTTTGAGCCAGGTCACACATTTATGAGCTGTGATCAGGTTCACCACCAAGTGGAGTTGGCAATGAAGAAGAAAAGCAAAATTTACGATTTCGCAGACTTTGAAGAAACTGTAGGTACCATAAATAATGGCAAAGTAACAGTTGTAACGTAGTACGTACATTTTCACTTAAAACACATTAGATTAACACAACATTATAACCTATTTCCAAACATCACTTGTCAAACTCTTATTACACAGTTTACTTAAATAAACAAACGTCATGGACCACAGTCTAGATTCTCTGTGGATTCATTAATACGCTGGCTACATTTTAAAACCGGTGCTCGTTTCAACGGCACTGCACTAGCGTGACGTCACGCGGGCTGTCAAATGAGTCGGCTCAAAAAGCATTGCACGAGCCGGGCTCGCGACAGACAGCGAACCACTTTCGAAGCAAGCGCACGCCACTCTTCCGTTCGGTCTCTGCTACGTACAGCTACCTATACGTAACCGCGAAGTTCTGGTCGTCACTACGCGTTACTTTCAAATCATAATCTTTGTTCTTAATAAGATATTTACTGTGTGAATTTCAACCCCCATCTCGGGTAAGTGCTGACTATTCTCTTAACAGCTGAATGTAGATTTTTGTTCAAATTATAAACACCTTTATAATGCTTGGGAAATTGTAGTTTCGCAATATATCACTGTGCAAGCTATTTCATTACCTCATTAAGCCTAGCCGCAGTTCATATCGCATCCCCTTATCACTGTAAGCGCGTGAAAATTGCAAGATCATTCCCAATCTACCCTCGCATTTTGCTTAAAAAATAGAATCTTCTAGATTGCATCATTTTCCTATCTTTTCCGTTTTTAATGTGATCTCCGTATCTGATTGTGAACAAACACGGCAGCACAGCTACTTAAGTACCTGTCACATCGCTGTTGCCGTGGTTGTTCACCGATCTGCTGGATCGTGTGTAACACCATCTTTGATGGCGCGTTCCAGGGTCCAAGATCCGGGTTAGCAAGTAACTCCGAAACTACTCATCATCTCCTGCTACGCTGCGGCCCGAGCATCGGCCCGGCACCGGGTTTTCTTCCCTACCCGTGCGGAACGACGCCGTCCATCACCTCCGGCTTCAGTGCAGGACAGTACTTACTGGCGGAGATTTTAGTAACCGGAATTTCCTTTTAATTTATGTACCAGATTTCTCGAACCGCACCCTAGTTTGCTATCTACCCACATTTTAAATAATCTTTTGTTGAGCTAGACTCTGGTTTTTCCTAATTAAATTAATTTGCACAGTTATTTCGATCTTCTCATTTATCACCCGTTAGGAGGCGAACCCTAATAACTGCGACACAGTGCATTCTATGACCCCACAAGACTTTTTGAATTTGCCAAACTATGTGTCAGATCGACGCATTAACTATTCGTTTCGGTGTGGTGGGCGAGATATACCGGTTTGTGCTTGCACACGAGGCCGAACATCTGGTCCTGTTGGAGTGTTTTTGACTCTTCTTGTTTTTTTTACCCAACTTTTTTTTGTTTTTTTTTTTTTTGAAATTTTATTTTCTTTCCACATTCAATTGATTATCATTACTATATATCTAGTAACCATTAACAATCACAAACAGTGAAAGCACGCCATTCGTTGTCACTATACTACCTACCATATTAATTCATTTCTTGTACGAACAATTATTATTATGTCACATTCTAACGCGGAAGAGCGTCCCATCGCTTACAACCTTTTAGAAAAGGATGAGCTGGAATACGAGGTTAGAGCCAGGCTTGCTGTTCCATTATCGACCGTTATCGACTTGCGGTGTCAGGTTAGGAAACTAAACAGTGAAATACCTACTGACGAGGTTGCGGAATACGCTGGTAATGTACGCGAGGAGCTGGATATTATCACGTCCAAAATAAAGGAGCTTCACTCCCTGCTGCAAGCATCCCACGCCCGTCATACATCTTTAAAGATATTGAACCGTGTCCAAGCAGCCGCTCATCACCTGTATCATCGTTTAACCCGCTTAACGCCTTCCGAAACAGAATCCGAGAGACACATACAGTTGAGTGAACAACTGCATAAACTACTAACGCGACTGGACGACATCCTATTACATTTTAAGAGCGCGCTCATGCTGGATGCCAACTCCGGGTTCTCCGCGTCTAGGGTTACCATCTGACAGGCATTTGCCGCATTTGACAGGCATTTTACGGTTTAGACAGGCGTGCGGCCGGCATTGGTCTGAGACAGGCATTTTTAAATTTCGCGCCCGTGCGTTTCCATTTTGAAGGACATTCGGTGCGCCGCGCGACCGAACGGTCGTAATCAGCGTTGCCAATTTAGCAAATTTTATGCTAGATTTGGCATATTTTTATGTTGTTTAGCATTTTTATAAGTTATTTAGCAAATAGCATATTTTTTGGCATATAAAATAATTATGAATAACAAGTTCACTTTCCTTTTTTGAGTCCAAATACTTCAAAAATATATATAAAATATACTGTAATTATCATTTGTTTTTTATTGTTGATGTACTTCTTTATAGTTGGATAGGGCATCACTGTCTGATATTTGATGATGGTGCCAACTTAACGGCAAGGGTAACCTTTACGTCAAACGCTCTCAAGCGTGTTTCGGGGATTCCCCAACAAATCTAATTCAATATACCATAGACAAACAGCATTCTTTCACTCCCTCCTTCATTTACGAAAGAAGCGAGATAGATTGTAAGTACTATACCGCGATTACCGCGTATTCACGTATTTACTGTCACTGTAAATGAAAGAAAGTTTAAAAGTTTTACGTGCATTATTAATTAATTGGGATTGTCTATTTTTTTACAATGTATAGTCAATCGAAAACCATTTCGAGATAAATGCTTTTTAAATCGTTTTCTGTATTTACTTTATTTTATTTTACTATAATGAATTTATTACATGAAAAATAAGCAATGACCTTCATTTGACATTCCCAGACATGACGTAGACGGTCCAAAATGTACTTTATTTGCAAATGTTACAAATTCTATGCTATTTACGCCTGGATTATACTACGGAGTTCAATTTGGACCCGCAATCTGACATTTCATTCATCTTATGACAGCTGACAAGCAAAATGACAATCTTGTTACTGTCATTCTTGTTTTTTCCACTGATTACTTTCATATTGTTGTATTATAGTTTAGATTTAGAAGCACTTTCGGTAGATAATTAGGCAAGAGTGTATCCGCACAGCGATGTGCTTCGCTCACATGAAAGATTTTCCGCTAAATATTTTAATGGATAGCGAAATATTACGTTTTTCGGTTTACTTTCACCTACCGAGTTTACTGTCTTATTTCCGGGTCCTGTTTTGTCTTGATCATACCTGGTATGTGTTTATGGACCTTTCTGCTTCGCGCAGAATGTTATGGTATGTGTAACGGCTGTGAAAATATAAAATTCATAGGAGAAGATCGCGTGAATCTTCCTGTGTTATTGTTGAATCATGTTGACATTGATACTAATGACAGTATTGACAGTTTGCCAACTTCACCACAGATAGAAAAGACGTTAATGGCGGCGCTTCACATACGTTTTATGATCAATTTATCCAATAAGCAGATGTGTGACACCGGCAGTGGAAACTCTGACGTCATCAACCAAAATACTTTCAATAATTAATAGTGAAAAACATACCGAGTTATATGAGAAAATATTGAAATTGGTTTCTTATAATTGACTATTCTGCACAAAAAAAATATAAAAAGGATAGGTATTTTTTTTTAGACAATCCCAATTGCTTGATAGTCGTTAATATGCCGCCTAAATACAGTCAGCATTACCGGTCTGAATGGGAGCAAATGCTGGATTTCAAGGATTGGTTACAGCCTGTCGAAGATGATACGACGAAGGCCTATTGTAAGTACTGCAAGTGCGAGATGATTGCAAAAGTCCATTGTTTAAAGTTACATATTTTGTCAATAAAGCATAAGAAAGCTATAGAACCAGTAAAAAGTCAAAGAACAATTAATTTTCCCAAAGTTAAAAAATATCTAAATACACAGAGAGCAGAATCTTCACTAGCGATGTTTGTGTGCACGCATTGTTCGATTATGGCTGTCGATCATTTATCAGACTTATGTAAACACCGATTCGGTGATAGCAAAAGTGGAGCCTTACGAGTCCATCGTACAAAATGCACAAATATTATAAAAAATGTTTTGGCGCCTCATTTTATTGAAGAAATTGTGTCAGATTTGGGAGACCAAGAGTACAGTCTCTTGCTCGATGAGTCCACGGATATTTCTGTAAGCAAAATGTTGGGAGTATCGATCAGATATTTCAGCCGATCTTTAAAAACAATAATATCCACATTTTTGGGGTTGGTCGAGATTGAAGATGGCACTGCAAACAGCATAGTCAACGGTATTAAAGGATTATTGTTAGTTTTGAATATTGAAATAAAAAAAATGATCGGTATTGGCACAGACAATGCTACGGTGATGACAGGCACTAACAACGGAGTACATGCCCTATTAAAAAATGAAACTGGTAATGATAATTTGGTATTAGTTCGCTGCGTGTGCCATTCATTACAGTTGGCTTTATCGCATGCTTCGGAAGAAACTCTACCACGGAATGTTGAATTTCTAATAAGAGAAACCTACAATTGGTTTAGTCATTCTTCGAACCGTCGACTATATTACAAAAATATCTACCAAACAATTAACTGTGGCTCCGAACCATTGTTAATTCCATAGATGTGCAACACCCGATGGATATCAATTGAACCAGCAGTCAACCGTATTCTGGAGCAATGGGTGGAATTAAAACTCCTGTTTGAAGTTGCTAGGCGCGATAACCACTGCTATATGGCAGAAACACTATACTCCATGTACAATGATCCTGTGAATCATTTGTATTTATTGTATTTAAAACCTATTTTGGAGGAAGTCCAAACTGTGAACAAGCTATTTGAAAGCAACAATATTGACCCAACAAAACTTTACAAAGATTTGTGTGCCTTAGTTCAATCTACAAGTCGGCGTATTTTGAACCCAACTGCGAGAGTCGATATTTTTACACAAAATATAGAAAGTTATTTGGATCCGAAACCGTACATGGGATATGCTTTTGAAACAAAATTACGGGAATACAACCTTCAACCTGAAGTGGAAAATAATTTACGTCAACGTTGCCTGAATTTCACACTGAAACTTGTATCAGAGCTGCGTTCTAGATTACCAATTAATTTTAATATACTTGAGAAAGTATCTTTATTTTCAGTAGAAGAAACTTTAAAAGCAGTCAAGCCTTCTCTAAGCGATATTGCCCAAGAATTCCGAGTGGATGCAGCTACAATGGATAGGCTCATGTCTCAATGGAGAAACATAGTGCACATTAAATGGGAACGCACATCTTCCACTGTAGAATTCTGGAATGAAGTAATTGATTACAAAGATGCAGCTGGTAATAACCCCTTTGCAGATTTATCTCAGTTAGCAATATCATTATTATCACTACCTCATTCCAACGCAGAAATTGAACGCGTTTTCAGCCAAATGAATATAGTCAAAACTAAACTTCGCAACCGTTTGTCGATAAAAACTTTAAATGCCATTCTATACGTCAGATTCGGCCTACAGAGGGCAGGGAAATGCCGCTATTCTTAAACAGTTCCGGATAACGTACTGCGCTCTATAGGTACCAAGGAGAGTTATAGTCTTGAGAATAAGGCTTCCACGTCGACCACGTCTATATGCACATCAGCTGCCAAGCCTGCCGATGAAGCCGAAGATATTAACATTTTATTTAGTAACATAGTCGATTAAAACGTAGAATAAATCAAAATTTTGTTGATTAATAAACATTTAAAATTAAATGACGTTTTATTTGACATTGAAAAATGTTAGCTAGCTTATTTTCTGGCAATATTATAAAGCAATTAGCATAATTTTGGCAAAATTTTAACATCAGTTTAGCAAGTTTTAGATTCACCTTGTTGGCAACACTGGTCGTAATACAGCGGCGGCGCGAGAATGAGAGGGAGGATAAGCTACGGCGCGGTGCGTGCGTGGGCGGGAGCGAGACGGGCGTCGGTGTTTTCTATCACTCACTTCACCAATGAGAGCGTTTTAATTATGATTTGCTCACTTCATGAACCAAAACAATATTTAGTCTGCATGATTGATAAGTTCAATCAGTTCGCTACAATTGTCTTTGTTATACTGTTATTTAAAATATCAGTGTTAGATTGTTGTGATTTTCAAGTTGTTTTATTGTTTTACAATGGATAATAAAAAGAGAAAGCTTTGTAAGTTTTCGGAGATTATAGCAAGTAAATTTCCTTGTCTCGTGGAAGGCCGCAATGAGTCAGAAGCTAAGTGTAAGGTATGCGATTGTTATTTTAGTTTTGGTTCTAGAGGAATCAAAGATGTGGAAAGACATTTGGAATCCGAAAAACATCAAAAAATGTCTAAAGCAGTGTCTTCCAATAGTAAGATGGATACATTTTTCAAACCAACTCTAAATATTATTTCGGAAAGAAAAGCCGCTGCAGAAGCTACGCTTGCTTACCATACTGTAAAGCATCACCAGTCTTATAAGTCAATGGATTGCACAGGAGGATTATTGAGGAAGTTATTTTCTGATTCAGATGTGGGAAGACGATAACCTGTGCCCGGACAAAAACCGAAGCAGTTGTTAACAATGTTATTTCCCCCCACGTAATGGAAGGTCTTGTGAAAACATTGAAATCTGATTCAGTATTATATTTTGGTCTATCAACTGATGCCAGCAATCACGGAGCTCGAAAAATGTTTCCAATAGTAATACAATATTTTGATTATAGCGATGGCGGAATAAAGACTAAAATTTTAGAACTCGATGTATTGCCAAACGAAACTGCCGAAACAATCACACAATATATTGTCAACACATTGAGAAAACACGGCATTGAACAAAAATTAGTTTCTTTTACTGCTGATAATGCCAACGTCAATTTTGGTGGCGTTAATAGACCAACAGGCGGACAAAATGTTTTTGTATTATTGAAACAAGAACTCCAAAAGCAAATTGTAGGCGTTGGATGTCCTGCCCATATACTGCATAATTGTATTAGACACGGTGTAGATAAATTGGAAATGGACATCGAGTCCACAGTGATGAAAATTTATAATTATTTCTCAGTACACAGTTCGCACAGAGAAGTTAAAATCATTTTGTGAAGCTGTTGAAATACTTCATCGCCGCAAACAGCTGTCCCAACTAGTCCAGCAACGCGGTACAATGCCGTCCAAAAGATGGATTTGAAATATAATGGAAGAACATGCATTAAAGCGTTTTTGCGGAGGCTGGAACAGGTGCGAGCGTCACGCGATATCCCGGATAGTTTACTGTTCCGTTCAGCGTGTGAGCTGTTCACAGACCAGGCGCCGTCGTGGTTTGACGGGGTCTGTGATCAGGTCCACTGCTAGGCGGATCTTAGAACTTTGTTAATACGCGACTATTTACCTGTAGATTACAACGAACGGCTCCTTACAGAAATACGTTCAAAGACGCAAGGATTGGATGAATCCATAGTTAACTACGTAAGTGTGATGCTAACTTATTTCTCGCGGTTGGAATCTCCCCTAATTGAATCCGAGAAGTTAAATATAATTACACAAAATATTAGGCCGTTTAATTCAAAACAATTGGCTCTATTTCCGATAAAGTCAATAAAGACCTAACCTAACCTTAAGGACCACTGTAGGCAACTGGAGGCTGCTTCCCAGCGCGCGAAACGATTCACGGAACCTAATAGGGATGTGAGCAAGTCACTGGCCCAAGATTTGGTTTATAAACCAGTGACCTCAACTAAAGACGTTTCCGCAGTCGGATCTGTGGCTAATTTCTGCGTCCGTTTTCCTGTGAACGGTCATTCTCTTAAAGAATGCAAGGCGGCCCAACTAGTCCAGTATAGGCTCGTGGGCTCGTGTGCTACCGCTGTGGTGAGGAGAATGTCACAGCTAAAACTTGCCGCAAATGTGTTCTAGTTCAAAATGCTCCAAAAAACGAATAGTCCCGCGTCAGAGTATGGCTGACCCGGCTTTAGCTAAACATAAAATTAAATATAATAGCAGAATATTTTTACCCTCAAATAAGCGTTCGATCGTACTTTTGGATACTTTGGCTGCTACGCTACCAGTGGCGGTTTGGGAGTTACGGTACTAATGTCGGCTTGAATGTTACTAAGTATTTGGCGATGAGCGTGCTCTGGTATATTTGTGCACGATGGTGTCCCGAACAATTTGACCGCTTTGGTTGAGTCACGGTTAATTATCATTTTGGGTGTTTACAAGTAAATGATGATCTTGGCTGCTACTTACTATATAACCATGTACTTCTTGTCAACTATGTACACACACAGTTTATGCAATAAATATTTCTATTTCTATATGACGCTCACTGTACTAGCAGAAGAAATGGATAAGAATTATTTCTTAATACAGGATATTTCCTGAAGCAAAAGGAAATTCCCATATACGCTAATAGTCCTTTTTATATACGTTGCAAGAAAATCGTTGCAGGTATAATTATTGATACAGAAGAAGGAACAGCTGACCCTTATTTTGACTCATATCTGTATGAGGTATTTGTTACTAAGTATATGCCTTACCTGCCACTGTGGTGTAACTTATTGAAAGATAATAGAACGAGTAATGCTCCTGTAGAAAACTATTTTGGTCATCTTAAACATGATATTGAGAGGTCAATCAATCCAATATCAAATGTACTCAACTTATAAGACGCCTTAAGTCCGTGATACACATGTATTTCGAAAGAAGTTTTAAACGAAATTCCCAAAAAAAAGACTGACTAAAGCTGATAAGAGTCCAAGACGACGATGATGAAACCCGCAAATATTGTGGTAAAGGCACGAGTCCCATAGATAGTGTCACTGATTGGGTACAGTGTGATATATGTAATGATTCTGCCCACCAATATTGCGCTAGGAAATTTTTAAACAGCGACATATTTTCATTTGTTTCATAGTTATGAGCATTTTAGTGAAAATTTCAGAAATGTCGGATTTCAGGTATCATTTCTTAGTGGTAGCTGAACTATTCGACCTACGATCGTGAATTTTTTTGGAAGTAGTGAGATAGCGGGTCTAACCAATAACAATTCCATTTTAACTCGTCATCATACATTTTACAACAAAAAATAAAACTGAATAATTTGAGTTAAAATTTTTCATCAATTTTCCAACGTCATTTTTTCATTTTTTTCACATAACTTTTTTTTCTGCAAAGTACTTTAAAAACTACTTACCTTAGTTTATGAAGAATTTAACCAGTAAAATTTTCTTAGATAGTCCCAAGGCATACCTTAAAAAATAATATGGACATTAGTAGTAAAAATCACTTTTTAAATCGCTACGTAAAAGTAACTTTATATAAGACTAGTGCATCAAATAACATTATTTTTTATGAAAAACTTTCAATGTTAATCGAAATTAAATTACAACAATTAAAATGATCTAAATATCCGTGAGTTAAGAATTGTGGAATATAAGCTGGTGAGTAAAATTTGATTCAAAAGAGTTTTGTTTTGTTTTCTTTTTTTAAATATTACTGGCCATTAGTATCGGGTTAGCATAAAAATAATAATTTAGAACAGTTGAAATATTTTTCTTTGTCATTCACTGCGTAATTAATTATACGAAGAGGAGAGCAAAACCGTTCCGTCGGACGTCACAGTTTCCAGCACCAATTTAGTATTAACTTATGGACAGGAGTATTTAACGGAAAAATGATGGGACCTTACGAGTTGCCTAGCCGAATGAACGGAAATATTTTTTTAACGTTTTTACAAAACAACCTTAGTTTTATGTTAGATGATGTCAGTTTGGAAACACGCAGGAGAATGTTCTTCCAGTGTGATGGAGCACCGTGCCATTTTGCTCGAATTGTGAGACAATATCTCGATCGAGAATTCCCACAGAGATGGATAGGTCGCGGAGGGCCGATAGCTTGGGCTCCAAGGTCCCCAGACCCCAATTCTGTTGATTTTTGCATCTGGGGATCTTACAAAGAAGTAGTAATACGATTGAAGAATTAAGCGTAAAAATATCACAAGCCCAAAGAAAAATAATGAAAACGAAGAGGCAATACGCTTAAGAATTTTTTTAAACACTTACTGTAGGTAGTTAAAAAATGAAAGCATCTAATGTTTTTCTACTTCATAATATATTTTTTTTATTACTATTTTTTCAATACAAAAGCTATTTTTGTATTTTGTTCTTCCATTTTTCATTTAAAATCAATTTTACGTAGCGATTTAAACAGTGTTTTTTACTACTAGTGCCCTTCCCATATTATTTTCAGTGATGCCTTGGCACTATCTAAGAAAATGTTGCTAAATACTACATAAACTAAGGTAGTATTTTGGAGGAAAAAGTTATGTGAAAAAAATAAAAAAATTACTGATTATGAAATGAATGAATGTTTTATTTTTTGTTGTAAAATGTATGAAGACACGAGTTAAAACGGAATTGTTATTGGTAAGACCCGCTAACTCACAACTTCCAAAAAAAAAATTCACGGTCGTAGGTCGAATAGTTCAGCTACCACTAAGAAATTATACCTGAAATCCGACATTTCTGAAATTTTCACTAAAGTGCTCATAACTCTGAAACAAAACAAATGAAAATCGCTGAACATACATGGGGGTCGATTCGGTAGCTCCTGAGGTCCCTACCTTTGGTCTTCGTTTGATCCAAAACCCCCCTTTTAACTTAAAACTTACGTGGCGTGGCGGGCTTCTCGCGAGCAACGGATTCTATATCAGAAGGAGTACGAGAATTTTGTGTTAACTATTTGGACTATGTCGTCGTATTTACCTAGGGAAATATTAATTTACATTTAGAACATTTAGAGCAAGTGTTAAGCAAATTAGAAGACGCGAAGTTAACGGGGGAGGATAAAAAAGTGCCGATTCCTTTGTGTAGAAGTAAAGCTTTTAGGGCACATAGTAAATACAAACGGGGTGCCGGTGGATCCTGATCGTGTAAAAGCTATAATGGAATTCCCCATACCTCGAACCATAAAACAATTACGAGGATTTTTGGGGTTGATAAATTATTATCGAAAGTTTATTTCTAAGTATAGCGAAGAAGTCAGACCACTATGTGACCTACTAAAACAAAATACAAAAATGGTCATGGACACAGGAAATAAAAGAGTGCTTTGAAAGGGTGAAAAGCTTATTTATAGATACCATAGTACTTGCACACCCAGACCCGAAGAAAACTTACTATTTGCAAACTATACTATACCGCTCAAAATTTTTTGCGCGTTTTTTGACTATATCGCTCAAAATTGTAAAATTATGACGTGCTAAATGTAATGTATGTTACATGGTCAATAAATATATTTCTATTTCTATTTAACTGATAGCAGCAATTTGGGAGTCTCAGGCTATGTACATCAACTGACCAACGACGGGGAGAAGAAGGTAATAATAGGGTTTTGTATTAAATCTTTATCTGAGACTGAACGTAGGTGGACTGTTACTGAACAGGAACTGTGGGCTATCATCTACAGGTTATCCAAATTCGAGACATATGAGGATAGTGATTAGAACCGACCACAAGAGTGAATTACTAAGCGCACGAGTGTCTCTATATCCATTTTTTTGCGGCACGAGTTACGTCTTTCACGATTGAGCACAGACTGAATAACTCACAGATGTGTGGACGGATCGCAATTTATCCGAAGATATGGTTGCGGATCCATCTCCCGACGCATCCGTCCAGGGTATACAATCTTAATACTGTCAATAGGGTAATTTTGCTTCGATAAGTATACCAAATTATATTGGACGCTAAGAAGCAATCCTTCATACAGAAATAAGGGACGATTTCATTCGATAGTATTATCTCGTTGATATGCCGGAACTCACGTATAGAGTGCACTATTAATACACCAAGTCAACTAGATAGCTACACGGTTACATAATGATTCGTAAGCTGGCGCGATTTCAAAAAACATTTTGGCATGTCCAGTATGACCAGCTCTCAGAATAATTTCTACTTATAGTAGATTCTGAGTCAGATTTCTGGGTAATCCTTTAGATAATTTCCGTTCATGGCGTGAAGAACTTGATATGTCCAAAATGGCAATTTTACAGGACCGCAATTTTAAAGTTTGGAATTATCTCAAAAACCGTTTTCATCTTGAATTCGTCTTTACAGCTTGATTTAAGGATAATTTTGAGCAATCTTTTCAATGGTTATGCGTAAATTGGTAAAATCGTTCTATTTTGTAAGATATTAGACTCATCATCATCAAGTTGTTCACCAAAGACTTATCACGTTATTGCCATATCAGAACTGAAATCAGTGAAAACGTTGTTTAATTTAATTCCTAAAAATCAGTTTTTGAGTGTAACTAAAATGTCTAAATGAATTTAAGGGTAACTTTTTGTGCTTTTTCAAATGAATATATTGTAATCTATTACATCCCCTTATTATTCATAATAATTGACTTATCAACTTGTTCACCTTGGAAATCACTTCATATCTAATTATGTCAACTTATAATTTTCTGTGTTCATCAAGCTGAAAAAGTATAAATTGACATATCAAGTTGCGTAAGTTTTATGGGTAGTTAAGTATAAGTAGATAAGACGATTATATTCATTTATGTTAATGCAATAGTATGACATTCGTCACTTAGATATCTTGTTTTGTCAATTTACGTACACTATTTCGGTTTTTGAGTGTGTTGATATCAGGACATAAGATTTTTTTGTGTCTCATCCTGGTCTCATCGCAGCTTCCAAACTGATACCCGACCACCAATTCGGATTTCGACAGGCCCATGGCACTATTGAGCAGGTTCACAGACTGGTAGAAGAAATAAATCGGACGTTTGAAAGCAAATCCTATTGCTCAGCTGCCTTTCTAGATATCTCTTGTACAAAATCCGCAAGAAACTACCTATAAACTACTACCTTTGATCTGCGCTAGATACCGACAGGAGCCCGAACACAGTTCGAGTTCGCCCGAATGATTCGCGATAAAGCGAACTGTCTGTCCACACATGTCGCGATAGGGCGAACCTTCGCCAAATCCCGCTAATGTGGCCCTTGCATTAAAGTTTCATAGATATCGAGTAGTCAATTTTTTCCTACAATACAAAACCATTAAAACCAATGCCGTAGAAAGCCATTACGACGGTAAAAAAAAATCATGTAAGTCGAGTTATCAAGTTCTTCTCACCATACACGGATTTGTGTCATTTACTTTCTGATAGATTCAATTAAGTGGTGTATTTATATTTTATTGGTAAAAAATAGTGGTTTTGCAAGCAATAAATTAAGAAAAATATAATACGCTGTACTGGTACTGGTAGAATTGGTAGATTGCAAAATTATCTGCTTGCAACATTAAACCATTCTGCTCTTATCTGTGTTCTGCTCTTCGTTTGCGTTTGCGTAATTTAAATTTAATTAATTCCGTACGAGTGTTTTTGTGATGATTTATTTTGTTCCGTTATTCTGGTCTGGATCTTTCTTTACTGTTCGACTAGTGCTTTTTCCACATAAGTCCGTTGAGTACAAGCTTTGCTCCTCCGGCCGTGTTGATTTTGTGCATATGAACTAACGACTTTTGGTTTTCAAATATTTTCACGACGATCACGATGTCGAACCGAAAATGTTGCGTCCCCGGATGCGTAAACAGTTCAGGTATGTGTTTTACCGATATACATTTTTTGATTGATTCTGGATAACACGAAATTTAATTTTTACCTTCATGTTTTTTTTTCAGTATCAACCGAGACTTTGCATAAGTTTCCTCATCCTGATAAAGACAAGGAAATGTTTAATACATGGGTATATTCGATCGGTGGTCCCATATTACAACTTGAAAATGACCGTATTTTCAAATATCGACGTGTGTGTCGTATACACTTCGAAGAAAAATATTGATGCCAAAATAATCGACTCGGTAACATAGTTGCGCCAACTAAAAATTTACTAGGTCAGTGGATATTAATTCAGTATGCCGGTTCCCAATAATCAATCCACGGATAGTTTTCCTTACCAACAGTTACCTACATATTGAAATTACCCATAGAAAATGTGTCAAAATGTATTTATTGGTAAGGAAAACTATCGGTGGATTGATTATTTGGATGGGAACCGGCTTAAGTGAATGAGAATTTTATTATTCATTAAATTATTTAAGTAATCAACTTGATCTGTGGCTCATTTTACAAAGCTACCAGCTAAAATGTTGTGAGGTAGCATCCCAAAGGATCTCATAGGATAGTAATCCACCAGTTTTAGGCAATGTAAAGAAAAAAAAACAGAATGAATAAAGCTTTATTATTATTATTATTTATGGATGCGTTCCTGAGAAAAAAGTCTTGACGAAGTTTTCACCTTTTGAAGTATGGAACCCTAAAAAACCGGCCAAGAGCGAGTCATACACGCTTATGAACAGTTCCGCAGCAGCAAATTAAAAAAGAGTGTATCTTCATAGTAAAGTCATGGCGGTTACGTCCTTTTGTGTAAAGACAGTTTTTTGGCGATATCTACAGAATTTTCTGTATTTGTTCTATGAAGCATTATTAAATTAGCTGTTTTTTTTTCCAGGATTAACCGTGGCAAAATTTACTGCCACTACTGCCAGAGAAAGTTCAATTTTGAAATCAATTCAGAATACTCCTTCAGATTCATCTACATCAAAAGGTATTATTTTCAGTATTAGATGTGCAGGAAAAAAAACAAAGGACAACGTTTTTCGTTGAAAGAAAAACTTTTGGCTTTGTCTATACACAAGCAAAGTCCCAAGAGGTATAGATTTCTACGAAAAATATTTATCTTACCATCACCTCAGACTCTCGTCAAGTTGCTGTCCATGGCAGACATTAAGCCAGGGATTAATAAAAATACAATGGAACAAATTAAAAAGGCGACAGAAAATATGAAAGTAGAACATCGACTTTGTATTGTTTTATTTGATGAGATGTCTCTCAAGCCAAACGTGGCATATAACGAGAGAAAGGACAGAGTTAGCGGTTTTGTCACCAATGGTCGAGAAACTCGTTCAGAATATGCGGATCATGCACAGGTCTTCATGATCAAGAGGCCTAGTAAAAAACTACAAGCAGCCAGTAGCATACACCTTTTCACAAGCGGCAACTAAGGGACTACTATATACTAATATAATTTAAGGCTTGGGGATCTTATACATCCCTTCTATAAATGTATTTAATTTAAGTAGAATTTTAGTAGCTTAATGTATTTTATCTTGAAAAAATGACTTTCTGCCAAGTTTCTTGCGGCGTATTCTTCTATGATGGTCTTTCCGAATGCGCTGGTAGTTTCAAAAAAAGACATGTAAAAGTCCTTGGCCGCCAATTTGCAAAAATAAATTTTGAATCTTTGAATAAAATAAACTGTGATTTTATTTATATAAAAAATATCACTTTCACTAGCAAGACCAACAAAATAAAAATCTGCTTTTAAAAAAGGAATTTACTCATTTTAACAAGTATACGGCAGCCCTATATCTTGTGCCTATATCAAACCGTAACAAGGTATTATTATTTACTTAAATATTACTGACCGAGTAATATTAAGTAAAAAAAAAAGGAAAAATGTGCCCTTGCGTGGTTTTGATAAAGGCATAAGACAGCCGAGGTTATCAATCACCATAATGGTAGGTACCCTACACGCGATGTGTGGCTGCTTGTACATATAGATACGTGTGTAATAGCTCCGGAACTCGCGTACAGAGGGCGACACCTACACGTTACGAGGGCGACACTGAAAGTTTTTAGAACTGGCCTCTTGTAAACAATATAATAAAAAAGTAAGTTTAAATTTTGAAAATGGAACTCTTTACCAATATTATTGTAGGGTTAACCCGTCGAGCGTCCTATGGCCACGGGTGTGCCCATAACGGTTTTAAAACCACAGCGCCCTATGGACACACCCGTGGCCATAACGGTTTCGCGATGATTGGTGAACGAATATCGTAAGTTTTTCTGTGTTACTAGGAGAAAAAAAATAACGTACGGATTCAGCCACTATCACATTGGCATTAGGGGCGTTTTTTGGCCAATCACTTAGAATCCTCTGCGTGAAATTAAATAAAAAAGCACCTAAGGTATACAATTTTCTGTGGTCCGCCATATTGCATGATATATGCCGTGTCGTGTAGTTTGCCAGTGGTGTGTTTTAGAAGATAAAAATGAAACGGTAAGTGTTTGTTATTTGTATTATATATCAAATTACAGGGAAATAAATAAGTTATGTGTTTTAAACATTTGTTTTAACTTCATTGAAAGCTATATCAGTAAAAAAAGTCTCGAACTTGTTCCTAACCTAATTTCACGTCGTCATATGCACATGTTTTTAGTCGTAAAATATAATTAGTTTACTCAATATGCTATAAAAGATAGATAACTTTGTTGAAAATTTATTCAGGAATTTGACTTCCTTATTAGATTATCCCGTTATTACGTGAATATTGTATAATTCGGTTTCATTTCAAGTCAAACTAAGTATCAAAATTTCACAGAAGTGCTGTACCGTCAGCATAAAAATGTGATCACGCGTTTTAATTTAAATTTTCGTTTCTATTTTTAATATAATAATTTTTTTTAATATATTAATAGGAAGGCAAACGAGCAAGTGGGTCACCTGATGGTAAGTGATCACCACTGCCCATAGACACCCGCAACCCCGGAGGGATTGCAGATGCGTTGCCAACCTAGAGGACTAAGATGAAATGCCTCTTGTGCCCGTAATTTCCCCGGCTGTCTTACTCTCCGCACCGGAACACAGCAGTGCGAGCACTGCTACTTAGCGGCAGGATTAGCGAGTAAGATGGTGGTAGCGATCCGGACGGACCTTGCACAAGGCCCTACCACCTACTACGCATTACTAGTTTGCAATTAAATAAGTGTTATTTATTTATTTTCAATTGTGTTTTACTTGCAAAAACATTCTTGGATATTTATAAATATCACAGGTGCAATTTTTTTATTGACAATTATAATATAACAATAATTTAAAATTATTCACTTTATAAAACACGGTAAAAGAAGCATCTTTTACTTGAAAACTTTTCTCTAAAGCAGTGTTTTTCAAAGTGTAGGTCGCGACCCCCGGGTCGCAAATATCGAGTTATTTCTTAATGAGTTCTGCTTAACTTCATGTTTTGTAATATTTACAACCATTTTTTGTCTAAGTACTTTATGATTTTAGAATAAATGTGAGCATGTGTAATAAACGAGATTGAAGTGAAACGTTAGCCTATTTATTATATAGTTATTATTTTATTTTCAGAAGAATGAGATCCTCACGATCTAGGTCACGGTCGGTCACTCCAGGGCCGGAAGAGCGTAGGCACCGGCCACAATCAACTAGCAGACGTCGGTTGATTATGAGTAACTTGGCCGGTGCCGAACCGCGTGAAGTATTTTTGGAGCCGGAGCCGAAACCCTGGAGACCGCCTGTGTGAGTGAGTATATACAAATAATCTACAGCTTACACAGTTTATACAGTTATTGGGTACAAATGTTACATGGTTCATATTTATTTTCCAGGACCCTGATTGGCCACCATGTAACTAGAACCCCGGGGGGTTCAATGCGACTAGCTGATCAAGTTGCTTTGTCGCGAAGCCCCCGGGGAACTATTAAAAAGATGGAGTTGGAGCAGTCCGTGCAGTAAGTTTTCCCTTTGAATGTATTGTATTGTATGATTTATCTGGGCACAGCAAACTTAGGTCCATGTCTATGTATTTCTAATGAATAAAAAATTTCAGCATGTCTATGTTGGAGCGAGCGGCGGCATGCAACCTGGATTACGAAGAAGGAGAGGATACTGTTGAAGAACATTACGGTCATGTAAAAAAATGGGTGAGTGAGTTGCCGCCGCCGGAAACCATGGATATAAACCCTTCCCGCAGTATGTCAGTGTCAGAGGTAAGCTGTGATATGTGTATCCCGGACGATGAGAACTTGGAAGAATCAATAAGCCATGTAATAAATTCTATCGAGAGAGAGATGGACGATGCCGTCGAGCGCCTTGTTAACACGTCTAATGTTTTCAATTGGGCTTCAGACTTTGATACTTTTCGGGGTGTACCCGAAATTTTTTCGGGTCCTACTCCGGGATCTGTCAAAGACTATGATATCCCCTATGATGCCTTTACTGATATCTGGAGCAAAGACATCATGGAGCATATCGCTAAGGAAACCAATAGATATGCTAACAAGGTGATCGCTGACAAAACAGCAGCAGGCACACTGAAAGAGTCATCTCGTCTACGTCGTTGGGTTGACACCGACGTAGACGAGTTGTACGTTCTATTTGCGGCTTACATATTAATGGGGGTGGTTCCGCGATCATCTCAACATGAATACTTCCAATCGGCCACCCATGGTGGCTGGTTAGAAATGCCTAGATTTAGGGAGTTAGTTAGACAATCCTGATGAAAGTCAGGAGCTGCCACAAAGCGAAAGGGCTGAGTTCTCGCCAAAGTTGCGGAAAATTGCCCCAGTTCTGAGCCATTTAAATGCCAAATTTCAATCCATCTACAATCTTCACCAAGACGTTGCGATTGACGAGTCATTGACTTTATTCAAGGGCCGGTTGTCCTGGGTTCAAGCAATACGGTCAAAGGCTGCACGTTTTGGACTTAAGTCATACGAGCTCTGTGAATCAAGGACGGGCTATTTGTACAAATTCATTATATATACCGGGAAGAATTCTGAACGCGACAACGTCACGGCTCCTAGTGCTGAGTTAGCTGGCAAGAGTGCCGAAGTGGTACTCGACTTGTTGAAAGGTCTCGAACGTCTGGGTCACTGTGTCACGATGGACAATTTTTATAATTCTCCGTCGTTGGCGCGGTATCTCAAGAGCTTGGGATTTGATTGTTTGGGCACATTACGTCTAAATCGCAAGAATGTACCAGAGGTTATCGCGAAGGTTTCGAAGGTGCCGAAGGGGACCATCATTGCTCGCCATTCTGGTGACGTTTCATGCATCGCATGGAAAGACACCAAAATGGTGAACATGATATCCACCTACCACAACTCCGAAACCTTCGTTGGTAGGAAGGCAGGGCGGCCGCTGGTTAAGCCCTTGGCCGTGCGGGATTACAATAATACAATGGGAGGGGTTGATCTAAAAGATCAAAAACTGTCAATGTATTTAGTAGGGAGGAAGAGGTGTTTGAAATGGTACATGAAAATTTTCAAAAGGCTGTTGAACGTCAGTGTGCACAACTCATTGGTGTTGTTATTGAGTTCTCTGAAGCGGCGCAGTATGCCCGAGATCACGCATCGTGAAAACAGCATTCGGTGGCCGTGACTTGTGCCCGTCTTTCTGGACTTTTGATTGCTTATGATTGGGTTTGTCGATTTGGAACCTTACGACCTACGCACGTTTACTGGACTGTGATTTTTATAACTTGCAATGGCGGCAGAACGTCTCATAGTTGACATAGAGCGAGATCTCCGGGAGATTTTTGGCGATGACTCGCCGACACCTGCCTCAGAATCTTCGAATATTGCAAAGCTCTACACCGAGACTGAGCTCTCATAGATTGAAGCCCTTTTAGAAGATAACCAAAACGACAATGTAATTCAGATGAAGAATTCAACGACCTCGGTGATGACACGTAAGTATAATATTTTTCTTTCTATACATTTGTTCGTAAAATTCACTTTAAAAGAATGTAATATTTCCACGTTGAAGATAAAGGACAGTATATGAAAAAAAAAACCATGAGTTTCATGCGTCCGTCACAGTTCTATTAATTAAAATATTTAATTTCTTCTTTTTAGCGAACATGACGAAGACGACAGTGATGTCGAGTCGAGTAGCACCGAAGAGACGGAGTACAGCGCCGCTACACACGACCCCGACAACACTGACGAAGAATGGACGCTGCATCGCCCACGCAGCGTGGCAGATATTCCGTATGTAGGGCAAGAATAACTCAGAATTCCCCCTAATCTCACTCCGTATGATATATTTAATCTATTTTTCACAAGTGAGTTCAGTAATAGCTTTGTGGCTTCGACAAACGAACTTGCCAGTTTGTTACTGGCACAAAGCCGATTTACTAAAAGCCGCATAAAAAATTGGAAAATGCTCCAGGCAGAAGAGTTCAAGCTGTTTCTATCTAGGCATATTATTTCATATGGGCTCCATTAAAGTTAACAGGTACTCAGGTTACTAGCGACAGCATTATTTGTACAATTTATTTCCCAGACAGTATATGGGCCGAAATAGATTCATGATAATTTTTAGATGCCTTAGGTTTGGGAGAGAAAATTTAACGTCCCTTATTAATTATTTTAACGATAAAATGGTCCAATTATATAGCCCAGGTGAACAATTATGCATAGACGAGTATATTATTTTGTCCAGAGGCCAGAGTGGCATTCGTCAGTACATGCCAGGCAAACGTCACAAATATGGCATGAAGATGTATATTTTGGCGACACCTGCTGGTGGCCTAACTCTTCAACTTCACATGTATATGGGAAAAAGAGACGCTGAGGTTGGAGGGCAAGGCCACACAGATAAAGTGGTGACGAAATTATTGAGTAACTATTTTCACATCGGCCGACATGTATATATGGATATGGACAATTTTTACAACAGTGTGCAGCTCGCAAAGTTTCTGTTACGAAAGAAAATACAAGTAACGGGAACTTTGCGATCTAACAGGAAAAGCAACCCCAGCATTGTTTGTGGCACTAAGTTACGAAAAGGCGGTAGCATTTATCGGTTCACCAAACAGCGATTTGTGTTTGCAAGTGGCACGATAAGCGCGATGTCCTAACTATTAGCACCAAACTCTCTCCAGAGTTGAAACCAGTAATTAATAAAAGGGGACAAACTATTTTAAAACCGGAAATAGTAACAGAGTATAATAAATATATGAGTGGTGTTGCGAGCACAAATCGATGCGGTGGTACAAGAAAGTAGGTATTCACATCTTTCAGATGATGATGTTGAATGCCTACTTTCTCTATAATATGAAAAATAATACAAAAAGTAATTTGCACGACTTTAGAGTCTGTTATAACAGCTCTGCTACCGCCGCCGAATCCTTCATCCGTCAGGAGACATGATGGCAGTAATAATAATAACTCATGTGCCCGCTCATTTACCAAAAAATGATGTCGGCCACACGAAACGTAAGAGATGCAAGCAATGCTCAATGGCTCTTCAAAAGTTAGAAAGAACACACTGTGTTATTGTCCAGATTGCCCCAGTAAGCCCACCGGGGCTTAGCCCGGTCCTTGCCTGACATGTTTTAAGTTACTGAACGTAGCCCTGTTATTCATAAGCTCGGAGTTCATAAGTCGTAACTCGGAACGTTCAAGCAACACAGGCATCTATTTTTTTTTTCTTTTATGCGGGAAATCTGACAGAGTGGATCGTGTCACAATTGAAATTTTGTTTCTGTGCTTAATGTTGTTTTTTTGTATAATAAATTGACGTAAAAGTGCCCAGCAAATGAAGAATTTAAGTGAAATTGTGTATTCCTATTCCCTGTGTGTTTCCCCCACATGCACATGACAAAAACTTGAAAAATGAACGAAGCCGGAGATGCAAGGTAATAATTCTAATATTTATAATATGATTTTAGTACGTGGTCTTTTATAAGATGTGTTATTTTTTTAAAGCTGACACAGAGATGATGATATCAAAGTAGTAATGTTAGTATGCTTTAGTATAGGATTAGAATAAATTAACTTCAGTTAATGCTAAACTAAATAGAATAAGTCAAATATTTTTCGTACTGGAAGAGCGAGGTCTCCTGACACAGGTACCTTAAAGTACCTACTGGGAGGTCTCAACCTTAACCATTGTATCAACGTCTTTAAACCAATAAAGCATTATTATTATTATCAAAAGGTATTTACATAATCGTAAGATGGTTTTAATAAAATGCAATGTCTGTTATTTTTTGCACATGGGATGCCGAACCAACTGTGTTAATAAGATGTCTTGTTTGCAAGTTTGCACATGCTACTGCTTATATCTCCTTGACATCGAAACATCGAACTAACCTCACTAACCTAAAAGCCTGTGTATTTGTTTGGGCATGGTCGGTCACGATCACGCGTTACCCTTTATTCCTCGCAAGAAACCAGAATGCTGGTTCACTCGCACCATAAAAGCTATTGTATAATTAATGCCGGGTAATTAATGCTGGTGATTTTAAAATAAATATTCCTGATTGGGTGACGACGTGTATAACATATTGGCATGCTTACTATATATTTGATTTTTATTAGATTTGGATGGCTCCGTGCATGGCTCCACGGGTGCCTGAAATGGCGCAGCTGGTGTGGGAAGGAAGATATTATCAGGAGACGTGATTGGAACCAACCCTACATAAATAATTAAACGACAGTGGACCACGTAGATAAATATGGTAATATCTCAAAAACATTAGCCTGATTCACCACTGTGATAAATATATTTAACAGATATTTGTGATTTCAATCCTTAGAAATACAGAAGAGGAAGAACTTATATTGCCCGAGTCCCGGATACGGCGTAATTATTATGTGGCTGTCCAGCTTCCGGATCAGCCGCGCCGGCCGCTCACCCACGAGGAGGTGCAGGCGGCACAGGCCAGCTGGGCGGCCGCCGTGGCTGCGGCGGAACGTCGAAAAATTAGGGAGTCCATACGCGCTTAGCGTATAGGGCTTGTTCCGTACCAGAACAAATACATTTTTTCTTAAATGTTTTTATATATTTCGTGGTAGGTACACGCAATACGACACAATTTGGTTGGTAGCATTGGTTTTAGTTCATTATTTTTTTGTTACTGGGTCTCCGATAAATCGTCAAATCGGAACGCACCATTTACTTGGGAAATGGTTCTTTGGCGCGACACTAGCGCCACCAACGGGCAGTTAGCGCGGTAACGCCGCCTCATTAGTCGCCAAGTAAGGATAGCCGCGAAAGCATGCAAATTATCCGCTCGCATGCGTTTGTTTAAATATCCATCGTTAGAACCCCTTTTCCGATCTGGAAGGTGTTGTGTGTGTGACCTATGGACCCATATGTTTGGATTAATGAACTGGAGATTCTGTGTGTGGTTAGCCGACAAGCCCCGATCTTCTACCAGGACCCTTGGACGTGGCGGCGGGAGAATTGAAGCGGTGAGTCGCGGCACCCAGTTTATATCTTACAGGGCTCCCTAATTTAAGAAATAAAAGGTCGTTTTTTTAATATGGTTTTTATTATAATATCAGTAGACATCGGATTATATACACTAACAAGGTGCCAAAATATGCATGCGAATATGCACGAAAAAAGGCTGAAATGTGCACTAAAAACTGTTGATAGGTATGCCCAAAATATGCACTATGCAAAATACTACTGCAGAAGATTGGAAAACAATGACGGACCATGTAATAAATGTGGAAAATAAATACAAAGAAAGAGATCACATTACAGAAGAAGTATTGGATAGATTCATAATAAGTGTAGGTGATGATGACTCTATTGATACAGATGAATCCTTAGAGGTTGAATGTTTGGATTCTCATTTTGAGTATGATGAATCAGACGAATCCTTAGAGGTTGAATTTTTGGACTATGATTTTGATTATGATGATTAACCAATTAAACATAATTATTATCAGCCTGTACTAGATTAAACCAATTGTTGAAGAAAGTAAATGTTAAGTAGGTAAATATTATGATATTAATAAATGTACATTCTAATAAATAAATCAACACACTCGTTTTTTTTTACTCATATCCACAACTATAACGGTCAAGGCCTTTAATGCATTTAAAAACAAATGACTTTTTGAAGTGTGTTTTTAACCTCAGGTTAATATTTCTAAAGATGTGGTGTGTTCCTTGTGTGTTCCTGGTGTCCGTTGTGGTGTTTCCTCAATGGAGTCTTGTGTTTCAGGAACACTTGGAAGAAAACAATGTCTGGAGAGAGTTGGTGGATAATATAGAACATTTGCATGATTTTAATCAAGAACATGTGCAAGACATAGTTGACTTAATGAAACAAGTCCTTGAGTTAATTCATTTTGCGGTTTCATCCTTCATTCTATAAATCTTAATATATTGGAAAATTCATAATAATTAAAATAATAATATGTTTCACATTGCACAATCTTTTCTTTTCACCAAATTAACTCAATCATCATCGATCAGGTGGAGCGTTATGGTAGGTTGCGGCTTAACACACTTTGTTGAATGACCTACTTGAACTTAACACTTAAAATTAAACAAAATTGATCATATGTTCCAGAAGGTGTCAAAATTATCGTTAGCACTTTCGTGTTCCAGGAATTTGTCAAGGGCCACTTAGACCATTAGACTGTTACGAGAGAAGCATTTTACTTCAGTTTACATTTTGATTTTAACCTAGATGGATCCGTTCATAGATGTTGATGTGGTTTTAAACCAATTTGAACTGTTAGAATTTTTGAAGACCGGATCTGTATGGCCGTGGGCGGAAACCCATTTTGTGGCCAGGGACATTTGTGCGGGTTGTGGTGTAAACAAAAACAATATTATCAGACATTTTTTTTTAGATTTAAGTGTTAATAATAATTTATTAGTATTACTACAAACTAACGACATGTGGTGTCGTTGCGGCACTTGTCGTTAAGACCATTATTTACCGGAAGAATGCGACGTTTGTGAAGGGTGAAGTGAAGGTGAAGTTTCCCGCAGCTTAAGACACTTTGTTGAGACCACTTGAATGAAGAATCAAATGCTTGAATTTGACACTACAACTTAAACAACATTGATTTACTTTGTTAAACAACGAGAACAGTGTTTTGATACTGTGATGCCGAAATTTTATTTCTATTTCAATACGGAACGCAAGCAAGGATGGGCGCAAAGTGCAGGTAAGAGAATTAATTTTTGTAAACTTAAAATTTATTTAGTAAAACTAAACAATTAATGAATTTAATTGTTTAGTTTTACTTAATTTATATTTTTACAGTAACCTATGCAGGGGGCCTGCCGCCGACCATGCATCTAGTTGTGGATATGTAACTTTATTTACTACCTAATAAAAATATATCTTACGCTGCCTTCTTCAAAATTTATTTAGTTTAGTGATCAGTTTTAGATTAAGTAGCCAACTGTCATCTTGAAGTAAACATTATGTGGCGAATATTGTTCTAGATCTCTTTCTGCGAGGGAGTCGGCAGGGTCGGGGTGCAGGGCGCCCCCGCCGTCCGTCGACCAGGCGTCTAGTTGTGGGTATGTAAAAAATATATCTTACGCTGCCTTCTTCAAAATTTATTTAGTTTAGTGATCAGTTTTAGATTAAGTAGCAAACTGTCATCTTGAAGTAAACATTATGTGGCGAATATTGTTCTAGATCTCTTTCTGCGAGGGAGTCGGCAGGGTCGGGGTGCAGGGCGCCCCCGCCGTCCGTCGACCAGGCGTCTAGTTGTGGGTATGTAAAAAATATATCTTACGCTGCCTTCTTCAAAATTTATTTAGTTTAGTGATCAGTTTTAGATTAAGTAGCCAACTGTCATCTTGAAGTAAACATTATGTGGCGAATATTGTTCTAGATCTATTTCTTCGGGGGAGTCGGCAGGGTCGGGGTGCAGGGCGCCCCCGCCATCGCTCGCGTCTAGCGACGAGCCGCCCTGCCGGTGCCGAGCGTGCGAGGGCGGCCACGTCTTAAATTATTTTATTTAAGGTAAGCATTATTTTATTAATTGGTCGGTTAGGACTTCAGACAACACTACCTATTTGTCAATATCTTCGTTATAAATAAAATGATAAAACGTAGTGTCACCTATGGTTTATTTAGTAGCAAAAACTACACTCGTCAGAAGGAAAATGTTCATATATGCACACACCGCACGCACTGCACCAATTGTTTTTGTCTATTAAAAACAAATAAATGTTTCCACGGTCCATTGTTTGCAGTCTTAAATCTAGCACTTTATGAACAGGCCGGATAGGCGAGGGCGGAGGCGCGTGTGCGCCGCAGCCACACCTAATTTGCCTTATGAAGTGGGTCGACACTGCCCATGGCCACAAAAGATGATCTGTCAAAAGTTCAATAAAATCAGTCCTTCTTAGGGTATGATTTGCATCTAAAAAGACGACCATTGTGATTGACAAAAGTCATTGAACTGTTCAACCTGACTCGAAACGCTTATCAGCGTCGCAAGAGCGGTCTCTTTGATGAAAATCCAATGCGCGGCCTGAATGTCGGCATTCTTCCATGGAAATGTCATTGTTAGTGTCATCTTTGTTTTCACTATTTTTATTTTGACTATTGTATTATTGAAAATAATTAAAAAAATAATAACTTATAAAATTAATATGTTTATTTATAATTGTCGTAATGTTGCATGTGCCTAGTATTGTTGTTGTTGTTTATATTTAATGAAATTGACATTTAATTAAAATTAAGATTTGCATGTCGTTCTCTCACGACTGAATACTGTACTTGAAATACGTCAATATCGTGTATTGTTATAATTGTGTATTCTGGCAAATAAATGATTCTTATTCTTATTCTTATTCTTATCGCCCAAAACCACGCCGCACCCAGCCGCGTTAGTTAGGTAGTTTTAGTTTTAATTTTAGTTTATAAGTAATATTTTTTTAAATAAATATTGAATAAGCTTTTTGTAGTGTTTAATTTAAACTTATAAATTCAGATAAACCTTCCAATTTTCAATACAAACTTTCATCCCCTATTTATATTTTGCCCCTTAAGGGTGAAAGTTTTACAAACTTTGAATATCATATTTATTTATATCTAATCAACAGCCTAAAAAATAAGTTTCACGCTTCTAACTTTAGACGACAGAGTTACTTTCGCATTTATAATAATAGTAAGGGAGCAAGGAACTAGTAAGGGAGTAAGGACTATCATGTCGAGTGACTGTCAACATGTGGGCCTGGATGAGTGCAGCTGGTCCCGGGGAACTGGTTTATTTACCAGAGAGGGCCAACGGTGCTAGCTATCTCCAGGTGCTGCAGGAAACAATGTTGCCTACGGCGAGGCTTATACATCCGAAGGACCAAGTTCCGAATTTAGTATTTGTTCAAGATAATTGTCCCATACACAAGTGTCGCCTTGTGCAAAATTGGCTCCAGCAGCAAACTGGCATAACTGTCTTACCTTGGCCCTCGCGCTCCCCGGATCTCAATCCCATCGAGAATTTGTGGGCCATAATGGTCCAACGATGGGATATGAGAAATGAAAGAACGAAGGCGGCACTCGTCGCATATGTTGACGAGGTATGGGACTCGTTAAGGGGCTCGGACCTTTGCGAGACCTTGGTACGGTCGATGCGACACAGGTGTGACGCTGTGATTGATGCCGGTGGGGCTATGACTAGATATTAAATAGATAGAATTATATTATAACATGTAATAGAAGTGTTAATAAATAAAACTTTTATTTTATTGCCCTAACATAGTTTTAGACTATGCTGTTTATGTTTGTGGATGTGGATAGAACTTTCAATAGGAGCTATTATATTTTTATGTCAGGTGGTGAATTAATTTGGCCATGGGACCTTACGCACTTTATTTTAAATAAAAATTGTTTCAATTGTGGACATAATGTTCCTGAAGTAGGAAATTTAAACCATTTTAATGTGGATTTAAGTTTTGGACAAAATATATTGACTTTAATAAATGCTAAATATTTTTGGTGCGGCGTGTGCAATACATGTGTGTTTGGGCACTATCTGCCAGACGAGTGCGAGTTTTGCCAGACAAAGTAAAATTCAGGTAAGAAGAGATTTTTATAACTGATTTGTAGTTGTTTGTTTATCCAATCATTTGCAAGGGTATCGAGACCGTTTCTCATTAAAACCGAACCTGATGTTGTCACTGACGTCAAATTACGATTCGGAATTCCTTGTCATACCTACTATTTCCAATTGTATTTCAAGAGATTTAAGTTAAAATGCCAAATAATCATTGGACTATGGTCACAACATCTGGTCAAGTTTTTTGGGTAAATTTGTAACGTATTTTAAAACTATTACACGGAGAGAAATGAATTAGCCGTGATAGCTAAGCTCCCTTTGCTGAAATTTTCTTTGCTGTGGCATACAATTTGTTTGCAACTGTAACAAGGCCATGTCTATAGCAACTAAAACCAGTTAGCTACCACTGATAACGATATTTAGCTAAACGAATTTCAAATAATTTGCTAACAGTACTAATTGATTAGCAACTATAGCTAATTTATCAACAAAATAATTTAGTAATTGCTGTTAGTTGTAACCGTTAATAATTCTTAGTTATAGTGGATAAAAATTTCGTTACTATTACTAATTTTACATGTGTTAGACAGCAGATAATATCTTTGATACGTTTGATAAATACATTTTGCAATCACTAATAACATTTTTGCAACGGCTGCAAATTTTTTTCTGATTCATCTACTAATATATCCTTCGCTAATGTTGCTAAGAATCTTAGTCGCACCAACAAATTTACTTTGCAATGAACAGCAATATTATATTAGCAGTCGTAGCAAATCAGACTTATGTGTGGCAGCCAAGAACTTTTTGCAGCTTTGACTAACTTATTCACAAACTGTAGCTAATATTATTTGCTGCAACTGCTAAATATTTTTTTGCTAATGTTGCTAAGAATCTTAGTCGCACCAACAAATTTACTTTGCAATGAGCAGCAATATTATATTAGCAGTCGTAGCAAATCAGACTTAAGTGTGGCAGCCAAGAACTTTTTGCAGCTTTGACTAACTTATTCACAAACTGTAGCTAATATTCTTTGCTGCATCTGCTAAATAATTTTTTGCTAATGTTGCTAAGAATCTTAGCCGCACCAACAAATTTACTTTGCAATGAACAGCAATATTATATTAGCAGTCGTAGCAAATCAGACTTAAGTGTTGCAGCCAAGAACTTTTTGCAGCTTTGACTAACTTATTCACAAACTGTAGCTAATATTATTTGCTGCAACTGCTAAATATTTTTTTGCTAATGTTGCTAAGAATCTTAGTCGCACCAACAAATTTACTTTGCAATGAACAGCAATATTATATTAGCAGTCGTAGCAAATCAGACTTAAGTGTGGCAGTCAAGAACTTTTTGCAGCTTTGACTAACTTATTCACAAACTGTAGCTAATATTATTTGCTGCAACTGCTAAATATTTTTTTGCTAATGTTGCTAAGAATCTTAGTCGCACCAACAAATTTACTTTGCAATGAACAGCAATATTATATTAGCAGTCGTAGCAAATCAGACTTAAGTGTGGCAGCCAAGAACTTTTTGCAGCTTTGACTAACTTTTTCACAAACTGTAGCTAATATTCTTTGCTGCATCTGCTAAATAATTTTTTGCTAATGTTGCTAAGAATCTTAGTCGCACCAACAAATTTACTTTGCAATGAACAGCAATATTATATTAGTTGATAGGGACATTCTTTTGCAATATTCTCCGTGTGGTGGGCGTGCGTCGCGTGGACATTTGAACATTAATGGCAAGTATGAAAAGAAAATTCGTTCCAGAAACCGAAAATGATACCGAACAGTGTTTTCTTCAACAGCGGAACAACCTGGACGGTAAATATCTTTACGTAACGTAATTTTAATTCAAATAAAAAGATAAATATTTGAAAACTTCTGATTATATACGTTTTTTTACTATGTCCCGCTTTCGACGAACGAATCCCGCTGTTTTCACTCAAAAATTTCCAAAATACCGACTTGGCAAAAAAAAAACTGGCAACGCTGTTACATACATAAACAGGGTGTAATCGTTAAGTGTAGCCAGGCGATTATTCCGTAAATATAACAGATATTAGAACTGATATCGAAAGTAAGTTCCCTAACCGTAACAAGAGGTTACCGCTTACTATTCGGCTTAGGGTAACCCTTTCACCCCGCTCCGCACCGCCCGTGTCGTGTGTTTGCGAAGCAAATATTTAGATCAGTATGAAAACGAAAAGGAATTTGGTTGGTAGGCAGGAAGGCTGCGGTTGGCATCAGCGTAATTACTTTTACATCGTGAACAATAAACATGGTACGTATATATTAATAACTACCTGAACCTATATTAATATATTGCTGTACGTAATAAGAAATAAGGAAAATAGTTTGATGTAGATTCCGACCTAACTAACTAACTACCTATCTTTACACACTCCGTACCGAAGAGAGCATTCAATATTATGATCTTTCCGTGCTTATGCTTGTGTGTGATAATATATGTAGGTACAACCATTTTTTTAGTAAATGTGTTTTGCTTTTAGTCAAGTTATGAGAATGACAACAATGTCGACCAAGCGACAGACAAAAATGATATTTTCATTGATTTTGACCTTGTGAGCCGAATCCGATAAAAAATAAGTGCCAAATCAGCCAAAGCACGTGGTAACGGTAAGTCATCATCATCATCATGAACCTATAAGTATAAGTATACGTTCTACTGCTGCGCACAAGCCTCATTTCATTGACGAGAGGGTTTCGTAGTCTTCACGAAGCTTGTGCAGTGCGTATTGGAGACTTCACACAATCACATACACCTTACTACTGAAACGACCTTAGACGCCCTACCCCTACCTACCGCCTTCGCCAAATCGTGGCGGCCGGCGTGCTCTCATTTACGTCCTCCCCGAGAGAATATTATATGTAGGCTTCAGTAAAGATTATTTGCAAGAGTGTTTGTCATACCTAACGTTTTTCTTCGCAGATAATATCAATACAAAAGGTACCAGCTGCAGCATGGAAAATTCCATTCTTGAACAAAAACGAAACGTGGTAGCTGGCCGATTTCGCAACCTTCTAAATAATGTTCCAGAAGAAAATTTATACAGTGTATTTTTAGAAGTTTCAGAATTTTTTTAAAAATATGAGGCTTAATGACTTTCGTTAAAAATTGTTGCAGTTTTTTTTCGCCCGCCTCCCCGTCTGTCTGTACCTTAGTATGTTAAGGGGATCCGTTTTCCATATAAAGCATCAATCGACATTCACCAAGTCATGGGACAATATTAAGCTTAAGTAAATAAAAAATTAACACACAGCCCTTTTTTGAAGCGTTGTTTTCGCGAAGTGATAGAAATAATTAATGTATGCACTAGAACTACCTTTTTTACCCGACTGCGTTAAAAGGTAGTTTTTAGTCTGAAATTACAAATCTTTTAAAAAAGGTAGTTCTAGTGCATGCATTGATTATTTCTATCACTTCGCGAAAACAAAGCCTCAGGAAAGGGCTGTGTGTTAATTTTTTAAGGTTATATGTATATTGTCCCATGACTTGGTGAATGTCAATTGATGCTTTGTATGGCAAACGTATTGAGGTTAGGTGATTTGTGATATTCCAACATGGCCTTGGTTACAGTAACAAACCCAATTAGTACTTACAGCCAAACTGATTACATCCCACAACTAAGACTCTTAGTAACTGTAACAAACTTAATTAGCAGCTACAACTAACTTGATTACATCTCACAACTAAGTCTTTCTTATAGTAACAAACCCTTTTAGCAGCTGCAGCTAAACTCGTTGTCGAATACCACTAAAGAAATGCGATAGAGTATCAAACTAACTTAGTTGCTACAGCCAACACTTTCGCCGATGCAACGAATTATTTTGATTGTCACATCTAAAGTAATTAGCAGCTACGGCAAATTTGTTTGCAGCTACCGCTAAATATTGCTAATTAAATTAGCTGTCACTGCTAAATATAGCTAATATACTTAGCAGCCACCACTAATTTTAGCTAATATGATTAGCAGTCACTGCTAAGTTTCCCAAACTTCAAAGTGATCACAACTAAGAATATTTGCTATCACAGCCAAGTTCCGGTAGCGAAAAACTCTTTGCAACGATAGCTAAATACTTCGATGTCCCAATAGTTTCGAAGGAATTTAGCTGCGCCAACTAATTCCTAGTTACCACAGCTAAGTTTTTTTTTCCGTGTACCAGCATAGTTAAGTTTAAGAAAATGGGTATTTTTTTTATGGGCCATCCACAACCTTTATGGTCCTGCTTAAATTCTATTGGTGGGCGCGATTGTAAGCAGGGTTTAGACGTTGCATACGAAAAGCACCCTTAAGGTGGTCATGCGATACTGTGGTCGGTAGTACATATATCATAGAGTGGTATAGTGTGTGATAGTTCTGTGAAGCTCCCTTCTAGGTCCAATCGAGGTAGACCCCCGGCGGGATTCGAAACGGACAGCCGCGGGTCTACAATTTCTGGCCGCCCACATTCGCGCCATGTGAGACGTCAGCGCTTAAATAGATAAATAAAAGTTCTTGCGTACTGTATAAGTATATGTGTTAATAAAGGTATGTATGTATACTTCGATAAAGTATGGGAATATTTAACACATGCGTGATTTAACAGGTAAATACTCACATGAACATCTTAGCCTCCCTTATTTCCGCAATATTGTGCATATCGCTGGTAGCAATGTACTCTAAGCGTTGACAAATTTTACATCGGAGTCTCCACTGGGATTTGTTAAGATGTATTTTCTGATAGGTATATTTATTTTCTTGTATAAAAAATTCCGATCGCCTTCTTTCCCTATAGACAAATTTCCGAACACCTTCTTTCCCTAAAGACATTTTTTTTGATATATTTATTTTCTTGTATAAAAATTTCCGATCGCTTTCTTTCCCTATAGACAAATTTCCGAACACCTTCTTTCCCTAAAGACATTTTTTTTTGATATATTTATTTTCTTGTATAAAAATTTCCGAGCGCGTTCTTTCCCTGTATTTTTTTTTTAACATACGCAAGATTTTGTAGTCGTACTAGGCCACTAGGGACAAAACTTCTTGATCGCTTATGCTGTTTGCAATTTTGAATGGAATTTGTTTTTATTATTATTTTTCTCTTATATTCGTGTTTGTCTTTGACTTAGAAATTGTCATTCATTATTTTCGCCTTGACTTTGATGTTGTACGTACGAACAAATTTTATAGCGAAAATAGAGCCTGCTGGCCCCAGTGAAGTAAATGTTCAGTTGAAGTTTATTGAGAGTAGTCACGTCGGCAAAATTTTCATTCGTGGTGGCTATAGACACCATCATAAAAGGAATAACAAGAATGGTACATCGGTCTGGACGTGTGCTGGAAGTAGTAAAGGTTCGGTGGTATTGGGTAGCAATCATTCAAAAATAATACGAGAAACCCACCATATTTGCGTACTGGTCAGTTCGTAAAAAAAAAAAAACCCGACTTCAAAAGCATCGAAATTGAAGAAAGTTTCATAGAGCTAAAAGAAAAGGTTTCCACTGATTACGGATCGATACCACAAATTTGGAAGGAAGATGTGCCGCAGGCACAACCTTTTTATGTTTTTATACATTTTTACGTGTGTGTGTGTGTGTGTGTGTGTGTGTGTGCGTGTGGCCAATAAAAGCGGCACTCCAATATACAGGACCGTCATTCGTTCAGATTGGTTCGCTTAAAAAACAGTATCTAACTGGAACGGAAACAGCGTCGCCGGTGTACCTTCTGAATTGTTGTTAGTTTTAAGTTTGGAACTCTCTGTCTACGTGCTGCTGCTACAAGATAAAATGGAGGTAAGCTTTAAACATTATGTATATCCGCCTTTGTACTCACATCTTTTTGTTCGCAACTTGTCTGTACATCCTAATTTTTGTACAATAAAGTGTTTACTTACTTACTTACTTACTTATAAGTATAAAGAAATTTATATTTGTAACAAGCCCTTCATTAATATTTTCTTTTTTGTTTTAGGCATCAAATTTTAATGAGGACCCATTTGAATGATGATGAAGTCCAGGACCTAAAACCATTAAAAATTTAAACCCAAAAACGAGCTAACAGCATTGATGTATTCTTTGATAAGCCTAAAAAGACGCAGGCAACGGAATATTCGTCTACCGCGTATATAACTTCCCGCGTAGACGATGTTTCAAAGAGCACTCACCTTGTCAAATATTCGATGTTTACGATATGAAAAAGTTGCGCGGTGTACCAAACGATCAACATTGAAAGTTCGCTGATACCAGAATCAAATACTACACGCAAACTGAAGACGATGACCATTATTCTAACACAAAAGAATTGATCTACAAGATTACAAAATATATTGCAGCAAAAAACGAATACAAAAAATATTTCTTTGACGCAAAGAAATAAAAAAGGCCGTAAGTCATAACTTATTTCCAACTCCACCCACATCAAACCACATTCCCCCACCATGGAACAAGTGATTTTTGGGTTATATAAGAAAAGCAAAACGAACCATAGAGCATCAGTTTCGACAGTCGTCAAGTCAATCTACAACATGGACCTTCAAAACTCATTTTACAATGAAGACCTTTACGAACGTTGTGAGGACCTTTCGGATCTCAATAAGTCCCTTCTCGATAAGGAACTCTATGAACATTGTGAGAAATACGAGAATCAGTCGCCAAATTTGTAAGTATTGTTACGCCCGTAGAGTAATGCTGACACTTTGATCGTGTTTTTCCATGCTTTGGAGACGTTTTCAGCAGGCTGAAATAACGTTACAGGCCGTTTCACAGGGTGCTCTGTCACATATTAGTTTTTCGAAATTTTGCCCAAGTTGCCGTCGTTTTTAGGCGCCTGAAACATGTTTTCAGTCCGTTTCAGGCCACCCTCTATCTGATGACGCCATAACCTGAAAACCCGTTTTCAGGACTCCTTATGGGCCCTTGAAGTACATTTCAGTATTTGGCGAAATTTCCAGTAGGAGTGAAAGAGATAGCATGATTAGACAGAGACAGCTATACTGAGAACATTCCAGAAGGGTGTGACAGAGACGACACGATGAAAGACAAAGATAGCGGTACGTCGAACATTCGAGAAGAGTGAGCGAGACATACTGAGAACATTCCATAAGAGTGTGACAGAGACGACACGATCAAAGACAAAGATAGCAGTATGTCGAACATTCGAGAAAAGAGTGAGCGAGACAGCCGTAGGAAGGTTCCCGAACGATCTCGTACCATCTACGGCCGCTCTCGAATATTCGGGAATCCTTCGCGCCCAATATAAAACGCGCGGCCGACCGGCGCGGGGAGTTCTAGTTCAGAGAGCAACGAGTGAACAAGGAATAACTGCGACTGGAAGCGATCGAGTGCGAAATTATCAAGTGCGAAGTACTGCGTGTTGATTTGTGTAGTGTTTTGACTAGTGTAAAGTAAAGCTAAAGTGTGGAAATAAATCCTACTCTTATTCATCGGTGTTAATAGTGCTTTTCAATCACGAACCCACCCCTAGAACAAGCATTTGGTGTCAGAAGTGGGATTGAAAATGCCGCTTACTCCGCGAGAAGAAGAGAAGGAGGGGGTGCAGACCCGAAGCCGCACCGCAGCTGGAGACTCTACGGGCGCCGCTGGGACGTTAGATACGGCGGGGCCAGCGTCACCAAAGTTGGAGTTGGACTTCAACGCTATTTTGATCCTCCTGAAGGAGCAAGCTAGAAGGCAGGAGGAACAATCCAGAATACTGGAAGAACAATCTAGAAGGCAGGAGGAACAAGCTAGAATTCTGCGGGAGGAACAAAAGCACCACAGCACCAGTACGAACTCCTCCGTGAGGTACACGACGTCACTGCAGAATGGAAAAAGGAGATGGCTGAAGTTCAAGATAAACTTGTGGGAGTTGACAATAAAGTCGAGGGCCACGAGAAGCACCTCAGTGAGTTTCATAACAAAATAGAGGGTCACGAGAATCGCCTCCAGAAGTTGGAGATTAAAGTGGCCAACGGCACCACTAGTCTGTTACGTACACCAGCCGTAGGAGGGGATAAATTAAAGGTACCTCCGTTTGATGGTACCTCTTCATGGGGCGCTTACAAGCTCCAATTTAAGTTGGTCGCCGAAACAAATGGTTGGAGCAAGGATTATGCTAAAACGGCCTGTTTGGCGCTACGGGGCTAAGCTCTCACTGTCCTGGAAGCATTGGGAGAGGACAAGACGTACGATCGCCTTCTTGAAGCTCCAGACTCTAGAGCGATACACTGAAAGAAGTGATGGACAGCTTGGTGAAGTTAATAAATTTTATAAGATCTCATTCCGCTCTTCAGCACCGACATTTCAAGGAGTTTCTTTTTGAATGTGATTCAGCGTATTCTGACTTACTGCAACACAACAATGTTCGTTGGCTAAGTAAGGGTCAAGTTATTGAACGTTTTTGGTCAATAAAAGAACAAGTAACCTCCTTCTTGCAAAACTTAGATACGCAGGCAGCTAAGAAGCACCTTAAGTTCGTAACAAATAAGCACAATACGTTGGTTGTGGCTTTTCTAAAAGATATTTTGAAATATCTAAATGCGCTCAACACAGAGTTACAAGGAAATGGAAAATTAATATGTGATCTGATACAAAGCGTGTCTGCTTTTCGTCGTAAGCTGGATATCTTTGAAAAAGATATTGCAAGACAAGAATTTGTTCATTTTCCGACAATTCTGGAATATAATAAGGAGGACTCTGAAGAAGACGTTGCAGCGTTTACAAAATTTTTGGCCGATCTTAGCAACGAATTTGCCACAAGATTCCAAGACTTTGCAGAGATGGGCAAGCTATCTCTGTTTCTTAAGTCACCCTTTGAAGTTGATGCAGCAGCCGAATGGACAGATGTGGCTGCCAAGTTATTTAATCTGCCAAAGCCATCAATTCAAATGGAAATAATCGATCTGCAAGAAGACGTGTCTTTGCAAATATATAAAAAGGTGTCAACTGAAGGATTTTGGGTCAAACATGTCCCAGAAAAATATCAAAATTGCAAAAAACTTGCTATCAATTTGGCCACTATGTTTGGCTCGACATACATATGCGAAACATCTTTTTCAAAAATGAATTTTTTGAAAAACAAATATCGTTCGAGATTAACAGACGCTCACTTAGAAGACACACTTCGAATTAGCTGTTCTTCATGAGAACCAAACTTTAAAAACCTGGCTCAAGACCGCCGATGCAATTTTTCACACTAATTTTAGGTAATAAATAGCTGTACTTAATTATTATCAGTTGTTTTTTTTCTGGACCGTTTAAAAATTTTCGAGCAATATCCGGACCCTAGTTAAAACTACTTGCCGACCCCTGCTCTAGAGGCACGCTTCGGTGACAGCCATCTAGAGCACGTTTTCAGAGCTCAACTGAAGGATAGAACGCAGGGTCGTAATGAGTCATTACAACAGTGGGCCCTGGAAATAGAGAAACTGGTCCGGAAGGCGTAACAAAATTCCTCGGCCTCTTTTATGGATGGAATGCTTGTACAAATGTACAGTCATTCATAGATGGGATTCGGGACTTCGAAGTGAGGGCTGCTGTACGGCTGGGTCACCACGGAAGTTTAAAGGATGCGCTTGCCCATGCCCTTGAGGTAGAAGCTGTACGCCAGGACACAACGAGACCCTTCAGGGTACGCGAAGTTGCGGCCAGGGAGCCGATTGCTCCACCGCGGGAAATGGGACCTCGATGTTATAACTGTGGGGAACGAGGACATATAAAATCTGGCTGCTCGAATAGAAATTGGAGGCAACGAGTCTCGGCCCAAACGGAGAGGCCAGCAAGCTCAACCATCAACTTCTCGGACAACTGAACCGCCGCCTTCTCCTATTGTTGGTGACACCGTCGAGTGCAAAATCTGCCAACGAAACGTTCTGCCAGCATTTAAAAAGTAACATACATAAAAATAACTGTGTAGGGAAAAACAAATCATGAATTTGAGACACCTGAACTTTTTTTTGAAAGAAAAGACATCTCTCAATCAATTAATAGACGAGACAATTATTACTCAGCTAACCTTGATTTTAATGTTTTGAGTTGGACCATTTGTAAAGGTGATGATATGGAAACTTTTTTCGAAAATTTTAAAAATGCGTTAGATAGTAGGTGGAATCTAAAACATTAAATACATAGATATGAACATAAACCAATTTAATCCATTGCGTGGTTCTTCATACATTGATGTATTGTACCGCACAATATTAAAACAAAAAAAAACAATAATTAACGTGCATAACTATGACCACGAGTGTTTGAAATGGGCACTGACTGCTATCGGAGTTGTATCCGGTTAAGAATAGTTCCCAGAGAGTATCGTCGTATATTAAAAATCAAAACAAATTAAAATTTGCTGATATACCATTTCCAGTTAAATTGACAGATATACATAAAGTTGAAAAATTAAATGATTTAAGCATCAATGTTTTTGGACTTTGTTATAATGAAAACTTAAAATCACATGAAGTTAACGGTTCACTCTACTTTTTACTCTTCATATCTAAGCCATCTAAGGGTAGCCAGGGCCATTACTGTTACATAAAAAAAATATCTCGATTAGTAAGCCGTCAAATTATATCAACAACCAATTGCAGCTTTCACATTTGTGATGGCTGTTTACTAGCATTTTATTCAAGTGAACAATAAACCAATTATCAAAAAAATTACTGCGGTCATGTTGTTATTGAACTGCCGAATCATGAAAAGACAAAAAAAAATTGGTTTGGCGATGAAATTTTATGCGATAAGCTTATTTTTGATAAATATCAACGAAAGCTTAAATTACCGTTTGTTGTGTATGCACATTTCGAAGCCTTTTAAAATCCAATAGCCTCTTGGGATTCCCTTTATAGTGACTTGGAAATATTAAATAAATTAATTCGCTTTCGGAAAAATCCGATCCCATTAAATCAGGATGATTTAAATATTATTTCAAATGTTAATAATAAATTCTTTATATGTGATAATGACTTGAAATCACAAAGCGTTTTCAGTAACGACTGGACTACAGGTAAATTTCAAGGAGCTAATAAGGTATGTGATAATAAATTCACACCTCCAGTATTTTTTCACAATCTTTCTAATTATGATGCACATTTCATTGTAAAAGCTTTGAATTTCCGTAAAGGAGCCATCGATGTCATCCCCCAAAATAAAGAAAAATATATTTCTTTTAGCAAACAACTCAAATTTGATGAGATTTTTGTCACTGAGATTTGTCGATTCCTTTAGATTTATGTCGAGTTGTTTAGATAGCTTAGCTAGAAACCTTCAATAATATCAATTTATTGAACTGAGGAAGCAATACCCCAGGGATGAAGATTTTAAACTTTTAAAGCAAAAGGGAATATTTTCCCATGAATTTATGAAATCGGATGAATCACTTGAAGCGTCATCGCTACCTAAAATAGGTGATTTTTATAGTTCTCTAACAGACAGCTTTATCACAAGTGAAGATTATCACAACATGCACAAAACGTTTGGAATAATTTCAATTGCAAAACAATGTTGGATTATTCCAAGTTGTATTTAAAAACAGACGTACTTCTATTAACAGACATCTTTGAGAATTTCCGTTCTGTGTGCATTGAAACTTATGACCTAGATCCTGCACATTACTTTACCGCACCTGGTCTCAGTTGCCATGCTATGCTTAAAATAACTGGAGTTCAACTTGAACTTTTAACTGACTGATAAAGTTTCGTTCATTAAAAAAGGACTTAGAGGTGGTATATCACAATGTAGTAATCGATATGCTAAATTAAATAATCACTACATGCCAGACTTTGATTCTGATCAAGCGACATCGTATCTAATTTACCTCGACGCTAATAACTTATACGGTTGGGCGATGTCCCAGCACCTTCCTGTTGGTGAATTTGAGTAGGTTGATCCTGATACTGATTTTATAATCTCAAAAGATGCTAATTATAGATACATATTAGAAGTCGATATAGAATATCCCGATTCATTGCAAGATTCCCATTCAGATCTTCCATTTTGCACGGAGCACATAATAGTTGATGAAAGTAGACAAAAAAAAAATTGGTTCCAAATTTAAACAATAAAATAAAATACATTGTACACTACAGAAATCTCATACAATGTTTAGATGATGGATTAAATTTAATAAAAGTTCATAGAATTTTAAAATTCAAACTAAATAACTGGCTTCAAAAATATATAGATTTAAATACTACATTAAGAACAACTGCAATAACGGATTTCGAAAGACTTCTATAAGTTAATGAATAACGCAGTTTTTGGAAAGACTACGGAAAACATTGAGAAAAGGGTTGATGTTAAATTATCAACGCATTGGACTAATCACGGTCACATCAAAGGAATTCAAAGTTATGTAGCTCGTCCTGAATTCCATACTATATCAATTTTTTCGGAAAGTTTAGCAGCGGTACAGTTAAAAAAAACCAAAATAATTTATAATAAACCTATTTATTTAGGCTTCTGTATATTGGATATATCGAAAACTTTAATGTATGACTTTCACTATGATTACATCAAGCAAAAATTTGGAAAAAACCAAACTGTTATACACAGACAGTTTGATTTACGGAAGATTTCTATAATGACATAAGACATGACCTTAAAAGCCGTTTCGATACATCCGACTACGAGTCTAATAATATTTACGGATTTCCGTGTATAAATAAGAAAAAAATACGATATTTTAAGCATGAAAATAACGGAAAATTTTTAAACGAATTCGTAGGCTTGAGATCCAAAATGTATGCCTTAAACGTTGATAACTAAATCATGGCTAAGGCTAAAGTTCTAAACAAATGCGTGACTAAGAAGTTTCAAATTCATGATAAACGTTGCCTAAATGAAAAAGAATATATATTATCAGAAATGTGTCGATTTCGATCTATTAAACATGTAATTTTTACACAAAAAATAAACAAAATCTCGCTTTCCCATTCTGACACTAAACGATATCTTTGTTAACACGTTCGCTGCGTTATTAGGCCTAAAGACCTAATACGTTGACTCCCACTCGGTGCGGGAGCAAAATATGGTGTACTCGCGTTCGTTTAACGCATTGTTTGTCTCGCGAAGTCCAAGAAGAAGGCCCTTGCACGGTCATCGGCCATCAGCGCCCCCAGGTTCTTTTCCCGGATCGCCATCCCCGTCCTGTGTTCGCAATCGAGTCTTCTATTGTCGAATCTGGGGCACTGCGTAAGCACGTGCAACACCGTTTCTTCGGACTCATCATCGCAAACACAGCACGGGGAGGGCGCCAGTTTGAACCCGTGCAGGTACTGCTTTAGACCACCGTGCCCAGTGAGTATGTGTAGTAAATGGCCAATTGGAAAACAAACCAAGAAGGGGAGTGTCGATTAGATGGACACGAGGCGGAACCCTTACTCTCAGAGTATAACTACCCTCAGATTTGTAAGATTCTGCTACCCTGCCCGGAAATTGTAGGGTACTCTGAGGTAGTTAGCGGCAACGTGCCGAGACGGCTACACCTCTCCGTCGTTCCGTCCCGAATCCACATCCTCCTGCCACTCCCTTCGGGGGTCGTTGCGAGCCACTGAATATAGTGTTGCCGGCCGCTCACATCGGGGAGTCACCAGGCAGAATGACCCCGCTGGAGTTCGTGCTGGCGCGGAACTTCACTGTTTACGACCTCGCCGCCACCATCCCCACCGAGTCCCGCGCCATTGCAGCCGCCCAGGCGTGGCTACTCCTGCGCACCACTCCGCCGCGATGCCCCGGCTGCCGCACCAGAATGCGCCGCGAGCCCAAGGCGTCGTGCAAGTTTGGCTTCCGGTGGCGTTGCGGTCTCCGCGAGTGCCGTGCCACGGTGGCCCCCGCGAGGGGGACCATCTTTTCGAGGACCAGGTTAAGTGTCCAGACTACGTTGCGTCTGGTTTACCATTTTTATGAGGGCGACGGAGTGGTGGTCGCCGCGCGCCAGTGCAAGACTTCAAAGCCTGCCGCCATCCGACTATACCGGCGCCTGAGGGAGGTCTGCAGCCTTGTGGCGGCTCACGACGGGACCCGGGTCGGGGGCCCCGGGGATGTAGTGGAGGCAGACGAGTGCCATCTCTACTCGCCAAGGCACCATCGCGGCCGGGTGCCCCGATCCCAGGCCTGGGTGGTGGGATGCATAAGCCGGTTGACCAGGAAGATGAGAGTCGCCCCGATTTTGGACCGCAGCCGCCCCACCCTGGACCGGTTCATTCAGGACTCAGTTGTGCAGGGGTCCAATCTGGTGACCGACTCCCTGCGGTCCTATAGGGGGGCCCGACTGCGCCTCGGCATGGCCAGTCACAATACGGTGTGTCACCGCAGAAGTTTTGTGGCCGCTCCCGCCGAGATGGAGGCGGATCCCCAGCTCGGGAGCCCCGCTCGGGGGTCGAGCCGCCGACTGGTGGCGGTCCATACGAATACCATAGAGCGACAGTGGCGGGAGCTCCGCCGGCGGTGTCGTCCCTGCCGCTCCGCCGCGCAGCTCGCGCTGAGGGCGGGCGAGCATGAGTACAGGCAGAATGTGACAAGGCGCTGCCCCTCCCCCGCCGCCGGGTTCCGCCGGTTTCTACGAGATATAGTGCGGGCCCACCCCGGGGCTGGCCGCCCCAGGATCTGGCGGCAAAACTGCCGGTGCGAGCTGTGCCGCTGAACATACGATTGTAAATTTGATTAAACTATAATTTGTCATGGTTCCATCTTGTTTCACCCTCCACAGGACGTTCCCCATCCCGACTATGTCATCGTTGATGCCCCGTTGCGCCCTTACGGCAACTTTTGGGGTAGGACGTAGGGAAAATAGAGGAAATCAACAATTAGGTATCTGATAGGGCAAAGGTAAGCAGATCCACAGCTAGTGAGGTTTAGGTTTTTATAGTCGATTCTAAAATAACTTGACAGCAAAAATGGTCCCGCTCAACGAATAAAACTTTAAATGATTTGACGAAAGAGACAAATATAGCTTTGTACATATTTATTAAAGGGCTACTAGTTCCGATAATAAAAATTGTATTACGCCTTTAGACCTAATATCGCACTGAACAAAAAAATTTTAATTACTTGCGAATATTAGGTCTAAAGACCTAATATGGAATAATAGGCATATCAACCTACTGTCGCACTGATAGAGGGATTCTTTTTAGTTAGTGTTGTGCTGACAGTCGTTAGTTTATGACGTAATTTTACGTAAAGGGAAAAGAAAAAATGAGTGGGGCGAGGAAGCGTTGCCGAAAACTGCTTCAATTATCTTCAAAAGGAAAAAGTTCAAGTGATGATGAAAGTAACATATTATATAACAGTGCTAGTGCAAAACGTAAGATAAAAGTACTTGAGGATGTTAATATTCAACCCAGATCAAGTACCAGTGGACTTTCAAGACCAACAAGCTCAACCCTCGTAAGTTCTAGCAATAAGAATATCCACCAAATGCAATTAACGCCGGTGAAAAAAAAAAAAAAAAAAGAACAACAAGATAATATGTTGGTGACCCCTTTAAGAACGTCCCTGCAAATACTGCATAACGAATTCACAACTCCGACCTCACGACAGGAAAACACAGATAATATTTTCGTGACTCCTTCAGGAACTTCCTTGCAAATACTGCAAAATGTATACGCAACTCCGACTTCACGACAGGAAAACACATTAGATAAGACAATGAACCATTTAGTACTTAACAGCAGATGTAGTTCTGTCAGTGACATTTCTTGTGTCAAATTGAGATGGTCAACACTTTCATAACATAATATTTCACATATCAAGTATTAAAAATTTTGTTAAATTCCCACAATTTAAAGGAACACCATGAGGTTGCAATTTAAAATTTACCCAGAAATCCTTAAGAAATTATCGCAGACAAAACTCGTAAACAACTCTAACAGTGTCAGCCAAGGCCATAAATATATCCAGATACAAAGAAATTCGACTCACATTATAAAAACTAAAGTTGAAAGAAATATATTAGACAACCAACACTTGAATACGAACGAAACTTCGATGTTCTTACAATGTTTCTTAGAAAACAAGTTAAGTAATGTGTTCCAGATGTGATATTTAGGCGCGCGATGTGAGAGTGCATCGAGTAGCCAAGAGGGCGGAGTTAGAATTGCAACAGACCAATTGCAGAGACACACCATTTCAATAACCAATATCTATGCAGATTTACTGGCGGGAATCTTTCTGACAATTCCAGTGACTTATCCGATACCGGGGAAGGCGTTGACAATTGGCGCCTTGCGTGGGAGTGGAGACGGAGGCGAAAGGGGATTCGAGCTCTGAACGCCTAACGTACAGGACGGAAATCAAGGACATCTTCCTGGAAGACAAGTCTATAATTAACCTTTGTCACTTTGTTTTGTAAACTTACCTAAAATAAGATATAACTAGTAATCTCTGTCTAGGAGTAATAGTGTTCTCGGCAGGCCTAAGGAATCTGGTAAAGTACCACTTTCACTGTAAAATTATCTATTCAGTCAAGAGGAAATTTTCCCAGGACTATTAATTTCCTATTTTCGCGTATCTACGTATAGACATTTAATATGGACCCAGACGTGGCTTTTGAGACCTAGTCCACCTCTCGCAGAGAGGCAAACTTGACGATTGGACGTGGGCCGAATTGATAACAATCGTGTTAATGGGGTTATTGTTGTTCGGGTGTTTTATGGCCTTATTATGCTGGGAGTGCCATTCCGAAGGAGAAGACGAGAGGAATGCCTCTAGTCTACCAGGACGCGAGGATGAGCGGGTAACCTGAGTTAATTGAAGAGGGAGTTCTGATTCTTGCCTGGATAGTAATACCTTTTCCTCGAGTGTCATAACCTTGTGAGTAACGTCATTAGATCCTCAGGAGTGCAAATAGCAGTTAATTAGTTCAGACCCCTCAAAGATCTCATCCATCATAAAAGGTTTCCCATCCTTGAATTTAGAGGAACTGAGCGAGTTGGGCATACGTTTTGCTACTCAAAGAGGAGAGGACTACATATTAGCTTTCAAAGATCAGTCGCTGGCATTACTCCCTGTATAAAGGAGAAGTTTCAGGAAAGATATCTACGTGCTCGGTTACGGGCCTGAGGTACTGCAACGTCGTGCAACAATAGTTTGACGAAGGATTGAAGACTCCGTGACGAAGTTCAGGGTTATAACTCTGTCTTCCAGAGTTAAGGACCGAGTGCGAAATTATCAAGGTCGAAGTACTGCGTGTTGATTTGTGTAGTGTTTTGACTAGTGTAAAGTAAAGCTTAAGTGTGGAAATAAATCCTACTCTTATTCATCGGTGTTAATAGTGCTCTTCAATCACGAACCCACCCCTAGAACGTAACAATACTTAAGTTCTTGTATTTTCATTTAAGCAATAATAAATTTATTTAAAAAAAAGAAAAGATTTTTTTTACATCACCTTATATATATACATATTTTCATATTTGAGTTTTATTTCCGTTTTCCGTAAAATTTATTTCATCAAGGAAAAGGACAACGTGACATATCTTTGAACTCCTAGAGACAAAACTCAAATACGCTACTTGTCTCGACAGGTTTATCCAGAAAATTTAAAGTTTGTTGAAGAAGTCTACAAGGATGCAACTATGTCAGCACATGGTTATCTGATGATGGATTTGAAACAAAGCACAGATGATATATGTCGTTTTAAAACTAATAACTACAATCGTTGCCGCAGCAAAAAACACATAAAAAAAATTTTTCTGCGCAAAGGTTTGCCGCAACAAAAAACGCATAAATTTTTTTTTGCACCGCAAAGGTGCCGCGGTAAGTGCCGCAGATACCGCAATCTACTAACTACTCAAAGTATCTCAAATATGCCATTAAATTTGATTAATTAGGGTCAAGAAATAACCTGATATCATTTACTGACTTCAAAGGGACGCTTTGGGCAGTGGGAGTTCTCTCTGTAACTAAACACTTTTTTCTTTCAAGGGTAACTTCATTGCATATTTCTTCAAAATCTAACCTTTGTTCCAAGTTTTTTTTGGAGGAATAGTGTATCTCTATAAGTACATACATGGGCATGTAGCGGCGCATATTGTATTTGAGTATCCCTTAATAGTCTCAATTCCCAATTAGAGCATGGTTCAGACTTTTCATCAATTTTAGGAGGGCCAAATCATTTATAAGCGCTGCTTTCCTCTGTCTAACGCTGCTAAATATTTTGGTACCAAACTTTCTCCTAAATATGAAAAAGGTTTTATCGACAAGAAACACTCTCCCCTAGTTTATTCGTTGAAATCTTTAGACGGTAAACCCTTAGGGCGGTTTCATATAAGGGACTTACTCGATCGGGAAGGAAGCGATCCTGTTGGGTTGGACAACCCTGTAATTTAGGTTAGGTATGTTACGTTTTGGGTTGTTAGTTTCTAGTCAGCTAGCGCTAGCGAACTGCAATCTGCCTTTAAGATCTGTTTAAGTAAGTGTAAGAATGTTACATGTTTTAATTCAGGAAGTAGTTCGTACTGTTCCCTTTGGTTTTTTTTTTTTTATGTCCGAACATGTAGTGTATAACAGATGGGAAAAGTATTGTTCTGACCGTTGGTTTTTGTTTTATGGAATGGTTTACTGAACTGTTGGTATATAGGTGCTGTCTAGTATGCACCACAAGCCGGTGGTAGGACCAGGTGCAAGGTCCGTCCGGATTGCTACCACATCTTGCTCACTAATCCTTCCGTTCGCGGTTTGGAGAGCAAGACAGCCGGTTTTCTCTGTACAAGAGGCTGCCCATCGAAGTCCTCACTCAGGCGGTTGCGCCTTATTCCCTATTTTTTGTGACTTGTAGTGGGTTGGAGACTAAGCCAGTCTTTCACTGACTTAATTCCCAACTCATGAACGTCTTCCCCAGTTTCGGCAAAGACGGCCCTTACCATGACAAGATATTTCCTCCTTTGCTTCCTTCTCCAGGAGCAGGAACGACCCGGTTTCTTCATTTATGAAGATGACTAGTAGCAGGATGAACTTTACACTTCTGAACCAGCTTATCGAGGGACAAGCCACTTTATGTACTGATTATATTTAGTTAATTTGATGTACCGCAACTTAATCGGACAAAAATATATAACCTTATGGGAACGAGTTGTTTGATTCTATGCGAGCCTAATCCTGTTTGCGGTGCGGTCTTCCTCTCTTCTACGGCGCCCAAGTATTTGTGAGCGCACCCTCGAGCCAGCCGACTCCACGACCTAGCTATTTGCCGCGCTAGCCGGAACGGCCTTGGGAGGGGTTTTGGCGTACTTCCGGTACGGACTCCGGGGTTTAGTGCCAAAACCTTTGTCAGAATGTTCAGTGTTACAATGTATATGTGGAAGAAACCTCCTTGAGGTTTGTAATGAGTACGATCTACCTATGTTTATGGTTTAGAAGTTGTCACTCTTGTGTAACGTAAGGAAACGTGTCGGATGGAGCTCAGCCGAGTACCAGAATAAATAACGTTACTCCAAATACTGTGTTCTTCACTCCACAGTATAGTTTTTTTCAGTCTAGTTATTCTAGTTTTTAAGTTTGTATGTCAAACTCAAGGTAGGTAAACTGACTTTGTAACTTCGTTAGCTGCGTATGGTGCCGAGAAATGAAGCTGTTTAACAGAAACATTAAATTATTTTATTAACTAAAAAAGGTCGATGTTAATGTATAGTTTTTTACAGTCTAGTTATTCTGGTTTTTAAGTTTGTATGTCAACCTCAAGGTAAACTGACTTAGTAACGTCGATAGTTGCGTGTTATATATAGCTGTATACTAGTACAACACACAATGCCGGGGCCGAGTACCAGTATTGCTAAAATATCAAGTATCCAGTACGCGGAAGATTATGATTGACCTGGTGCACCTGCATCGCGTCGCGGGTGGCCGTCGCTCCGAACGGCGGGAACCTTGCTTTTCACGTCAATTCGACTCTGACATTGATCGCGTTCACACTCTTAGTTAATTAATTAGTTTTGTTATTTTAAATTCTTACTGTAGAATTAAATGTGTCGTTTGTTTAAAAAAGGACTTAAATGATTTCTCGTCGGTCTCCCCTGCTGCCGCACTACATAACTTGCGTATGGTGCCGAGAAATGAAGCTGTTTAACGGAAACATTAAAATATTTTATTTAACTAAAAAAGGTCGATGTAAATGTATAGTTTTTTTTTACTGTCTTATTCTAGTTTTTAAGTTTGTATGTCAAACTCAAGGTAAACTGACTTTGTAACTTCGGTAGCTACGTATGGTGCCGAGAAATGAAGCTGTTTAACGGAAACATTAAAATATTTTATTTAACTAAAAATGGTCGATGTAAATGTATAGTTTTTTTACTGTCTAGTTATTCTAGTTTTTAAGTTTGTACGTCAAAATCAAGGTAAACTGACTTTGCAACTTCGGGAGCTGCGTATGGTGCCGAGAAATGAAGTCCAGTTATTCTGGTTTTTAAGTTTGTACCTATGTCAAACTTAAGGTAAACTGACTTCAATGTTATTTCATGATTCAGTAATTACTGATGACAAAAATGCCAAACTTCGGCCGGGAACTTAGACATAGTGTCTTTAGACACTATGAGTTAGCTAAAGCTAACGTGGACGTTCAAGTGTTAGCATTTTGATATTTTGTTTACTACTCATTAATTATTTATAATAATATCTTAATATTGTATAGTGTCATGACATACTGATATTGAATAAAAGTACCGTTTTGTTAAACTGTGCACCGGAACTGTAAGTTTGAATCGCTCAAATGATTATAACGAACTATAAAAACCAGTGTGTCCGCCATTTTTGACACACTTCGTGATTGGCTTTGGTGACGATAAGATCATTAATAAAATAACGTACAAGTATTTTGACTATCTTATTAAAAGCAGACCTCGTTAAACCCTATCATCGACAGTGCTTAACAGCTGTAAGTATAAAATTCAAGTTGCGTTAACAAGTCAGAAGTGGGATGGATCCAAGCGCCTCAGGTAACTGTGATTTTTACTATCCTATAAATGTTTGGCTTTCTTGACGCTTTAACAAAGTGACTTTTTTTTAAAAATCTGTGCTAGTACTACAGTTGTGTTTTCAAATACTGATATCAGAGGGTAGAATTATTAGATCAGGTTGCATTTTTTTTTCTTTTTCTTCTATAAATTTGTTGTTATGTTGCTATAAATACCTTGCTGTAGACTATAAAAGTTCAATGGTTTATAATAGCAGTAGTATTTGACCAAATTAGTAGATGACTTTAATTAGACTTGAGTATTGCACCTGCACAAAGGTATTCAAAGGCACTTTTAAGCTAAATTGTAATTAACAACGGTTCAAAAATATATCTGCCTACCTACATACATTGCGGAAAAAACTTCTCAGCATTCGATGCCCTAATTTATATGCGAGGAGTTGGGACGGTTGATGCCTGTGTAAAACCTATGTTTCAGCATGAATGAATATGAAGAGCGACGGTTGCGAACGCCACCGCTACCGCCGGAAGAGCCGGTTCGAGAGCACACTACGTCGGCCAGAGCTGCGCAAAGTCGGGGCCGAGAGCGCAGCAGGGAGCGGACGAGACGCAGCCGAGCCAAGAGGAGCCGATCAAGACGCAGCCGGGGACGTAGCAGCCGCGTCAACTCCGGCAGCTCCAGAGACAGCCAACGTCGTCGCAGTCGCCCAAGGAGCCGCAGAAGTCGCTCGACGTGTACTCGGAGTCGGTCAAGGTATTCAGATAGGCGTGGTGGCAGATCTCACAATGCTACTACTAGTGGAAATCAAAATTTTGAATTGTTAGATACATTAAAAGCGCTAATTACTTCTATTAAGCCTGAGAGTAAGTCTGAGTGTATCGAACGGTTTTCAGTAATGAACGTGTTGCCTGAATTTGATCCAGCCAATCGAAGTCAGAGCTTCTAGTTCTAAATGTTTTATAAACTGAATTTCTGACTTATATTAATTACATAATAGTATTATTACGCATACCTATATGTATATTAATGTTATGTAGGTAAAAAGATCCCGTTCAAGTCCAAAACGGGTGGACAAAATTACATTTGTCCATGACAACTACAGCCGCTGCAAGGCAGCCGTCAATTAAAGCTTCATTGTCTATGTCTTCATAGCACAGAGGTCGCTACAGTTGTTTTTTTTTTTTTTTTACATTTTAAATCATTTTGTTATAAAAATTAAGCGGAGGTCGCTACAGTTGATTTATGTTTTGTGATTTTCAATATTTTATCTAATTTTTAATAAAAAATAATCGCAACCTGAACAGTTTTATTTAAATTCTCCGCGCCGAAAACACGCCGCCGCCGCCGCCGATTTTTGACCGGCGCCCGCCGCCGTAGATTTTGGCAGCGGCGCACACGTCGAATAAGTCCATCGCCAACGCAAATGACTATAATGACCCTTCAGTCAGATGTCGCATTTGCTGTTAATCCCGTTATAGTATTTTCTTTTATTTGTTGGTTTTAGGGGTCCTTATTTCCGGCTCATCCTTAGTTAGGCTTTTGTCTAATCTGCGTTAGAAGAAGATTGCCACCGTGTGCTAAACCACTGATGCTTCCAACCCCAACCAATTGGCTCTAATACTGGAAAGTCTGTTTGGGCCAAGGAGACGAAATACCGTGCCAACACCTGCTGGATCTACCCTCTACGTGCGGAGGACAAAGTAGGAAGCCTATTTTATTCTGTGAAACCTAGATAAATAGCAGCCATGCTCAGGTCATTGAGTTGTTGCAATTAGGTACTCCCACGATGGGCTCTGAGTAGATAAACATGCAAGTGGCACAACGAGAGGGCGGCAATTCGTATTCCTAAACCATTTGATTGCGATTAAACTTTGGTGTGTTGTATCCACGCCCGAGATGGTTTCTGAGAGGGTAAACGGGGAAACAGTATCCCATTTGCCCGAAACGGCACAATTGGTAATTTATGTATAATATGTTATGTATTTCAGGGCAACGAATTGTGAGGAGTATTGAGAAATTAACACCCAAGTGCAGAAAAATGCATTCAAAATGCACCAAAATATTAAAATCGAAGCGTCGCATTATTTTTGACTACGCAGATAGAATTGAAAAAGCTGAACGACTTGCTGAAAGTAATTCCTTTATAGCGGTAGTAAAACGTATGACACCTTGTGCCCAAAAATTGTTTGCAATCCAAGCAAATAATGCGAATAAGCATGTAAAAAAAGGCGATTTTCCACTGTGGAGAAAATGATGGCTTTGTCTTTATTAAAGCGTAGTCCGAAGGATTATAAATTATTACAAAAGATGTTTGTACTCTCAACTAGAAGGACTTTAAAAACTTTTTGTCAACATATAGTTGTAAAACCTGGAATATACAAGAATGTTAGGGCTGAAAGAAAGAGTAAAAACATGGGACCTAAAGAAGAAATTTTGCTCCATCGTTTTTGATGAGGTGTAGCTAATGCCACATTTGCCAGTGAAGATCACATTCACGTGAATTTCGGTCAACAAGCCGAAAAAAAACTTTGTGACCACGCCCTCGTCTTCATGATTCGAAATTTGTTCAGCTTGGCGGGAAAGCATAGCATTTTATCTATGTGAAGGTGCTACCCCAGCATCGACGCTGAAACAAACCGCCCCCGGCAAGATGAGAGGGCCGGTTAAGGAAGTTAGCGGCACTTCCAAACATGTATCGTTTTGGAATGCCATCAAAATTTTAAAAGATATATATTTCATAAATTCGTCTAGTAAAGATGCTTTGAGACGCGGTCACCCTATCAATAAACCATCCAGACTATTGACAACTGGATAACAACTTTGGAAAGTTTCATCAAAATCTGGACTGACCTCAAAGATATTGATATAAAATTCTTTTACATTCGATACCTAAAATCAGGACCCTTTGGAAATTTTTTTTGGTCGCATCAGAGCCCTCAATCATCGCAATAATAGACCTAATCCGTACACCTTCACGTGTTCCTTCAAATCTTTAATGATCAGTGATGTTTTAGGCCCTCATAGACCTAATCCGTACACCTTCACGTGTTCCTTCAAATCTTTAATGATCAGTGATGTTTTAGGCCCTTATTCCTCCGGCTCTAACTGTGAGGATGACGTAGGCGAGACGCTTTTGACTTCAGAATTAGCTTAGACAAAACTCGACCTTAAAATAAATATTCCTAATTGGGTGCCGACGTGTAATAATATATTGGCATGCTTACTATATATTTGATTTTTTATTAGATTTGGATGGCTCTACGGGTGCCTGAAATGGCGCAGCTGGTGTGGGAAGGAAGAGTAAGTGTACAGTTCTGAAATGCTGTTTGTCTAGTGTGTCTATCGGCCGCTAGATGCCGTTGTATTGTGTCGTCGCATTCCTACATCGCAGTAACGGTATGTTCCCCAGGAATCTATAAAAGGGCTGTTAATTTGAATATATTTGTCAATCATCCTAAGACCGTTGTATTATTCACATCTACGGTCAACAGTAAGTATGGAATGTCTAGTAACTTTTATTAGTGGTTATAAAAGTAGTACCTACCCGTATGACAGGTATTATTTTTGAAGACTTCTAAAAATGAAACCTAGCCAGATCGATTTATCGCCCCTGTATACAAAATTTCATGAAAATCGCTGGAGCCGTTTCCGAGATTCCGATTATCAGGTTATCAGATTATCAGGAGACGTGATTGGAACCAACCCTACATAAATAATTAAACGACAGTGGACCTCGTAGATAAATATGGCAATATATCAAAAACATTAGCCTGATTCACCACTGTGATAAATATATTTAACAGATATTTGTGATTTCAATCCTTATTTTGTTAACAGAAATACAGAAGAGGAAGAAGAACTTATATTGCCCGAGTCCCGGATACGGCGTAAATATTATGTGGCTGTCCAGCTGCCGGATCAGCCACGCCTGTCGCTCACCCACGAGGAGGTGCAGGCGGCACAGGCCAGGTGGGCGGCCGCCGCGGCTGGCTATAATAATAAAATATATGAGTGGTGTTGATAGGCAGGACCAGATGCTCGCGCACTACACTTGCGAGCACAAATCGATGCGGTGGTACAAGAAAGTAGGTATTCACATCTTTCAGATGATGATGTTGAATGCCTACTTTCTCTATAATATGAAAAATAATACAAAAAGTAATTTGCACGACTTTAGAGTCTGTTCTAAATAATTGGCACAATGGGTACTAAATCGACTCGCTTGTTGTACTTGTGAAAGATCACTCTATAATAGCAATGGTCAATGCCAGCCTTCTGGGCACCCTCCCGGCCTCCCCATTGGCGGCGATCTGGGATTTTTTTTAAATCTTTAATTTAGTTATAGTTTTAGCTAGTTTTAAGTTTTTACCCTTCTTTATTATTTTCTTTTTCTATCTATGGTCAACTTAATATACTGCGAAGTAACTGTTGCAACATGTCGAATTTCCAGGCTTTGATACAAAAATTCCCTTGTATGTACGATTCAACATGTGAATATTTTCGGGACCGTACCATTAAACGGCGAGCGTACTTACTCTTTTGGATTTAGTGAATGCTCAACCGGGTGAAACTCCCCTCTCGTTACGGGATGTTAAGCGCAAGACGCGCAATTACCTGCAAAGCCTAAGACGTTCGCGGAAGGCTTCCCATACCGTAAGTAAAACTTAATTTATCCCTACGGCTAGATATTATCTCGATCTATAAAGAAATCACAACGGTTTAGTATATGTTAAGTTGGTGCTCATATCCTCATAATAATTGCAGGCTCAACAGAAAAATAAACAAACAGCTGAACCTCTTGCGCCAGCTTAGGACAATGCTCCTGTAAGTACTTATATTTAGCTGTGTTAGCTATGGTGACCATAGATCAAATACCTATTAAATCCGTCATATTGTCATTTCTTATTTCAGATACAACAGAACAATCTCCCACCCGCTGAGCCTCAAGTGACAATGCAGGACAGTACTGTAACTGTAAATATCCCAGTCAACAATCGCTTAATATTTATTAAATTCATGATCTTTTCACTGACATCTGACATTTAATTCATCTTGGCAAGTGAGTTGTCACATTAATTAATCACATTGATTTCAGGACCCAGCACCGGAACTACATTTGCCAGAGCCATTAACGCCCTTACCCTACTGTCTCCCCAAGCCTACCGGATTCAGAATATAGTTTTGGCTCCCTGCTGAGATATATTTCGGTGAGATATATTGCGAAAGATATAGGCGTTGGGTTAGAGGTAGCGTTGTATTAGGGCGGTTATGTTACTCAATATATAAGAACTTTGATCCAGTTGCGGGTTACAGGGAAGCACAATCCTCGGTTAACTTGTTTAACCTAATGAGATACCTGTTTTCTTGTGAAGGGTAATAGTGAATTTCAAGCAAGTTAGTGCAAGTGCAATTATGATCGGAACGAGAGGAGCACGTAAGAGGGGGTAAACCCCAAATCCAATAGTACCCGAAGTGATCGTGGAAACTCCGCGAAGAGATGAATCACCACCAATTCAAGGAACTTTAGTTGGACCGCCGCCCGTAAAGCGCCGAAGGGCGCAAACTAGATCTCAAGCGGTTACCAATGCGAGGCTACTGAAATTAGTTACGATCACAACCAGGAAGCTCACTTCAAGGATTAACGAATTAAGCGCACAAATTAAAAAGGTCAACACTCCACAGGATGGATCAAGAAGTTCCCAGACAGCAGAAAGACAACAAATGTCAGTTTGGGGACCAGGAAGTGAACAAAGAACAATAGAGCAGAGACCTAATGTGCAGATTATAAGCGACAGCGCATCTCAAACTGCACAAGACTTAGACCAAGCCTCTGAATCGAGTCGTAATGTCATATATAATGTCCGGAACGTGAACTTAGAAAAGCCCCAATTCGGAGATAGAAATGCAGATCCTGTTACGTTCTTAGAAGACCATGAGGGGTACCTGAGAAGGGCATCTAAGGAGGGAAGAACCATTGATTTGACTTTAGAGTGCCTGGTTGGTGGAGCGAGGGATTGGGCAAAAATATACAAAGATAGATGGTCAGGATTAGAAGATTTCAAGGTTGACTTTCTTGCAACTTATTGGGGCGAGAATGAGCAGAACGATCTAAGGAGAAGTATGACCAGTGTGTGCAAGTATTTTGAATAGTAATAAATTTTTAGGGTTTCAACCTTTTTGGCTGTTGGTGGCTGCCACGCGCCGCGCCACTGAATAAAAAGAACAATAAGACGGCTGTCACTTGTTTTTTAAATTGTCGGTGCACGGTCGGTCTTTTATGCGGATTTATGTTTAAATTATTGTAAATATAAATTAGTGTGTGTAACATTAGGTGTAAAAGTGTAATTAGTGTATATTATACCACGGATAGTCTTCGCGGGTGTGTATTTATCAAGCGGCGGCAGTGGATAAAAGACTCTACGGACGAACTCTACACAGCGTTGGTCGAAGCCGGCTTCCTCAAGGTTTGTGGCTCTGAAATTGATTGTTAGACTTAATACTGCACAAGGGACAGCTCAACCACGGCTTTGGTAACAGTCACTATTTATCTATCGAAGGATATATTGAACACAGTGGGACTTGGAATAAACAAAAGTCGCCGTCGATGTTGGATTACTTTCTAAAGATTGCAGGAAAAGCAATCGTCAAGGACAAGAATACAATGAATGCGTGAGAGAATGGAGCAATTCTTTGTCATGTAGCGTTGTTTATTACTTTGATAGGGCCCGAAAGTTACGAGGTCCTATAAAGCTTATTGTCTCCAAGTTTACCTAACACGAAATCGTACAAGGAGCTTGTCGCAACATTAAGAAAGCATTATGTGCTATAGACAATACACGGAGAAGGCCTATGCCATGAGGCACGCCGAATTACGCGACAATTTAATAATAAACAACAACATACTTATTGAAATTGTAGCGAATTCGGACAATCTTATCAATCAACTAAAAACGTTATACCGGAACGCCAACCCAGACCACATTACCAAAATTGCAGATTTAAGTGCCAGTCAAATTTTACAGAAGAGCAATGAAACAAATCCTAAAATAATATTTGAAAATGGGAGAGATTTAAAAGCGATGGTCTTTAATAGCAAATGGTGTTGATGTTGTAGTTCCGAAACATTGTTACGTTGAAGTGGACTCTGATGGAAACATTGCTCCTGATCGTGAGAATAACCATGCTTTCTGTTTGGTTATTCTGTAGGATGTTGTATTGTATTCTATTCAGATAACTGTGCTGACCAACAGAAAAACAAGTTTATGTTAGCTATGTAGTTATACGCAGTGCAAACTTTATCAAACTTGGTCAGTTACGCATATTTTTTTAATAAAAGGGCACTCACAAAATGAGGGCGACTGCTCATTTGCAAATAGGAAGAGAAGTCAAAAGACAACTCAGATCAGGCGCAATGTACACTCCTGCCTGATGCATTTATCTATGCTATAAATCTGGACCAACCACTTCTTGAGAGGTAGTCGGATCCAATGAAGTTTTGGTTGAATTGCCGACACTTCACGCCGGTTCTTTCGGAAATTGCTCTTTAATATGCCAAGCTTCCTCGGTATCATCCGATAGGCTTGCTTCGGTTGTTAATTTAACAGTGCCTGACAATAGAAGCAGATTGAAAGGGATACACATTAAACGAGTGCTGCTGATGTCTATATCAGATGAATACTGGTTTGAATGATGTTAATTTTAAGTCAAATGTACGATTTTTTCATAAATAAAATAATGAATATACCAGATGTGTACTTTTTTATCTAATTTTTGATAGTGCTTAATATAGGTAACCGCTTCTTGGGCAAAAAATATCGATACATTTGAAAAGTATCGATACGATATATATCGATATAAGAAACATGGAATAAAAAGTGACAAACACTTTCAGTCATTTTGAGGAAAGGTACTGAAAACCAAATGTGTCCATTAAAGAAGTTATAGCCACTGAAGCTGATAATATAATATACCTATGGAATAGCCTATATATTATGGCAGAGGAACTAGCGCTACAAATACGTTCACCAACTGGGAGCAATGTGATGCGTGTGAAGACCACGTCACGCTCACGTAGTACTATACAATTATACACACATGAAACTATACTGCACTATAAACATTTTTGTAAACATTAAGCGGTTACTATGAATACAGGCCAGTTGGGCACTAAACCACTACGGGATAGGTTGTTTATTACAAATTATTTAACATAAACATTATAAACATATACTAATATACTATCTTATTTTTTTACATGTATTAGGGTGTACCTGTATTGTTGTGTAGGTGTATTCTTATTATAATTATTTTAATGCTTTTTTTGTTCAGGTTAAGTTAGGATCTTTGGTCTAGCTTTTAAGTGTGCCTACCTCTCTATACTCTGGTTTCTGTTGTCCTGTCAATCGTTCGAATGTTAGCTGGAAGAGATCCCTTTAAAGGATAAGTTCGCCTTTGTACATCTGTTTTTCTCATCTGTAAAATTGAATGTGTTTTATGTACAATAAAGAGTTATACATACATACATAAACCACAAACATACATAAACATAACATAAGTAACGTGTAAGAATTAAATTTCGTATGATTTAACATTTATTTATAGCATTTTTATTTTTTCTATGGGATATGACTATACGCTTCTAGGGTTAATATCACAAGGGCCCGCCTTTAGTTTAATTGGCCGCCTTGTGGCTCTCTCTCTGCCAAAAGGTTGCCGACCGCTGTTCTGGTTTAAAGGAAGCCAGTGTGTCACTAGAAACGGAAAGAGCAATCATCTTTCAGTAAAACGGCGGTCGACATTGAATTCCCTTTAACAATTGCTTCCCGGAGAGCTGGATCGGTAGACGGACCCATTCTTTGGCCTTCTCGCCAAAAACTAAGGTTACCCCAAAGGGATACTTAGGTATCGAAAAAGTAGAAAAAAAATTAAACCACCAACAAGACCCAATCTAACTTCAATACTAACAAAAAAAGAGTGGTTAAGGTGACTTGGTACTTAGGCACATACCGATATTAACAACTTAATTTTATAACAGCCAAAAACATTCGGACATAACGAAAATGAAGTAAAAAAAAGTTCCACACAGGAAGGGTCCCTATCACAGTGGACCATAGAAAAAATAAAAAGTAGAAGTGGCATGTGAACGAGACACGCGTGCCACCTTTATGCGCAAATCGCATGTATAGACGTCAGTCAATGCGAGTAGCAGAATGATTCTGCCAGAATCCGATTTTCTCGAATGTTCCATGTTTTTTCAAAAACTCAAATCCCACTAACTGGTCAAGTCTACTGGCAACACTAGCTTGTCAACAGCCAAATTTAAATTACTCCGTATTTTTATTTTTATTATTGAATTTTTGACATTATTTTATAATAAAACCAGTTCCAATCGAGTAATAACTATATTTCTGACATTGTGATAAAAAAGTTTTCGACATGGCCCCTACGAAGATTTTTTGTGCGACATGTTATCGCATTTTATTGCATAAATTTATAATGTATTTTTTATTTTGAATCACTGACATAGAATTTGAAATTTATTTCTTGATCGTAATTTTTTTGGGTATCCGATTTCTATTTTTTTTATATGAATTAATTATTTTACTGTACCTTATTGCGAGGATGGAACGTTCAAATTACATTACCAATTCACTTATTACATTTTTATAATTGAAAAGCTACGACCAATGATTGCTAAGATTTCAAGGTAAACTAGCGATGTGAGAGTTTGGCGACACCGGTTCCCCAAGCGAATGTGACTTATCGCACTTCTACTTTTTCTTTGTTCTGTGCAGTGGACAATATTTAGTTTCGTAGAGAACAAGAATATTATTTTTCAAATAAGTTTAATTTTCAGTTTTGGCGATAATCGACGAGACCAAACCTCCTGTTCCTGTCCTGTTCTACCGAAAGTAAGATTAATGATTTTTATATTCATTTATGTTTTTATCCTTTTTTTACACATTTTGTTTTGTCTTCGAATGCAATTTTATTATTTCTTGTCTGAATACAGCCTTCAATAAATGATTTTTAATTTCCATTTGGACTCAGAATAACCCCGCAGCCTTTGATGACTACAATTCGTTCGACATACTTTTTCTAGCTGAAAGAAAACCCATTGACAACATTTTTTTTTCAGAAACTACAACATCTTACGAGAAAAGACGAACACGACAGACGACGAGAGAGAAGACAACTCAATGAGCCGTGAAATAAACACAGAAATTGACAATATTTCGTCAAAAACGCTGCTGTTTATTTTTAACGACAATTAGCTTGTTTTACACAACTCACATTATTTGGTTTTACAGACAGTAATTTTCTCCAAACAAAAAAACGAAAAAATTATCCCAAACCGAAGACAACTGATTGACCCACTAAAGCATTATTGAAGTCAACCAGACAACGATCGGTTCACCACATAGTATGTATGTATGTATAACTCTTTATTGTACGCATTCAATTTTACAGGTAATGAGAAAACAGAGTACAAAGGCGAACTTATCCCTTAAAGGGATCTCTTCCAGCTAACCTTCGAACAATTGACAGGACAACAGAAACCAGAGTATAGAAAGTAGATATACTAAAAGCTAAGATCAAAGACCCTAACTTAAACTAAACAATACGAAACGAAATAAGTAAATCACACACATATAGTTAAATTTCAAATATTATGGGAATGAAATAAAGCTCTATTACACAGCACAAGTGACTTTTGTCATGACTACCAAAAATCTCTCATTAACTTAAACTTTAGCACAAAACTTCAAAAAGTATGTGTTGTGTATTGTCATCGAAAGTCCTTTGTCTGCGCTAAACTGTTTAAATCGTTGTAAATTGTTTAATAAATCAATTCATTATGCACAAATTAATAAAAGTCTCTTTAACCTGTAAACCAAAAATTTGATTTCATAGAAAGTCGATAAATCTGTCCCAATTTGATATTTACAAAATGTAAAGACTTATTAAGCTTTTAAACTGGCTACGGCCATAGCTAACGCGCCTTGGCGAGTCGCGTTCCCGCCTATGAAGCCTGTGCTGTGGCAGAATATACAATCCTTGATGCCGGCGACTTCGCTCAACATCTCGTCCCGTACACCCCACCAGTCCTTATGGATGGGCTTTCTGAAATATAAATACAGACCATTTAGTTTATGTAGATATGTAACACCAGAGGATTACATAATTATCTGATGTTTTGCCAGCCTAGACAGCTAAGAAATATCTCATGTCGCAGTAATTCCACTAGTAGTTTTACTCCCTACAGATCGATCCATTTGTGCCAGCTGTTGTGCGCTAGCACTGCTGCTTGGCGATGAGACTAGAGTTTAAGCTGGCTGTAGCAATCCAGACAGACCGTGCACAAGGTTCTACCACCCACAAAAATTTTAATAGTAAACTATGTGAGACTCAAGAAAAATTGATGCACTAGGTCTTCTTTTTCTGATTATGTCAGTGTCATAATATAACATTAAACACAGGTATAAATCCTGAAGAGTTTCCAAACTGTCAGACAATTAGCAGATATTTTAATAACACACATCAGTGCAAAGTGACTGGAGGCAAACAGTAATTTTGTATAGAATTTATATAGAAATAAAATGAATCAAAATCATACAAAAGTAACTTTCTTTTAAAAACGTTTCATCTTTGATAAGTGCAGTTGTTATCACAAAAAGCACCAAATTGTCAATAAACTGAAAAAGTAATGAGCTGTATTTTTTTCGACTAATAATAAAAGTCCTATATACCTAAACCATAGACACAAACAGAAACCTGCATCAATTATATTAAACTTGTTACAAATATAATTACCTGGTTACGAAGCTGAAGGGATTTACAGGTACAGCCTGCACTCTCCAAGATTTCGGTTTGTCATTGAACAGCACATACTTGATCTCATGTCCGATTCCCATCTCTTCCTCCAGATCAAACAGATGTTCTTTCCACGGAAACCTCTCTGTAAACTCCAATATCTGCCCAGACTCATGCACTTCGAATCTATTTTCCAAAGCTGACTTGACATAGTCCCTCGCAGGAAGCCAAACAGTAATAAAATTGTTTGCTACATAAAGAAACTCTTCCCTAACAAGATTCATAGCTTTCTTAAATATTTCATCTAGGTTAACAGACAAGTCAGAGTTCCATTCTGGATTTAAGCGCGCTACTCTGTTACTAATATGTGTTCTAATCTTGTACTTAGGTTCTTCCTCAGTCATTGGTACTCCATTGTCAATTGCATCAATTTCTTGGATAAAACTCTCATACACTTTTTTGTAGACAATCCTAAGGTCATCAGGTTGAAGTGGGCACTCCTTTGGTGCGATTGATTGAATCACTTGTTCCCCATAGTAAGTGTATATGAGACCAGCTGAACTTAACCTGGAGAATATATCAGTGATATTTATTAATCTTTTGTTTTATTCCTTACTATAAGGAAGAAAGAAAGGTATTTTCGTAGATGGGAAGACAAAATTGCTGGATTGGCTGTACAACATGGTAAAGAGCGGAGACTACTGCTACAAATTAAATTTCCTTCACAAATCATGACAAAATTTGGCAAGAATTTAAAGTAACTTTATTTTTAAGACTGTTTATTCCTACTGAGCTGGCAACGTCGCGGTTTGGTGTTTTTATGATTATTTCACAAAATTTGAATAAAATTTTGAATACCGGACAATCTCCGCATGTGTGAAATGTGTAACTATGTGGGCATTGGTGAAATACACCTTACTTGGTTAACACCAATTTAAAAAAAAGAAAATATATGTCTTTTTCTCCTATAACTATTATTACATATGTCATGTCATGGCCGTGTATTGAAAATAAGATTTGATTATGTATTTATTTGACTTACTTGATTTTGTATTTATCGCCAAGCTCCGGTCTCAAGGAGCTCAAAGTCTCATTGAACTCCCTCTGGTGATGGTCATAGCGCTTATTCCTGTGGTTAAATTCGGCACCAACATCCACCACTATGTCACAGGTATTGAGTTTCTCCATATCTCGAGTGCGGATGATCTCCGCATCTTTGTACTCCGGCAGCTGCTTGAGTATGAAGCAAGCCAATACCTCATCGCAGTGGAAAACACCATCATGAGTTCCGATCTGGCAAAGTAAAGAAAAAATAAGATATATAATGTAATTATAGTTAAATGTACATCAACATTTACATGACCCAGTGCTGGACACCAGTCGCCTCTCAGAGTGAGAAGACTTGGGCTATGGTATCCGCGGAGGCCGAGTGCGGATTGAGATCACGTAAACCATTTAATTGCTTCACAGAGAGAGGTATGTAGGTTTACCGACTAAGTTTTCCTTTAATTAAAAAAGTCACAGTAAATTGCATAAGTCATTTTATTTTACAAATTATTCTACCTCTAGGCTATCACGGCGTCAGTTAGCGGTACCTAAGTACAATAACATCACAATCACAGAGTGAGAATGCAATTTCGGCATTCAAAGCATATTTGTTCTGTAGGACATGGAATATCACCAATACTCAGTGAACTATTTAAAAGCCAAGGCCCTTTATCGATTCGTAATAAAGCTTGAAAATTTGTTTACCTTACATGACAAAGTGGTGAGTGACTGTGGCGAGTTAAAACAAAGAATAATTTATGAAACTATGAATCTTACCTTACAACGACATTTTATCTTAACGGTTAACGGTCGCAAACCAATGGACTGTTTTTGTATACCGTCCATATCTAATTTAACAACTTATATTGGCCATAGAAGAGCCACGTGATCTTAAATTTGGTATTACTAATTGTTACTAACCTTCATATTTTGCAAATACAATGTACTTTTTGAGAATGTACGAGCGGCACCAAAATTTAACGACTTCACGGAAACAGGGATTAAAAAAGGGCGGAATAATTGTAAAGAATACCTAAACATTACACCTTATTAACATCTCATCTAACAAAAGCTCGTGGCCACTAATATCTACTCAATCAATTCAGTTACTTACGCGTTACGGCAAAAACGCGAACCACGCGCGCCAATCCGGCGGACAACAGACTCAACCAAACCAACGCAACGTCATCTATTTTCAAAGAGTACAAACAAATGAAAAAAAAAACGTCAAAGCAAAGCACCGCAGCTAACGAATGTTCGTTCGCCATTTTTAAATATTGAAATTGAACGAACGAAATGAATGGAATGAGTAACAATAGGGCTGTTTTAGCTGTTTAGAAAAACCGGAAATCGATTCTGGAATCGATTTAAATTTATCGAATTAATTCTGAGAGCTTTACAAAATATTATCCAATTAACAATTTAGATTAGAAGACTTTATTTAACCCCAGGACAAAAATAAATAAATTGATTTGTATTTATGTACACAGTTCCTAGTACCGACGTGATTGTCTATGATAAGGTAAGGCTGGACGTACTTTATCATAAATTTCAATGAGAGCGAAATCTACTTTTATAAATTGTCAAACGCTGTTTAATTCAGTTTGTTCAAAAAAAATGATAATGTGCGACTTACTTCATACCTGCATAAAATCACCCACTACATCAAATAGATGGCGCTGTGTGTTCTGTGCTGTGAAGTAATGAACACAGTGGTTTCGTTTCGTTTTCCTGACCGAGTAATATTTATGGGATATTAGTTCTAACATACACTTGACACTTCTTCTGCTACTCTTATTTTAAACTACAAACCAGTGGTTCCTGTCCATTCTCTAATCTTGAAAAATTAGGAAAAATTTACGTTCACTGTACAATACTGTACTGTAGGCTAAAACAATTTAAAAAATCGTAACACTTTTTGAGTTGTTAATGGTGCTCAAAAACTTTACGCCATTGCCATTACGGTTGAGTTTCAGGGACACCTAGACAGGCAAAAATCATTGTCGAGAGAAGTAGCGATGTTGAGTCTCTAGTTTAAGTTTTTCATGTGAAATACGTTTCGAAAGCGTTTGTATTAACGTCTCAATTACTTTGAGCAAATTAACAGCGTCACTTGCGGATAGCGTTACTAGGCGTCTGGATAAAGCCGGACATAGTTAAGTTAGGCTTTTTGATTGTGTACCCGGCCAAAATAAACGGTGTCCGGCCTGTCCGGCTTTCGTCAGGCTTTTTACATTTCGCAAACGAGCGAGCGCTTTATAGTGGAGGCAAAATACGTGAAATTTCACTTAACACGTTCACTGCGGTTTCGGGTCGAATAGATCCTATGCACATCTAGCCTACGGTGCGGCGATAAAATTCCTTGAACCACCGCTGGTGCGGGACAAGTTTATTTAGGTTATCTGTTGAGCATAAGTGAGATAGTTAGTGTTTTGGTATTGTCTCTCCAAAAGTAGTCAGTTACTTTAAAAAAACTTCATCGGATCCTTTATGCCCTATGCCGACTGAACGTAAAAAAATATCGTCTAGTGCGTTATAAGGCCTTAGTGACCCGATGCCCAATGACCCGATAGCCGCACTAGATTAAACGCTAGTTTGTCTAGTGCAGTGCGGGTGTGCAGAACGAAAGATAGTTACCCCCATCTGTTTTTCTGAAATTAACCCAAATATACACTGTGACTTTTTTATTTGGGGAATGAGTGAAAATGAAGCGATTTAAACGGAAACTGTTAATGCCTAGTGGTGACGAAAGTGAAAACAACACAAAAACAGAAGAACATTTACAAAAAACGCCCACCGATATGTGTAACCTGAAAAACTCTTTGGGTAAGAGTAATTTTAATCAAATTCTTTTTTCTCAGTTAATCTCAAGCTCACTTCTTTTTAATCAAAATTTATGTTGCTCGATATCGATGTTTTGTTTAACACCCTACAGCCCTAAAAATTTATCGATAGTTTTTTATGTCAGTGCGGATATCGGGCATGCAAGATCCGATAGTTTAAACATACATTTGATTAGTTTTGAGAGGCTCCATCTACTTACGAACTTGGCTGTGCCAAGAGCAACTCTATGTCTATGAATTACAATTCATATTATAAAAAAAAAAAAAAAAAAAAAAATTATAATTTGATATCTCACTACAGTAGATCTAAAATTAGGAGGGGTGGTGTGTGCATACTGGCAAAAGCCAATAATGTAGATATTACTCCAATTCGCTGGATTAAGGACCATAGCCTTGAAAATTTGTTTGAGTGTTGTGGCTCGGACGTTTCAGAATGTAACCTAACAATCATATGTATCTACAGAACTCCACGAGCAGATATGGATGTATTTTTCAATAAACTACATATATTACTGACACAATTAACTAAAAAATATAAAAATAAGAGGAGGATCGTCATCTGTGGTGACTTTAATATAGATCGGCTAAAGCCAAATTTAGATACAAATAGGGGGTTCGAGAGAATATTAGAAAACTACAACATAAAGCTACAAATTAAAGATCCCACTCGTATAACGGATATGACTAGCACATGCATAGACAACATAGGGATAAATTTCAAAGAAAAATGTAAATCGGCTGTTCACCACCTTAACTTATCCGATCACTCAGCGCAGACAATCACTATACCATCAAAATTTGTAAAACGTCTAGATTTTTGGTTCATGGAGAAATTTGACTTTGCTGAAACTAATCGCAAAAAGCTTAGTCAATGCCTAAAAAAATTGACATTTGGAGATATTTTTTCTTGTGATAATGCAAACGAAGCATTTAACATGTTCCATGACCACATACAATTATTTTTTAAATTATGTTTCCCTCGCATTAAAGTGAAAATTAAAGTAAATAAAAAACTGAGATGGATCACTCCTGGAATAAGAGTGGCCTCGAAAGTCAAAAGAAAGCTATTTTTTGAATATATTCACGGGAAAAATAAACGTTCCAGAGCTCAAGTAAAGAGCACATATACATTATACACTAAAATCTTAAAAAAATGTATAAGGCAGGCGCAAAAGATCAATAACAATAAAATAGTTTCTGACTCTGATAATGCTGCCATTGCAACTTGGAACTTAATTAATGAAAACACGGGCAAAACTAAACCTAAACAAATAATTGAACAAATATTCCACAATGGACAAATAATCACAAATCCCCAAAGTATTTCAAATGTATTTAATAACCACTTTAAGGAAGTTACTAGGGATTTTACAAATCCTACCCCAAATATCAACAGTATGAACTCTATGGGCCCTTGCAACAGCGCGACAATCTATTTGAAGCCCACGGACCAGTCAGAAATTATAAAAATCATTAAATCATTGCGTAATTCAAAGTCTTCCGGGTATGATAATTTGACTACCTCGATTCTGAAGGAAAATGCTGTCGTTTTATCGGGGCCGCTCAGTCATGCCATTAACCTGTCAATGCGAGACGGGATCTTTCCTCACAACTTGAAATTAAGCATAATTAAACCAATATTTAAAAAAGGCAACAAACTTGTTTGCGGTGATCATAGACCTATCGCGATTATCCCAATAATTTCTAAAATCTACGAAAAAGTATTGTTTAATCGATTGACAAGTTTCTTTGAAAAATTCAATATATTAAACGAAAGTCAATTCGGATTTCGTAAACATAAGTCGACCACCTTGGCTATTCACGAGCTTTTGAAGGATATCACCACATGTAGAGATCAATCGATTCCAGTCTCAACTATCTTTATGGATATGTCCAAAGCATTTGACTGTGTCTCTCATGATATTCTAATAAAAAAACTATATCACTATGGTATAAGAGGCAGCTGTTGTGATTGGTTAGTGAGTTACTTAACACACAGGAAACAAAAAACAGAGATAACAACATATTGCGATAAAACGAAAACCTTAACAAAGGTACTTTCGGATCAGGTAGAAATAGAGAGGGGTGTGCCACAGGGCAGCATATTGGGCCCGTTACTATTTCTAGCGTACATTAATGATCTACCCAACATTACTCAATATAAGGTAATTCTTTTTGCTGATGACTGCTCCGTCGTTGTTCCCTGCAACGACCTTGCTAATTACCAGGCAGAGGCAAATTTGGTATTTGGGAAGATAAACTGCTGGTTGAGGGCCAATGGGCTGCAGGTAAATCTAACCAAAACTAAATTTATGGAATTCTATGCTCCTCAAGGTAGCCCAAGGGGATTATCTATTGAATATGGCCAGGAAAAGATTGAGTGTGTGAAAACATTTCGATTCTTGGGCCTGCTTCTGGACTGCCACTGTGATTGGACCTCGCACATTGAATATCTGATCAGTAAGTTAAATCGGTTTGTCTTTGCCTTGCGAAGGTTGAGGCACGTGGCCTCCCAGAGTTCTGCTCTACTCGCTTTTCATGGACATATTATGTCGAACCTCCGGTACGGGCTCATATTGTGGGGTAACTCTACAGACGCCAAAAAAGCGTTTTTACTTCAAAAAAAATGCATGAGGGCGGTATGTGGCGCTCAGATGACCGACTCATGCAGACCATTGTTCAAAAAATATAAAGTGCTGCCTTTACCAGCACTGTATCTGTTTGAGGTTTGCCTTTTTGCAAAGAGGAATATTGGTATGTTCAGGATACAACAGTCAAACCCCAGGAAAACTTCCAGGTACCATGGGCTCAACCTGGTAGTTCCAACTAGTAAATCAGCACACTACCGAAACAGTATCTTGAGCATGTCAGTAACAGCTTTCAACCACCTACCAAATAAAATTAAGACTCTTAACTTTCCAGAGTTTAGGGCACGGCTTTTTGACTATTGCTTGGAAAGGATGTACTATAGTGTTGGTGAACATATTGAGACTGGACATTTGTGACATCATAATTTACATACTTACATTTTGTCTTAACTTTAGTTATCTTATTGCATTTCCTAACTTAATTATCTTGAATTATATGTACATTGTGTTGTGACATTATTATGATTGCTGATTCATGTGCGACATTCCAATCTTCTAATTAACATATCACATAAAGTACCTATTCTGTTAACTTTAAGCACTTAGTTTGTAAGGTTAAATATTGTATGCTGGACCCCGGCAGATTGTGACGTACCTACTAAAATTAATAATAAGAACCTATATGTATACTAACTCACAATCTATCAATAAAGATATTTGAATTTGAATTTTGAATTTTATTTTACCAATATTCATCAAACCTATGCGGATAATGGCCCTTATAGACGAGCATGTGAAACAGGTCCTTTCGACCCCCAAACGCTCTAACACTAAGAAGAAAAAATAGGTGTAGTCTGCGCAATTTGCCATACGTTTTATTAGGTACAGTCAGGTGTAATAATATGTATCTAGTCAAAGTTTCAAAAATAAGTACCATACGCTCTTACACCGGCGTAATAAGGTCGTGGGACATATTTTTGAGAAGTTCGTATCGATACTTATTTTTGCACTTGACCGTACATCTTAATCTATATTTGCACCCGTTATTTAGCTCAATTCAAGCTACGGAACATACAAAAAAAATCATATAACTAAAAATATACTTTTTGGCATTGCGGTCCCGGGGAAAATACAGAACGCGGTGCAAATTGAGGAAATGATGAGAAAATATATCAAAACACAATACCAAATGTGCACCAGGGTGCGACACCCGGAAAGTAGTTTTCTATGTTTTACTGTCTTTGTACTTCGGGGGAAATTTTGAAATTAATAAAAATCGTCGCAATCGTCTTAACTTTGTTTGATTTACATTCGCACCCCATAAAAAAATTACATTTCTACACGGAACATGCGGTTCTGTAATACTACCTACCCGCTACCGTTAGCGTTCGCTGCTATTCCTTGCGTTTAGATAGAACTATGTTTACCAAACTTCCAGTTAAAGATTTCTTTTTTTTATTGAGTGCGAATGTAGTATCTTTTAAATATATAATATTTATAAATTTTCACGACTATCTTAATTTCCCCCGAAGTACAATCTACAAAAGAGTGAAAAAAACATGTTCCATACTTTGCACGGGGGTGCAAAGTTACCTGGGTGTTTATAATACTTTGAAAAGCTTACCGTAAGTTTGCACCAACCGTCTGAATTATCCTCGAGCCGCAATCAGAAAAAAATATTTAACCAAGATCGTACACCTTTTTAATTAACATACATTATGTACCAAAGGGCTATTCCGAATTTACCCCAATGCACCTTACGTGTCGTAGCGATTTTTCTTGTTAAGTAATGCGATGTCACTATGACGTTTTATGTGAAAAGGTTCCCCGATGGGTCAGAAATTCAATCTATTGACTGTATGTATGTACTTGTTGTTAACGTATACGGATAACTCACGTAATTGCATTCGAGAATTGCTCGACATGTTTCGGACTATTATTAGTTCTCCAGTGTGGTTTTCGTGAGTTATCCGTGTGTTAACAATGTGTCTCACGGTTGCGAATAAATGTTAAAACGGCTTATCTAGAAGCCAAATACATTGGAGCTTCTACTGCTAAATGACGATTATCTAAACATCCACTAATAACACTGAAATTTAATATAATAAGGACCGGCCGGTGCACTCACTACTTTGAATTCCAAAAGTTGGAGTGACTATTTTTCTAGGTTCTTCTTCTTCTTCTTCTTCTTGATTGTGGCGTTACAAGTCGTTATAGCGACGACTACTTCGTCAATGTCGGTAAAAATTTTTAAATATAAAATCTTGTGACAAAATGTCGGCAACGTTGTACGGTAACACGGTCAAAGACCCCCCTACCCCCCCTGTCGGGCTCTTAGCCAACGGTCAATGATATCCCTCAGATACTGCCAGGAAATCATTAGCCGTTGCCCAGGGTGCACCGGACCAAGCACTGCTCTTCCCCCCGGACGGATCCGAAAACGAACCGCAGGTCTTGTTCACACGTGGAGGTAACCCGACTCGCACCCCTTTTTCTAGGTTGGGACAAAATATCTAATATTTCTTAAATAACCTATCCAATCCGAATGCGAGTCGCTTCTGCTTCGGCCCCAGCCCATCTTGCTCACTCACTGTAACGTTAACCATTTTTAACCGATTTCAAAAACAAGGTCCTCTATTCGATACGGATGTTTGCATGTATGTAAGTATTTTATAATTATTCTTACTACTTGGTGCGACCCGTGCCGAGGTGAATGTAGGAGGCGGGCTTACCTTTCTTCGCCGCCGTCCTGCCAAACTGGGGGTCTGCTGCGGACGGAGTGGTTATCATGTAGCACGTTGCGCCGCTTTATCTCTCGATATAGATGATTAATGTGATGCGAAGGATGATCTAGTTCAGGGGCCCGATTTTTGAAAGCCCATATGTGAAAATACCACTCGAAAGTGGTGAAAAATTGTGCTGAATTTGAAATACGAGTAGCTTAGAAGATACTTCCCGCTGAATTAATCTTGTGAACTAGTTAAAAATTTGATCAGAGCTGTAGTTTTGAAGGTATAAACAGATTTATGCCGCTTAAGAGTGGTACTTTCGAGTTACGTAACTCTTGACACAGGCGAATTTTTTATAACACTAACAATGTGCATTACCCATGTATTTGCTTTTTTTTAGAACAAGGAACACGATCAAATGCGTCACCTGATGGTAAGTGAGCAACACCACGTGGACACCCGCAACGCTAGAGGATTGCAGATGCGTTGCCAGCTTAGAGAGCTAAGATAGAGTAGCTCCTGTGCGTGTAATTTCATCGGCTGTCCACGCCGAAACATAGCAACGCAAGCACTGCTGCTTGGCGGCAGGATTAGCAAGAAAGACGTATCATAGGTATTCTTAAGCACTCTAGGCTATCGGGTCGCGTTATATGACCTCACGTTATTTGCGTAGGCGACTTTTGAGCACCGATCCGTATCTAACATCAATGTCATATCGACCATTAAAAAAAATATTACCTACTAATTAATAATAAGAAATAAAAATAAAAGAGCTGTAGTTCCTCGATTATTAAGACGTCGACTGTCGATAAAAATATATTTGCGCCTCTTCAAAAAACTTTACTTAGCCAAATTGTATGAACATGAACACTTGAATAAAAAAAATACTCTTTGGTTGCATTTCAATAGAGGCGTAACGGACGCTACAAGCAGTGTTGCCAATTTAGCGTCTGTCACTAAAAGTAACAGTTTTAGCGGTAAAAAAAGTTTTAGAGAGAAAATTGTCTAGCGACTTTTTTTTAATTTCGGGAGTTTAGAGTTAAGTAAGTACTTTTTGCCAGAAAAATTAAAAATGAATCGCTAAGTAAAAGCTTTATTGCACAAACATAAAGTCACAAACACAATCTCTACAAAGATTATAAATGCGAAAGTAACTCTGTCTGTCTGTGTGTCTGTCTGTCTGTCTGTTAGGCTTTCACGCATAAGCCACTGAACGGATTTTAATGAAATTTGGTACTAAGATAGTTCCAGTCTTGTGGAAGGACATGGGATAGTTTTGTTCCGGAAAAGCGCATAGTTCCCGCGGGATAGCGATGAGTGAATTCTGCGTAGACGGAGTCGCGGGCACCAGCTAGTTAAGCTATAAGACGCCTATTGTCTACCTTATTCTTTATTTGCGGGAACTATGCGATATTCCGGGATAAAACTATCGTATATCCTTTCCCGGGACTGTAACTATCACTATACTAAATTTAAATAAGATCGGCTTAGCCGATTTGCCACGAAAGAGCAACACACATTCAGACATCCTAACTTTCGCCTTTATAATATTAGTAAGATAGCGATCTCCACCAGACAACGAATAAGAAAAAGAAATAAGTTGGAGACATTTTATGTGCTAACTGAAAAAAAGTGTTTTTAATCCCTTAGATGGATTTATTGGAATAACTATATACACAAATCACGTCTATATCCCTTACGGGGTAGACAGAGCCTAAGGTATCAAGACCTAAAGGCCACATTTAGCAGGCATGTGTCCTTTAAGGGATAAAGAGGTGATTTATGTGTGTGTGTATGTGTGTGTGTGTATGAATAAGTTAGGCGGTCAATATTATCGTGTTCACCACGTATCGCAATCCATATAACGGAATATTGATGCGTATCGCAGTTTTGAAATCCACGATCCTATATTCAATATGGGATATATAGTAGGTACATGTATAGTATATTGACATACCAGTATCACGATAATATTGCCCGTCTAATCTGTGCCATAATCATACTTAATTATGCGCACGCGCAAAAATAGCAGGCGACGGGAGTAGAGAATGCAATCTCGCGAGATTGGGGTTCAGGCGAGATCTCGCGAGATTGTGAATATGAATACCGCGAGATCTCGCCAATTTCGAGATCTCGCGAGATTGGCGGTTTTGTATGTTTGTTTTTGCAATAATCACAAATTGTGATCACAATACTTAAATGCATTAGGAGAAAAAAAAAGGATTAGAGATGTTATAAAATAAACATTTATTTTAACGTATTATTTTTATAAACTTTTACGTAATGACGTAGCTAATAATAATCTATCATTTTTCAATAAACTTTCAAGTAGTAAACTTTGGTGTATCATTATCAATTATCATGTATCTAATCAAATAAGAAATAAAATAAACAATCAGTCTTCTCTTCTAACATAAAACAAAAGTATTTTAATAATAAAATAACAACAACAAGTCAAAAACTAAAATGAAAAATGAATCTCAGTAACTAAGTTGAGTATTAAATATTCTGTGGTTGAGTTGACCAAAATTGAAATATTATTAAAAAATAATGAAAACTATACCTACTCAGAGGTCTATTAGAAATTAAATATTAATTAAGTTAAGAACTGTGTCAGTTGGCGCGCTGTGGCGCTTCAAATAAGACGTTTTTATGCTCGAGCGCAATCTCGTTAAACTCGCGAGATCTCGCCAATTTTTCGACCGAGATCAGTCTCGCTAAAAAAGGACGAGATCTCGCAAAAACGAGATCTCGCGAGAACGAGATTGCATTCCCTAGACGGGAGGCGCTAAAAACTCAACGGCAAATACATAACTGAAAAGAAGATCAAGCCCGGAAATCCGGCAACAGATTTTCTTAGGAATTAAATAGTTACAGCGGACGAGGACATATTTTTTGTGCGATTTTTTTACATAGATGTGCCCCCCCCCCCCCCCCCCCGTCTGTTGTATTTAATTTGCCTTTGTGCATGTGTGTTATTGTCCTGTATTCATCTTTTTCTTGTGTTTTATGTACAGTAAAGAGTTATACATACATAATACAATTCGTAGCAAATTATGTTGCTGTAGTTTGTGGGCCTGTTGTTCTTCTTTTAAGGTAAAATTAAACTTCTTCCATGCTGGTCTGGGAGTAAAGAAAAAACATAGCATGTAGCAGTTGCATCTCTTCTCGCGTAGATGGTAAGAGCTCATCGAGGGAATAGGCGATGCGGCTTGCAACCCATCACTATTTTAATTTCCCGTTCCAGCTATACGCCCTTAATCATGCTAAACGTGGTCTTAAGGTTTTGTTACCTTAGGCCCTGTCTACCCCGTAAAGATAAATGTATTTGTACTGGGTCTTTTTGTTTTTTTTTTCGTTTTTTGTTTGTTTGATATACGTCAGAATCATAGTATGGTCTTAGTAACTACTAGGTACTTATTATCTTAATAACTTGTTGTATCTCACAATTATTAGAAAAAAATCAGGTCACAATTATTAAAATTGTAATTACCTAATAGGGAATATGCATTAAAAAAAACACGTTTTCTTAATAAAATATAGAAAGAAAAGAAAGAAGACATTTTATACATTTTTGCAAGACACACAAATATAAGAGCACTAGCTTCTGCCCGCGACTTCGTCTGCGTAGAATTATACTTAAAAACCTTCCTCTTGAATCACTCTATCTATTAAAAAAACCGCATCAAAATCCCTTGTGTAGTTTTGAAGATATAAGCATACATAGGGACATAGGGACATAAGGACATAAGGACATAGGGACATAGGGACAGGGAAAGCGACTTTGTTTTATACTATGTAGTGATGATGATACACACAATTTTATAGAAAACAAATAAAAAGACACATACACGTTGTGTGTCTTCGCAAAAGTGAAACGGTCGCTGGCTCAGCAATACGCGGAGGTGTTAGACACCTGCAGCACTGATTTTCAGCCAGAACCGTCTGTGACTCACATGAAAATATCGTAAAAGAAATGACAATTAAAAGTAATATTGGTCAAGAAATACGGGAAATATAGCAATTTTAGACTAATTAGTCAGTGATTAGAAGAAGAGATCCGATATGGCATGTGACGTCATATGTCACAACTAGGGCTGCCACCTTTTGTTAGAAGAAATAGAGAATCTGACTTACAGAAAATCATATCATATATTTTACAGGTATGTTTATAATGGGTTAGCATAATATTACATGACTTGCAGTATTGTAAACATTGTGTACAAGGAGTATTTTAGCATATTTTATTAGTGATAGATTATAGAGTGCGCCTGCATGATATAGAGTACAATACTCTATTTTAGAATACGGTTGGCAACCCTAGTCACAACGCCCCTATAATCTCTACACTAAAATTCCGTTTTTTCAAGAAAGAGATAAAGAAAAATCTTTGGTAGCTTATATCTAGTTAATTTTTAGTTATTTGAAATTTTTAATTTTATTTTAATTTTTATAGTTATTTTATTCTTCCATGCTGGTTTGGGAGCAAAGAAAAAAACATAGAATGTACCAGTTGCTTTTCTCCCCGCGCAGATGGTAAAAGCCCATCGAGGGATTGGGCGAAAATCTTAGGGATCATGTTATATAGGCGATGTGGCTAGCAACCCATCACTGTTTTGATTCTCCTTTCCATTCATACGCCCACGATCATGCTACACGTGGTCTTTAGGTCTTGTTACCTGAGGCTCTGTCTACCCTGTAAGGGATAAAGACGTGATTTATGTATGTATGTATGCATGTATTTGAAAAGTATTTTTTTATATTGTTAACACATAAATGAGCTTTTAATGAAAGCCGTGAAAAAAAAATGAACGTTCCCTACTTTTATATCTGGAAAAGGGGAGGGGAGGAAGCGGAAGTCTGGACACCTGCGTTTGAGTAATGTTTGGTGCTTTAATTATAATGTACCTACTAGCTGTTGCCCGCAACTTCGTCTGCATAGAATTCGTTTATCGCTATCCCGCAGGAATTACGCAATTTTCCGGGATAAAAAGTAGCCTATGTGTTAATCCAGACGATAATCTATGTATATTCCAAATTTCATCCAGATCTGTCCAGCCGTTCTGGCGTGAAAGAGTAACAAACATCCAAACATCCACAGTCACAAACTTTCACATTTAGAATATTAGTAGGATGAACTTCATTTTTTTATGTGATAGGAGGAAAACGAGCATGGGAATGACCTGATGGAAACCAATCAGGCATCACCGCCCGCTGCTCATCATCATCTGCAGCGTCGTCCGTCCCACTGCTGGGCACAGGCCGCCTCCCAGAGGGCGTGGGCTACAGTTCCCACGCGGGCCCAGTGCAGATTTGGAATTTCACACACACCATTGAATTGCTTCGCAGATGTGTGCAGGTTTCCACGCGATGTTGTCCTTCACCGAAAAGCTCATGGTAATATCGGACATGAATTCCGAAAAACTCAGAGGTGTGAGCCTGGGCTCGAACCCACGACTCTGCTTGGGAGGCCGGCTTTTTTACCGCCGCCGGTAAGACACTCATGTCATAGAAGCGTTAAGAGTGCGTTGCCGGCTCTTTAAGAAAAGAAAATAATAGGCATTTTTTTAACTCTCTTAATGGGGGTTATCGCGTGTGAATTTGCCACTAGAGGCGCTAGTGTCGCGTGAGGTCCAATAACATTCACTTTTCACTGGTTTTGGCAGGCTTCGTGAGATAAATTACAATTTCTTTCATTTACCAGTTGAAAAGTGAACTCCTTCGGGAAATTATCGCAAATATTGATTATTTGGCGATTAATGTGAACGCTTTGAAAGCGGATTTATTTTTTCCGAACAAAACGGAACTGCACTACATCGCAGTATAGTCGATATGATGATAGTTATTTATAATTAATAAACTTAATGAGATTCAAGATTTAAAACTTCGGCGCCGATCTTATATTCGCCTTTGACAGCTATACCTCTGGACCTTAGTCAACAGTGGCGCCAACTGGTGAGCAAAGAAACGATAGTCCCCATTGTATCGGTCCGGAAAACTGGTGCGGCTAGCTGCCCAGAGTTCAAACGTGCGTGGTAAGAAGTTCCGTAGAAACTAACGGCTCTGGACTGCTAGTCCTCAAAGCTATTTCACCAACTCGGCAATTGTCGATAACAAGTGACAATTCGGGGAGCGGATCAGAATACATAAAGTTTAAAATGTATTATAACAATCCTGTTAATTTGTAACTTTCTGAGAAAATCGCATTATATATTATAAACCATTATGTATTTTAACCCATTATACATTTTAAACTTTATGTATTTTAATACGTACCCGACAATTCGAATTGCGATGCGTGGTCAATACGAAGGCAATCGGCGTAGATTCTCGTCGAGTTTGTAATGTAAACAGATTGTCACTTGTCACTTGTCACCGACTGAGATGGTGAAATAGGGCCTGTAGGCTTATTACCTAACTCGCTCGCAATCGCCATCGTGTTCATTCTGACAGTTCTTGTATGAATGTGACAGCTAGCTGATTCCGATGCCAATTGTCAGCCCGGGTACCTCCCATTTGTTCTATGGAATTGTGACGTCATAGAACTGTTAACATTTTTCTTTCCCAGCAGTTCCATGGTAGAACTATTGAAACAAAAAATGTGCTATTTGTTGTATAGAACTAAAAGCACCTCAAATTTGTGATGGGAAACTTGAGGTGTTTTTAGTTCTATAGAACAAATAGCACATTTTTTGTGTCAATAGTTCTACCATGGAACTGCTGGGAAAGAAAAATGTTAACAGTTCTATGACGTCACAGTTCAACAGTCAGTTCAGTTCAGTTCGTCAGTGTTTGCAATTTTTAAACTCACTCGTCCATCCCTAATATAATACTCCTTTCATCCACTCAAAGGTTGACTGGAAGAGATCCCTTAAAGGGATAAGTCCGCCTTTGTGCATGGATCTCAGTGTTTGTCAATTGTATTTGTCTTGTTTATTTTGCACAATAAAGAGTTTACATACATACATACAAACAGTTCCATAGAACAAAATGGGAGGTACCCGTCAGCCCAAACATGAACTGGCAAAATGAACACGATGCCGATTGCGACCGAGTTAGGTAATAAGCCTACTGCTGGTGGTGAGGGTGGAATGAAAGTCGATTACACGGTACGATAGAAAAACTTAGCAGCAGGCAAGAAGACGAACAATCCTTGGAGCACTCCCCGTGATAAATGCGGTACAAAACGCACAGGGATGCAATATCCGCCTGCAAGGACGGGGGTCCAGCAAGCAGTAGAGTCAGGTCATTGACAATTCGAGGGGCTCTCCGTTGAATGCGGTCAATTGGAATGAGTTTGTGGGAAGTGTCTCAATAGAGAGATCTCTCTTAAAACAGATGTTATGCCTGGGGACCGAAGTCTAAAGTCCAAAGTCCAATATTATTAAGTGCACGACCTGACCCTTATAGAGCTAAAATTTATTAGGTACTTTTACCATGTTTCTCGGATATTTGTTGTAAAAAAATAAAGTACACACAAATAGCTAAGTAACACAATATTAATTAAAGTATGTAATTACCGAAGTAGAGGGCACTTGTCCTATCATGGAATCTCTTCTAGGTAGCCGAGAATATCTGGGAAAACTCTATGTAGCGCCCCTTAAAAGACTCTACTCAAGACTCTACAGGTGCAACGGCAAACTTATTCGTGAGATTTCCTCCAGCCAACCTTGAGTGCCTAGGAAATTTCAATCTAGCATCCCTTATAAAGTCTACAGCGACACCTTGCCATCAAGCATCCTGTGTATCGCTCGCTCCAGATAGCGAGTCGCGCGTCAGTATCGCGCGAGACTCCGCTAAGGACGGTCGCGGCCGCGTCATGCCACGCTCAAGTCGCGCACAACACGCAACCGATAAAAAAAGGTAGCAACACGTGATAACCAAAAAAAATATCATAGTGCAACCGTCAAAAACTTCCCGCCATTTTTTAGGTTAGGTTAGGATGTCGATGGCAAGAGCGGGAGGTATTTTTCACTGTTGCATAACGCTGCAGTTAGAGAAAAGTTGACGCGGTGAAAAATTTTTTTTTCGTAAAGTTGGCACACGGTGGCACATTTGGGCCGATTTCAGTGCAATGACTTGCGCGCAGCCTGTTACGAAACGCTCCAGACAAAAAAGTTTGCCGGAAAAAAGTTTGACGGCCGGCTAATTATCGGCCAGTATTAAATTTTGCGACTAAGTCCGGTGGGAATGTTACAATCGATTCGGAATCGATTGTTGCGCTATGATTTTTTTTACACGGAAAGTGTTAAGTGTTATTCAGCCACGAGTGTCATTAATATTGTGAATATTTTCAGCTGGGTGGTCGCTGAGAAATGTTACTAGTATCCATTACGTTTCCTGTGAGATTTCGTTTTGCGCCAATACAGTGTTAGAGTTACTAACCACAAGTGAACCCGATCTCAGTGACAGTACGAAAGTATATCGTGTTGGGAAACAAGCGGTTTCGGAAAATACCAATGTGTGTGGACGGTTTCTAGTGTTCGGTTACTGATTACTGGACTATTGATACAGGTGAGTTCATTTTACGTTGATAAAAAAAAATACTGTACAAAATATGACACCACCAACGCCTAAAAAAATCGACTCTACGGGAACTCTATCTAGGCTAACATCACTAGTTAGAACTTTGAAATTTATTTACGCCTTTTAAAAAAAGTATTGGCTATTATAAGAAAAATATAACCCAGAAGTCCTTCACTAAGTATATGCAAGTAGTTATGTTAGTTTGGTTTTAATGCAACTCCCGAACAACAAGGTCTTTTACACCAGAGACAAAAACCGAAAAAGTTAAAAAAAAAGTGTTTTCTCAAAAAGCATAACCTTCGTAACAGAAAATGTAACTTCAAACAAAAAATAGAAACAAAGTCAACTGAGTTACTTTTTTCGATAATGAACTTTTAACGCGCGCAGGTTATTATCAAAACAGCAGTTATTGCGGTCACGTACTTACATTTCTACTTTTCCTTAACATAAAATTAAGATTTCGAAACAAGTACACACTTGGTGCAAATACCATTGCCCCGGTTTTGGCAACACTGCAGTTCTAGTGAAAAGTGTGAAGTTTAACTTTTAATTATGATTATGAATATTATAGAGCGTTTTCTAAAAAAAGGGCCACATGATAATTTTTCCCAGAATTTAAATATTTTGAGTGTTTCTTACTCAGGATCATTTACCCTATTCTCATACAAGAAAAAGTGCGTCCCAGATTTAACTAAGGAATTTATTTTCCTGTTCGTTACGTTCCTTACTACCTTTACTAATAAAAGTGACGAACTGGAATGGAAATTTTGGGAATTTTTTTTGTCTTGTGCTTAGATCGATAGGGTAAACGATTCTGGGTAAAAAAAACCAAAATAGTGAAACAGTTTTTGGAAAACGCTCTATAATAGTTGTTAGTGGCCTTAAGGTCTGACCAACTCGCTTTAATTAAACTCTATTATAAGTAATCCGTAAATACGAGTATAATGTTCAGTTGCTTCTGTGCCCGTGCAGATGGTAAAAGCCCATTGAGGTAATGGCAGAAAATTTTAGGAATCACGTTATAGGCGATGCGGGCAACCCATCACTATTTTGATTCCCCTTTCATCTATACGCCCACAATCATGCCAAACGTGGCATTTAGGTCTTGTTACCTAAGGCTCTGGCTACCCCCTCGTAAGGGATATATGCGTGTTTTGTGTATGTAATTATGACGCGGATGCACTTTACGACTTAGTATGCTTTTAGTTTTGTGATTTTACACTTCATATGAGAGATTTATCAGATGAATGTAGCCTTTTTTGTGGATCGCTACCATCATCTCACTTGCCTATCCTGCCGCCAAGCGGCAGTGCTTCGCTCTGCTATGTTCCGACGCGGAGATTGTTCAAGATAGCCTGTGAAAGTACCGGCACGTGATCGAGGCTGGCAACGCATTTGCAATGCTCCTGTTGCAGATGTCCATGGGCAGTAGTAATGCTTACCATCAGGTTACCTGCTTGCTAACGAGTATGATACACATGACGAATACTCACGATGAGTATGACTCATACGTATAAAACGGAAATGCATAAACTAATCTATTAATTAATGAAAAACTACAAAAGGGGAATTAAAAACAAATTAAACTATGATTAAATTAAAACCGTATTAAAAACTAAACTAAAACTAATCTTAAAATAAAATAATTAAAAAAAAGAGGGGCCCCCGCGGCATAGTACCACAGACGCTGGCAGCATTCCTCTTTTGGACAGCTATACTAATACGCCGTCCAAGGAAGCTGCCAGCTCTGCGGTCACCCGTAGCGTCTATTAGCCTCTTCGAAACATCTTTGAATATATATTAACATTTATTAATTAATTGTAATACTAGTACTAATCTATATAAATAAAAATGAATTGCTGTTAGTTAGTCTCGCTAAAACTCGAGAACGGCTGAACCGATCTGTCTAATTTTAGTCTTGAAATATTCGTGGAAGCCCAGGGAAGGTTTAACCTTTAAACGGTGAGAAAATATTGAAATTTAGAAGAAAAAAACGGGAGCGAAGCCGCGGGCAAAAGCTAGTACAGTTTATAAGTATTACTATAACTAACACTCTATGGATCTGAAACATTCGAAAATAAATTATTTTTATTTTAAATATTATTGTATATAAATTTATGTACCCGATGTACCCGATGTGTAGGAGTACCCGAAACCGACGAGCATGTATGAAGAGATTGATGACTGTGGATGAAGCGAAAGAAATATGTCAGGATCGTAGCAAGTGGAATAAGGTAGTCTCTGCCTACCCCTGTGGGAAACAGGCGTGACGGTATGTATGTATGTGTATGTATAAATTTATGTATTTTAATCCGTTACGCTTTGCGACTTTGTGTTTTTGACACTTTTCGAATAACATTACATAAATGTCAAGTTTCTAACATACAAATAAATATCAAGATAAGGTTTATACTTTACCCAACATATATACAGTTGAATAAATAAGCCGGGAGGTGTTGAGTTGTCAAGGCCGATGGCAGACAACAATACGTAGAATCAATTCCTTTCAATTAATCTATACATATAAAATTCAAAGTCCTGACTGACTGACTGACTGACTGACTGACTGACTGACTTAACTATATATCAACGCACAGCCCAAACCACTGGACTTAGAGACTTGAAATTTTGCACATAGATACCTTATACAATGTAGGCATCCACTAAGGAAGGATTTTTGGAAATTCCCACGGGATAAGGAAAAAACGGGAATTATATATTCGACTCCGAGTGACGCTATTTCAGTAACTATAATAACTAGACTCTTCAAATTTGATACAAAAGTAGGTGATTACAAAACGAAGAAACTAATTTCAGCATATTTGGAAATTCCCACGGGATAAGGAAAAAAACGGGATTTAAATATTCAGTTAAACGAAATCCTATCTATATATATATAATTCAAAGGTGACTGACTGACTGACTGACATAGTGATCTATCAACGCACAGCCCAAACCACTGGACGGATCGGGCTGAAATTTGGCATGCAGGTAGATCTTATGACGTAGGCATCCGCTAAGAAAGGATTTTTGGAAATTCCCACGGGATAAGGAAAAAACGGGAATTATATATTCGATTCCGAGTGACGCTATCTCAGTAACTATAAAAAGTAGACTTCAAATTTGATACAAAAGTAGGTGATTACAAAACTAAGAAACTTATTTCAGGATTTTTGGAAATTCCCACGGGATAAGGAAAAAAACAGGATTTATATATTCAGTTTAACGAAATCCTTATGAACTATAATTACTAGACTCTTAAAATTTGGCATAGAAGTAGGTGATTATAATAGTAAAATAATGTTTTAATGCTTTTTGGAAATTCCCACGGGATAAAAACGGGATTTATGTATTCAGTTCTACGGGATCGATTTTTCGTTTTACTGGTCGTATAAAATTGAAATTTGGCCTTCAATTTCCCTTGGGGAGTGTAGGGGAGCGCTACAAAAGGATTTCCCGAAATTCCTACGGGAACGGGAAAACCGGGACTTTTCGTTTTCTGGTTGCAGATAGCTGAAATTCGGCATGTATGTTGCTTCGGGAGTGTAGAGGAGCATTAAGAGAGTACCTACTTTCCAAAATTCCCATGGGAACGGGAAAAAAAACAGGATTTTACGTTTTACTGGTCGTAGAAAGCTGAAATTTGGCAAGTGGGTTCCTTGGGGAGTGTAGGGGAGCATTATTAGATAATTTCCCAAAATTCTTCTTCTTCGTTCCCGTAAGAATTTCGGGAAATGCTTTATTTGGCGAAATTCTTACGGAAACGGGAAAAACGAAAAGCGGGGGAAAGTTGAAATTTGTCATGTAGGTTTATTCGGGAGTGTAGGGGAACACTAAGAAAGTATTTTCCGAAACGCCCACAGGGACGGGAAAAAACCGGATTTTACGTTTCCAGACGAAACAGCGAAAGAAAGAGACTTAACATTTATAACGTGTGTTTCTTTAAAGGCTTTAAGTGTACTCCGAAAAAACTCCCCAAAATTTCCACGGGAACGGGAAAAAACTTATTTTTTCATTTTACAACTTAGCGCGTACGAAGTCGCGGGCAAAAGCTATTTAGGATGTATTTTAGGACAGCCCTATAGGTTAGGTTAGGTTTGTTTTATAAAAATCCTGCAATATTTACAGTTTCAGAAAAATTAAGGCAGCGGGGCAATGCGGGGGCTGGCTTGCATGCTTGCTTGAGTCCTTGCTTTGCATGCTTGCTTGCATGGGTGCTTACTTGCATACATGCTTGCTTGCACGCTTGCTTGCATGCATGCTTGCATGCTTGCTTGCATGGGTGCTTACTTGCATGCATGCTTGCTTGCACACTTGCTTGCATGCTTGCTTGCACACTTGCTTGCATGCTTGCTTGCCTGCTTGCATGCCTGCTTGCATGCATGCTTGCATGCTTGCTTGCATGGGTGCTTACTTGCATGCATGCTTGCTTGCCTGCTTGCATGCCTGCTTGCATGGCTGCTTGCATACTTACATGCTTGCATGCCTGTTTGCATGCCTGCTTGCATGCCTGCTTGCATACTTACATGCTTGAAGGCTTGCATGCCTGCTTGCATACTTGCATGCATGCTTGAAAGCTTGCAGGTTTGGTTGCTCGCTTGCTTAATTGCTAGCTTCTTTGAAATGCTCATGGTTCACGCGTGCGAAGCCGCGGGCAAAAGCTAGTACTTACATACATACATACATACCGTCACGCCTCTTTCCCGCAGGGGTAGGCAGAGACTACTTTATTCCACTTGCTACCATCCTGACATACTTCTTTCGCTTCATGCACATTCATCAATCTCTTCATACATGCTCGTCGGTTTCGGGTACTCCTGACCTGACTTTTTTCCAAAACGTCTCCTATTTGGTCTCGGAACGTCCGTCTAGGCCTTCCCCTCCCAACTTAATTAATAAATGAACAGTATTAATAGGAGGTGTCTTAAAATCTTAATACCTAATATAAAATGTGTCAGTTTTGTTAGGATGGATGTATGTGTAGAAGTTTTACCTCGGTAGGTGTCCTTTACTTTAATTTTCATAATAAAATACTCTCGTTTCCATTTTGTCGTACTTCCCCTTACGGACAGATTTGTGACATTAAAATGAATAGATTTTGACTCTATTTAACTGCTTTTCTTGTTGCCAAAAACTTATTACCAGATCGTAATCTTCTGCCTACCTGCCTTTCTTCAGCTAGCGGCACCCATTTTCCCGGACCGGTACGACTCAAGGGATCTTAAAAAAACGAGCCTATTATTTTCTTAAAGGGCCGGCAACACACTCTTAACGCCCTGTGTTATGAGTGTCTATGGACAGCGGTGATTACTTTCCATCAGGTGACCCGCTTGCTCGTTTTCCCCCTATCATGTATAATATCAAAAAAGATACAGTATTGTATTGTATCCTAGTCTAGACACCCTATTGGCTACCAGCACTAGTATAAGTAGTAGGTAGCTAGTATAAGTAGGTAGGCAGGTAGGTAGCCGCGTAAGCCCTCGCGTACTTTCTGAAGTACTAATTGATAACAAGAATAAGTGCCGAATGTACCATATGAAGTATAAATCATCAAATAAAAACAGAACTTTAAATATTGGCGGCGCACTGCACGACTTATTAAAAGTAAGGGTTTAGTAAGTAAGTAACTAAATGCTTTATTGTACAAATATAAAGAAATGGAGACAAATCACAAAAAATGATATAAAATATAATACACAAAGGCGAACTTATCCCTATAAGGGATCTCTATCATTTAACCTTTGAGTAAATGAGAGGAGCGTTTAGTAGGTTAAAGGCGCATAATTATAAAGTGGAGTCATTTCATTAGTTAAACTACCTCTAGTTATTAATGTTTAGCAAAGATTACGTACCTAATGTTTAAGCGCATGAACTATCTTATTTATATTATTTTATAATAAAATTGTTTACTTAATGTTTTTTATTACGTGAAACTTTATGTTTCGTTTCGCATTTTGTCCGAGAGCTGGTAGATATTTTAGAGTAGGTATTTGAGACAATCTAAAACCTATACCTTTGACGACTAGATACATAAACACTGAACCCCCTAAAGTTTTGTCGGGTTTTATTGAGTAAACTTTGAATTTAGAAGTACTACGTATTTGTTTTTTTGTGTGACTATGTTTTTGAGGTAAAGATAATTTATTTATACCTTTCACCAAATTCTGAGTAATGAAAAAGTAGGCTTAATAATTAAATTACTAAACGACACTGAAAATTATAATACATAGAAAAATCCGAAAAGTAAAGACATGGCCGAGAATCGAACCCGGATCCCCGTCATTCCGTCATAGCCTTAATAATTAAGTTTCGTAGAGCTTAGCTATGCATGCTGCTTGCAAAGTGATACTTAAGACTGAGATTTAAACGGAGCGTTATTACTGAATTGGGACCGTGCGCGACGACAGCGCCACGTGATAGGCGGCCATTATGTACAATTTTGTCACCGCTGTCAAACAAGAAGTAAGTATATATTGTGAAAAATATTAATGAAATCTTGTGTTATTTTACTATATTACACAATTTTGGACAGTGGTAGTCAGTAACATTATTGCCAATAATATTAAATTGTTGTTTTCAGTGAAATTTTAGAGGTTAGGTAACTTACTTTTTTTTTCTTACGGCAAATATCCACTTATTTCTTTGGTCTCGTTTCCACCATGGTCTTGGAAATTGGTAAAATTTACAGTCGCTATTCTTCTTAGTGTTATTACAATTCACAACAACACATCTTACCAGGACCATATTTTTATCTCAAAAACGATTAGAAAATGTTTACTGCAATATGGATTTGACAGCTCAAGTCAGCGACAAAAATGACAATTTTAGCCATAGCGAGCGCTGTGATCGTTTAGGCTACCCCCTCCACCCGCTTTGCACTCTGCCAATAGCTGAAACTAAACATTATACCACCAGCTATTTCGGTAATTATCTTTCAGGCGTCAGAATAAGTAAAGGGTTGTCTGTCTTGTGTTAACATAATCCTAAACGAAGTACTGTACTAGTTTTATGCTGCCTCTAATACCTACTTCAAAAATGTTTACCAACTCTGGGAGTAGGATGTGTTTGATTCTGATGCCAATTAAAAGGCCGATTTTGCGCTGGTGAAGCTTTATTTTCCTTTTTTTGTATAATTTAAGGTTTTATTACAATAACAGTTTAAGGGCGAGTCAGTCATCTCTGTGCCATTTTGAGAGAGAGAGCGAGAGCGCGCCCTGTGCGAGAGGGAGCGCAACTTAGGCGTTTTTAGTTAAACGCATACATGGTCGTTTCCTTTTAGTTTGCATTGGTTAGAACGTTTTGATATTAGTGTGGGTAATATATAGATGTGTGCGTGCGTACCCGTGCACATATGACTATAAATATATTATGCCAAATTTCTAGTCCTCTCAATGACCGGGTTAAAATCTTGCCACTTACAAATCAGTCATAGCTAACCTAAAAAAACTATGAAATCCATCATTTTCTCCGTCTTTAAGCTAGATAAGGAAATTCGCGAAACAGTACTCATCGGGTTGTTGACCTCTTTGGCGTCAATGTAATGACGTCTGTTCTAGCATGATGTGTAATATCGATTAGTTGTCCGACGTAAGTAGTTTCGGATTCGTTGGTCACGTGGTGACTGACCGACGTGTGCTAGCCACGTTGTGTAATGACCTATTGTGGACGCCGTTTTACGACGGTTGTCATTTTCTTCGAGTTTTCTGTTTGAGATATTTATTAGCATTGAGTACTGTTAGAGATTTAGGACGGTTTTCATATACGTGGTGTCTCGAAATTGCTTTAGAATAGTTTAGCCGGTGAATTCGTTTGAATTGTAAACATCCTCCTACATCCAATGAAAAATGAAAGTCAGTTTAGTAGCGCACAACGTTTTATTCACTTGGTCAACAACACAGATTACATTGAGCTAGTTCAGTATGACCCTCCGCGGGAAGAACTAGCAAGAAACTTCAAGGGCTGTCTTTTCTTATTGATCGCTACATCTTCTATTACCATTAATACAGATTTACACTTCGAACTTATCACTGCACATATCAGCATCTCACGGTCCGAATGACAATACCATCTCCTAGTCTCTTCTAGAGCGTTTGGCGCCAAAACGTGCCGTTGACATCTGTCAGCTGTCAACGTCACTGCCCTGTCCAATGAGTGAGTTCTCTTTAACAAAGTCTGTTTTCATTTACCAAAACGAAGGATCAGTTTTAAATTCTGTTGAACAGAATGGACTAGGTAAGGCTTTTAATCGTAATTTTTGAATAAATTAAATTATAGTTACACATACGGACAACTCACGTATAAAATTTGAGTGATGCTCGACATGTTTCGGACTAGTTCGTAGTCCTTCCTCTTGGAGCGCTCGCCCCGGCGGCAGCGAAATGAACACTGACAGTGACAGCCGAGCGCCCCAAGAGGAAGGAAGAGGAAGGACTACGAAATAGTCCGAAACATGCCGAGCATCACTCGACTTTTATACGTGACTATCCGTTTGTATAACTATGCTTGAGTCTCACGGTAGTTTCAAATTAAGTCTTTTTCACACTTCGAATATCGAATGTATGGATACCACAATATTAAATACTAGCCTTCCGTCCGCAGCTTCGCCCGCGATAAATTAATTTTCCCGTAGGAAAAGGTATTTTCCCGTGGTAAAAAGTAGCCCATGTCACTCAGTGATAATGTAGTTTTCTAACGGCAAAAGAATTTTTGAAATCGGTCCAGTAGTTTCGGAGCCTATTCAATGCAAACAAACAAACAATCAAATTTTTCCTCTTTATAATTAGTATACCTAGATATAGATTGAAAAATGTTTACAAAGAGTGTTCAGTTGGTAGAGTGGCGGGCAGCAATGCACTTAAAAGATACCTAAGAGTTTCGCCCATTCCCTCGATGGGCTCCATTTGAGCTGGACGAGAAGAAACTGGTACATTTCATGTTTTTCCTTTGCTCTAAGACCAGCATGGAAGTTGACAAATTATGCGCGCGCTGTATATATAGGTAGGTATGTTTAAAATGTGCTAAGCCGGGATGCTAGTGTAAAGATAAAAGCTCAGGTATTAGCACAATGAACGTGATTTCTTTACAGTATTCGTGATTTTGCTGCAGCCCAGGGTCAACTATGTTATTTTTAGTTGCAACGGATTCCGCACGAGGTCGCCAGACCGCGGCGCGCGCGCACTGACTGTCAAACGGCTGATAAATAAGCTCAAATACAATATAAATGCAGGGTGTAATAAACACCCCGATTCACTGGGGTATTAAGAGTAGTTATGGAAGCTATATAATAAAAAATAAAATTTAGTTGTTATCTAAATATATGTAACTCAAAGGTGACTGACTGACTGACTGACATAGTGATCTATCAACGCACAGCCCAAACCACTGGACGGATCGGGCTGAAATTTGGCATGCAGGTAGACTGGTAGATGTTATGACGTAGGCATCCGCTAAGAAAGGATTTTGATCAATTCTACTCCCAAGGGGATAAAATAGGGGATGAAACTTTGTATGAAACTTTGTCAATTTTAAACCGATCGGGCTGAGACTTTGTATGCATAAAGCTACTATGACGTAGGCATCCTCTAAGAACGGATTCTGCGGGATAGCGATAAACGAATTCTATGCAGACGAAGTTGCGGGCAACAGCTAGTTTAAGTATATTTAGATTATCTATGCTAGCTTTTTACAGTATTAATACAAAATATAAAACATAAAAATTTAACCTGGGTGCCGCCGGTAACGGGGCAGGGCTCAAGCTACCGGCGGTCACGGCTGCAGAGTGAGGAACCTCCTGACGTTTCGCGCCGTTTCAAGATATATATTTATTGTTATCATTGTTGTAAAGTTGAAGCTACGCCTTGTCGCATGCTTGTGTGCGTTGTTTGGTTGCCGTCGTTAAAGCGTAGTATGAACCGGCCTCACTTCACTGTTCGTTCCCGTCTAGACTTTTTGGTCCAGTATGCTTAGTGTAAGTTTTCAATACCAAAATACGTCTGAATGAAACTACCGTGAGACTCAATCATAATTACACTGATAACTCACCTGTAAAAGTCGAATGTTGCTCGACGTGTTTCGGACTAGTTCGTAGTCCTTACTCGAACTCAAACTCAACCTATTTATTGCATAAAAATATTGTGACAAAGATGTTAGTGTATATATAGTTTCAAACATTTACCCTGTAAGGGCACGGCAATTTATTATAAAATAATCTGTAACTTACCTTCCTCTTGGAGCGCCCGCCCCGGCGGCAGCGAAACGAACACTGCGCGCCAATGCTCTGCTCGCGTGGCTACTCGACGCAACTGACAGCGGCGCACAACTACCCTCGTTTTCATCGTCATTTTTATTATTATCAAAAGTAGGGCAGCACACAACACTGATCACGTGTGTAAAGGTTCGCTCACACTCTCCGTTTGGGCACTGCCAAATACTATGAGAACTGTTTGTTGCCGTTTCGTTCCGCTAGCGGCGCTGTCAATTATCCCATAGTAAATTGAAACGTTTACGCGAACGCGTTCGGTTCGTTTTTCGTGTCAAAACTTACACAGATGTTCAGAAGTCAAATAATCATACATGCCTCTGACTACCCCGTTAGTCGTTAAGTCGTGAAGTTTGTAGTTATCTCACAGCACGCCTACCGCGATATCGCACTGATTTGATACTCCGATAACAGTAGAAAGTATACAATGCACGATAGCGTACGATAACTTATCTACGAGTTATCTCGACCGAAATGTAGCGGAAGTCTTGGATTTATTTATATAAAAAACTACGCTGTTACGAAATTAGTAGTTAAAACTGCTGCTTCCGCTTTGATTGGTGACTTTGCTGGTAATTTTGTTAATGAATAGATATCATCAGATAATTGACACCAATTGACTTAAAACTAAAGTAAACAAAGCTTGTATGGTGGCTGGTATTTCACCGAACACTGTCAACCTTACCGCACAAGATCAAGAGTCGTCTGGCCGTGTCTTATCCAACCTCGACATTGGCGGAATCATCGCACCGTTCGATGGGGCCATTATCATCCCAAAAATTGAATTGAATTGAAAGCTTGTATGGGTAACTATGACAACGTAAACATAGTTTTACCAGAACATTCCAGCGGGTAGTTCGATTAGTGGGACTAGGGTACTGTGGGTGTCACAAAGATTTTTCATTAAAATTGGTTAAAAATTTAGTCCCACCTTTGATGCTGTTCAATTTGAATATCGGTCAATTTTTGGAAACATTTAGTCAACTATGATTAAAAAATCCTTAAAAGTATTTAACTTAACTCCCATGCACAGTAGATTTATGTACGTATGTATGTATGTATGTAAACTCTTTATTGCACATAAAAAATTTAAAAAATACAGAAATTCAGACAAAAAAGTACAAAGGCGAACTTTTATTACCAGAAAAATTATTAGGCGAAGATTTATTACCTAACTCGCTGGCAATCGCCATCGTGTTCATTTTGACAGTTCTTGTATGAATGTGGCAGCTAGCTGATTCCGATGCCAATTGTCAGCCCATATATGAACTGTCAAAATGACCACGATGGCGATTGCGAGCGAGTTACGCAATAGCGCCAAAGTAGTTCTAGTAGTATTCTATTCTATTCTTACATGTCATTGTAATAGCGTATTGGCAGATAAACTTTTTATTTTGATTTTGTGTCTATCATGATGAAACAGTATGTTGTAATAAGAACATATGTACATACTAAATATCTATTAAATAGGTAGCAACAGCTTATTAACAACGAATCTTATCTAAATCCTGTCATGTATTGTATCGGGCCATATAATTTGGAATTACGAAATCCAAAATACCTAATGTTATAGGCGATGTGGCTAGCAACCCATCAATATTTTGATTCCACTTTCCACCTCTACGCCCTCAGTGTCTTGCTAAAAAACTACGCCTATTGTCTACTTTGTTCTTTGTTTCTGTATTGTTGTGTACTGATTTGTGGTGTTCAATAAAGAGTATTTGTATTGTATTGTATTGTAAACGTGGCCTGTAGGTCTTGTTACCTTAGGCTCTGTCCACCCCATAAGGGATAAAGACGTGATTTGTGAATGAATGAAAAAAGACCTAACAATCGGTTTTGTGCTACCAGCAGCATAAAAAACCAGGGGTCCGATTTTTGAAAGCACATCACTCGAAAGTGGTATAAATCAGCTTATATCTCCAAAACTAAAGCTCTAATCAAATTTTTGACTAGTGCACAAGATTAATGAGAGCTGTAATTGTCTTCTATACACACACAAATCACGTCTATATCCCTTACGAGGTAGACAGAGCCTGAGGTAACGTTTCGCATTATTGTAGGCGTATAGGTGGAAAGGGAAATCAAAATAGTGATGGGTTGCTAGCCGCAGCGCCTATAACATGATTCCTAAGAATTTCGTCCATTCCCTCGATGGGCTTTTACCATCTGCGCGGGAAGAGAAGCAACTGGTAAATTCTATGTTTTTCCTTTGCTCCCAGACCAGCATGGAAGTGATTGTCTTCTATGTTGCTCTTATTTCAAATTCAGCACAATTTATCACTTCCGAGTAGTATTTTCACACATGTGCTTTCAAAATGGCCTGTAGGTACCTGTTACCTCAGGCTCTGTCCACCCCGTAAGACGTGATTTGTGCGTGCGTGCGTGCGTGCGTGTGTGTGTGTGTGTGCTTTCAAAAATCGGGCCCCTGAGCCTTGTATATCTCAAAAGCGCTTACGTAAACGTCTCAATTACTATGGAAAAATTGGCAGCGCCACTTGCGGAGCGAGACGGCAACAAACTGTTCTTAAGTATTGACATTTTAACTGCTGAAGTTTTCTAGATTAATTTTAATATTCGCTGTTTACAAACTTAATGTTTATGTACCACTACAAAATCCTATATTTATCTACACTTTCCTTGTAATAAATAAGAGTAAACATCGTAATCCTAGATTCTCGGAAAGGTCGTCGCATTATTAAACAAATAGCGATAGCAACAGGTTAAGTAACTCAGTTGGTGAATATGGTAATTTAAATTAATTTAATGACATTAAACATTGATATTTGTTTCGCTAATCCTGCCGCTAAGTAGCAGTGCTTGCACTGCTGTGTTCCGGTGTGGAGAGTAAGACAGCCGGAGAAATTACGGGCACAAGAGGCATTGCATCTTAGTCCTCTAGGTTTGCAACGCATCTGCAATCCCTCCGGGGTTGCGGGTGTCTATGGGCAGTGGTGATCACTTACCATCAGGTGACCCACTTGCTCGTTTGCCTTCCTATTCATATAAAAATAAAATAAAAAAAATGAATGTTTTATCTCACGAGGTGTTGTCTCTTTTCACTCTCACTAATCCTACCACCAGGCAGCAGTTATTGCGCTGTGTTTCGGCGTGGAGAGGAAGGAAAATGTTAAAATTACTTGCACATGAAGTTCCATCATTTCCATCTTAGCCGGACTGCTAACCATTACGTGACCTACTCGTACGTTTGTTATTAAAAAAAAAATTTGGTAGATAAGATAATATTTTATTTTGGAAATGATTATAAAAGTATTGATACAAATATAAACTAAAGCTGAGTTAGGCAGCGGACGACCCTCGCGCGGGCAGTTTCCTCGCACAAAGACTCGCAATTGCGATACAACGCGGGAATGCTGCCTGCGTGATGGGGACAATATTTATGGTTCAAAATTTATTTGAATCTTTAGCGTAAGTTTTATTTTATTAAGTAATTTTTAGGTAGGTGGGCTTTGATTTCACCCTTACTTATAAATATATTAGCAAGAGCACATTTCTCTACAAAATAAGCAGTAGAGATTTTTAAGCATGGCCGAAATAGTCATTTACAAATTCAATTTAAAATGCAAAATTTCTTTAAGATAACTGTCCTAAACCAAATACAAGAAACATCACACCTGCTAAACCATTTAGTTAATTTATTAAACAAATATTTTAAATCAATAACATCGACGGCTCAATTAACCTTAATTCAGGGAACGGGTTAAGACGCTCGAGTTCAAATTTAACCTGTTCACTGGTTAGCATGACTTCTTAAACTTTCATCATCATCATCATAAGCCAAAAGACCACTGCTGAACTTAAGTCCTACCCCAAAGAGCACCATAAAGACCGGTCTCCAGCGGATTCCCGCGACCTCATCAGCTCTGTGCTTCTTGTGGGGTTGGGGGTGGAGGGGAATCTTCCCACGCTTTGTCTTCCGGTCCCTAGACTTTACTATAAAACGACCGCTTAAATGAGTCCCCGCCCGCACCTCCCTCGGTCCCCTTTGTCGTCCTACCCCGCGCCCCTGTGCCGCGCGGGCGAAGACTCAATTCAAATTCAAATTCAAATTATTTATTAAAATAATCAATTGTACAAATAAATTATAAATGGTTAGTAAGCACTATATTATGTCTATCTATGTATTAGTAAATACACAACAAAGTTAAGAACTAAACTAATGACTCGACATAAAACAAGTGCGCCTGCGCTTACAACGAAAGTATATTATAAACTGTGCGTAGAGTAATTAAATTAAATGCCTAAACTAGGATACGAAAGTACCCTGTATCTTAGGCAAAAGATAGGGTCTATGATTTAATATTAATTGATACAGGGAGTATTATTTTCTGTACAAAATGAAATCAGCATTTTTATAACTTATTAAACTAACTATTAAATTAAGCGGTAGGTCTATAAATCTGTAAATATGAGAGTGAAACTTCACCGAGGCTACTGTATGATAAATAAACTAAGTACTGAAGTATCGGCAACGTTATTTGTGACACCCTGTACGCTTGAGATAAATTGTTAACAACTTCCCAAATAATAAATCGTTCCAAAATAGGCCACTGCCATATACGAATCAAGTTTTTTCACCGCTTTGCTCCAATATAGAGACGTACCACTCTGTTTTATACTCATCCGCAGTATCATGATATCTTCATTGGCATCTGCATTAAATTGTTACTAAATGTTTGTTAAATGTATTTAGGTATAATAAGCTGTGAGGCACCAATAGGGTCGAATCTGACTTGCAAACTTTGGACCCAAAAACATGATAAAGATACATTGCAACTTAACTAAAAGCTCGTAATAAAAAGTCCATCTTGAGTGTCATTGTTTGCGTTTAAAATTTTTATCATTCCCACATTCACACCGCTTCTGGAGATGCCATGTGCCAACACTAAAACCAGATATAACATTTTAGCGGCCAAAAACCCGTAGAATGCGTGTGCAAGATAACTCGTAGGAAAGTTACACAAATGACGGTCATAAACTAAGCAAGGGCCCGGTTTTTATTTAATTATTTAATTCCTTAGTGAAATTATCGTCACGCGCTCACTAATTGTGATGTAGAACGGATTGTAAACGAGAGCATGGTTCATCGTTTATGATATTATCCAACGATTTAATAGCGCAACACTGGAGCCTATTCTATAACGATCAGGTGATATCAAAGCGAGGAGGAAAATCACTTTGAAAGGCGATTTTAGCGAAACCATAAATATGAAAAAAATCCGATGCAAGAAAAAGAGCGTCAGCATACGCAAATAAAAATAATAGTTACATAGACGACATCATATCCCTTCATGAGCCTGTGGATACCTAGTGACAATCTGAAATAAAATTAATGACGCTTATTTTTCATTGAAATGCTCAAACCTCTGTCAGCAGCCTTTTGGTCTCATCTCAGTTGAATCTATAACTGCGATCGTATTTATACAGAATTTTGTTGATATTTTTTCTACGGTTATAACTTGAAAACCAGGTAGTTGTATCTCTTGCTGACATATCGTCCATATAGAATTCTGTGAACGCATCTTGGGCACTGTTAATTTCTGGGATAAAAGTATCCTACATGAACAAAAAATATTTAGCTTGCTACACTCCGCTACTCACGTGCAAGATAACCAAGCCGGTGTGAAATATATGTATATGTTTTTCATGTGTATCCTATATCCTAAAAGTATCTTTAAATTAGCTTCAGCTGTTTAAAACGTAACAGAGTAATTAACGCATTTATAAAATTAAATTTGGAGTTGGTATTTGACGTGAATACTTATACTTGAACACCTGTTGAATTTGCACACAATATTTTAGACGTGTATAACTGGGTCGTTCTACCGTATTCCTTCTGTTCCGTTTAATGAACGACAACCGAAAGCCGGACACATACTATCAGTTGACCTGACAGGCCGAGGGGGACGTAGCTATACATTAAAGTGAGATGTATCTATCGATCTAGACATCTAAAGTGACATGAGACGCGCAGCGCAAGTACGCGTACCTGTTAACTCGGCGACATTTTATTGCCCTCTTTTTCTAAATCGCTACGTTATAACAGTGCTCTTGGTCGTCTTTGAAGATCTGAACCTACAGTAGCTTGTTGTTTCTAGATACGAGAAGAAAGACTATAGAGGAAGGAGAATCAGCGAATAATTTTCTTTAACCTCTCCACGCATGCTGGATGCTTTTAAAAGTGACCTAATGGCATAGATGTATCAGAGTATATCTGATATCTGTGCGTACAAGGTACAGATGTCGTGCAAAATCCTTTCCCATCGTGAACACACGATTACTTCCGAAGGATGCCGACGTGTCTATGAGTCTGACTGAAATAGCATGACAAAAACCACACAAAAACGAATATTTCCGAGATAATACGCTGGGAAAGCATTTTGCACGATAACTGTACCTCCTTATTTATTAATATTTTGTACAGCACTGCTAGGAAATAGTCTGAATGTGGCAATTTTTGTGCATGTTGATTCGAATACTTTTAACTGCTATGGATGGTGTACTTATAAGGGTAAAAGCACGCATCACGGAATGATGAGAATCCGGCTCGGACATAGCTTCACTTTTCGGATTTTTCTGTGTTCTAGTGTTCAGTATCGTTTAGAAATGTCATGTTCATCTGTCAAAGTAATTCCGCTGTTTGGGACCCTAGCGTACCTCATTACAAGTCGCGCCTGTTATTAAAAAAACCAGTGTATTCACGTTACTTTGATCTTGATTGTAAATCCTGCACATAAAATTTCGTGGGTAAATTTCGGTGCACTTTGGATGTAAAATGATACGAGAGTTAGATAAGCTGACTTGTGGTATAATTTTGAGTTACAAGTCTTTTGCTGGCCGGATTGCCCGCGGGATACCGTAATTTTCGCTTTATTGCTTTATTAATATTTTTATTACATATAAGTTAATAAGTTTGGACATTGACCGCCTTAAACTATATGGTTATTTCATAAACCAACAAAGAACAACGGTCGCCGGCTATAATATTGCATAAAACAAAACACATAAATCACCTAATGCAACTCTATTTGGATAACCGTCAGAGTGGATCAGAATAAACGTTTTTTGGGTGATTTGTTATATCCTATACTAGCTGTGCCCGCGACATCACCTAGTAAGAATTCGGACATTGCTATCCCACGGAAATCACGCAATTTTCCGGGATAGAAAGTACCCTATGAGCTATTCCAGACTGTAATCTCTGAGCAACCCATCACAATTTGATTCCCCTTTCCAACTACACGCTCACACTCATGCTATACGTTGGCCTTTAGGTCTTGTTACCTGAGGCTCTTTCTAACCTCCAAGGGAGACGTGATTTGTGTATGTAGGTATGTGTAATATCTAAGCCAAATTTCTAACTCCTCCTAAACGTAATCTTTTTCTTTGGTTTTCCTACAGTTGGGTAAAACATAGACATCAATTTAGTTTTATCTGAAGAAATAAAGCAAAGAGAGAATGAAATAATCGTAATAGTAAAAGACTTTAAGGAAGGAAAAAACATGGCGATAAAGAGAATACAAGGAACAAGAAGTATAAGAATAATAGCATCGCTTTTCATAATGCTGTTAGTTCACCAGAACAGTATAACATTTCCTATCGAAGAAATGTTATTCGATACTTCGATTTGAATATCAAATGAGAGGTCATTGGGGGCGTTCGCTTAAAATTAATCTTGCAAGAATTTCCATTATTAATGAAAACTGTCTGTTTGTTTATGTCACGTAGCTGCGCTATATGCGACCACTTTCGCTGGACCGGTAATTTTATACGGAAAATCATATACGGATGATCGGATAACAGTATCAAAAAAGGTGCTTAATTGGTATTTTATTTAGATAGGTGATGTCGGAACCTTTTCTCAGCAAATCATATAGTGACGTTACTTTGTGTTGATGTGGAAAGTCATGGTAGGTAATGTTTAATGTGGTAACGTTCTAAGGTAGGTCAGTTTCTTTTCTTTTGATGTTACATATACCTACTTCGTTTTTTTAGCATTAGAAAAAAGTTAAACAATCTTAACGTCTTTTTATTGAATAATAAATGACAGGGAGCTACAATTTAAAATCCCTGGAATATTGTAGTCTCATATTTTCCAGTAACCGTTTTAAAAAAATGATTTTCGATGACAAAATTGTTTACCTTCTTTCGAGCTTAAAACATTTATTGTAGTAAACAAAAATTGCATTAAAAACTGTACATTCAAAGTAAAAAATTAACTAAATACTATGTACAAAATTAACCTATAAATTTATTTAAAATCCCTTTTTTCTAATGCTAAAAAAACGAAGTAGGTATAAATTCCTAAAAATTTATAATGGAAACATTGTTCGAGACAAAGTCACTGTCTTAATTATATCAAAAGAAAAAATCCGGTTTTACAGTAGGACGGACCGTAAAAGGTGACCAAGGGACTTGAAATTATCTATTAATACTTAATTTAAAAGTTTCTTCCATACTGGTCTGGGAGTAAAGAAAAAACATAAAATGTACCAGTTGCTTCTCTTCCCGCGCAGATGGCAAAAGCCCATAGAGGGAATGGGCAAAAATCATAGGAATCATGTGTCAGGCGATGCGGCTAGCAACCCGTCACAATTTTGATTCCCCTTTCCACCTATACACCTACAATCATGCTAAACGTGGCCTTTAGATCTTGTTACTTTAGGCTCTGCCTACCCCGTAACGTGATTTATTTATACTTTTTATATTAAACCCGACAAACGGGCATGCGGTGCACCTGGTGGTAAGTGAGCACCGCCGCCCATGGACAACTACAGCACCAATGGGACTGCTAGCGCGTTGCCGGCCTTGCAAGAAATGGTACACTCGCCTCTTAGTATGTATGTATTTAAAAGTTTGACACGTGCAAATATATATCCTTGAACGCCAATAATAGTTATTCACTAATCATAAAACCTCTGAAGTCGTGAGTTACGAAAAAACTTTATATGGATTGCAATTTATCAACAAAAAGTTGTCTTTGTACTACAAAGACTACGGCGCCTTACCATGACGTGTTAATGCGATTCAATCCCGACTCAGTTCAGGTTTTAGCTGTCATTTTTAGTATGGATCTAACAGCGAGCGAACCTAAACTGAGTCGGAATTGAATCACAATAAGACGTCATTTTAACCCCCCTGCACGTCTAGCACGAGAGCGCACAAGAGTCGCGTCGCGCGCGAGATAGATTGCCCGTCCTTTTCTTACTGTACCAACAAGAAAGAGACGGGTAGTCCAACAAGCGCGCGACGCGACTTTCGTGCGCTCTCGTGCTAGCGGGGCTGGTACTGGTAACTGAGTTAATTACGTCACCATTACTTTAAGTAGAATGTAAGTATTGTTGTAGCTTAATGTATTTTATTTTGAAAAAATGACTTTCTGCCAAGTTTCTTGCGACGCATTCTTCTTGGCAATGATGGTCTTTCCGAATGCGCTGGTAGTTTCAAAAAAGACATGTAAAAGAGCCCTTGGTAGGGCGTGCGGAAGTAAACCGACTTGCACCCCGACAGTTCATGTATGGGCTGACAATTGGCATCGGAATCAGCTAGCTGTCACATTCAAACAAGAACTGTCAAAATGAACACGATGGCGATTGCGAGCGAGTTAGATAATAGACCTTGGGTTCTGTCTATGTTTTAAAGAGGTGATTTATGTATGTATGTGGTACGGTTAGTTTAACCTGAACAACCTTGTAAAAAGCAGTAGATGTTCCACGGGAGTTTGTAATTGTGTCGTACAGACACATCAAACAGATGACGCTTAGCGACTAAAAATCGCATAGTAACAAAGTCACGTGACAGCTAGTAACACACACAAATCACGTATTTATCCCTTACGGGGTAGACAGAGCCCAAGGTAACAGGTACCTACAGGCCACATTTGGCAAGATTGTGGGCGTATAGGTGGAAAATCGAATCAAGATAGTAATGGGTTGCTAGCCTCATCGCCTATAAAATGATTCCTATTATAATGGCCCATTCCCTCGGTGGGCTTTTACCATCTTTTGCGTTTTTTCTTTGCTCCCAGACCACCATGGAACATCATGGTGACAGCTAGTAACAGATAGAAAAATTCGAAGGCTTACCCACCTGCTATGGGTGGTGTGGGGGTATAGCATGCGTCACGGAATGACGAGGACCCGGGTTGGATTCCCGGCCATAGCTTTACTTTTCGTATTATTCTGTGTTCTAATTTTCAGTGTCGTTTAGAAATTTAACTTTGCAAATGTTAGTCCTAACTTATTTGACTGCGGTTGGTAAATATTTCCATACATGTTGAAGTTCAAAGTGTAAAGGATGACTTAATGTTGAATCCAAAATTAACTATGGAAAGCTTCACAGCAGTATTCAGTCAAAGTAATCCAACTACCCGCTGAAATAATTCTAAGATACAGTGCAGACGACACGAACATAGTAAGATAAGCATTGTATATTCCCTGCACCGCGCCTTTAAAACCAAATTTGGTTTAGCCAGCCATTCTCGCTCTCACCTCCGGAGCTAGCGGATACGTCAAGGAGGACATGATGATGATGATGATGATGATGATGATGATGATGATGATATTCGCCGCAAACAACAAAATCATAAACAAAAAGAAAATGCACCTGTTATCAGATGTTCCGTCTTTTCTGTTATCAAATAATGAACTCGATACATGTAACACATTGTAATCCACTTCTTTTTGCAGATACTGGAAAATGTAGGTCAAATGATAATTATTTTAAATGAAAAATGTCTCGTCGATAAACAGCTGCGAGCTTCAACTTTCTATCAGCTATGACTTGATTTTGATTCTATCTATCTAATCAGACCACATCCACCCACCGAGTAAAGGCCTCTTCATTTTCACGCCACTTTGCCCGGTCCCGTGCCAGTCTCATCCACAGTTTTCCAGCCGAATGACAGATGTCATCTGACCAACGGGCTGGTGGTCTGCCCACTGACCTTCGACCCAGTCTTGGCCACTACTCTGTGACCGCCTTCGACCATCTGTCGTCGTTCCGTTTTGCCAAGTGCCCATCGCCACTGCAGCTGTGTTATCCTAATTCCGACATATTGGTTGATTAAGACTTAAAATTTACAAGAGTCTTAAAAGCCGTTTCGGAAAAAATAAACTGACGCAGCGGATACGTTGGCGCAGCGACGCCATTCCTATATTGCGATTTTGACGCCAGCAAGTGTCACTTCATGTAATATTTGCGACGTTGACGCGCCATAAATAAACAGTCTGATACCCGATGTGATGGGTAATTATGAACCTACAACAACAGTAAAATTTGGTTTCGCCAGCCATTCTTCAGCCATTTGTTCTTTGATTCTATATTGTTTTGTACTGGTGTGATGTTGTGGTGTTCAATAAAGATATATTTGTATTGTATTATATTGTATTGTATTGTATTGCATTCTCGCTCTCACCTCCGGGGCTAGCGGATACTTTGGGCAAAGGATTAGCCTCGCGATTCAACGCGGCAATGCTGCCAGTCTTCTGGGCACAATGAGCAGTGACAGTGACCTAGGAGGGGTGTTTTATTTAGGCTAGGTTTAGGTTAATTTTGTACATAGTATTTAGCTAATTTTTTAATTTTTAATGTACAGTTTTAATGCAATTTTGTTTGACTCAAGAATTTATATTAACAGGTCAGTTGCTTGACGTAAAATCCGGTCATAACTGATATTTGTACTAACAGTAAAAAGTATGAAAGTGACATTAAACGTTTCCTTACAAAATTATTGTTTGAATATAATAATGAATGAAAAAAAATGTGGCGGTTACGTATTTTATTGGAGGATGTTTAAAAGGCCCATTGTGATATCCGCGTTCCTGTGTCAAATGTCATCACTACAGACTCACTTGACACGGGCCAAAGACCGCCAGTCATTACCGCCGCCTAATTATTCCGTATCAACCAGACACTCATTCATTTATGTTTAGTTTACCATAGCGTCTTGTTTTTTTAGTGGTTGCACCATGTTTACTTATGACTCGTCTCTTTCTGTATTTTTGAGGTAAAAAGCAAGAAGAATCCTTGAAACATTCTAATGAACGACAGTTTTTAGTGCTTTTATAGCGTGATTAAGGATTATTCTTGTGCGCTTATGGTGCGCTTTCATTGGGACAGAAATGTGTGAAATCCGACCAATCACATCACCCCGATTCCCTTATGACATGGATAAAATAGTGTGATCATGATAAATGTGTTTAGCTAATTTTGCACGTCTACTAATAGATTGTATAAAATTCTGTTTTTTTCACGGAGCATTCATCTAACATAGCTGTCGCCAGCGACTTCGTCTGCTAAAAATTCGTTTATCGCTATCCCGCGGGAATATGCAATTTTCCGAGATGAAAAGTAAAAAATAAAAACTTATACATATTTTTAATCTAGGCCAGCTATCTTCGATCCAAATCCGTCCAGTCGTTTCAGCGTGAAGAAGAAACAAACTCACTCACTCACATCGTCATATCCTCACAAACTTTCAGATTTATAACATTATTAGGATGAATTAAATTGCACTTCGTTCCTCTTTACACGAGCTCTAACCTATTAAGAATACCAATATCGCGTGTGCATTTTTGACGCGTCACAACTTCAACCAATCACAGCGCATGAACCAGCATCACGCCTGTTCTGATTGGTTGAAATGTCGTCAATGATCGCAGATCTTGTTTGGTGACGTCTAGAGCCCCTCGCAATCGAAACAAATGAGTAACGTTCAATGGCGTCTCGAAGCGACGAACGGTCACCGCTCAGTCATAAACAGGTGGTCTAAGTATAGTTCTAGCGAGTACTAGTGTTGTTCAATTGTTATGTAATACGCCGACCTAAAATCGAATCTGGCTGCAACGCGAATGTAGCGAGAGCCCAATGGATAACGAAATTTAATTGAATCAATGCGTTACTCTGCGAACGCACATGCAAGACAGTTACGTTTGTTCGACACGTTATTTGGTTTTACTACATAATTTGACAGCCTATGTTACGGCTTGAACTTATAGTTCCTAACCTAAGTTTCACAAAATAATAAGCACTAGATACAATGCATCATTATTAATCTAAAAGTTAACTAAATATACAAAACTAAATAAATATACCTAACTATAAAAAGAAAACACAATCTAAAAGGCCTGCGGCATAGACCCCAACACACTGGCAGCATTACCTCTCTGTACAGCCAGAGAAATTCGCTGGGAGAGGTAAGCGCCAGCTCTGGGGTCTCCTGAGGTCTCTGTCAGCCGGGACGACAAGGCTCTCATGAAGGCCCTCATATCAGCCGACCAGGGACCCATTGTCTCCACTGCGAGCGCCGCAAATTCATAATCCTTAAAACCCTTAAAAGAGAAGAGTATTTGCGGCGCTTGAGAACTTGGGCCTGGTCAGCTGCAGCCCCGGCCTGTGAGCGGGTTGCCTGGATGTGGGACTGTGCGAAAGTGTCGACACACGTTTCACTGGTTGCCTGCCGGTTCCCTCACGATTTTCCTTTAAAAAGCTCAAGGTAAAACTCAAAGATGCAAGCTCGGACTCAAACCCACGACCCTGTGCTAGAGTCTGTTTGTTTTGCAGATACTGAAGGATTGTCAAATGAATTGGCTAAAGATAAGCATTTGTCGAAAGTTTTTCGGTGAAATGATCGGACACCTAAACCACTAGACAATTTTTTTGTGGTATAAAGCCATACAAAGGTTAACTGGAAGAGATCCCTTTTAGGGATAAGTTCGCCTTTGTGCATGTGTGTTATCCTGTATTCATCTTTTTCTTGTGTTTTATGTACAATAAAGAGTTATACATACATACATACATACAGACATTTATTAATCACGTCTTTATCCCTTACGAGGTAAACCAAACCTTGGGTAACAAGATTAGGCCACGTTTAGCGTGATTGTGGACGTGGGAATTAAAATAGTGATGGGTTGCTAGCCGCATCGCCTGTAACATGATTCCTAAGTTTACGCTCATTCTCGCGATCTGTGCGTGAAGGGAAGCAGCTGGTACTATCTAAGTTTTTTCCTTGCTCCCAGACCAGCATGGAAGTCCGTAGTTTAGCCAAAGACTGTAAAATATTGTAGAAAATATGCAACGCGCACAAAATGAGCTCTCTCTTACGTTATCGCCGCGAACGCGCCGGCACTACATAGACACTGATAAGAATAGATTAAATACCTATGTATATGCTTGCTAGAGTATTGAACTGTCTAGTACGCTGCATTCTAGATTTTAATGTGGCACGGTGGTTAGAATTGAGTTTAGCTGCGAGGAAAGGTGCTCTTTAGACTATCCAGAAGGACACAGGGGGTACTCTCTCTTCCTCTCCTCTCTCTATTTTACGGTTTTGTGATACTTTAACGGTGTCCTGCCTTTTTGTAAGAACAACAATTCCCAAATGATTAATTTCCCAACTGTTTCATAAGGGCAAATGTTTCTTTTTTCCGAAGCCGTAACCTATTTAGGATTTATTTGAAATCTAGGTTAGGTTTGGTTTGTTTTATAAAAATCCTGAAAAAATTACAGTTTGAGAAAAAACAAACATTTACCCATTTCAAACAATTGGGAAATTAATCATTTGGGAATTGTTTTAAACCCCGACGCAAAAAGAGGGGGTTATAAGTTTGACGTCAATGTCCGTGTGTGTGCCTGTCTGTAGCATCATATAGCTCTCAAACAGGTGGATCGATTTGGATGCGGTTTTTTTCATTCGAAAGCCAGTATCCATGCGGTGGTTCATAGTCATGTTTGGTAAAAATCGGGTCATAGGTTTGAAGAGGCAGCTCTTTTGCAAGATGATTGAAGGCATTTTTAGCTTAAAATTGACTTTTTTATTTACTTTATGATTACTCGATTAAAGTGTTGTTTTGTTTTGTTCAATGTTATTATTTATGCGAAATATTAGTGAACCTTGTAAAATAATTATGAGCTCTGAATGATTCATATGGACCAGGGAGGCATAGGTTAGGACACGTGCAAAGCGTGTTCCACATTATAAGTTATAACCGATACTTGTTGTTTTATACCACGTGCTACACCACCAACTGAAAACGTATTGCGTTGTATTGTGATTCTTAATCATAAAAAAAACTATCACTTTTAAAATTTTCTGACATTGCCAATTTAATTTTCGAAATATTGAATTGACCAAAGTACGAGTCTTTAATTTGAATTATCGCCATGTTGACACTTTTGTTCCGAGTCCAATGTTCGTGTTATTCACTTAAGAAAAGACACTGGCTTATTGTTATTTCAAATAATGCACCTTTGTAATTGGGGATAAAAAATAAGTCAATTCTTAGGTGTCTTTTTTCCAATGGTCCGTGCATCCCGTCATGTCAACCCGATATAAATTACGGTAGGTACAAACTTGGCAAATTAATCATTAAACAACTATACCAATAGGGAATGTCAAGGCGGTAACTAGTATTAATTTTTCTTTACCACAGCTTCTTGTTTCACTATACTACATTTTAATATACCACTCAAAAGAAAATGAGGACCCTATGAATGACATCGGTAATATTAAGTAACAAATTAGCTTTCGTTTTCACTCGTACGCATTAATTCATTAAATTATATTTGTCTCGTACTTTTCAGTATTACTAAAAGTCTACCTTGAATAAGAAATTTTAGACAAATTGTTCACTTATATTTTCACTTTTCCCGTGAAACTCTGCTGGCCCTTATTTCCTTTTGAGTGCCTACAAAGCCTGTAGAGTGCTATATTTATTACTAGCTTCTGCCCGCGACTTCGTCTGCGTAGAATTATACATAAAAACCTTTCTCTTGAATCACTCTATCTATTAAAAAAACCGCATCAAAATCCGTTGTGTAGTTTTGAAGATATAAGCATACATAGGGACATAGGGACAGAGAAAGCGACTTTGTTTTATACTATGTAGTGATGTCAGCTCGGCCGGTTCGACATACGTCGTAATTTACTAAGTCATTACACTATCTACTAATTAATTCTACGTTTTGTGCGTAATTACTAATATTACGGACGTGCACTCACCCACGTAGATTTAAGAGACAATCGGGTGACTAAACTGGTGACCGCTCTATACAAACGTGTTTCCCATTTCCTGCCTGGATAATCACATTAGATAGTTATTTTTTACTATTATATTACAATACATACGTTCGGACGTTTCGAGACCAAATAGGAGACGTTTTGGAAAAAGGTCAGGTCAGGAGTACCCGAAACCGACGAGCATGTATGAAGAGATTAATGAATGTGGATGAAGCGAAAGAAGTATGTCAGGATCGTAGCAAGTGGAACAAAGTAGTATCTGCCTACCCCTGTGGGAAAGAGGCGTGACGGTATGTATGTATGTATGTATGTGTACATTACATAAATCACGTCTTTATCCCTTCCGGGGTAGACAGTAGCCTTAGTTTATAAGACCTGCATTTGCCTGCCTTTGTGCATATATTTTGTATTTTTTGTGATTTGTCTCTGTTTCTTTACATTTGCGCAATAAAGCATTTACTTACTTACTAACCTGGCCACGATTTTTAACTATACGATTTATAACTATGCTATGCGTTCATGTTCGACTTTTTTTCCAATTTCGATTATACTGTCAAATGAATCAAGAATTTTACTTACTTTTATTTACTTCTAGATTTTGTATATTTATTTTACTTACTTTTATTTACTTCTAGATTTTGTATATTTATTTTACTTAGGTACTTTTATTTACTTCTAGATTTTGTATATTTATTTTACTTACTTTTATTTACTTCTAGATTTTGTATATTTATTTTACTTAGGTACTTTTATTTACTTCTAGATTTTGTATATTTATTTTACTTACTTTTATTTACTTCTAGATTTTGTATATTTATTTTACTTAGGTACTTTTATTTACTTCTAGATTTTGTATATTTATTTTACTTACTTTTATTTACTTCTAGATTTTGTATATTTATTTTACTTAGGTACTTTTATTTACTTCTAGATTTTGTATATTTATTTTACTTACTTTTATTTACTTCTAGATTTTGTATATTTATTTTACTTAGGTACTTTTATTTACTTCTAGATTTTGTATATTTATTTTACTTACTTTTATTTACTTCTAGATTTTGTATATTTATTTTACTTAGGTACTTTTATTTACTTCTAGATTTTGTATATTTATTTTACTTACTTTTATTTACTTCTAGATTTTGTATATTTATTTTTAATGTTTAACTCGCTAGAAATTAAATTTCTAAACGACACTGAAAATTATAACGCATAGAAAAATCCGAAAAGTAAAGCCATGGCCGGGATCGAACGAAGACCCTCTGCATCATTCCGTGATACTGCTATACCGCTACACCACCCATGTCCACTTCCTGGCCAAGAGAAGATGTGAAATTGTGTACCCACCTCGGGCGGTGATAAAGAAAGCGTCAGGTTGCATGTTTATGCCCTCACCTTTGGATCGTGCAACAAGTTTTACTACCCCCGGCGTGTAATGTTAATTTTTTAATTGGACAACGTCGATTAGAAAAGGCTGAACAGTTCGCACATGTAATTCTATTGACATTGCTGCTTAAAAGTTACCTAATACCGCGCGGAATATAGAGAAACTGCGGACTAATTAAAGTTCAACATATGTATTATTAAATACTAGAACGGTCTGTATTTTCAATATAATCAGATACTGGTTATCCAACGCAATAGAGCAAAGGTTTGGTGTACATACAGTCACAGCTATCATTTTTTACATAGCGTTGATGTTAGATGCAACTGGCATCAAGCTAAAACTTAAAAGTAACCTAAAATTGCAAATAAATGTTTTCTTTCTTTCTAGAAAAACGCAGAATAAAATCACTCAAATGACTTTTATAACTGTTTTCAGATTTGCATTGACAGTAAGTAAGTAAGCAATAAAATGCTTTATTGTAAAAATATAAAGAAACAGATATAATTTACATAAAAATAAAAATAACATTATATATGCACAAAGGCGAACTTGTCCCTATAAGGGATCTAAGGGAAGGGGGAAGGGGGAGGGAGGGAGCGTAGAGAGAGGTAGATGAGAGGAGCATTAAACGAGGGACCGACAAAGTGTGAGTTTAAAATTCCCGATAGTGAAAGCCACAATAGAGCGTACATATCTAAGTACAATAATCAAATCATAAAATAAACTACTAAATATCATTGCACACATGCATACATACAAAATACAATAAGAGTACACACATACAATATCTAAGGAGATGGTGTGAGCCATATCCTTCTCAAACCCTCTCTCAGTCATAACTTCTTAAAAAAAAACTCAAATAATATTTCAGGCACACGTTTAGATTCGAATTCGAACGGTTTATTCACTTGTTCGGCTTTCATTGCACATGTAGTTAATAGCTACTTCTCGTAATAAAATGACAATGCTGGCCAATACGCTTTCTGCCAATGCGTTATTACGACGTTGTTACTAAACCACGATCAGAATGGGATCGGAAGATCTGTCAATAGTAAACTACAACTGGACGTAAGTATAATTAGTATATGGAATAGCTGTCAGCTCCAATCCTATTCTCATTGCGGTTTCGTAATGCTATTGAACTTTGCAATTACATCACTCATATTATAAAGAGGCGAGAAATATGAAATCCGACCGATATTACCTAACCTAAATACCAGCTGTTTCTGACTAGTCGTAGCCAAGCATATTAAATCTTCGCGTACACTATGTGTTTAAAATAATATATAATGAAATACATCTTGTTGAAACTGAATTTTAAAATTAAGAGTTGTTAAGAATTGATTCCAGCTTTGTTTTACAGCAACAATCAAGTTTTTCCCCTTTAAAAAAAAGGTTGCGCGTTGTAATAACTAAAAGTCAATAAACACGATCACAATATTCACGTGTTACGAAAATTCCCAACTAATCTCATCTACCTCACACCACGTGTGGCTAATACTGGCTGAACGGTACACAATGCCAAATTTTAAGAAAAAAAACTCCGTTGCTCTTCAAATATAGAACGACACCTGAACGGGACTGTTGACCCAAACATTCTCCGTTCCGTGTGAATGATTTTTTTAATAGCTTCTTTTTTTATCACACCTTTAGCTGCTAGGTTTTTAACGTGCATTTTTTTCAAAATCTTCATCATCCCCAGCCTGTATACGTCCCACTGGGCAAAGGACTCCTCTCAGAATAAGAGGGCTTGGGCCCAGTGCGGATTGGGAACTTCACACATCATTGAATTGCTTCGGAGATTGTGTGCAGTAATTTTACCGGGTATTCTACTCTCCACGCCAAAACACACCAGCGCACACAGTTGCTTGGCGGATTAACGAGTAAGATGGTGGTGGCGGTACGAACGTATTGCATAAGGTTTTAAGTCTTACCACATGCAAAGAAACGGTTGAACCCCTGTCTTCTTTTAAAATAGTGTAACAATTTCTTTTCGGTTGGCCAGTGATTTTATTTTCTCGTCTCGCTCGCTTTTGTAAATTTTGTACGGAATCGCTCCGTTTGTTTTTTAGTGCGGCTACGCGATCTGAAATTTGACTGTGGTACTAATTGATTCAGCGAAACAAATAGCTTTCTTTTCATTGTAAGTATTTGAATTTGGATGAATAAATAACAAGCCCACGCCGGAACACATCAGCGCTAGCACTGTTGCTTGGCAGGATTATGAGTAAATGGTGGCAGCGATCCGTTCTACTACCCGTGCTATAGGCTTATTACCTAACTCGCTCGCAATCGCCATCCTGTTCATTTTGACAGTTCTTTTTTTTTTTTTTTTGTTGTGGCTTTCACCCTTGCTTTATTTTAACAAGGCGTATTTCGCCAATGTTGACGTAGTGACATTACACACGTGAGGAGAATGTTCGGTTTAATTTTGATGATTTTGGGGGAGGAGCAGACAGGAAACCTAAAACAAATAACACAAGTTATGGGCGGTACAGACAGCACAGGACGTTTGTCAATTTTTTTTTTATTTTTTTTTAGTGTGAGGGTAAGTGGAAAAGGTGAGGGTACAGTTCTTGTATGAATGACAGCTAGCTGGTTCCGACGCCAACTGTCAGCCCATACACGAACTGTCAAAATAAACACGATGGCGATTGCGAGTTAGGTAATGGTGATAAGCCTTCTGATCTTTAATAAAGCCCCATTTATTTTTGGTGGATTTTTGACCGATAAAAGTTCGACTTTCTTTTGTTTTAGCCTCACAAGTCACACAGCTTATTGTCGTCGACTATCCCAAAGATTAAAGGGTTAAGATTCAATTGTTGAATAAAACACCTATTTGTCTTAGTCTGGGACGCAGCGGGATCGTTCTTAAGAGGCATTTAAATCATTAAACTACTCATTAATCAAAGTTAAGGAAGTATCAAATAGATTGGGTTGAAGACGGAGTCTAGCAAAGTTTTTTCTACTCTAGTGTTGGAAGTTTGAGAGTGACTTGTAATTATATCGACTATTGTTATCTCTCTCTTTACCGGCTTTTACATTGTTTTTTATTGTAATTATGTTTAATCTAACTAAACTCAACCACCTGCTCATATTCCGTAACAAATCTAAACACCTTGTACGTACCTATATTACAATGATTAGAGATATTGTGTTCTTACCTATAGCTTAGTGCTTTAGTGATATTATGCAGATGAATTGGAAATATAAGCTAAAGTATACATACATAGCTCTTGCAATTCACGAAGGTGATTGAGCTTTATTTGTGGTAAAATCGTATCTGCATACGTGTCAAAGTGTGCGTGTCTTACGGAGCGAAGCGATTTTCGAGTGAGATTTCTCTTTATTTTTATTCTATTGTGGCCTCTCCCCATAAAGTGTTGGTTACATGAATTGGTTGTCAAACGAAATTGTAAAATTGGTTGTAAAAAACATAACCCTATTTGTTTTTACTGTAGTCGGAAAAATTTTTGAAGGTAGTTGTTAGTGTATATTAAAAATCATAAATAATAGGGTAGTTTGGGAAAAAATATGAATGAAGGTACATTATGCTTATAAATACGGTTTCGGATCAGTACGACGTTGGTTTGCATGTGTAACAGTTGTGTTCATTAAACTTTGATAATGATCCCGTAGAGGGATCGAAACGCGTCAGTGTTTGTGTGGTGTAAGGGATAATTAAGTTTGTGGGATTTATGTGTGTTTTATTGGCAGCAGTGGAGGGAGGGTTTGCATGAAAAACATATATATTTCGCACAAGCTTGGTTATCTTGCACGTGAGTAGCGGAGTAGCAAGGTAAAAATTTTTTGTTCATTGAAATGGACCTCCGCAAAGTAACGCCTGATTCAATAAAATATTCTCTTTATTTGTTTTTTCTCGCCATCGTGTTTTGAAAGAGTTGCACACCTAACAATCTTTTTATCAGTATCTTAGTTTTAACAAGTACCATACTTTCGATAAAGCCCCGATAACCAAGAGCGAAATCGAACCGCAACCCGATTAGAGGCGGGCAAGTCTCAATGGGCCAGTTTAGATCATTTCTCGATACATTTCAATTAGAAACATTTGACACGCAATGCCCGTCTATTTAACATGAGGACCGTGCTGCGTCACTGCGCTTAATTCAAAGACCCTTCGTAACACAAGAGGTGAAAAGGAAACATTATTTTGCACTTAAGATTCGTTTTCACGAATGAAAACCTTAACGGGAATGTTCATTCATGTTTAATTAATTAAGTTAACCCAACCTGCTGAATATTACAGAACAATTTTGAGGTTTGGCCTGTGGCCTCTGAAGCAAGAGGGTCGTGGGTTCGAGCCCGGGCTCGCACCTCTGAGTTTTTCGGAATTTATGTGCGATATTACATTTGAAATTTACCATGAGCTTTTCTTCTTCTTCTTCTTCTTCAACCTTTTTCTACCCAATGCTGAGTAAAGGTCTCTTCCATAGCCCTCCAATTGTTGCGGTTTTGGGTTTTCCGCATCCAGTCCTTCCCCGCTATTTCCATATGTGGCCAGCCCACTTCCACTTCCTCTGGGCTATGATTTTCGCAATGTCAGTGAGTCTTGTTCTGCTGCGGATCTCGGTATTGTGAACCCGATCGCGGAGAGAAATGCCCAACATTGCTCTCTCCATAGCCCTCTGCCTTACTCTGCCTGCCTCTGCCTCTGCTCATGAGCTTTTCGGTGCGAAGCAATTCAATGGTGTGTGTGTGAAGTTTCCCAATCCGCATTGGGCCCGCGTGGGAACTATAGCCCAAGCCCTCTTATTCTGAGAGGAGGCCTGTGCCCAACAGTGGGACTTTTATAGGCTGGAGATGAAGTTGAATTTTGAGAAGCGTTGTATATGTCTAGTTATTTTTAATATTTAAAAAGCCCATCGAGGGAATGGGCATAGGAATCATGTTAAAGGCGTTGCGGCTAGCAACATCACTATTTTGATTCCCCTTTCCACCTATACGCCCATAATCATGCTAAACGTGGCCTTTAGGTCTTGTTACCCCTCTGTCTACCCCGTAAGGGATAAAGACGTGATTTATAGTGTGTGTGTATGTAAAATTGAATTTCCTCTAAGTGAAATTAGCTATATGTTTTTGCACCTTCTTGTAGAATATTTTCACGTAGTACTAATTTAAACACGCTCAATGCGCGGTGTCTGTGGCGTGCACAGAGTTTCGGAGAAAAAATGCTGCTTGTCTATTTCGTTGTCTACAATACAATACAATACAATACAAATACTCTTTATTGAACACCACAAATCAGTACAAAACAATACAGAAACATAGAACAAAGTTGTCTAGTTGATAAATATGACGTAAGTAAGTAATTAACCACCTCTATGTCTTTTTATCTTTATAATAGTGCACGCGATTTGTGATCTAAAACCCACACTAGAAACCACCTTTTATTTAAAGCATTAATATGAATTTTTTGAAATGATACCAATAATCCACGAAATGCAACCAAGTCTTCGTCTGCCGATAACACACACTCCTGTACATAAACACACACGCTAACTGCACTCGCCTGTTCAACAGGAAAGTTCGTAAACTCCAAACAAATAGTTTTTAACTGAACCAGATTTATTTTATTACGTTCGTTTACGCCAGTTACTTTAGGTTACGGTAAGATTTATCGCAAGGTTTACTGCTTAGATCCGTTTTGCTATTATACGGCCCTTAATACTCTTTATAGATCATTCGTCTTGTTTTAGTGGTTATGGAAATTCTACCGTACAATTGTTGTTAGTAGATCGATGTCTTTATAGTTTGTATTGATTTTATCTGTTTTAGATCGGAAAATGATAACGGACCGTATTTATTTGAAGCATTGGCATGCGACGGTATCTATTATAAATAATAAATAATAAATAAAATGTTTTTATTTCAGATTAAAAATCCATAATTTATGTTCTGTGGCTGCAGACTGTGATGATACATATCTATATTGATCAAAGACAAATCTAATCCTAATCCTAATTTCTTTCCTCGCACGGTAAAGATCTGGAACCAACTTCCTGCTGCAGCATTCCCTGAGCGGTACAATTTAGGGATCTTTAAAAAGCGAGCCTTCCTGTTCCTCAAAGGGCCGGCAACGCACTTGTGATTCCCCAGGTCTTGCGGGTGTCCCTGGGCGACGGTGATTGCTTTCCATCAGGTGACACGTCTGCTCGTTTGCCCCCTCTAATATAAAAAAAATAATAATAAAAAGATGTCTTCTACATTTAACACCCTATATACGGTACGAACGAAATACTATTTCAATTTCATACGACAGTCGACTTGTCTCGCTTGTCATGAAAGAAGGCGTAACTTTTACGTAACTATATTTCGCATATTTGTGGGGAGAAGCCACTATAGACGGATCTCCCTCCTGGGAGATGTTATACCTGTGGACCGAAATACGAAGGAAGAGAGTCGGAAGTTGTATTTATGCATTCGCGTTAAGGAACTTTGCTGGCGCGATGTAGATCATTGTGACGAAACTGGCGCCAGCTACTCGTGCGTCGTAGCAGTTAATATAGTCGACAACTAGGGGGCGCTAGTGCTACAACATTTTTGGCGTAAAATGTTTAAATACGGCAACAATTTCTTAATATAATCCGGCTTTTAGCGCTTCCATGCTGGTCTGGGAGTAAAGAAAAAACAAAGAATTGACCAGTTGCTTCGGTTCCCGCGCAGATGGTAAAAGCCCATCGAGGGAATGGGCCTAATTCTTAGGAATCATGTTATAGGCGATGTGGGTAGCAACCCATCACTATTTTGATTTCCCTTCCACCTATACGCCCTTAATCATGCTAAGCGTGGCCTTAAGGTTTTGTTACCTTAGGCTCTGTCTACCCGGTAAGGGATAAATATGTGATATATGTATGTGTGTATGTTTTAGTGTTTTGTCAAAGAACTTCGGTAGTAGTTTAAAAAAAAAAGCTTAGCACAACGCTTAAATGAAAAGTATCCCTGTTTCTTTGGTATGATAAGGTGATATTGTACTTATGGCCTATGATAATGCTGGTGGCCTTATTAATTGAGGCGGGCTAAGGTTAACGAGTTCACGATATAAATCAACGTCGTAAATGTCAAGTGTTTTCTGAACACCCTGTAATTATACGCCATATTTTCAAGATCATACTGAGTTTACACACTCATCAAATCATTTTAAAGGAAACTCCACGCATTTGTTTACGTCTCGACCAATTTTAAGAGGTTGTAATGTACTTGAATCCACCAGTAAAAAGTACCTTTCCTCTTCTGATTATTAGCACAAAAAATCCAAGAAACTCAGCGGTGCGAGTTCGGTTTCGAGCCCATGACCATCTTGAGAAATTAACCACTAGGCTACGGCTACATCAAAGAATTATAAAATCAGCGAAAATTGAAACAAACTGACAAATAGCAACATCTAATAACATCTGGCGTTGGTCTGTTCACATCAATTCGTTCTGGTTTTTAGCAACAATGACATCATAGTATCTAGCGTTGACATGTCTTTAATAAAAACCGACATAGACGACTCTACTGTTTACGATAGAGTTGATTTCGATAGCCTTGAACTGTCATATTTGTAGAAATGTGGATGACTGTTGAAATTCCGAGATCTCTGTACCGTCTCGCGTTTTGATGAAGTTATAGGTAGAGCCCAGGTCCCTTAATATAAGTTACACAGTCACGTTTCTTCTTTGCCCAATATTTTTATGGAAGCGTACTAATATGTATCGTTCCCATGCGAAAGGTACCAAATTGTCGGCTTTAAATTACAAGATAACGTGTCTTTCGTCTATTATTAGGTCTTGTTTAAAATTGACTTCTGCACATTTAAAATGATACTATGCATGTGTGCATTGTATTAAAATCTAAAATTTCAACAACTTGGAAAAAATACGTTTAAAGTGTATGGACTAGGGTACCGGATTGTCGTACACTAATCTTTGAACTAGTACCTACCTACAGTAGTCGGGAAACTTTCTGAGTTAAGCTTTTTGGTTTTGGGGTAAGTTTGTGCATTACAGTTTGTGTTACATTTATTACATACCAGCTTCTGCCAGCGCCTTTGTCTGCGTAGAATTATAAATAAAAACCTTTATCTTGAATCACTCTATCTATTGAAAACCGCATCAAAATCCGTTGCGAAGTTTTAAAGATCCAAGCATACATAGGGACATATTGACAAACAGCGGAAAGCGACTTTGTTTTTGTGTTGACTATGTAGTGATACTCACATATATTGAAACCGACAAACGGGCATGCTGTTCACCTGATGGTGATTGATTAATGTGAGAGAAAGTATGATAACTTATCTTTAACAGACTTTGGATTTCGGACATACGTAAACCCTACTTTTGTATTGTGGTTAAATAATTAAACTAAATAAGTGCAATAACCTTCTACGTAACTACGGAACGTAGTAAAACCAGCAATTACGTGAAGTAATAAAATATGATTGTTACTAATAGAAACGCAATAAAACAGAGACTCGCGAATTACTTGTTTAAGGTTGTCGTAAATACTGCCGTTAGATCAGTTGAGACAATTTAGAAAATTAGTCACGCTCGGTAAATTATAAAAATGTTTGTGTCACAAGACGTTCGGTTACAATATGACAGGAAAGTCACGTGTTTTTGAAATATACGCACACGTGTGCATGGCTACGGCGTGTGTGCGTATGTGTGTTTCGGTGAAAATGGCGAGATGCATTTATTAATAAAAATTATAATAATTAAAACTGAAGAGGGTCGAAAATCTGTAAATGAAAATTATTAAAAAAAAATTGTCAGGGGATACGTAGAATCGATAACAGAACACGTTCCAACAGTTTTTAGATTTTTTCTGTTTGTCTGTTTAGATGTTGGTATCGGTATGTTTGCGAGCGCATCACGTGGAAACGGCTTAAACGGATTTTGGTGCAAACTTTCACCGACCAAGTTGTAGGCTACTTTTTGTTCCGGAAAATTGCATAGTTCCCCTGGGATAGCGATAAACATGTCAATTGCTAATTCTACGCGGACGAAGTCGTGGACAGAAGCTAGTAAACAATAACCCCCTTATTCATAAACGCTCTGTAGTCTTCTGCTAACTTAGCAATCGTTTGTCCTTATCTGTCACTTTGACATTTAGCTTTCACACATAAGGACAAACGATTGCTAAGTTAGCAGAAGCCTATAGAGCGTATATGAATAAGGAGGTAAGAATTTGTCTCTCAAAATTATGCCGAAATGATACTTCAGCAGGAGGTTAAGTTAGTTTCCTTGCAACATGAATGTCAAAAACAAGGGTCCCAGGGGCAGGAGTAGAGAAAAAGAAGTGAGACCTTTGCCCAGAAGTGACACGGAACAGGCTATTAAAGAAACACTTTGCTCTCGATTTTTTTCACTCACGCTGTCACAATCGTAAAATTCTATTAATGGAGATGAGATTAGTCAAATTGGTGCTTGGGAGCTCCGTGCCGCTTCTATGGCATTTTACATTTAACCTTAACCGATAATTTAATCATATTAACATTATATGCATTTTCCTAATTCAAAGTCCTGGTGGTTAATTTTTTTTCTTCTAAACACGCCAAGGCTACGTCTGAGCTTTGACGGCAGTTTTACGACGTTTTTATTGACTACGATTATTGACAAATCTGCCATCTTAAACACCACAAACATCCCAACAATGCTTTTAAAATAATTGTCTGCGACTATAAAATAAATATCATGCGAACTTTTAGATGCTTTAAAGCTTATTTTTAGATGTTTTAGTATTGACATAAAACTTGTCACAATTCCATTGACCCCTCCGGAAATTCTAAAAAGCTAAGCCATGTACTTTCATTGAGTAAGCCGAAATGATCTACAGAGCGCGAGTGCGTGATCTTAGAGCGGCGCGCGCGCAAATATCGATGCTAAATCTGTACCCGCCGACTCGAGTTATGTATTGTCAGATGTCACTACCGCTTCTGGTTTTGGGCTATCGCGCGTTTATTTCGGGCCCGTAACCTGTTTTATGAGCCCTTTTTAGGGATTAGGCGCGAATTGACGGCTTCGGAGTTGATGTTCACTTGTTTTTATGTATTTGCCAAGACGTTACTTGTTATTTAGTAGTTGGGAGTATTTTCCATAGTCAAACGTATTTTTTTCACATAAACGTAGTCTTGGAGAAATCCTCTTTTCATGAAATAGTCATGTCGAAGAACATGCCCAACTATTTGTTTTTGTAGTATGGTAAAATTTTAGGATCCGAACGACACAATATTACAAAGTGAGCAGAAAAATAATTTCATACAAAAAATAGAATTCATGTTCGATAATACAGATTATCTCACTATAATCCTATCCACGGCACGCGACATATTTAATCGTCCATCGAGCGAGATCTGTCCAGTGCACAAAGTATGCGTAAGTAAACTAAATAACCGAATTTCTATTCGAAAATAAACCTGCAGACCGTATGGATCAAGTAAAAGAGGATATTAAACGATCAACTGAAAAATGTGTAATAAATCTCACTCGATCGGTATTCCTAAGATACATCAAATAACGTTAGTGAGAATCCAACAATTTCAGGGCAGACGGATGGTTGGCTTCATAGATTAAACTGCTCCATAAATTACCAGTATTTAGGAGCGTTTAGAGGGCTATTAGGTCGTTATAGGCTCGACAAGTATTACAGACGCATTAAATAGTGATTCGAACAATGTTGTATTTCACATATTATTATCGTGTGAATAAACTAGGGTAGCTGTGATCAATCTTTGAAACCTTAGGTCGTGTGTAATCTAGATTGAAACGTACTTCTAATACGATAGAATATTGAAAGCTTAAATCAAGCTTGAAGCATGTATCACTGCCTACAAATTTGCTATTTTTAAACATTTTGAGACATCGTTTCGCATCGGTGGTCCACGTGCGACTGCGCTGAAAGCAGTTGTCAAAGGAAATCGCGCGACTGATGTCGAATACTAAGAATAAATGATTCAAACAAATAATTTTGAGACTAGTACTGAGTTCTTTTAAGTAAGCTCAAGAGAAATAAGGACTTTGTCAAAATTACATACATACATATATCACGTCTTTATCCCTTACGGGGTAGACAGAGCCTAAGGTAACAAAACCTTAAGGCTACGTTTAGCATGATTAAGGGCGTATAGGTCAGTCAGGTAGAATCAAAATAGTGATGGGTTGCTAGCCGCATCGCCAATAAAATGACTCCTAAGACTTTCGCCCATTACCTCGATGGGCTTTTACCATCTGCGCGGGAAAAGAAGCAACTGGTAAATTCTATGTTTTTTCTTTGCTCCCAGACTAGCATGGAAGTAAATTCACATAAAGGAGTTAAAATAACAGAAAGGCGGATTTTATAGGCCATTGGGATATTTGGAAACAGTACGTACGCATTTTTTTTGAGTTAGGTCAGTTACTGCTAGCTAGCTACTAGCTACTAGCTGAGAACAGCCTGCGATTGGTACAACAGCCAAGCAATTCATTGATGTGTGCGAAGTTCCCAATCCGCACTGAGCCCGCGTCTGAACTAGCCCACGCCGTCTCATTGTGAGAGGAGGCCGGTGCAGAGGAAGAACATAGGCTGGAGATGTAGATGAACCTATTTAAACTAAACTAATTAACCTAAAGAGTGGATGGATGAAAGTATACTAACTAAACAGATCTATATGGGGAGTGTGAATGGTTGCGTTGGGAGGGGAAGGCCTAGACGGACGTTCCGAGACCAAATAAGAGACGTTTTGGAAAAAGGTCAGCTCAGGAGTACCCGATACCGACGAGCATGTATGAAGAGATTGATGAATGTGGATGAAGCGAAAGAGGTATGCGACCCCTATGAGAAAGAGGCGTGACGGTATGTACATACATACTATATATGCATGTATAATTATCCTAAGATTTAGTGTATAGTGAAAAGTGACTTTGTCTATCCACACAGAACAGCCGTAATCTGTAACCCCGGATGCCAATATAACAGGAACCGAACCTGAGTAAGATATCTATAGATCAAAGAACCTCTAAGCGTCTATATTGGTTGGCCGTCGCTGCCAAAAGTTTGGCGAAACGTCATCTCGAAATAGTTTCATATTTTCTAGCTTCTAATTGCCGGCTGTTTTGTTGTTATTTTTATTTGACACGTCACGAGGTCGATGGCTTCTGGCTGATTTCAAGTCAGTGAAGACGTAAAAATCAAGTGCATGGAACGTACTTGAGCACCAACTTAATTGAGAACTGAAGGAGGAATATATTTCCTGCTTCCTACTTCCATGCTGGTCTGGGAGCAAAGAAAAACAGAATTTACCAGCTGCTGAAGTTCCCGTGCTAATGGTAAAAGTCCAGGAAATGGGCGAGAATCATAGGAACCATGTTATTTTGATCCCTTTTCCACCTAGCTATACGCCAACATTACGCTAAACCTGGTTTTTAGGTTTTACCCTGGGCTCTGGATAAAGCGTTATTAATATGTATGTATTTATGAAGTAGGAATGAGAGAGAAGGAAGGCTCTCATGGGTTGGGCAGAGAGCATTGTCATCATCATCAGCCTATCGCAGTTCACAGTTGAACATATGCCTATCCCAAGGCGCGCCATTGAGCCCGGTCATCGGCTCTCCGCATCCAGTCCACTGCCAGCCCTCCTGCGCAGATCGTCGCTCCATGTAGCCGGGGGCGTCCTACACTGCGTTTAAACGTGGTCTCCACTCCAGAACTCGTCTTCCCTAACGGTCTTCGGTCCTACGGCTAAAATAAACACATCCTAGTTCACCAACGCGACAGTTGTCGGTGATGAGTGACTGTTTACATTACAAACATTGGCATGCTGTCATCGACAATGTTGTCGAGTTGTTGGAATTGGGGCCCATTGCCACGTCAGCTTGCTAATCCTTGAGCTCTGTGTGTCGGCCATTTTAGGTCTTTGATAGATCGAATCCCGGAAAGGCCACTCGAAAACTCTTACTTTTAAACATCTTTGCTAACAAAAAAGTCTAATATATTCAAAAACACTGTTCGTGTCTAGGCATGCTAATTCTGTTCTAAAACCTGTTTAAAACTACTTAAGTAAATACAGGATTTAGATTATAATGGTATTTAAGAAAAAAAAAACGTTTTTTAAAGGGTTGACGTAAACAATGATACAGTCGCTATGAGATACATTGTAGCTATAATCGCCTATTAGGTGGTCAAAATATATGTAGGCTTATTATGTAACTCGCTCGCACTCGCCATCGTGTTCATTTTGACAATTCTTGTATGAAAGTGACAGCTAGCTGATTCCGATGCCAATTGTCAGCCCTAACTATCAAAATGAACACGATGGCGATTACGAGCGAATTAGACAATAAGCCTATTGTACACGATCAAACGGTCAAATGGTACCTAAATGTTATTATTATATTATTTAGTTAAAAACATCACTCATTTTTACATAGCACTAGAAATCACATGGCACTCACGAAGCAAACAAAAAATACGTTTTTTTAAATAGATTATACAAAACATAAAAAAGGTTGTCTGTCGCCAACAGTAAATTTCAAATTATATTAGTATCTACACAAATTTAACTATAAGAACTGAAGAAAAAAACAGATTTTTGACATCCCCGAACGAATTATGTTAGCAAGTTATCACATCAGAAACTATATCAATAGGCACATATTTCAGTAAATTAAAAGTAGACAAATCGCCACAATAACAATTTGAAGATAGCCCTTTGAAGATAAAAGAATTTGAATTGGGATTATAAATTTAAATGTAATGAAGATATGTGTCAGTTCAGATTCCGAAGGGCTTGGAGTAGAAATGAAGTGTAGGGGATATATCGTGTTCGTTGATACGTCGTTTTGGTTTTATGTGACTGTTTACGGCGTGGAGTAGTGTGAAGTTTAATTAATTGGTATGTTGAGATGCTTTATGTTTTTTGTTTCTATAACGTGGGAGATTTCATGATGCTGTCAGACTACGTTTAAAATTAGCAGATTTTGACGCAAAGCTGCTATGACGGTAGATGTATGTATAACTCTTTATTGTACATAAAACACATTAATTTTACAGGTAATTAGAAAACAGATGTACAAAGGCGAACTTATCCATTAAAGGGATCTCTTCCCACTAACCTTCGAACGATTGGCAGGAAAACAGAAACAAGAGTATATAGAGAGTAGACATTATACTAAAAAACGTAAAGAGCTTAACTTAACCTAAACAAATAGATATATAGTATTTTTTTTAATTATTTTTATGTACGAAATATTGACATCAATAACTAGGTACTAAATCTTTATATATTTATCAGTTTTGGCACACAAAACTTATCGTCAGCGAGTGATTATATCAGTGTAAATGATTAAGACAAACAACATTTACAATTTAGAACTATCATCAAATCATCATAAAAAGTACAGTACAGTGAGCAAACTTAAAAATATAAAAGTAAAAATATAAACATATAAACGTAAAAATATAAACACATAAATGTAAAAATATAAACAAGCTTCTAATAGATTATTTTAATACAATCTTACACAATTGAGGATAGATATATTTTTACATTTACTTAATTCAATACACATGTCATGTTTGCATACTTTGCATACTTAAAAACTGTTTTACATCCTTTAGTTTCCGCCAAATTTGAAAACAAAGTGTGATAAGAGATTACAAAATTAAATAAGAAAAGCCTCCTGCTTTCCGCAACATCGGCTAGGGGATAACTCCAAATTGCATTTCCGATGCATATTTTCATTTTATTCGTTGCCTTTTATTTAATTTCACACCCTTAGTGTCACTACCAACTGTCACGTACTACATCGATATTGAATCTTCAAAAAAAACAAAGGGGCGCGGTTTTTTTTAAAGCACAGTTCATTTTTCGAATAGTGTGTGTGGTGTGAACAGAGCTTTACAAAGTGTTTTTTTTTCATATTCAAATATGGAATTCGTATGCGTAAAAAAAGATTATTGTATCCGATTAGCTTCGTCAATAGTTATTGCACAATTTAAAATCGTTTCCGAACCGTATTGTCACCTAAATGAGCATCGAACACGGACGTTTGTCGATTATATCGATTTTTTTACCGATTTAAATGCTTTTGTTAACACATTCGCATCATTATCCGATGTTATTGTAAGTCATTATCGTAATTTGGACATTTTCATTGCTAATTAAATGTGCATCACGATGTAATTTGTGTCACAAAAATGGAAGGTTAAAATAAAACAAAACTTTATTTCTATAGTGTGAATCGAATAAGTATTCCTAAAGATAAGGCTATTGTAGGCCAAATCAATAGAAATAAATTAACTTAGAAATAAAGTTTGGAAGAGAAAAGTTACTATCAGTTTCATATTGAACCGTTTTAATGCCATCATGAATAAAGAGACCACTATTTCTTAAGTAAAAAGTTTTTTTTTCACTGTTGTTTTTACATTGCGAGCATAGACATTATAGCTTGTAGCTTCAACGGTAGTGTACCCTTACACCAAAACTAGTACAACATAGTATAATAACTACTAATAGTACCTAAAGTAATATGCAAAATCTTTAAGTCCTTACGCACATTACCACTCAAATAATACTCCATAATACTCCTTATAATACTCCTTTCACCCACTCAAAGGTTGACTGGAAGAGATCCCTTAAAGGGATAAGTACGCCTTTGTGCATGTATCTCAGTGTTTGTCAATTGTATTTCTCTTGTTTATTTTGCACAATAAAGAGTACATACATACATACATACATACCACCTACTACGCATTGCGTATAAAATAAACGCTTATTTTATAAAGACTAACTTTCCAATCAGCAATATCACACGTCCAATATTTATTGACTCGACCGTCCATTAATTTAATGTACTCCAAACGTTTACCTAACCTAACCTCTCCACGTCACTTTAGGGCTGCCGGGCTATTTTATTTTCTTTTTAATAAAGTCTTTAAGTATCTATCATTTTTGTATTTTCGAACTGGCCGCTTAGAATTGACAGCATGTTTCAATGAACAGGTCCATAGAGAATAAAAACTCAGGACATTTTGAATCGTCAAATTGTGAGTCGCATAATTAAACGTTTGAGGTTGCCAGTTGATTTTGATTGAAATAACAAACAATTAATTTCCTTTTTCCATACAAAAACTTGTATCACAACATGTCTCGTTACTGTTAATGTTAACGTCTCGAGTACTACAGGGGCTACTCCGAAATACGATTTTCAAACTTCGTATCGCACCATTCCTCTCACTCTCAAATTAATGAGTATTAGTGTGAGCGGAATAGCGTGTTTGTAAGCCTATTTACCGGCCCGTATCGGAAATAATGTTCTCATAATATAGGCCAGGGTCGATACCTTTGAAAATGATAAAAAGTAAAATAAAATTATAGTAGGATGAAACCCATTAGAAAAGGTAGAGAATATTACAAAATTTAAAGGAAAAATAAATTACGGTCGATCTGAGGTCGGGAAGGGGGGGGGGGGGGGTGAGTTTTTAAGGGTGAAAAACGGTTTATCTCAGATCGACCGTAATTTATTTTTCCTTTAATTTTTGTAATATTCTCTACCTTTTCTAATGGGTTTCATCCTACTATAATTTTATTTTGTCTCAAAAATTATCGACCCTGGCCTAATACTAGACTCGCATGATCGCATCGCATGCGAACGCGTTTTAGTTTTTGAAGTGAAAACTTCTTTAGCGACGTTGTGGACTTTTTTGGGATGGGTAAAAATGTTAAACTCGCGTCAGGGTCACGTGACCGTAAGATCGAAAATGCGTAGGACGGAGGGAGAGTTGCTGCTGGGTCGTTTAAGCGTGTTTGTTGTGTAAGCTGTGTTTTTTTTTTGCGACTAAAAACTAAACTACGGGCAACCCTAAGTGAAATAGGTAGCCAGTTTTCATTAAATTTATGTCCAAGGCGTTTTAGTTAACAAAAATTTGTTTACAATCCGGACGAAGGCTCACAAATTAGCTGATCGACCCGTTATCGGCCAATAAAGTCAACGTAACGGGAGTTTGAAGCACATCTTTTATCTAAAACTATTCATAGTTGTCGTTGGCTTTGCGTAATACATATTGGGTCATCTAAACTATAAAAATTAAAAGCACTAAAACATAAGCTCTTTATAATACGTTCAGAAACAGTACATAGCAGCTGTAGCAGTATGATTATAGCGTCATAATGATACGTATTTTCCTTTTATTCCGCTTCCGACCGAACCCATTTTAGAGTTCTTATAATTACGTGTGTAGATAAACCTATGCTGTACATAGTAAGGTCCTAAAACATGCGTGTGGTTTTATGGAACGAACCTTGGCGAGTTTCATTATAATATCATAAATATATAAAACAGTCACTATAGACTACTGTTTTTTTACATTGGTAAACTTTATTTGATTACCAATAAAATAAAATTTAGTAGTTATGCAGGTAACGGGTTGCTTTACATTTTCCTCTTTGAAATTCCTTACGTTTACGCGTTTTTAATATACTTAAATATTATGCGATACGTGCGATAAATTTTATGATCCTTTAATTTTACCAGCCTTGATTTGCCTGCTCATTAGGAGAAGGAAAACCTCTTATTAAAAGCAAGGGAATGACTCGTTTCGTTACGCGACCTCATAACCTTCTAATTACCACGTTTACGTTAGGTAAGGTAATCTTAATGAATTAACCTAAACAATTCATTTTAGATATAAACTTTTTTGCCAGGTCATTTTTTTGCAAGTCAATCGGACAGACCGTTGAAAACTTCCCGTCTGCGGAGACGGACCTGGCCGGGCCACCAGAATTTTACTACCAGATTATTGTATTGTCATTTGACTGACACATTATGTAAAATTTCAGCTCAATCGCTTGAAGATATCTGCTTCAAAATTGAGTTGCAAGATTCCACCCGAACAAACATACTTACATACATACATCTTGTAAAAAGACCTCCGGGTCTGTCTTGCTGTGTCACTCACGTATTGTTGTATTTTAACCTATTATACATTTTAAACTTTATAATATTCTGATCCGCGCCCCGATGAATCATTCAGATTTGCATCGGCGGAACTATTCCGTCTTCAAATCGCCGAATATCTTGAACGGCAAAACAAACCACTAAATTAACTATTAAAATTAAGAGCACAATCTTAAAAAGTACACACGCCGCTTCCGAACGGTTCATGTCTGTCAACAGTTTTAAAACTTTTATGGTTTTTGACTATTTCAATTCCCCTCAAGTACCGACCTTACTACGTCCGTATATGGTCAAAAATCTAACCGCTTTCTTGCTCTGTGTTGCGTCTACAACAGTGTTTGTGTTTCACACATGGGCTGTCAAAGGCAACGTTTGGTTTCGGCAAATATGCTCAGCGTCAATTATACGGCCGAGTGTAAACGCGTTGACAATACGTGACGGGCGATGGTTGGAATGACCTTCGTCATTTGACCTGATAACCTGGTATTCGCGATCTATTAGCCGCTATTTAATTACGGGGTTAGTGTTTCTTTAAGTTTCATACATTCCCAGGCCGTGATACAATTGGAAGTCGTCGATTCTGCCGTAATGTATAGACTGACCACTTAAATGAGGCCTCGGCGCGGGGTGGGACGACCGCGGGGGCCGAGAGAGGTGCAGGCGGCAGGCGCACTGCCCGCCCGCACTTCTCTCGGTCCCCTTTGTCGTCCTACACCGCGCGGGCGAAGACTCATTTAAGCGGGCGGTCTATAATGCAAAACTCTTAGGTTTTTTTCTGACTACTGCTGTTAGCCTCTGATGGCTTTTCGCGAGACGGGCAACTCAGCTAGGGGAATTTTACTTAGCATCCCAAAGGGTGCTCTTGTTGAGTCGACCTTGGACTTTGGACACTAAGGAGATAAATTGCTAGCAATCGGTTGTTAATGCTACCGACTAGAAGGATTTTGTTTACAAGCCTGAACTGGGTTTTAGGGTGCGCTATCACAAAGGCGACTGACCAATGACATCAGTGGAAATCCAAGGCTTCCCTAGGTCGGTTTATGTTCTATAATTAAACAAACGGATAACGCACGTATAAAAGTAGTGTTCAACATGTTTCGGACTAGTTCGTAGTCCTTCCTCTTGGAGCGCTCGCCCCGGCGGAAGCGAAACGAACACTTGATTGAGACTTGTGATTGAGTCTCACGGTAGTTTCATGTAGAAAGGGTTTATGTACTATTAACTAACAAATGGAGTTATATCCAAAATGCAAGGTCTCTTAGATTTATCAACTGGACGCTAAAGCGGGAAACTCTTTTAAATTTAAAAGTTATAACGTGTTGATGGACTTGCCTTGTAGACGATCTTCCCCACAGTGACCTTAGCCTATGTTCATCTGAGATAATTTAGGATTCTGACGGTGAAAGAATTTGTTAAATCGGTCCAGTAGCTTCGGAGCCAAACAAATGAACGAATCTTTCCTCTTTATAATATTATATAGATATAGATATAGATCAGGTATGTTCTCAAACCAACTATACACAACCAAACCAAACAAAACTCTGGCTAGATATATGTTTTTAAATATCTTCCTAGATTAGAACGCAGTGTGTTTGTGTACAACTAACGCAAGTTAAATACCAACGAAGACATAAAACGCTTTTGTGGTCAATCGTAAACTGTGTTCTTTTGTTTTCTCGCCATGACGGTTGTTCTTAAGTTAGCTAAGTAACTAGTGTTGCGTTATTCTATCAATTCATAAAATATTTCAATCAAATCGTCAAGTTATGCTGGTTTTGTTTGGAATTGGAGCCACGTTTAACCCGTGTAACAATGTATTATTGTTATAATTATAAAGTACTGAAAGATTTGTGCGGAGCTCGATGAGAAGAGTTTGATTACCTACAGTTTAGATGTCTTTACGGTATCTTCTAAATAATATTTTCATTGTACTGCGAAGAACGACCTAAAGCACCATTTTTTAAAATCACGGACAAGTCAGACGGGAGTCATAGCTTGTTAAAAACTCGCATACTAAAGCATAATTTCACAAATCTCTATTACCTGCTTATTGTAATTTTTCAGAATTCAAAGGCAATTGGCAAGGCCTACGCTATATAGGTTATGTTGGGTTACATTCATCTTATAACTTCTAAACGAACGTTTCTTGTATATTTATAATCTGAATCTAGGAAAAGGCTCCAACGATTTTAATGATGTTTGATGCGCAGGACAGCGGGTTTCGGAGCGGTAAATCGATCTAGCTTCGTTTCATTTTTAGAAAACGTACAAAAATAACGAGGTACTATTTATTTATAAATGCGTTTGTAAAAAGTTTATTAAGTCATTATAAACCGTGAGACATTTCTTAAAAAAAACACGGTATACAATTTGCACATTGTGCCAGCAAAGTTTATGTCATTAACCTAAATTATGCAGTATCCCCAATGACCTTAGCTCTCATTGGTTTACCTCACAAGAGCATTGATAAGGACATTAAATTTTAATATAAATAACAAAAAGCCGTAATTGATCTAAAGTGTGGGTGACGGAGGAGGGTCAGACGCGTAGATAACTCTCAAGTGTTAATTTTTTATCGATTGAAAAGCTATTAATAATTAATATTTATTATGGTTCAGATAACTTCTTGACAACTGCAGTAGCGTAAGATAAACATATTCTTATATGATTGAAGTTAAACGCGATCTGGGATCGAATAAAAAAATATATCGAAACTATTAATGAATATGCTGGTCTGGGAGTAAAGAAAAAACATAGAATGTACTTTCCGCGCAGATGGTAAAAGCCCATCGAGGGAATGGGCGAAAATCTTCGGAATCATATCATAGCCGATGCGGCTAGCAACCCATCACTATTTTGATTCCCCTGTCCACCTATACGCTCACAATCATAAATTATAACTTTTATTCTTGAGTAATTAACAGTAGTATTAAAATATCATAACTATAAATAACACGTATTACCAATCGGTCAACCCATTTTGTAGACAATCTATTAATACAGACGCGTTTGTTTCAGATCGTGTGAACGCCCGCAAGCTGCTGCGTTTGCGGTCGCCGGTAACCCGAGACTACGAAAGTATCACACTGTGGCAACACTGTAAATATGACTGCAACATACGACGGCCGTCGAAATCGAAAGCATAAAGACTGCAGTTAAACGTAGCCCCATTTTGGGCGCCAGTGAAATTCACTAACGATTTGGGCGCCAGTTCGAGACAGTTCAGTTCGGTTTAGGGGGGGTTATGCGCGTGGGTTTTGAGCAGTGACGGCGCCCAGGCGGCTGCCATGGGCGCGGCGTGCGATGCGATTGCGCACGCTGCGGCTGCTCTTCGCGGCGTTGGCGCTGGCGTCGTGCGCCGCAGCCCCCGCGCCCGAAGCGCGCGCGCAACGGTCGGCGAACCTCAGCCACATAACCGGCACCTCGCGCAACATACAAATGTTCCTCAAGAATCGATATCTGCAGCTGCTGCCAGATGGCACTGTCAACGGTACCACAGACGGCAACAGTGTTCACAGTAAGTATCGTGCACGAAATTGTAACATGTGATTTAATTATACCCTTGGAAAATCGTATAGACTACCATAACAAATTGAATAAGCTGAAACTGACAACCCAACGCTAAGACCAAGGGATCCTACGAAAATCATTGTACCTACCGAAATGCAAAAGTGCATTGTATTCTAGGAACTGTTATGTAATGACCATAAAAATATTTAATCATTTACCACGACGCTTGAGACAAACCACTATCCCGATTATTAAATTTAGACAACAGTTGAGACAGTGGTTAACAAACATGTGGTTTTATTCAGTAAGAGATTATTCTAACTGTGACACAAAATTGATAATTTAAATATTGCTTTCCTCATTGAAATGTTTTAATTTTAATCATCGTTATCATTATTGACACAATACCTATTCATAAAATGACATTATTAAAATTTCTAGACCGTAAACTTTATATTTTGCATGCTATTATAGATAGCTAAGTGTGGGTACATTTTAATGCTTAACAAAAGACCATTGCTACCAACACTTAATGCAAATAAATATTCTATTCTAACTTTTTAAGCTTATTATGAAATTTACAATTGATGTTGAAGATTTGCTTTTTCTCTTGAGACATCAAACATAATTTGATAACATACTTACTTAGGGGAGACCGAGGCGAGTTGAGACAGAGTTGAGTTGATACAATGCCGATTTCTCTGAACTGTGACAGTTTATCGGGCTGGTAACTTCGCTAATTCGTTGCTCTTTCTACACTCCACAGTTTGTGTGAAGTTGTGACCTCGCTAACTGTCATAGGTGCAGAGAAAAAGGCTTTGTATCAACTCACCTCTGTCTCAACACGCCTCGGTCTCCCCTACTTATTATTAGTAGACACCTTATTTTTGCTAGGGCTTTCTTTTAAGTACCTTCTTGCAAGTTATATCTAATGGTATCAAATTGACAACACATCAAATGAACGTCTAAGAAACTTAATGCCGTCAGTTGATTAAAATGGGATCTTAAGAATTTTAATTACATTTCCTTTAACTAAATCACGCATACCCCATCAGTATTCAGCGGTCATGTTTTCGTAAAATTTTAAGATATTCAGCAATCCATTGGTTACCGAAATACGAAGACATTATTATTGAGGAAGCTATAGTGGTCGTTACCAAACACCTCTGTGAAATATATCCAATTCTTGAATAATAAACACGTCTCAAACTCTGGTATCACTTAAAGAATGCGTTAGCAGATGTCTAATTATAATTAAAACGCTTTTAACCGTCGTTTCTGTAAATTTATAACATTTATTAGAAACACATTTAGATCGTTTATCTTGGACTAAATTGCAACAATACCGAGAAGTGAGATAAAAAATTGCTAATGCCTGAATTTTGTTTTAATTTGATATCTTGTTTAATCTAGCCTATTATTTACGGGCCAGACATGGGCTAGACGAGCCGCTATTGCCTAATTGTTGTCAGTGACATAAATTATATTATGATCGTTGTAAAAAGTGTGGTTTAGAATAAATGGCTTTGGTTTTACCGAATTGAAAGGGATCTATAACAAGTTCTTTCATATTGGAATCGCTTAGCTGCTGTTGGATGAATGGATTGATTTGGCGTGTAAAATTAACAATTTTTTTTGTTTCTCTAACATGACTTCCGATCTCTATATTTCTGCTCTTTCTAAACGATAATGAAAACTAGAACACATAGAAAAATCCAAAAAGTAAAGCTATGACCGGGTTTACTTTCGGTTTTTTACGTGTTCTAGTTTTCAGTATCGTTTAGAAATATGACTTCTAACGGGCAAAACCGTAAAAAAAAACAAGAAGTAAAATTCTTGATTGATTTGATAAGTACCTTCCTATCTGGGCCTTTACAAAATAATCCTTTTGATGAGATTTGCGAATTGATTTTACTATGAAACTTAATTAAATCTGTTAGAATTCGACGTAACCTCTAATGAAGTAGAATAGGAAGTTTTCCGCACATCTTTAGGCGTGTATTTTTTATAGTGACACCTGCGCACTCAAAATACTTATCTGTTTCACATTCGAATCATCCGGTACCCTAAAAAGTTTAATAGACGTAATAATTGTACATTAGAAACATAGATACTTAATAGCCCAGTAATAACAACGTTGTTAAAGCTGTGGAACTAGGTCGTAATTATCGGGTCAAAAATTGCGATAATGGCTCAATAGGAAGATTTGTATCGCTCCGGGCGGCCGCGCGGTGGTCGGAGGAACAGCGGACAAAAAAAAACTTGATAAAAAGTTTAAGTGAAATTCTTACGTTTGCTCTGACTTTTACCAACGGAAATGCCGTTTATTTGGTCGGCACGACGGCATTGGATGGATACAAGGTGTCTTAGAGTTCAGGAACTAGCTGTTGCCCGCGACTTCGTCTGCAGATAATTCATTTATCGCTATATCCCGCGGGAACCATGCAATTTTCCGGGTTAAAAAGTAGCCTGTTTTGTAGACTATAATCTCTGTGCTAAATGTGATGCAAATCTGGGACCCGATATTTGAAAGAAAGAAAGTGGTGAAAAATTATGCCGAATTTTAAATACGAGTAGCATAGAAAATACTTACGGCTCTCATTAATCTTGTGAACTAGTCAAAAGTTTGATAAGAGCTGTAGTTTTGAAGATATAGACAGATGTATACCACTTTCGAGTGATGTGCTTTCAAAAATCGGGTTCCTGTCTAGCAGTTCTGGCGTGAAAGAGTAACAAACATCCTTACATCCATCCAACCTATCCATACTAACAATCGTTCGCGTTTATAATATTAGCAGGGTTAGATATTTTAGCATGCGATTGGGTTAGTTAATTGAAACACTCCTTTTAAACCTTATCGTCATAAATATTGATATCGTGTGACACAGCGAGGAAATACTGCCAAAATCTTTGGTTCTATGCCGCCGGGGAGCTCTTTTATAGATTTATTTTAGTTCTTATTTAGTTAATTTTTCTTATATACTCATTTGTAGTTGTATTTCGTAATAATTTAATTGAAATAAAGTTATCACATTAAATTTGCTAAAAAATATAATAGTATATTGATTGAATATTGACGCATACGATAAATTTATTGAGCAGTTGACAAAATAACAAATAGACACGTTGTCGAGTAATGCAATTAACATGTGATATATTGCCGTCATTAAATCAGCTTCGCCTGATAAAGCGTTACTAAGTAAAGAACAATTAACCTTTTGGTAGGAAATGGCTATTTTTGACAGTGAAACAGAAGTGCTTGCTTCCATGCTGGTCTGGGAGTCGGTACAGAAAAAAATTAAAATGTTTCAGTTGCTTCTCTTCCCGCGCAGGCAGTAAGAGCCCATCGATGGAATGGTGTGTTGCCGTTTGGTTCCGTTTCTTCCGTTTTTCGGAACTTTTGACACCTCCGCGGAACTTTTCAGAACTTTTCGGAACTTTTAAGGTCCCGGCAAAAGATATTTTTTTCCTGTTATATGTCAATGTGATTTTCAAGGGAAGCGACCTGGCAACACTGGGAATGGTAGAAAATCGTAGAAATCATGTTATAGGCGATGCTGCTAGCAATCCGTCACTAATGCCCACAATCATGCTAAACGTGGCCAGGTCTTGTAACCTTAGGCTCTGTCTACCCTGCGAGGGATAAAGACGTGATTTATGCATGTGTATTTCAAGTTGAAATTGATTGTTCAGCGACCTGTAGCTCGGACTTCCTGCTCAAACTTCGCAATGTATATTTACCGTTCCACAAATAGTTATATGTTAGTATTGTTTGTGAACTGCAACTAATTTACTCGTTAGCAATAATCCACGCGACATTTCCTATTGCCCAAAATAACTTTATGCGACAGCTACGCGTGTTAGTAGACTATGACCTACGATATGCACTAAAATTGAATTCAATAGAAAGGAAAATCATGTAAACAATTTTACCTTCATTACTCTGTAATCACGCACTTTTAAAGAACAACCATGGCCAACAACACACACTCGTAAACCTTGTAATTACATTCAATTCTAGCTAAAATACAATGTGTAAGGTTCATACGGGTATATATTTTATCCAGATGTAGTTAACGATCATGTACAATTCACGTGAGAATGATATTTTGTTATTAACTTTCATTATTGAAGCGCAATAAATTGTGTGTGTGTAAACATTGTACTAAATGTTACCCAGCCACTCAAAAAGTAGGCACAGCCGCCATCAGATATATCGTAGCGGGCGAGGTCCTCAAATATTTCGGAACAGCATTAAATTTCAATAAATTCGTTACTAGATAAGTTAATAACATCAGAACACGCAATTCGTCATAAATATAAGAGCAGCGACTTTTCAATATATTCGGAACGTTCAATGAGGTAAAAATGTCAGGAAGCACAGATCGTCAAAGGTATCGACGACGATCAGATATGATGGCGACTGTACCTATGTGTGATGTGATAACTATGTGATTATTGTTGTTTAACACACATACACATACACAAATCAGGTCTTTATCCCTTCCGGGGTAGACAAAGCCTAAGGCGACAAGAACTACAGGCCACGTTCAGCAAGATTATGGGCGTACAGATGGAAAATGGAATCAAAATAGTGATAGGTTGCTAGCCACATCGCCTATAACATGATTTCTATGAGTTTCGCCCATTCTCTCGATGGGCTTTTGCCATCTGCGCGGGAGGAGAACCAATTGGTACATTCTATGTTTTTTCTTTGCTCCCAGACCGGCATGGAATTGTTGTTGGATTGGTGTTAAATTTTTAGTTATGTTTCCCCTACTAACTGCTACTGTGTTTAGCTATACTTATAAATGAAAATTCTTTAACATCACAAGCTTAGAGTTAAACGTCACTCGTAGATCCTATTGCAGGCTTTCAAATGATCTTAAGTCTACTGCCACGGTGGCCAAGGCTTGGCAAGCGTTCATCAAACTCCAACCGTTTTACTCTGACACGGTCCACGCATATTGTAAGCGTTTAGAGGCATGAAGTTGTGAACGCTGGCCAAGACTTGTCAAGCGTAAAAAAATTCTCACCTTTTGCTAACCCCTTGTCTGAAAAATGGCTACGACAGGCGATCTAGGTGGTTTAAGCGGGCTTGTAGTTGCTTTAGTTTCGGACCATCCAAAACGGATCAAAACCGATCAAGCGCGTACTTTGCTTGTTGCTATACAAATTACCTTTCTCCGCTTCCCGGTATTCATTTCCTTCCATTTTACACTGTGTTGCGCCCAACTTCCTTTGCACTCAATCCAACCGATTATGAATCTTACTTTGATACTAATAACGATTTTGAGCCGATTGTTTTTCGTCGCATTTTTTCGCTGTTACACTTCGCAGGTATTCAACATGATTCCATTTCATGTGATTGTACCGACTTTGAACCTTGTGGGGATATCAATAGTGCTTTTTGTATATATTTGTAGTGGTTGTCATTTGCTGATCTTTACCAACGGTCACTATGATTCAGCTATACTAATTTTGGACCTTAGTTCCATGAAATTAATGCTTGTGGAAGTGTGCTTTTGGGATGGTATTTCGCAACAGTTGTCTTGTAATCTTGTGCTCTGATTATATCAATTACAGCCTTTGTTCATTTCGGCTTATCAGTAATGATACTCACGAATTTTAAGGCAATTTTTCACTAAAGGCGATTTTTCAAGCTATAATAGCATTTTGTTTTGCTAGCGTGAAAAATTATTTTACGCGAGCGGAAATTTCCACTTCCTGGCCAGGGGAAGACGTGAAATTGTGTACACCTTGGGCGGTGATAAAGACGGTCGCATGTTTATCGCCCTCGCCTTTGGCTCGTGCGACAAGTTCTTGCGATCTGAGACATTCTTTATTTCACCACCCTCGGAATACAATGTTAAATCAATGTTGAATTTGAAATAGGAACTAATTTAAACTGTTTTTAATTACGTACCTACTTTATAGTACATTACTGTCTAGGCCAGGAAGTAGGCAATTGCTGGCTGAGTATTGGTTTGAACGGACGAGCTTGCGAGTCCGTTTAATTATACGAAGCCAGCAATGCTATTCTGGCCGAGGCAAGTATAGTGCTTTTCTCAAAAATCTAAAATATAACAACAACAAAAATAAATGAAAATAAAATAGTGAAAATTGTTTTGCTTTGCCGCCTTTTTTCTATCAATGGCATTTGAAGAGTGTATTTTTCTACCCAGAACACCTTAAGCTATTTCAGACACAGATAAACACGTTGTCATACTAGCTTTTTTTTTTAAATTTGATGATTTAAGTCTTGTGCCTTTCTTTTATAATGGTGATTTGCATTTTTAAAAAGTTAATAACTAGACAGTAATGGAATTTGTATGCAACATTACTGTCGAGTTTAGCGCGACAGTAATGTTTTTTTATTTTTTATTTTGGACTGACCGGCAACAATTAACTTCCTGTTCTGATATGTAGTTAACAATGACGACTTTACCGGACATTTTTGAGAAAAATATTTTATAGTTTATACTCGTAAGTTTTTGTGTAACACAAACCTAACTTCTTTTTTCTACTCGTAGATCTACAATTGAAAACTGATAATGATTTATAGTTATTGAAACTATAAAAGCATTGTTGAAAATTGATTTGCCAAATAGAAAAACCGGGCAAGTTCGAATTGGTCTTACACAAAGTATTCCTTTCCATAGCTACTAGGTACCAACGTACCGAGTAAAAAAACACAAGTATGTTATAAAATTGACTAAACTTCTTAAATTGTTAGTTTCTGTAGGTATTTTTCGAACAGCCATAGCAATTACTTTCCAAGTGTCTCCTTAGGTCAAAATCAAAAAGTCAAGTCAAGTTAAAAGTCTTGCTCTAGGTAGGACTTTGTACTGGCTCCATCCGGATCGGACCACCTTACTCGCTGATACTGCCGTCTAGCAGCAGAGCTTGCGTTGCTATGTTCCGGCGTGGAGAGCAGGATAGCCGGCGAAATTACTGGCACATGAAGTATTTTATCTTAGCCTGTAATAATCTGTAATTCGGAGTTGCGGATGTGATAACTTACCACTAGGTAAACCAATGGCTCGTTTGCCTTCTTGGTTGTTTAAGAAAAGTAACTAGATGACCGAGTTGCTCGGTATTTTTTTTTGTAGTTTTTCTAAAAATGAATCCTAGCTAAATCGATTTATCGCCCCCGAAACCCCCTGCATACCAAATTTCATGAAAATCGTTGAAGCCGTTTCCGAGATTCAGATTTTATATATATATATATTTAAGAATTGCTCGGGTAATGGTATTAGATAGATAGATAAGATTAGATAGATTACAACACAGCATGCAAAATTACGTTAGCTGTTACTATCTTGCTGGCTACTTTAGGCATTTATCGTCCATCTCCATTTGTCAATGGCCGTCGTTATGCAATCATCGCCAGCGATTACTACCATGTGCTAGGGCGTTGTCCCCTCGCTAAAACCAAAAGCTATTAATTTGTACAGTCCGTTTCAATCCAATTAAACGCTTTTGTAAACAAACAAGTCCTCCCAAGTTCATATAATAATTAAATAATAATGTCATGATTGTTATAAAATGTCGTGAGATATCAATTACTAGCTGTTGCCCGCAACGTCGTGTGCATAGAATTCGTTTATCACAATTTTCCGGGATAAAAAGTAGCCTATGTGTTATTCCAGACTATAATCTATCTATGTTCTAAATTTCATCCAGATCTGTCCTGCCGTTCTGGCTTGAAAGAGTAACAAATATCCATCCATCCATCCATCCATCCATCCAACCATACATTGATTCCCCTTTCCACCCACAATCATGCTAAACGTGGCCTTTTAGGTCTTACCTTAGACTCTGACCCCGTTAGGGATAAACACACGATTTATGTATGTATGTATGTATGTATGTATGTAAACTTCATCCTGTATTATTTTCTAGGTAAATAAAATTAAGTACTAAATCTTTCATCTCACGTCTGCACCCCAAAAATGGAATCACAAAAACACAGCTTAGAACTCAGCAAAAATTCCTCTAGCCCACACTCCCTTGTTCGGCCCACCTCAGATGCCAGATAAAACCCATAAAGTGCAATCGCTGTGTGCATCTGTGACGATGACGGATTTATTGAAGCTGGCCACCCCATAAATTGTGAGATGGCGCTTGAAGATACAAGATGTACTATCATATTTAAAAATGCGAATGTGTACGTGAGGCGAGACCTCTAAAGCCGGACCTTAAGTCGGCATACTATTTATTGACGTGACTCTGTAGTTCAATTACTTCTTTTCCAAATCTATGGTAGCCCTGATTTTATCATCAGTGAAGTTCTATCCCTGTCGGAACACTAATCAAGTAAACTTTAAAACGTCGCTAACAAAGTAGTAAACTTAGTAAAACATTGTTGCCCAGGGTGCACCAATCCTAACGCTCCTCTCCACCCCCTGAAAGGGAATTTGTCTCGACCACTGCATCCGTCGTCCCGATATTTGACGCTAATTTCATAAAGTGACCCAATGTTTCTTCCTTACAGGGGAATCATCTCGACCACATGATGATGTTATCCCCCCCCCCCCCATTGTACGCACGTTTTGACGCTAATTTCATAAAGTGACATGTGACATAACAAGTGCGACGCGTCCAAACTCTTGCGCCGGTCAAACCGGCCGGAGCGCTATTAGGGAGGCTGCTGCGTTCCCCTTACGCCTGTGCGTACTGTACAATAAATCAAAATCAGCCAATCAGAAGCCAGCAAATTCGGCGACCTTGCAATCTGTGGGGCTACTTCGGAATTCGAAATTCAAAGTTCGCATCAACTATAAATGACGGTAAGTGTGATTTGAAAAATGGAATTTCATAGACCTGGTTACAGAAGTCAGTGCCAACAGCAGAGCTTCAAGCGGTCGCAGTTCTAGACGTTTTTGTGACCGAAAACTTACATACATACTCAAATAAGTACATAAATCACGTACGGGGTAGACAAAGCCTAATGTAACAAGACCTAAAAGCCGTTTAGCATGATTGTGGCCGTATAAGTGGAAACGGGAATTAAAATAGTGATTCCTAAGATTTTCACTCATTCGCTCGATGGGCTTTTCACCTGCGCGGGAAGAGAAACAACTGTTTTCTTTGCTCCCAGACCAGCTTGGAAGGACCGAAAATGTACACTTATACTATGCATACAGTACAGACATCCTTGCTCATATGTTAGTAAATGGTGTATACATAGTACAAAGTGTCCGTATGCGCTTATCAACCCAAGCAAAGCCACCGGCTGCTAATTACTGTTATCGACGCATCTGGCACAGTTTCTAGGTTTATTTATATCGCGACCAATTGCTTGCTCTAATCTTTAACGTATTGGTATCGTGGGAAATTGACTGGTTACCCAAATTGAGCTAAGACATTTTCAAAATAAAATAAATATAAATATCATGGGACGAACCACACCAGACCCAGTCCCTAAACATACTTGTATAATGTAGTTAAATAAATACTTACATACAACATCCATGACTCGGGCACAAACATTCGTATTCATCATATTCTTCCAGGATTCGAACCCTCTAGTTTCATAGTCAGATTATTCAACATAAAATCTCGCTGCCGGGGCAAGCGCTCCAAGAGGAAGGACCACGAAATAGTCCGAAACATGTCGAGCATCACTCGACTTTTATACGCGAGTTATCCGTTTGTTAATTAGAAGTATTATATTGTTGGTGATGGTCATGTTTTCTAAGGGATTTCATGAGCTACCGATTTTTCGCTGGTCACGGTAAATATTGAAAGACGGGTCGAGTCTACCCGTGGTCATGATGCACGCAACCCTATACCTACCATTTCTAAAAACCCAATACTATTTCTATACCATGTAGGAAATTCGTGAAATATAATTACTTAACCGTGATTTCATCATCATCGCCAGCCTACGTCCCACTGCTGGGCACAGTGATCTATTTACTTAATCAATATTAATTATTGACTTGCGTCTTATGTAATTTTATTGATATTAGATGACGAATATGTTGATTTCTTCGGATGCGGAGGACCTAATTCCGAATGAAAAACCGGCCCTGAGCAGACGAACTGCGTTCCGACTGCAACGTACTTAACTACCGTCTACTCGTACGTTACACCGACTGCAATGGAACGACAGTAAAAAATATATGGGCTCTCGACAGTTGCAGTTACGTTGCAGCCGAAATGCAGTCCACCTGCCATTATGCTCAACTGAAAATGCAGTCTTAGCCCCAAGTGGAACCAACTAACATGCATAATGCATGCGCCCGCGCCGATGACAAGACTGATCGACGCTCGGTAATGTGGCAATTTACACCTGCTACCCTTCCTTATGACTTCATCGCGGCGATATTGATGACTCGTTGATGAAACGCCGATAAATCGGAATAAATCGTCGATTTAGACGAGTATCAACAGTTAAGACAAAAAATATTTCGCCCGTTCGTCATCAAATTTGTCTATGGGCAGTAGTTTAGATTTCGATGTGAACTTCACACACGCCATCTTTGTTGATTTGAGATTGTATTCATAACTGAAAAGCTCAAGATAAGAAAGTAAGTCTTCCATGCTGGTCTGGGAGTAAAGAAAAAACAGAATGTATCAGTTGCTTCTCTTCCCGCGCAGATGGTAAAAGTCCATCGAGGGAAAATCGAGTGGGCGAAAATCTTAGGAATCGTGTTAATCGTCGTAAGGCGATGCGGCTGGCAACCCATCCCTATTTTGATTCCCGTTTCCACCTATATGTATGTAAGTAAGAAAGTAATCTTTATTTGCAATGGTAAATATGGTAAATTTCAAAAATTTTGGAAAGCCAAGAGGTGCGAGCCGTCGTGACTTTCTGCTCGAGACTATGTGCGGCTTCTTTTCCCCGTATAATTTAACTCACAGAACCATACTAAGCGTTGAAACACATTCGATATAGGTAGTTCTTTTCTTATTAGGTATATTTCGTAACTTTTTTAAATTTTCCCACCCACTTTATTTAATGAGCAAAACAAATTTTATAATATTGCACATTCTTCGACGTTTCGCATTTGTTTTTATTGTTCCACAGATAAGGAAATCTAGAGCAATCGTAGTGATGCCATGCCCCATCATCGGTATCAGTCGATCGTTCAACCCAAATACAATGTTATTCGATTGTTGTAAATGAGATGACTAATTGCGAATTACGTTCACAAAATATACTTTTGATAATGTTGTGTTATTGTTTTCATTTTTTCACTTTTGCGAAGACACACACAACGCTCATGATCTATTTTTATTGTCTTGATTATTTTCTATAAAATTGTGTATATTCTCTTTTATTTGTGTGTCTTGCAAAAAGGAATAAATGTCTTCTTTCTTTCTTTCTTTCTTTCTTTCTTTTGAATATTTATTTAATTGTTGAAATAATTTGGAAGAACCAATTGGTAGGTAGCCGTGGTAGTCTTGACCTGTGGCCTCTCAAGCTGAGAGTCGAGAGTTCAAATCCCGTGTTTCGCACCTCTGAGTTCTTCGGAACTTATATTTGAAATTTAACTGAAAGATAAACATCGTGAGGAAACCTAAAGACATCTGCGAAGCAATTCAACGGTGTGTGAAGTTCTCAATTCGCACTGGGCCCGCGTGGGAACTATAGCCTAAGCCCTCTCATTCTGAGTGGAGGCCTGTGCCCAGCAGCGGGACGTTTATAGGCTGGAGATGATGATGATGATCGGTAGACATGCTTATTTGATATCTGATATTCCAGACCGAATAAAAAGTCAAGACTGACGATTTGTCCAATAGTTGTCAAAACTTAGAAAATTAGAAAAAAGAAATAAGTTCGCCCTTGTACACATATTAATGTTATTTTTATTTTTTGTGAAATGTATCTGTTTCTTTATATTTGTACAATAAAGCATTTACTTACTTTAGACCTGTAGAGTTATTACCTAACTAACTCGCAATCGCCATCGTGTTCATTTTGACAGTTCATGATGACAATTGGCATCGGAATCAGCTAGCTGCCACATTCATACAAGAACTGTCAAAATGAACACGACGGCGATTGCGAGCGAGTTAGGTCATAAGCCTACTGTTTGCTTGGCAGTTTGGATGCGCTCGCTACGCTAAGGCGTTTAAATCAACCTCACTTATAGACCGACCGTTTAAATGAGTCCTTGCCCTGTGCCGCGCGGGCGAGGACTCATTTAACCCGTCGGTACCCGTCGTCTATAGCCCTTCGTAGTTGACTTTTTATTCCGTCTGAAATTGATATCTGTAACCTTAACAAAGTTTAGTTTTACCGGAGAAATATGAGCTTAAAATCAATATCAATATTCATTCCACGTCGGTTTAATCTGCGCACCTAATCAAATTAGCGAGATATATTTTTTTCCAAATCATTTGATTGACATTATATTAAATCAACGAGCACGGTCGTTTTGTATGTCATTCGATATCATTATCGATACGACTGACATAAAAAAAAACCTGCATTTATTGTTATTTGCATTAGGAAATTGACCGATTTTGGAACTGGTCATTAAAACCGGTCCATAATAATTCAGAGTCAAATTTCTTACAACTGAATAGATAGAGGAAGCGAATAACTGAATTGACGAAGCGGAGTAAAATAGTCAAACATATATACATACATATATCACGTCTTTATCCCTTACGGGGTAGAGGTAACAAAACTTTAAGGCCACGTTTAGCATGATTAAGGGCGTATAGGTGGAAAGGGAAATCAAAATAGAGATGGGTTGCTAGCCGCATTGCCTACAGCATGATTCCTAAAGCTTCCTAAAAATGATCTTTCTTGCTTCACCCGCCACCATTTGAGGTAAGCGACATGCGCACGCGCAGCTTGGACTCGTCGGCTCACTGCGAGATGATGTACCGCCAAATTGAGAGAGGTTATGCCACACGTACCAACGGTTTTCGATCGGTCCTTTGTGTAACGATTCCATTCGATTGCAGACCTTTTTTCGGTGAAGGAACATCATCGCGAGGAACCTGCACACATCAGCGAATTCAATGGTGTGTGTGAAGTTCCCAATCCGCACTGATTCATTCTGAGAGGAGGCCTGTGCCCAGGAGTGGGATATGATGATGATGAATACGACTGAATGAAATGGATACCTTACTTCGCTAATCCGCGGAATGGATTGATGAATTTTGCACTTACTGTTTTTTTGTTGAAAATCTTATCTCTTAAAGTATTCTTTTTAATTTGTTTTTTGTTTCTTCTGAAGTGGCTCATACTTTTGTAAGATTTTCACACGAATTAACAAACTCCAATTAATGAATCGAGTTACAGAAGTAGCTCTGCAGTTTTTGGAAAAGACACGTCCATATCTTTTTTCCTCGTAATTGAATAGGGTTGCCACTATCACTACAATTCAGTAAAATTACATATATAAATAGAAAACCACAAAGATTAACCTTACATTGGTGCCTTACATAAAACCGCTTTAAAGGTCTTGAAAATTTGCTTTGATATTGATGAGATTTTTTAAATACATGTTTATGATTGTTATTAGGTCGAGATTAAAGTTATCCTCCATGCTGGTCTAGGAGCAAAGAAAAAACATAGAATGTACCAGTTGCTTCTCGTCCCGCGCAGATGGTAAAAAGTTAAAACCCATCGAGGAAATGGGCGAAAACCATAGGAATCATGTTATAGGCGATGCGGCTAGCAACCCATCACTATTTTGATTCCAATTTCCATCTATACGCCCTCAGTGTCTTGCTAAACGTGGCCTACGTCTTGTTATCTTAGGCTCTGTCTATCCCGTAAGGGATAAAGACGTGATTTGTGTATGTGTATGTGTGTTTTAATTAAACTTTTATAGTTCAATAACTTAAGCTTAGTTTGTAACTTAAACAATCGCTGTCCTGTATTTTTTTGTATAAAACGTAAATTAAATAAAAAATAAGTATTTTTGCACGTGGTAACCCTAAAATTCCGGATTGCGGGGCGTCCTTGAGTTTCGGGAGCGGCGCGATGTTTTATTCATCGCAATTAATGCAATTAAGCAGGTTATTTTGTTACTTTGTTTCAGTAATTAACAATACGCACATTCGTCATTTAATGGTAACTCTACACTTTGAGTTCACGGTAACTCGCCAATTAATTGTATCGTCTTTACCGGGTGCATTAAGGACGCAAATACGCATGCAACACAAAACAATGTTATCTGAAAGGTGGTGTAGGGGTACAGCACGCGTCACGGAATGACGAGGATCCGGGTTCGATTCCCGGCCATAGCTTTACTTTTCGGATTTTTCTATGAGTTTTAATTTTCAGTGTCATTTAGAATTTTCTTTTTACAAAACAATGTACCAAGTCAAATGTATAGTAACTAAGTCTAGCCCTTTCAGATCTGGTAAGTAGTTCAATTTCAGAGTTCCCAAATCGTCATCGGAGTTTATAGATACTCCGTGGGCTTTCCCAAAAAAGTTTGATTTCATAGGCGTAAGTTCCGATTCCATGGGAAAGTCAGTCAAAAGTAGAGATGAAACGGATATCCGGTGACTATCCGGTATCCGGCCTATCCGGCCGCCATAATACTATCCGGCCGAATACCGGACAGCTACTATTCGGCCGGATGTCTATGTCAGAAAAAAGTCTTTCGCTATACACACTGCCGCAAGGTGCAGAAAGGTAGATTGTGGCAAACTTTGTTAAACTTGGGTATTGTACGCAAACGGCTAAGTTTCGCCGGATATCCGGCGGCCAAATATCCGGCTATCCGGCCACATAGTCTTCCGAATACCCGGTATCCGGTCAAACTGCTATCCGTTTCATCTCTATCAAAAGCTATTCCAAAGATCTAGCTATAAACCTGAAATTTCATTCAATCCGGCTAGCCGCTTTACCGTGAAAGTGTAAGAAACATAGACATAGCCACAAACTTTCGCAGTAATATTACGAGTAGTAGGGAGTAGAATTAATTAAAACAGTCGCTACTTTCCATCCATGGACTAAAACAAATTAGCTTGCTACTCCAACATAATTAACAAAAAAACCAGAACAAGTCATATTCATTGCCAATGCAAACTAACTGATATATCTCAAGCTAATATATAGAGCTATAGCTCTATCGAGACATATTCTATCGAAGGAATTGGTGAAATTCTTAGGCGATGCGGTTAGCAACCCATCACTATTTTAATTGCCAAACGCGGCGTGGTCTTGTGACCTCAGGCTCTGTCTACTCCGTAAGGGATATAGATATGATTTGTGTATGTATGTATACATTAGACTCTATCTGGTACATAATCTACACGAACTTTGTTTTTAAGTTGACCGGAATATCGTCATAACGTCATAAGACGGACTCGTTTAAACAAACTAGATAAAAGCTCTATTAGATAACCCGTTATCTTAGAATTAATTATCGCTGATAAGGTGCAAGTTATCTTGGTATCCAATTATGCTGTTTGTAAATCGAACTGGCTTCCGTTAAGATTAGAATGTAATCAGGGAAAAAGTCTGTCAGTCAACTAAATAATATACAGGTGGATTAAAATTATGTGCCCTGGTAGAAATTGTCCTAAGCACATATCAGTCTATCAATCATGGTTCTCTTCCCACTCAGCCCGTCGAGGGATAGGGCGAAACTATTAGGAATAATTTTAAAGGCGATATGGCTAGCAACCCATCACCATTTTGATTCCCCTTTCCATACATACGTGGCTTCAGGTCTAGTTCCCCTAGGGCCTAGGCTCCGTCTTGGCCCGACGTGATTAATGTATAAATAAGGTATCAGATGCGTGTAATTACCTCTACACCACCCATAGCAAGCATGAAATTTAATTTCTACGGGTAAAACCGTAAGAAAAATCAAACAAGCAGTAAAATTCTTCATTCATTTGATAGTACCTATCATTTGAAAAACAGCGCCTTCTCTCGGCCCTGGTGAGCAGTAGATGTTCCGTTCCACGGGAGTTTGTAATTGTGTCGTAGGTACGTGACGTACGTGAACGCATTAGAAACGTTTTTATATGCGAAAACTTACACTAGATGCTCAGTTTGTTGCCGTTTCGATCCGCAAGTGGCGCTGCCAATTTTTCTATAGTAATTGAGACGTTTACGTGAACACGTGCGAGACGTTTTTATATGCGAAAACTTACACTAGATGCTCAGTTTGTTGCCGTTTCGATCCGCAAGTGGCGCTGCCAATTTTTCCATAGTAATTGAGACGTTTACGTGAACGCGTTCGAGACGTTTTTATATGCGAAAACTTACACTAGATGCTCATCTTCTTCTCTCACCGTGAGACGTGGTTGTGGTCAAACGCATAAAAAGCTTCTTTTTTTATTTATATTCATTGAAAGTACCTATTGCACCATACGTTCTCACGTTAGTAAGTTATTCTATTGATTAGTTAATGCGTTTTCTGAGTAACTTTATTTTTATTCATTAATTTACTGTAACAGATAATGAATATAATAAGTATGTTCGATTTATGTTATGGAATAATTTTGGGAACCTGATTAACTTATCGATCCTAAATTTGTATTCAAATTAAAATATTTAGATGAATAAATAATAAAGATACCAAATAATCGTTCCATGTTAAAATACAGGGTGTATCGGGTTTTTGGTTTTTTGTTTATGGTTAATATTTCTCGCAAAAACTTATTGAATGAATTTCGATGAAATTCCACACAATATTGTCATAAAATAAAAATCGTAGGAATAATGTTACTGGCGATGCGGCTAGCAACCCATCACTATTTTCATTCCCCTTTCCACCTATACGTTCACAATCATGCTAAACGTGGCCTTAGGTCTTGTTACCTTAAGCTTTGTATAGTATACCCCGTAAGGCATAAAGACGTGACATATATATGTAAATTATCATTGTTCCAGCGTGATAGCGATAAATAACGTATTGGGAACTACATTTCTTTCGTATATTACGGCTTCCCACTGCTGGGAAAGGACTCTCCTCTCGACCTCCACAACTCCAGGTCCATGGCAATATGGCCTGTCTTGAAAATCTCGCCATCTCCTTTATCGCCATCATTACAGAGTATTTAGATAAATGTACAATATTTTTCCGGTTGTGAGGCCTAGGTCGTAAAGCGTGACTAGCGGTAGCAAAATCTCTCATTGCTTCGACACGGCTGCTTCGGCTAACGAACGGCGGAGACGACAGCGCGGCGCAGGCGCACGGCTTAGTGACAACGACTACTAGATTTATTAAGTTTGACAAGTATTCTATGGCACAGGAGCGGCACAATTCAAATTCTAAATTATTTCTGTTGACTACCCACATTTTATCTGTAAATAAATGCAAACGAGCTAATGCATCTTAAAAGTCAAAGTGGTGGCACAAGTTCAAAAAAACTTCGCTCTTAAGTAGGACCTATTTCAAAACACGTAGGTTAACGATTTTCAAAACAGTCACATATGTATTGGGTACTAGCTGTTGCCCGCGACTCCGTCTGCGCAGAATTCGCTTATCGCTATCCCGCGGGAACTATGTGATCATCTGGGATACAATCTATGTCCTTTCCAGGGAGTGAAACTATCTCTGTACCAAATTTCATTTAAATCGGTTCAGTAGTTTAGGCGCGAAACCGAAAATGCTGGTCTGGGAGTAAAAAACATAGAATTTACCAGTTGCCTCTCATCCCGTGCAGATGGTAAAAGCCCGTCGATCGAATGTGCGAAAGTCTTAGGAATCGTGTTATAGGCGATGTGGGTAGCAACTCATCACTATTTTGATTTCCCTTTCCACTATACGCCCTTAATCATGCTAAACGTGGCATTCGTCCGGATCGCTACCACCATCTTACTCGCTAATCCTGCCGCTAAGTAGCAGTGCTTGCACTGCCGTGTTCCGGTGCGGAGAGTAAGACAGCCGGGGAAATTACGGGCACAAGAGGCATTTCATCTTAATCCTCTAGGTTGGCAACGCATCTGCAATCCCTCCGGGGTTGTGGGTGTCTATGGGCAGTGGTGATCACTTACCATCAGGTGACCCACTTGCTCGTTTGCCTCCCTATTCACATAAAAAAAAAAAAAAAAAAAAAAAAAAAAAAAAAAAATTAAGGTTTTGTCACGTTCTTCTTCTTCTTCTCTTCTTCTTCTTCAACCTTTTTCTACCCAATGCTGAGTAAAGGTCTCTTCCATAGCCCTCCAATTGCTGCGGTCTTGGGTTTTCCGCATCCAGTCCTTCCCCGCTATTTGAATGAGGTCATCGGCCCATCTTCTGGGCTGTCTCCCCACGTTTCTGCGCCCAGTCCTTGGCCTCCACTCCAGCACTTTCCTACCCCATCTTCCATCAGATCTGCGGCATATGTGGCCAGCCCACTTCCACTTCCTTTGGGCTATGTTTTTCGCAATGTCAGTGAGTCACCTTTTGTCACCTTAGGCTCCGTCAACCCCGTGAGGCATAAAGACGTGATATATGTATGTATGTGTGTATGTATGTATGTCAGTTTCGGTTTCGGCAAAAAAACAAGTTTCGGTCAGACACTAATAAAAATGACAATATGCAGCATCATGTTAGGGTTTAATCATGATATTCCGAACTCACCGTCTGTACAAATGCCGGCATTCCCGCAACAAATGCACTGCGGTTAATACAATAATCTAAGATTAAAACAGGCATTCAATGTCGTCGCGTTTTAAAAATAAAACGCGTTAAACGCGTATTTTATTCGGCAGTCGGACAATGCGTTGGGATAAATATTGACATGCGCGGTGCCGTGAAATTACGCTTTCACATTAATGTGGAAATTGAGTGTTGTTTTGGTGTGAAATGAAGTGAATGCGGACAGATTTAATACTTAGGTACTCAAACAATTTATCGGAGAACTCATAATTATGTCACCTCATCTAAATATATATAACTCAAAGGTGACTGACTGACTGACATGGTGATCTATCAACGCACAGCCCAAACCACTGGACGGATCGGGCTGAAATTTGGCATGCAGGTAGATGTTATGACGCAGGCATCCGCTTAAAAAGGATTTTGATCAATTCTACCCCCAAGGGGATAAAATAGGGGATGAAAGTTTGTATGAAACTTTGTCAATTTTAAACCGATCGGGCCGAGACTTTGCATGCATAAAGCTACTATGACGTAGGCATCTTCTAAGAATGGATTGCGTAATTTATGCGAGATAGCGATAAACGAATTCTATGCAGACGAAGTTGCGGGCAACAGCTTCTTCATACATATAGGTAAAGTAGCTTACTAGTTGTAGCATATAGTATGTTTTGCTCTGTGTGCAAAAGCATCAAAGGGACCGCATATCCTACTAATATTATAAACGCAAAAGTTTGTAAGTATGGATGGATGAATGTTTGTTACTCTTTCACGCCAGAAGGGCTGGACGGATCTGAATGAAATTTGGAACATAGATGGATTATAGTCTGGAATAAAACATAGGCTACTTTTTATCCCGGAAAATTGCGTAATTCCTGCGGGATAGCGATAAACGAATTCTATGCCGACGAAGTTGCGAGCAACAGCTAGTGTTAACATAATCGTAGCATGTGTGAATTTCAAAACCAGTGTTGTAAATTTTAGACACAAAACGCGTTTCGAAAGCGATCATCATTTTTGCCATTTTTGCCAAAGGCAAGGCTCTCAGTAAATATTTATAAATTTTAAACGCACTCGTTGTCCGTCCCTAACATTATTCATTTTATCCACTCAAAAGTATCTGGAAGAGATCCCTTAAAGGGGTAAGTCCGCCTTTATGCCCGTACGTTAATAATTGTTAAATGTGTTTGCATATTTTTATTTTGTACAATAAATTAAAAACAATTGTAGTTATATTTTACATTTTATTTGTTATACAGTAGGTACTACCTATTTGTCTTTCAGCCGACTTCATTATTGTGTCGTTATTTTCCTTTTGTCATCGTGACCAAATACAGGGGCGCCGGTCGTAAATAGCAATCCTCTTGAGCTAAGCGGGCTGAGCTTGACGGACCGGGCGCAGGTTTCGGCCCGGCCACGACCATGCGCGTGCGGCGGCGCAACCAGCGATTTCTACCACTTTTTATGACAGTTCCTAAGTCAGAATAAAAACAATAAGGCTGATTGTCAGAAGGGAACGTACCCTACCCATACTAGGTACGTGTTCCATTTTTAATTTTTTTTACCCCTCCCACCGATTCCTGGACTAGCCAAGTGTATTTAGGAAAATCTTTGAGTGCAATTATGTTTTTTTTTTAATAATAGTATGTTACTTGTGTACAGTTTGACAACAAATATAATGCGCATCGGCAGTATTCGTTTGCGCAGAGAAGCGCAGACCAGTTTCCGATGGTAGCCGAACGTGTAAATAATCTATCTATATTGAACTTTATTTGCAAGCGCAACTGGCAGAGTATTGCTTGCTTTGCATTCTTAGCTCTGTCCCGCTTACACGATTTTGCCATTGTTGGTACGAAATCGATCGACCAATAGCAGCGCCAGTTTCCCGCGCTACAAAAATTGGTCTACTGCGCAGGTACATTGTGGAGCATTATTTTTGTTGTCAAACTGTAATGATCTAATTAAGGATTTAAGGTAGTTTTCATCTAAAGATCCGTATTTTTTTCTATCCCGTACTCTACTTTATACGTAGAAAATCGCTAGCCGCGCAGCCTGTGTTGCTGCAGGGCCGTCGTAGGGTTGCCAACTTTTTTTGATCAAACATAGAATTTTCCACCGTAAGAGAAAATATAGTACAGCTATTTGCTATTTGACACATAACATTCCATAACGCACAACAACAACATGACAGTGTAAAACACTCCAGACCTAATTTATAAAGACTGGCCGAAATGTAATATTTTTGCGTTCAATAATAAATAAATAAATATTAGGGAACACTTCACACAAATTGACCTAGTCCCAAAGTAAGCGCTATTAAGGCTTGTATTATGGGTACTAAACAACGATATACATAGATAGATATATTATGTGTAGTTTATTATTATATCAGCTTACATTATTTAAAATTTAGACATTTAGGATTATTTTAAGTTTCGATCGGTTCTTTTACTTTTCTGTGTGTCTACTTTTGCTTCATACTTACGTCCTGTCAATCGTTCAAAGGTTAACTGGAAGAGATCCCTTTTAGGGATAAGTTCGCCTTTGTGCATGTGTGTTATCCTGTATTCATCTTTTTCTTGTGTTTTATGTACAATAAAGAGTTATACATACATACATATACATACTTATATAGAGAAATACATACTTAAATAGATAGAAACATCCATGACTCAGGAACAAATATTCGTGCTCATCACACAAATATAGGCCCTTACCAGGAATCGAACCCGGGACGCTTGCTTCGCAGGCAGGGTCACTACCAACTAAGCCAACCACGTCGTAGCTACCTATATGCTTTGATAAGGCAATGTATGTAACTGTACATAATTAGGCATTAAAACACTCGTGTGATCTTATTATGAAACTCTCCTTCGATTTGTTTCGTTATGATACAGTCACGTGTACATTTTTAAACAGTATACCTAATAGGATGCAGAGTCGAAATATAGTACAATACTATATACATATATAGTATGGTTGGCAACCTTAGTCCCTCTATCAGCCTTTGTCGGCCCGTGCGTCCATAAACCACACTCAATGTATTAGGAATGCGTTTAGCCGATTGGCTGCGGGCGGTGCGCGGGCGCCGATGGGAAAACTTCTAATTTACGCGCGTCAGCACGGCACGTGAGAGCTGTGTCGCGCGCGAGATATAGGATATATATAGATATATACTACCCGCCTTTTTCTTACAGGGGGATTACCATGCCGACGTAATGCGATTCAATTTCGAGTTCAGTAGGATTATTGTCTAACTCGCTCGCAATCGCCATCGTGTTCATTTTGACAGTTCTTGTATGAATGTGACAGCTAGCTAATTCCGATGCCAATTGTCAGCTCATACATGAGCTGTCAAAATGAACACAATGGCGATTGCGAGCGAGTTAGACAATAAGCCTACAAGGTTTTAGCTGTCATTTTAGTATGGATCTGACAGCTAGCGAAACTAAACTGAATCGGAATTGAATCGCATTAAAACGTCACGGTAACTCCCAGCTCGCAAATGAGTACCCTAATTGTTATGTACTATTTTTGAAGAAAAAGTAAACCCTGCATTCTTTGCACTGGATAGAATTACCTTCAATTTGACATAACACTTTGTTACACGGTCTCGAGCTCTTGTACAGCCACTTTGACTGGACAATGCTAGCAGTACAACATGCATTTAATTACAGACAAGGACAGCGCTATCTGTTACATATATCTGCGCAACATGGTCGTAATTCTAACTTTGAACGCAATTAATAGTTGCTATGTTGAAAAAGCATTGATCGGGTTTTGTAAACGATTTTCTTACCTCTTTACCGTTTCACTTTTGCGAAGACACATTACGTTGATGATCTATTTTTCATGTCTGTGTTTTTTTTTCTTGATTATCAATCAATCAATACATAGTATAAAATAAAGTCGCTTTTTCTGTCCCCGTGTCCCTATGTATGCTTATATCTTCAAAACCACACAACGGATTTGGATGCGGTTTTTTTAATAGATAGAGTATTTCAAGAGAAAGTTTTATATGTATAATACATGCATAATATACCGTGCGAAGCCGGGGCGGGGCGCTAGTTTTCCATAAAATTGTGTATATTCTCTTATATTTGTGTTTCTTGCAAAAAGGAATAAATGTCTTCTTTCTTTCTTAATATACAATACAACCGAACTGAGAACCTCCTTTTTAGGGTTCCGTACCCAAAAGGTAAAACCTACTTGTTTATAGCCGAGTGTGTTTAAATTCACCCAATAAAAATGTTAGTTTAGATTGCGTTGTCACTGTCGAAGTTTTTTTACGTAGCAATCACCTAATTAGTACAAATTTACTATGTTCTTAAAAATAATAATGACTCGGTCCTCAAATCCTGGGCAATCAATCTTCAGCTTCGTCCTTAATTTACTACGGGAATTTGAATTTGGGGTCCTAGCGCTATTAGCCTCTTCAAAGATATTTCGAAGAGGCTGATAGACGCTACGGGTGACCGCAGAGCTGGCAGCTTCCTTGGACAGCGTATTAGTATCGCTGTCCAAAGGGGGAATGCTGCCAGCGTCTGTGGAACTATTCCACGGGGGCCCTTTTAATTCGTTTTTAATTTAATAGTTTCATTTGTTTTAATTCCATTTTGTATCCCATTTGAAATTAATTGGTATAGTTTAGTTTGTGAACGTCACGATCTCAAAAAAATGAGAAGGACTTGTTCATACTTGACCTATATGTTCTTAAAGCCGTGTAGTGATCTGCAAGCTGATGGCAGGCTGTAATGTTGGCAATGAAAGCAACCATGCTGGTCTGGGAGCAAAGAAAAAACATAGAATGTACCAGTTGCTTCTCTACCCGCGCAGATGGTATAAGCCCATCGAGGGAATGGGCGATTATAATAGGAATCATGTTATAGGCGATGAGGCTAGCAACCCATCACTATTTTGATTCCATTTTCCACCTATACGCCCACAATCTTACTAAATGTGGCCTGTAGGTACCTGTTACCTTAGGCTCTGTCTACCCCGTAAGGGATGAAGACTAGGCTACCACGGCTTTTTTTTAACATACACGCCATACATTTCAACATACACGTAAGCTTGTAAAACTGCGGATCCCTATAAATGTAATATCTCTGTGGTAATCTGTCCACAAACCTGAAATGTCACTTTCGCTATATTAGCTCTATTATGGAGTAGCTTGTAAATATCCAACGGTTTCCTCGGACGGGTCAACAAATCACCCAACAACAGTAACAACATACTCTTTCTATGGCTGCCATAAAAGTATCCGAAATCACCGCTTGAACAGCTTAATTTCTACAAGGGCATTGTAAATGTTCCTTTGGTTATAACACTTTACTGTTCTCGTTAGTAACGTAACAAAACGCTTGGTAGTTTTACGGGTTTATGACCCTTTGTAGGTGATAAATTAAAACTGAAATTTCTTATGGGACTGTCAATTAGAAGCAATTTTTTATTAAGAACGTTAGAGCGTCGTTGACGTGAACGCCACCCTTGAAGATTTTAGATAAGATCGAAACTTAAACGGGTCGTACTCGATTTTTATTGGTGACTTAGTCGACGGTTGCCACTCCTCTCCACGCCAAATTGCTTTTGGCGTCTCGTGCCACCTGATTTTGGCACCCCGTGCCGCCTGATTTTGGCACCCCATGCCGCCTGATTTTGGCATCCCATGCCACCTGATTTTGGCGCCCCGTGCCACCTGATTTTGGCACCCCATGCCACTTGATTTTGGGCGCCCCGTGCCACCTGATTTTGGCGCCCCGTGCCACCTGATTTTGGCACCCCATGCCACTTGATTTTGGGCGCCCCGTGCCACCTGATTTTGGCGCCTCGTGCCACCTGATTTTGGCACCCCATGCCACCTGATTTTGGGCGCCCCGTGCCACCTGATTTTGGCGCCGCGTGCTACCTGATTTTGGCATCCAGAGCGGCCGCTCCACTTGTACTCGTGCTACCCTAGGGTTCTACATAAGAATTCTAATTTTAATTATCAAAAATTACTACTTATGCCGAATAATGCAAACTATTAATGTGAATCAAATAGTTAAGTATAAAATGGACACACATTGCTTTAGAAACATACGAAACAACATATTTTGATTGGATTACGTATAATTTAAAATAATTTTATCTCAATGCCTTTACAGATTCTGAATGTATAACGTAAATTTATCTCAACGGCCAATTTTAATAGAAATAGCCGTAGAAGTTTGTCGGACACATAATTTCTGTGTGGGAACGACGTCCAGCAGTTGTGACAGCCGCAGTTATTTATTACGTAACAACTTAACTTGTAAATCGGCGACAGACGGACAGAACACGAAAATTAACCTGTAACACGTGTAAATTCAAATAAGGCGTTGCATTTGCATTGCATACATGCATTGTGCATTTAGGGCTGGAAGGTACGGGGAAAATACTAGGTCGTTTCTTGAGCGAGTATTTAAAGGAAGGAAAGTGACCAAATGGTAAAGTTTTTGATGTATGAATAGGAAGGTATGAAAGTAATGGCTGTAGTAAAATTATACCCTGCTAAGAGTTTTTCTGGATCAAATCGATGTTTATAGAGAAGTGCGCCTTTCATAAACAAGGTAGTAAAAGTACCTACTATACTCTGTATTGCGCATAAACTAAAGAATAAATAAATACCACAACACCAAACAGAAATAAGTACAATGGCGAACTTATCCCTAAAATGACTCCCACCACCCTTTCGCATCATCCTTTAAGTAACCTAGTATTTTCATAGCTCAAAAATACCTAGTACTGTTACCTAGTATTAGCATCCCTAGCGTTGTTATGCAGTTTAACAGGATCATTGTGCGCTTGTCGATAGCCATTGTTCGAGTGAAAGTAACACTCTTTTGTTGAACGAAAATTGAGCTTCATAGATCATTCAGTCATTTATTGTGCGTTGTTTTACTCGAAATTTTCCGGGAAAATGGTCGAGAAATATTCGTAATAATAAATTATTCATAATGACACAAAGATTTTATTAACATAAACTGTCAGGGACCAAAATAAAAACGAATAACTTCAAAAGGCTACGAGTAGTCACTTCCCTCGCAGAATGTTGATGCCCATGGGCAATCTTAAAACGACCATAACTGAGAAACTGCTGAAAATTTGCTGGTTTTAACGAAGAAAGACGTATTTTAAAAATTTCCACGATATATTCTACAAATACGCTACGCGATTAAGCTTATTACAATTGACATTAGTAGCACCTTGTGCAAGATCCATCAGAAAATTTACCTTAAAAGCCAGTACAGACTGACTGCATTCCGACTGCAATGCAACGTAACCGTCAACTGTAGTTCCATTGTAGTCGGTACATCTGCACGCTAACCGCGATCGAAATGTATGGGCTGTCGGCAGTTGGTGGTTACGTTGTAGTCGGAATGCAGTCCGTCTGTACAGCCCTAAGCAGTGGTTGCGCTACTGTTTCCACTTAAGGAGTAAGACAACCGGTGAAATAAAAAAATGACCTCATTCTGTTTATTCCTAAAATCTTTTACATACTGTTTTCACCTAATTTCATGAAACAAAAAAATAATCTCCCTATTTTAGTGAACGTAGTGTATAGTCGATCCAAAATTCAGGGGCGACGATGACGCGAAACATTCTATGGTAATTCCCGATTGACAACCCGAATGCCACCGACACGTGTTGTGTTTTGTCTTTGGAAATCGCCTCTTATGCTGCGGGGGCGCACTTGGGTACGACCATTTGAGTAATAAATGACCTCTACTTAAGTGCAAGATAGCCTGTGAGAAATCCTATGTTTTACATGCAACCCTCCCTCCACCACTGCCAGTAGTGGCAGTAGTGGAGTAGTGGGGCCGTTAAAGGTATGTAATTGTCACCTATCAAAACTGGTTTCAGAATAACATTGAATTACATGTAGTAATGAGATGTAGTTATGAATTTCGATCAATCATAGACCAATTAACAACAGACGTGCCCTGATTAGTTGCAGCCCTCTTTCGCCTTGACAAATGGCTCTGATTGCCTATAGATTATTGCATCGCATATCTTTGGTGGATGCTTTAAGGATAAGATACATTATTTTTATGATTATTATTATTATTATCCCTTACGGGGTAGACAGAGCCTAAGGTGACAATACCTAAAGACCACGTTTAGCATGATTGTGGGCGTATGGATGGAAAGGGGAATAAAAACAGAGATGGGTTGCTTATAACATGATCCCTAAGATTTTCACCCAATCCCTCGATGGGCTTTTACCATCTGCGCGGGAAGAGAAGCAACGTACATTCTATGTTTTTTCTTTGCTCCCAGACCAGCATGGAAGGATAAGACTTCATATGGTAAGGGCCGGCAACGCACCTGTGATTCCCCAAGTCTTGCAGGTGTCCCTGGGCGATGGTGATTACTTTCCATCAGGTGACCCGTCTGCTCGTTTGCCCCCTCTTATATAAAAAAAAATGAGAAGCAAGACAAGAACCGTTGCTACCTTACCCTATAAATACGTTCCAAACGTTGAAGTGGGTGACAGACGGGCGAGTAAGTTCGCGTACTTTACGGCTCGACGACTTTACTCGGCTGTGTGTCAGCCGAAGTACGCGTACCTTTAGAGTAAAATAAACTTACAGTTTGACAACAAAAATAATGCTCCACAATGTACCTGCGCAGTAGACCAATTTTAGTAGCGCGGGAAACTCTGGCGCTGTTATTGGTCGATCGATTTCGTACCAACAATGGCAAAATCGTGTAAGCGGGACATAGCTAAGAATGCAAAGCAAGCAATACTCTGCCAGTTGCGCTTGCAAATAAAGTTCAATATAGATTATTTACACGTTCGGCTACCATCGGAAACTGGTCTGCGCTTCTCTGCGCAAACGAATACTGCCGATGCGCATTATATTTGTTGTCAAACTGTACTCGCCCGTCTGTCTGAGATTGTTGCCGTTTCGATCCGCTAGTGGCGCTGCAAAATTTTCCATAGTAATCGAGAGAAAATAGAACAGTAGCCTTGTTAAAGTCATGTATTTAATGATCGACAGTTTTGCAAAGCGCGTAAACTGTTCCTGTGTGATGTGTCCGTGGATTACACTGGTATCTTTCACGCCGTATTAGGTTGTTTTATTCAATTAACTCAACCGGTAGCGAGAGGGTCCTTTCCACGGTAAAGAACACGATGGAGATGACACTGACGTAGCCTGGAACATAGGTAACTTCATAATGAAATCGTTCAGGTTTAAGCGCTTTGCTAGTGCTTAAGTATTTGGTGCCTAGAGTTCAATTGCAGAGCATCAGTTAAAATAAAATGAACAATTCGTTTCCAACGCGCCTCAATTTTCTCGTCATTGGTTGAATAATCTTAATTAAAACCCAAGAAAATATGTTCTACACTGCAGCGTCTACAGCCATCCTACTAATATTATAAATGTGAAAGTTTGTGAGTTTGGATGTTTGTTACTCTTTCACGCCAGAACGGGAGGACAGATCTGGATGAAATTTGGAACATAGATAGATTATAGTCTGGAATAACACATAGGCTACTTTTTATCCCGGAAAAATGAACGGTTCCCGAGGGATATATGATGATGATGATGGTGATGAATATATTACTACTAAGTGGGTACTATTACTACTATTACGTTGAGATTTGTGATTGCAGGTAAGAAATCAAATTATTAGTAAAATTAGTAAAATATGTCCTACTAATATTATAAATGTGAAAGTTTGTATGGATGTTTGGATATTTGTTACTCTTTCACGCCAGAACGGCCGGACAGACCTGGATGAAATTTGGAACAAAGATAGATTATAGTCTGGAATAACACATTGAAAATTGCGTAATTCCTGCGGGATAGCGATAAAGATAAAGCTAGATAAAGCTATCACCCATTTGTTGTCAATATGCCACTGGCACGCACGAGACGGTTTGCTTCATCCTTCCTAATGCGAACTGCTAGGGAATGGAATTCGCTCCCATCGTCTGTATTTCCGGACAGATACAACCTAGGGCTCTTCAAGGCTAGGGTGAATAGGCTATTACTGAACCAGTGAGTTACACCTTTGGCCTCATCTGCACCTTCCACCAAGTGAGATAGAGGTCAATCACTGGTCAGTTCATAATAAAAAAAATTAAAATAAAAAAATTTTGGATATATTTTAGGACAGCCCTATAGGTTAGGTTAGGTTTGTTTTATAAAAATCCTGCAATATTTAGTTTCAGAAAAATTAAGGCAGCGGGGCAATGCGGGGGGCTTGCTTGCATGTTTGCTTGAGTCCTTGCTTTGCATGCTTGATTGCATACTTGCTTTCATGCATGCTTGCATGCTTGCTTGCATGCATGCTTGCGTGCTTGCTTGCACGCTTGCTTGCATGCTTGCTTGCCTGCTTGCATGCCTGCTTGCATACTTACATGCTTGCATGCATGCTTGAAAGCTTGCAGGTTTGGTTGCTCGCTTGCTTGATTGCTTCATGTTCAGGTTCATGCATTCTCGCTGAGTGCTTGCTTGCATGCTTGCTTGCATGCATGCTTGCTTGCCTGCTTTCATGCCTGCTTGCATACTTACATGCGTGCATGCTTGCTTGAAAGCTTGCAGGTTCACTTGCTCGCTTGCATGCATGCTTGCGTGCTTGCTTGCACGCTTGCTTGCATGCTTGCTTGCCTGCTTGCGTGCCTGCTTGCATACTTACATGCTTGCATGCATGCTTGAAAGCTTGCAGGTTTGGTTGCTCGCTTGCTTGATTGCTTCATGTTCAGGTTCATGCATTCTCGCTGAGTGCTTGCTTGCACGCTTGCTTGCATGCTTGCTTGCATGCTTGCTTGCATGCTTGCTTGCATGCTTGCTTGCATGCTTGCTTGCATGCATGCTTGCTTGCCTGCTTTCATGCCTGCTTGCATACTTACATGCGTGCATGCTTGCTTGAAAGCGTGCAGGTTCACTTGCTCGCTTGCATGCCTGTTTGCATACCTGCTTGCATGCCTGCTTGCATGCCTGCTTGCATACTTACATGCTTGCATGCATGCTTGAAAGCTTGCAGGTTTGGTTGCTCACTTGCTTGATTGCTTCATGTTCAGGTTCATGCATTCTCGCTGAGTGCTTGCTTGCACGCTTGCTTGCATGCTTGCTTGCATGCTTGCTTGCTTGCTTGCATGCTTGCTTGCCTGCTTTCATGCCTGCTTGCTTGCCTGCTTTCATGCCTGCTGCTTGCATTCCTGCTTGCATACTTACATGCTTGCATGCTTGCTTGAAAGCTTGCAGGTTCGCTTGCTCGCTTGCTTGATTGCTTGCTTCTTTGAAATGCTCATGGTTCACGCGTACGAAGCCGCGGGCAAAAGCTAGTCATACATAAATTCCAAAATAAGTGAATCCATGATCATTTACCATTCGCCAATTATTAATTACTAGCCTTCCGTCCGCAGCTTCGCCCGCGATAAATTAATTTTCCCGTAGGAAAAGGTATTTTCTACGCGGTAAAAAGTAGCCTATGTCACTCAGTGATAATGTAGCTTACTAACGGCAAAAGAATTTTTGAAATCGGTCCAGTAGTTTCGGAGCCTATTCAATGCAAACAAACAAACAAACAATCAATTTTTTCCTCTTTATAATATTAGTATAGAAAAAATACTTAACTACCTTTGACAATCACGATCACTTTTGTTAGGAGACAGTTTGTCTGCACAGAAAATAAATAATTAAAATGTCATTAACATATAAACCGGAAATTAACTACAAAAACTTGCTAATGACTTGTCTTTTTTTCGAATATGGCCGACATTTTCGTCACCTCGCAATTATGGTTAAATCTTTTTTTGTCCTATGACTGTTTGAATGAGATGTAGAGATTTATTGTTGTATTATAATTAAACGCTACCATAGTTTAATACATCGTTAGTTATCTTTTGCGTTGGCGCCGAATTGGTAGGTACTGGTATATTAATCACTTTAATTGTAAGAACTTAATCCATGATGTCATATAGGAATTACATATAGAATCTTTACAAGGTAGATTCACATTTAATATTAAATACGCATTTTTTATTACATTCCTTGCTTATAATCTCCAATCTAATTATTATAAAGAATCGGACAATATCGGTTGATTCAACATAGGTAGACACTCTGTCGATCTCATCAGGGCTTTGTTAATATTTGAACTAAAATCGGCACTTGTTCTTAAGTATATTGTACCTACTTCTTCATACTTTATATCTACGTGTATCGAATGTGTGTAAATAAATGTTTCTCTCTATCTCTCTCACACTTGAAAATGGGAGCGTGTTAAATACGTAATGAAGCAAAATGCAGAGGTTCATTTGAAGTAATGCAAGGAATTTGACGTACAACACAATACAATTCAAATACTCTTTATTGAACACCACAAATCTACATAACCCTACATAAGTACCTACCTCTTTAAATCACACTTTTGTATGATACAGTATGCTAAGCGTTATATCAGAGCAGACATCTCCTCGCATCCGTATTCCTTTGCCGTGAAGTCTTAATAACGAAACTCGTTACGTATCCTACTTACTGCATGATTAATCTGGCGGATTCGTTACTGTCAGTGATGATGATGTTATAATGGCGGCGCGGGCGCATTCAATTAGCGCGTTTGCTTGTTTACCGTTTCGCGCACATTATTCAATTATTTTTGATGAATTTGGGACGTAGTTTTATTTTATCTGGTCACGTTGCAACGATAGCGATACCTCTTGAAGCAAAATGCGGAGAACGCGTAAAAAATAAGATTTTATTGTATAACGGTTACAGTATGCAGTATAAGAAGCAAAGTTAAAATAAATGTATTAGTATCAAAAATACCCAGTGTGTTTAATATCAGGAAATATAACCAAGAAGAAAGAAAAATAGCAATAAAAAACTAGCTATAGGCATAATTTTGTTAATATGAAAAAGCGCCATTTAAGATACGTAGCCAGAGGAATTAGGATGCATTAAAATAAAATATATACATGCGCAATATACGTCTAATAATTTAACCCACAGATAAGATAGAGCCTCCAATTAATAAATTAGCGTCTATGGTCTCACGGAGGCGTTAAAACGTCAAATTTCCCGCGTTTTACGCCGCCATATTGGGAGCGAGGCGTGCGCGAGGCGACTGGACACCTTGTTAGGGGTCAATTAGGGTTCAATGGGAATTAGCGATGGTTCGAAAGTGGACTGCGTCTAAATGGATGTTTTCGGTCGCACGATTTATACTTAGTTAAATTGAGGAATAAGAGAGAATCACTATGACTACATAGTATAAAACTAAGTCGTTTTTTCTGTCCCTATGCCCCTATGTCCCTATGTATGCTTATATCTTCAAAACTACACAACGGATTTTGATGCAGTTTTTTTAATAGATACAGTGATTCAAGAGGAAGGTTTTTATGTATAATTCTACACAAACGAAGTCGCGGGCAGAAGCTAGTAAATAATAAGTGGAATAGATGACGGCGTACGAATAGAATTAACAAGGCTGAAAAACAAGAAAACATTACTATACAACTTTAAATAAACGAATAACTTGAGTATTCATAAAAATGCACTAAGGGATTTTAGGAAATCCTATTGGAGCTAACAAACACGCCCGCGAAAAGACGTGTGCGCTGGTTGCCAAAATTTTCCTATTTTTTTTTACCTGAGTTAAGGATGACTGCTTCTTACTTTTAAACATACTTACTTAACCCTGGTTTAAAAGTTAGCTCGAAGTTGTTTGTGTAGTTAAACCGGGAAAAACACGAATCGCTTGTAACCTGTGCCAGAAATTAGAAGCAAAAATTATTCCACGTTAACGAAGTAAAACAAATATAAAATTAAAAATCCACGTGTAGTTTTTGGAAGTAGTAATCTATTTCTAACATGAAAAGGCAACTTTAAAGTAAGCCACAAAAATATGCACAACTAATTCACGCAGAGATCAACACCACTTTCAAATCGTTGTTCACTTGTTATCACCTTTTTGGAGCTACAAACATTGGCCATACCCACAAACAATTGATCCAATGCCTCTACCATCCGTAATCCGTTTCTTAATTATTTATACGGACCTATTTTATTTTATTTTATTTTTTATTTTTGCGGGTGGTAGGGCCTTGTGCAAGGTCCGTCCGGATCGCTACCACCATCTTACTCGCTAATCCTGCCGCTAAGTAGCAGTGCTTGCACTGCTGTGTTCCGGTGTGGAGAGTAAGACAGCCGGGGAAATTACGGGCACAAGAGGCATTTCATCTTAGTCCTCCAGGTTGGCAACGCATCTGCAATCCCTCCGGGGTTGCGGGTGTCTATGGACAGTGGTGATCACTTACCATCAGGTGACCCACTTGCTCGTTTTCCTTCCTATTCATATATAAAAAAAAAAGACCGCTGCATCTATTAAACTAAAAAATAATGCTTTCGCGTACAGTGTTGTCCTAATGCAGACTGTAGAGAAACTTCGGAGATTACCCCTACATACGAAGTTAACCTTTTTGATCAGTATAAATACAGGGCTGGAAAACTTAATGGATAACCTACTCCCCTGGATGAGGTCAATTCATGCAAAATAAGGTCACGCTGAATTATCCGGCCGCTTTAGAAAATGAAATGAAACCTCATTATTTCGCGGCGTAGCTAAGTAACGTAAGTTTAGCGGTGACCTCCGCAAAGTAACGCTTAAATCTATACAAAATATATGTCAGTTTGTTGGACACTCAAGCATTTCCCAGGCCGTCGCAGGTTGGTACCTAGTTATAGATAACATTGTTCAAGCAGATACTGTTATCTTTGAACTATTCGGCCTGGTTTTGCATGCGGTCTAGGAAGTGTTCATTTAATTCGCTTAAGATGCCTTCTAATAATCATATAATTTTATATCCAACTAATATATAAATGTGAAAGTTTGTGCCGATGTGAGTGAGTGGGTATGTTTGTTCTTTCTTCACGCTGAAACAACTGGACGGATTTGGATAAAATTTGTAACGGAGATAGCTGGTACCCCAGATTAAAACATAGGCTACTTGGCATGGTTCCCGCAGGACAACGATAAACATGTCAATTACTAATTCTACACGAACGAAGTCGCGGGCAGAAGCTAGTCACTGGTTGGTTCCTCAGTGGCGTGCAGTCGCCAGGACAGGCAGTGATAGGTAGTGGTTAGATTAGCACTACCTATCCTGGCGAACCCCACTGTACGAAAAAAAATACGCGGACTGTCACATCACCTTGCGAATGTAAATAGTACTTTTGTTTTAATATACAAACGACATTAGCCCGTAAGGGATAAATACGTGATTTATGTTTGTATGTCTGACATTAGCCCATTGATTGAACCTTAGGGCAAAATCAGTGCTGCAGGTGTGTGCTGAGCCAGCGACCGTTTCACTTTTGCGAAGACAACACAAAGCTGATGATCTATTTTTCATGTCTTTGTTTTTTTTACTTGTTTTTTTCTATATAATTGTGTGACGGTTCTGGCTGAAAATCAGTGCTGTAGGTGTCTAACACCTCAGCGTAATGCTGAGCCAGCGACCGTTTCTGTTTTGCGAAGACGCACAACGCTCATGATCTATTTTTATATCTTGATTATTTTCTATAAAATTGTGTATATTCCCTTGTGTGTCTTGCAAAAAGGAATAAACGTTTTCTTATTTCTTTCTTTCTATATTCTCTTATATTTGTGTGTCTTGCAAAAAGGAATAAATAAATGTCTTCTTTCTTTCTTTAAAAGGATTTCCTGGTCGACTGAAGAATTGACCTTCTCATAGTTGTGTGCATCCAATGCCGGCGGCTAAAGTCATTACATCACAAGCATGTAGATCGCGACGTACAAACAAGGCATATCATGATAGATGGGCCGCAAGTGGGACAGGTTGGAAGCCCCTGGCTCTGGGAAAATGCTTCGAAATGAAATAGTTGTGATCGCGGTGTACTTTTGTTTTGAGAATGGACCCGTAATGTTACCGAAACGCGTCTGTGTTTTGCATGCTGTCGGTTATAGTTAGGTTTGTGTCGAACGTGTGTAAATAAATGTTTCTCTCTCTCTCACTTATTATGAACTAGCCGCTGCCCGCGACTTCGTCTGCAAAAAAAATGTTTATCGCTATCCCGCGGGAACTATGCAATTTTCCGGGATAAAAAATAGCCTATGGGTTAATTTAGGGTATCCGCAATCTCTGTTCCAAATTTTATCCAAATCCATTCAGTAGATTTTACGTGAAAGAGTAACAAACATCCATCCATCCATACTTATAAACTTTCGCGTTTTTAATTTTATTACTAGGATGTTTTATGTGGAAGTAGAAAAGGCGGGATACAAATGTAAACATATATTTCACACAATCTGGCCGATTTTTAATGCGGTAGAATACAGCGCAAATTAGTTTCCTAATTATAGTTTTATTCATATTTTAGCCTGTTAATGTTTCTGATTCAAGCATTGATTTATTAAGTTCTTCCTACATAATATACTTTGATAAAAGGCCTGCAATTTCCTTTGAAGGCACAGACCTCACAACCTACAAAGCCATCTCATTACCACATTTAACCATTTTTGTGACATAGCCAAAGATGTTTCCTATGCTTGCCTTTGCGAGAATTTCCATGGTAATGGACTCTATCCTTTGGTTATTGGATTGTAATGGGAATTCTTGTGGTAACGATGTCGTAAAATGGTTCAGTCGTATCTATTATTTATGTCTTTTGCGAATGGGTTAACCTTCCGTCATTGTTAAGTTGGTATTGATTTATAAGCGAATAGAATAGGACAGTCAGCCAGATATATACCTACGTGAAGGTTTAAATACACTGTCGAGCTAAAAAACGGGTCACTTTTCACGTAAAGTTACAGTAAAAGTATCAGTACAGTACAGAATCAAATGACCAAATTTACCCTGAAAATGGTCAGAAAATAAAAAAAAATTACCGACTTTGTGGCGCACCATTTGTACGGCATCAGTTTCATACTGTTTCAATACAGCTTCTAATCCATTATTCCGCAACGCCGTACAAAAATCATGCGACAAGGGGAAAAAATCGAGGGTTGCACTTTTGAATTCTCACCAGCACCCAGTTGGACAGCTTACAAGTGACGGCATAGTGCTGAATCTTATTATTTTATGCTCTTATATCGTCCTATATACGTCACCTGGTGGTTCATATGACCCACATTTTTTGTACGTGGGCCTGTAGTTTATAAGATAATAATTTATTGAATCATTAATACACTTTTTTGCCGACTGTACTTGTATTGCCATCCATCCTTCGGCAATATTTCTATTATTGAATTGTATCGCTTTTATCCGTCTCCAAAAATTAGTCAATTTATTTGTCAAATGAATGCTAATGCTCCTGGCCCACGCAAAGCGCGATTTTACATATAAATAATCTAAAATCGGCACCGGACCATTGTCAACAATGAGCAGATGCCTGTTATTCACAGTTTTTATTAGTTATCGCAAGAAATGTGGGCAGTTATGTGTATTTATGATGTTGTAGATTTTTTTTCGAAAATGTGGGTGTCCTCATAAATTGCGATAATAAGCCCTCGGTTTGTAGTGCTGACGATTGGGTTATATGTTTGTGTGTTAATAAATTACAAAATTAGTGTAAAACTACCGTGATACACACATACATACACAAATCACGTGTTTATCCCTTACGGGGTAGACAGAGCCTAAGGTAACAAGACCTACAGGTTACGTTTAGCAAGATTGTGATCGTATAGGTGGAAAAAACACAAAGTAAAATTATTAAAAATTTTAATTAAAATTAAATACGCACGGCATTTACGTATTTTGTCGCGGCTGGCAACATTTTGGGCCAAAATTAAAAACTTAAAGTGTCAAACGAAAATCATGAAGTGTACGGCTTTTAATAGACTGGAACAGAATGCACAATAAACTGCATTCCGAATAGCATCGTCTCGTATGTCCCGACACAAGCAAATTAAGGACAGTCGGCGACCACCTTTACGACTAACTCACCGTCGACTTGAACTTTGTTTTCTGCGGCATAAAGTCGTTGCTAGCGGAGGGTTAGCTACTAAGGTTGATGTCCACTGCAAGAATCCGTCTGCCGTCTGTCTGTCACATGTCATTTGACACGGTGTGTGATAATCACGGTCAGATTGTCGCCAGTGTTACCAACTAATAAATCCAAGTCGCTACGCTCAATTTCAAAAGTCGCTAGAAAGTTGGTATGGAATCTTGAATTATTTCATTGATAAATAAGTAAAGTATTTTTGGTTACTTCCGTCCAGTGTACTACTTACTATAACTTTACCTGCTATGGGAAGTGTAGTAGTAGTCACACGGATTGATGAAGATCAGGATTCGAGTTCCGGTCACAGCTTCACTTTTCGGATTTTTCCATGTGTCTACTTTTCAGAGTCATTTGAAAATATATTTACTCTTAAGTTAAATAAGCTTAACTTAGGATTGATACGCTCGTTATGATTATGTCGCTAGATAAGTTTGTCGTTAACACTTAGGTGTTCAAAAGTCGCCATTTCTAGCGACAATGTCGCTGTACTGGCAACACCAGCTGTCGCTTCTTGTTTGCTAATGGCAGGCGTTGGCGCAACGAGTAGCGTGACGTGGTGTGGTGTAGCATAACTGGCGTGTGACAGAGACACGGTGACAGTGTCCTTTACAAAGGTTCGTTAGATCGGCTGTCAAAGGCAGAGCATAACAAGGAATGGATGGTAGATTGTTTGCAGAGTTGTGAAGTTAGGATGGCAAGTCTTTCTTGTGTAGTAAAATGTATCGAGTTGTTACGAGCCACAGAAATTTCGAAATTTAAGATTTGAAGTAAAAATTGACCAAACTCTATTAAAAACCGCTTTTTTGTCAGAAATATAAAATATATTGCTTAGGCATGTACCTATTATTAGCTTTAATTAGGCTTTTTTTTAGCTTTTATTAGGTCAGGAGTACCCGAAACCGACGAGCATGTATGAAGAGATTGATGAATGTGAACGAAGCGAAAGAAGTATGTCAGGATCGTAGCAAATGGAACAATGTAGTCTCTGCCTACCCCTGTGGGAAAAAGGCGTGACTGTATGTATGTATTAGCTTTAAAATTATTTCTCATAATTTTCCGTGTTTATTTATGATGCAAAAATGCTATCCTGCGTTATCCATAAACACCATTCAATTGTCTTTATCTGTAGCAAATGAAAAGTTTCTGGCATCAGACAGAGACAACACTTATAGTTTACTTACAAGATTGTGACTTGGGACCTTGTCTTAATGACGTTTACGTCATACAATAAGCATTTTCATTGTCTAATAAAATAATTTACTATCATAAGGTTTAAGGTGCCTAAGATCTCTACTTATCATTTTAGAAGCAGAAACTAGCTACCCTGTTGACAAAATGGCAGGGAGCACAGGTCTAGCATAGTTCTGGATCTGTGCAAGATTCAGCAGTTTGCTCACGTACCGGGTTCCGTCAGAGGTCAGCTGATCAGCTGCCTGTGCAAGTCATAAGCGACAAGCCTTAACGTTGCGAAATCCCTAATAATTGTAGTATTTGCCTGGGCGTTTGTCGGTTTTTGCAATATCTAAAAATCCTAGAGATAAAAGTCATTTGTTAGATCGTTTTTTCGCCCTCAAAAACTAATATTGCTAAAGTTCTTTGAATTCGTTAGAAAAACTGTTCATTTAATATTAAAGGATACTAATTAAAAAGGTAGGTAAACTGTATTTGTGTGTGGGTTGTTTATTTGTGTTTCGAAGGGAGTATCCAGATAATGGAATTACTGAAGGGATTTAACAAATCAGTAAAAAAACTTCAGTCTTTTTATTCTCTTATTACTATACTCGGAAGCAAAGAAACCGGGTCACTTTTCATACAACTTGCTACGGGAAGTGACCCGGTTTCTCTGCTCCTAAGTATATATATATGTTGTGTAAAACTTTATTTACGTTCCGCGTGAACTCTGCATTTTTCGCTGACAAAAAGTGACCGCTTTCCCTTAATTAAAAATAGTAGAATCAGAATATATCGACCTCCTTATTCATAGAAATTAAAGTTCAATCAATTCAATTCAAATTTAGGAAAAAGTGGCTCCATCAACTTTTTGATGATTCTGCCAATGTCGAGGTTAGATAAGACACGGCGAGTAGGTGGACGTGTTGTTCAAATTTCAGCCAGTTTTAGGTGGGATAACTATACCAGTTACTATCTGCAATGAGAGAAATTAAAGTTAACTTAATGTTAGATCTCCGTCCGACATACGTAAAAATTAATGACATACGTTTCAATAAACAAAAAATATTTACCTTGTTACTCCGCTACTCACGTGCAAGATAACCAAGCCTGTCCGAAATATAGATATGTTTTTCATGCAACCCTCCCGCCACTATTGCCACATAAAACACATAAATCCCACAAACTTATTTATCCCTTACACCACACACACACACTGACGCGTTTCACATGCAAACCAAAGTCGTACTATTTTGTTCATTGAAATCTACCTCCGCAAAGTAACGCCTGATTCAATAGAATATCGCATACGTTTAACAGACGTTTATGAGTAACGGCTAAATCGCTCTCAGTTCGTCGCGTGCGCCGACTGCGTAGGCGCCGACAGCGTTGAGAGACAACCACCGATACGGGAGATATAAGGCCCGTCCCGGTTTATAGCAGCCGGACGGCGGAGTCTTCCGGTGTTTGTAACGAGACTAAATGCCCCCCGCACTTTGAACACGGAATATGCGTGTACGTATTAAACCCTTTGTTGTGCAAAACAAAAATAAAACAAATACAAATGAAGATACATGCACAAAGCCGAATGTATACGTATAGAGGTCTCTTTTCAACATTTGAGTAGAATAGCTCTGATTATTGCGTGTAGAATGCTCAGATCAGTTCCTATCCATATCCCTGACCCTATTTCCTATTGACCCTACTACACTACTAGTGGCAGGGATCCCGTATAGGGAATGTTCGCTTTTATACATGTATATGTTTTGTAAATTGTGTTTTTTCTATACTTTTACTTACTTACTTAATATTATAAAATGGGAAGGTAACTGTCTGATACCTCTTCACCGTTAAGCCATTGAGTACCTATTTAGGTAGTTTGAGTTCCGAGGAAGAACATAGGGTCGTTTTTATCTTGGAAAATTGCAGTTCCCGCGAGATAGCGACAAATTTATCCGTTGGGTCAGACATAGTACCCACATGACTATAACTACCACGATATTTGTATGCAAATACGAATGTTTGTTCTCGTGTCTTGGATGTTTTAATATGTAATTAAGAATGTATTAACCTAAATAATATTAGTATGGTATGGGTAGGTAGAGTTATGAGGGAGAATAGCGAAGGTTTAAAACATTACAGATACATCCGACGTAATAAAAGATACTAGAAAAGATAAAGGTTAACTGGTAGAGATCCCTAAAGATAAGTTCGCCTTTGTACATATATTTAAGGTATTTTTTGTGATTTGTCTCTGTTTCTTTATATTTGTACAATAAAGCATGTACTTACTTACTAGATGTCGAAACTATTGGAGCTTAAGCTACGTTTATAAATTGAACAAGAGCGCCAGAAAAGCTTGCATTGACAACGGTTATTTTATTCCACGCATGATCCCACATTACAAGTCAACAGATATTTTGCTCAACTTTATAATTCAGTTGAAACGGTTGACACGTGCTTAAGTACTGTGTTTTCGCAGACCTTTTTAGTTTGTGGGTGTTTATAGTCTATAGAGATAAGCCTGGTATAGTCGAACGAATAGGCCTTAGCGCTTTTCAAACAATATCATATTTATTTAATAACTGTTGCCTGCGACTTCGTCTCCTCAGAATTATTTTTTTATCCCAGGCTGTTTCTTGTGAAGTTTAGTTTTATTAGTTTTTTGTGTGCGTTGATGATCAGTCAGTCAAGACAAGCTATTTAATTTAAATTTTATTTTATTGTATACAGTTCTAGGTTTTATTCGCGACTCCGTCTTCGGAGAATAAACATATCGCTATCCCACGGGAACTTTGCAATTTTTAGGGATAAAAACTATCCTATGTCCTTCCCCGGAACTAAAGCTGTCTCTATACTTACCAAATTCCAACTAAATCTGTTAAGTATATGGTTTTGGCATGAAAGCGTATCACACAGACAGATAGACGGAGTTACTTTCGAATTTATATTATTAGTAGGGATAGATTGATAAAATATGGCAAAGTTTATGTGTAGTTTATAGAATATGTGTAAATAAATTATTTAAGTCGTTCCTAAATATGGCAAAGTTAAGCAAGTCATTCTAATAAAATGTTAAATTATTCGAATATTATACACAGTGTCCCAAAAACAAGTGCCGGAACGAAATACCTTGAAGACAATAGAGAAACCTACACGGCACTTAGTGTGAAGCTAATATTTGCGCACGCGCAACTGGGCACACAGTTGATTTGTTTAAGTACCTTAATCCGAAGCGAGCGTGAAGTTTTATTTCCTGCCGATGAAGCAAATTTTGTGAAATGTTGTGTTATTTGTTCCTTTATTATTGCATCACTGACGCCAAAGTTATTTGAGCTACGGTTTTCTTTTTTAATTGGTCCTGGAAAAGGCCTCTAAATTTGGTACGACCAAAATATTAATTATACTTAAATAAATACAATTTCAAAAGAAATTAACCAAAAGTACCTTTTAACTCTTTTTCAGACAGACACAGACAGACATAAATCACGTCTTTTTCCCATACGCGGTAGACAGAGCCTAAGGTAACAAAATCTTAAAGCCATGTTTAGTGATTGTGGGCGTATCTATAGGTGGAAAGGGGAATCAAAACAGTGATGGGTTGCCAGCCGCATCGCCTATAACATGATTTCTAAGATTTTCGTCCATTCCCTCGATGGGCTTTTACCATCTGTGCGGGAAGAGAAGCAACTGGTACATTCTATGTTTTTTCTTTACTCCCAGACCATTATGGAAGAATATCTTTTTCAATCATCTTTAATTTGTAGATTCACTTAATTTAACATCCAAATACCTGGAACTTTTTCTAATTGTAATTTTTGTTCTTATTGACATTTATTCAAAGTTGTGGCAAGTGGCCCAATATTCCTGGCTGGTGACTGACTGACTGTGTTCATAAATAACGAATTTCAATGTTTTTGGCGATCAAGCTAGAAAACGTACCAAAACTGTGATAGCATTGATACGATCCATCGTCACAAAAATCAATCTTAAACTGACCTCTCGACTCCAAAACTTATTAATCACACTAATTTGTAACCATGATAATTTGTGAATATGATATTCAAACAAAAATACGGTGTATAGTTAAAATATGACGGGTCGCCCGGAATCTTGGCATATCATGTTATATGACACGTTGTTGAGTTTTATGGGGGGCTATTCGGGCCTATCTCAACATGGCGTTCGGTTTACTATGTTACTGTCAAGAGTGTCAAGGTTACCGGGTCGTAGACCTGCTGAATATAGGGGTGTTAAAATCTTTATCTAAGGAAGACGAGGCGTAAAGGGATATATTATCAAAATCTTACTGATCTTTAGGATGCAAGGTCGAACGTTGAAAGTAGGTGGATTAGACTTAAATAACCTAAGCTAGAAATTTCATTTTTGGTACAAGCTTTTTTTGCTGACTGTACTTACATTGCACTGCGTCCTGCATATGTGTACCAAATTTCAAGTCAATCGGACCAACCGTTGAAGAGTTCCCTCCTGCGGAGACGGTCTTGACCGGGCCACCAGAAAGTCTTTATTCCTTACGGGGAAGACAGAGCCTAAGATAACAAAACCTTAAGGCTACGTTTAGCATGATTGGGGGCATATAACATGTTACCTAAGATTTTCCCTCACTCGATTTTCCCTCTGTGGACTCTTACCATCTGTGCAGGAAGAGAAGCAACTGGTACATTCTATGTTTTCCTTTACTCCCAGCCCAGCAAGAGATTATGTATGTGTGTTAAAAAAATAATTGTAAACAACATAACGACAGGGTTAGATGTAACACAACAATTAAAGTCCATAACGATACGTAGCCCCGTTATGTCCATAAGGATGGCTCTGCCCCGGTTCCTTACACATTTCACGGAAGATCATATCTTGACACCTTGGGCGACTGCTGTTTGTCGGCAGGATTGAGTTACCGGTGTTGAATAATTTAACATTTTTGGTGACAGTTAATGGATTCTACTAATGCACGAGCATGCTTTAGAAATATGAATCATGTGGGAATTCTAGGTCGCAAGGACGACCGGATAGCCTACCTACTCATCTCAGAGTTGTAATCGTAGTTACCAATTTAGAAGAGACTCCTTAGAAGGTGGGTACAGGACAGGACACTGATGAAACTAAGATCTCTTCTAATCAAAATATATGTATGTATGTATAACTCTTTATTGTACATAAAACACAAGAAAAAGATGAATACAGGATAACACACATGCACAAAGGCAAACTTATCCCTAAAAGGGATCTCTTCCAGTTAACCTTTGAACGATTGACAGGACATAAGTATGAAGCAAGAGTAGACACACAGAAAAAGTAAAAGAACCGATCGAAACTTAAAATAATCCTAAAAGTCTAAATTTTAAATAATGTAAGATATAATAATAAACTACACTACACATAATAGATAAATACGATAAACTAATACACAATAAATAAAATATACTACATATATATATATTTCTAAATATTTCTATTTATTTTCTATATATTTCAGTAACGTCACGGGCAAGGGCAAAGACTAGTAATATATTTTGGTAGGCAAGGGGCAGCTGGCGAGCCGGCCCACCTACCGCAGGTATATCATATCGATATACCTATTATAGCTAGGTGTTCCTTTGTCGCTACACCAAAAACCCTAGTGTGGACGTGACTCGCGAGCGAGCTGAGAGCGAAACTCCACTTTAAAAAGTTATTTTTGTAAATAGTGAATATCTTTAATCTTTATTATAACTTAGTTGAAATAATTTGTAATTGCACGGAGAATTGCGAAATAACTCTTAAAATTGTTCGGTAAGTTATGCGATTTTAAGGCATTTTAATTCTCGTTCTAAGCATCTTTGTATTACTTTAGCTATTAGGTATAATATAAATAATTGTCTCTTAATTTATTATAAACTAGCTGTTGCCCGCGACTTCGTCCGCGTGTGTTTTTGTGATACTTGCGGCTTTTCTCGATATCAAAATTATTATTATTATGACTATTAACTTCGTCACATGAACCACTGAAAGTATGTACGAAACTATACTTTTAGAATTACGTCATGAAAATAATAATTTGCGACACGGAATCTTGAAAAAAAATCAAGTGCAAACTGGTTAATGACTCGTCACATTTATTTATACTTTATTTTACAAATAGTTTTATTTATAGTTTTGTTTATAGTTTCTTTATTCAAAAAAGCTAAGTACAGTTTTAATTACATCACTATTAATTTCGCCAAACTATGACGCTTATTGGCGAATACTGCGCTCACTTTAACGATATTTGTAACCTGATTAATTTAAAAAATTAAATCTATTCTAACCAAATAATACATAAATGTTTACCTGTTTTTACCTTACGACTAACAATTCATTTACTATTCCGTTTTAATTAATATTTTGCGACTCAATTTTTTCTATCAGAAGCTTTTTTAATTTATTTTCTTGGTTTAAGTAGGTACGTAATTACAGATTATTAACACTTATTATCATTCTACAAATTAATTGCCTACAGGGGCCTTGCCATAGTTGCCATGATGTCTTAATGCGATTCAGTTTAGGTTCGCTCGCTGTCAGATTCATACTAAAAGCACCAACTTTTCACAATAAAATTCTGACATGTTCGTAGCGCAGGCGTAAACGCGCCCTTTGATTTTGCTTTTTATAGGCAAAGGTACCAAGAACATACAGCCAAGCGTTTCACGCCGCCCTCATATTAATATCAGGCTATCAAATAAGAGTGCGTTCAAAAACCGAACGCGTTGTGAATAATTGCGCAATAAATAAAACCAAAAGTAACGGTATTGCATATTGAACTTTAGGTGTTAGGTAAAGAACACAATTTAGGACGCCAATTTAGGTTGATTTAGGTTTGACAAAAATCTCTTCGTTGAAAAAATGCCTGTACAGCATGTAATTATTATATTAATGTTTTTTCACAATTGACACGCTTTTCCGGCTATATGTCTTATGTACATTTGTATCTATCTATTTTCTTCGTAGTATTATTATGTTTGTAACTATTACCAACTACTTATACCGAGGAAAGCTGATTTTCTTGAGTTCCGCTATTTTGTGCGTAATCACCTCAAAAATCAAATTTCAAGAAAACTGAGAAATTATATTTACCTGTATTAAATTGGAAGTATTATGTAGTAACTTTAAAAGGTTACACTTCATTGGCTTTTATTGTATAGGTGTATGAAGTTAATTAATTTTAAACACAAAACCCTCTTTTTTGCATCTCTGGATGAGATTTAAAAAAAATGCTAAAACAGGTATTTCTTTATTTTTATTACTAAGCATTTATTCTGAGTTTCATGATTCTAGAACAATCTAATTTTCTTTTTTCATACAAACTTTAACCCCCCTTTTCACCCCCTTTTTCCAAAATTTTCCAAAATTTCTGTAGCCTATATCCTATTCTGAATTAATTGGAATCGATTTGTGAACATTTCATTAATATCCGTTCAGTAGTTTTTACGTGATGCTCAGTCAAACAAACAAACAAACAAACAAACAAAAATTTTAAAAATGGTTTTAATATGTTCAGTTACCGATTTTAAGTCACCCTGGTCGGTTTTTTTTTTTAAATCTTCAATGTACAGATTTTTTGGTCTCAACGATTTTATTATATGTATAGATAAATTACTAAGTTGTTTTGGTTAATTATTAACTCAGTGCGTCAAGTCTAACTAAATCATCATTATACTGCAGTTTAATAAATTAATTCGTTTTAAGAAAATGTTACTACGTTAGTTTCACATTGAGCAAAATCGAAATAAATTATTAAAATACATCACGTCTTCATCCCTTACGGGGTAGACAGAGCGCATTCTTCTTGGCAATGCTGGTCTTTCCGAATGCGCTGGTAGATTTAAAAAATCATGTAAAAGAGCCATTTGCAGCCTATTTGCAAAATAACGTTTCGAATTTTGTCATTGCCGGATCTCACGGACGCGGACTGTACCCGGCTTTAAGTAAACTTATTTACCTGGAGCCTTCCGTAACTGCTTATAGAATAATAACGAGCTGGTAATCTAAACCGATGGCCTGCACCGTCGTTTTAATGAAGACACTTCACTTCTAACAAGAGTTTAGACGTTTGTTAGACTGTGTTTGTTCGCGTTGTGACACGGCACGGCAAACGTAGAGTCGGCGGTTCAAGTCACAGAATTAAATTACAAACACGTTAATTTTGCGCGTTACCGGAGTCGTTTGAAAAAAACATAATCAATAAGTTTCGGTAGAATCATTTTTTAACATAATAACAATAGCAAATACTGAAAAATGATTCTATCGAAACTTATTGATTGCTATATGAGATGTATTGAGACTGATTTTATTTCAATCATACGTTGTATATGTATTTTCCGTGTACCTACCTACCTACCTATTTTTTCTGTTGAAGTTAATCATTGTTTTTTTTTTTGTTCCATTATGGTTGCCTGGTAGAGATCGCTCTGTAGCGATAAGGCCGCCTATTGTTACCTTGTGATATTCTGTATACCTTTTTTCTGTTTTGGTTGTTATATAAAGAGTTATTGTATTGTATTGTATTGTTCCAGGTAAGTATGGCGAGCAACATCATGCATTTTGTAGCTAAGCGTAAGTGATCTTCAATTTTCAACTCGATACGATTATAATACGTTGTGATCTTCTCAGGTCTTCAAAGATGCTATTCAATTGCACAACGGTTTCTATCGTCTACCAAACGTACTATATGCATACACGTCAACTTTAAAAATAGGTCGGATGTGCCTCGACAATGGAGCTGCGCAGCGAACGTTGCAGAAACCATGTAATAGAGGCAGTTGTCAGCGCCCCGCTGGCTTAAGTAAGTCTTCTGTACAGTGCGACGTTTAGTGCTGGCGCGAGTTACTAGCAGACAGCGGTTTAGTACATTATTTTATAATCTAGCGATCTGACAGGCTTGCGCGTGCACTACTGATGAGGTATGTGCTCGGCAGTGCCTTATGGACCCCGCAGAAGATGATTAGCAAAACTTATACTGACGCAGTACCCTACTCGATATACGCGTCACTGTAGTGTGTAAATGTAAATGCTTGTCAGGATTTTTAATTGTGGTTGACGAATGTGCTCATACATTATGTCGATGGTGTCGATATATTTTGAACCAATATGTATTTTAACCCATTATACATTTTAAACTTTATATATTCTGATCCACACCCCTCTTAGTTACACTCACTAAAATATATATTATCTCAATTATGCATTGGAATTCAGTTTTTTGTCCAAAGTACTAAATAAAGTAGATAAGCAGCCCTTTTTAATGGCCTAACTCTCAGCTCTGTCGACTTTTAGTCCACTTTGACGCACGCTCCTTTCAATTCCACATTGTCCATCTCGCCAGCCTCCTGTACTTTAAACCGCGATGTCCTGAAACAGAGTTCGTTTATTTTGCATTGCATTGTTTATGCTCAGTACTGTTTCGCAAAACCTCATGTTCCTTTGAACATTACCCGGGCCTTTTTGTGATCTCACTTACGACACAATAAGTTCGGAATAAGTCTCAATACAGCGTATTAAGAGAGCAAATGGACTTACTTAGATGTAGGTCTGAGAAATAGAAACGGAATAAAGGCTGTTGGGATTGTCGGTTTATGTTTGTTTTCAAGAAATTGCCTTCGTAAACCACGGACACTCGTATTAAAGGAACTCCTTTTGATTGCAAGAGAATCTATCCTAAGTGAACAATAATGTAACTTAAAATTTTCATTGTATGCCATCAAAATACAGTGTGTTTGTCCCAAGTAAGCAGCGACAGAAAAAATATCGCTTATTGGCAATAGTATTAGTTCGTTGTCGTCTACACTACAGTCAGTTCATCCTTACGTGTCTTATCATGTAAACAAACAATTGTCAAACAAATTGTCGAACTTTTCTCTTGGATTACACAATAGTTATGTTGTTGTAGGCTTAAAAAAACTCGTAAAGTATTAAAATTATCCAAGTAACCACTGCAAAATATCGTTTTTACTAAGATTTTCTTCAATAATCGGACCAATGAATGAATCAACTGGAGAATATCTGCAACCTGAGTAGCGTCACAAAATCGAAAAGCTGATACAAGTTCTTTTTATTTTTAAAACGAAATAATCGGTTACGTTTTATGTATATTTTATCAACATTCCCAATCACTAGTGTCTTTTATCACTTTTAATGTTACGTTTGTTCACATGATAAGACACGTAAGGATGAATTGTCAATATCTACACTAATCTATACTAATATTATAAAGAGGAAGGATTTGATTGTTTGTTTGTTTATTTGCATTGAATAGACTCGCAAACTACTGGACGGATTTGAAAAATTCTTTCACCATTAGAATCCTACATTATCCCTTATGAACACAGGCTATATTTAATTCTGCGCGGACGACGTCGCGGCCAAAAACTAGTCTAATAAAGGGATATCATTTCTGACGTTGACCGACAATAGGTAAATTTAATTAGGTATCTTTAGTTCAGACGCGTTCATCCCTTACTGGCATATAAGCAGTGCTTGTAAGCATACGTAAATGTGCCCGACACGCTTCGTACCAATACGGATTTTGTTGCCAATATGCCTACCCTCTGTCAAAATCCACTGCACGCCCCTGCTTTAGTTAGTTATGTTATGTGTGCCAGCATATTTATTTCAAAGTCGTCAGTAGGTACCTTTTTAAACAGTTATAATTCTAAATCATGAACAGTAATTAAACCTTGCGTGAGTAATTAAAGGTAATTAGTATCTTTTGTGTACCGTTTTAATTACAATTGATGTTTTGTTGCGATGGTATTGAGATGTATCGCAACGATGATATGACTCTAATGGGCATTGATTTAACGGTTATAGAGATTTTGATATCGGTTTTAAATGGAGTAATTATTAAGAAACTTGAGTATTATAATTGGCCAATCAGAAATAAATAGCCAGATTTGTAGGTGCTCTAATGAATCTTAAGTAAAATAATTAACAGTGATAACGCCTTTTGCCCCAATGCCACTCGTAACCGACTTTCATTCCGTCCTCACCACCTAAAGGAGCGACCACACCGCTGCGTATGCGCGACGTGTAGCATGCGTCACGTTCTCTCACTTTTCTTCATACATTTTGTTGCGTAAACGCACCGTCGACGTCTTTTACGCACTCGTGTGGCCGGACCTTTTACAGTTGGCAGTCGACAACCGTTCGTTTCTCTTGGAATTTCTTAACACGCTTAAACTCTGAAGATAGCACCAGTTTGACCGACCCGAAACCATTTAGGGATCAAATTTTTAAAAGACACTGAAAATTTGAATAGGTACATAGAATAACCCGAAAAGTAAAACTATGGCCAGAAATCGAACCCGGGTCCTCATCATTCCGAGATACGTGCTATACCTACCGCTACACAGTGTAGCCTACACCACCCATAGCAGGTGAGTAAGCCTTCAAATTTTTTTATTTGTACCAGCTGTCACGTGACCTTGTTACTATGCGACTGTTCTAACTTTCAGTGTCGTTTAGAAATTTATCTAACGGGTAAAACCGTACAAGTAGCCAAATATAAAAAATGAAAAAGTAAAATTCTTGATTTATTTGATAGAAGATGCCTCCCTATCTTCAAAAAATCTACACTTTTCTTAAAGAGCCGGCAACGCACCCATAACACTGCTATTCTGCTATGTTAAGTTTTCCATCAGGTGATCCGCACGTTCGTTTAACCCCTATCGTGTAAAAAAAGTTCTCAACGTTACAGTAACCATAAGGTTGCGGCTCCACTGAGGCGGAGACGAGCGGAGCGGAGAGGAGACGTGTGGGGATCGACCAATCATATTACAGATCGGAGACGAGATGTGGATTTCATGTAATATGAATGTAATATGATTGGTCGATCCCCACACGTCTCCTCTCCGCTCCGCTCGTCTCCGCCTCAGTGGAGCCGCACCCTTAACCCAAGTGTGGTGTTTCTCGCGAGTCTGCCGCGAACGGAACGCCAGGCCACACAAGGGTTTTTGCTTACTGTAACGTGCAACAGTTACGGTAACAGCTCGCAGAACACCTGGCTTATGACTGAGCCCCGTGTAACATGGTTCGAACTTTAACACGCACGGCAGAGCACTCGCCAAGATCGTGCAACTTAAATATTACAGCACGCTCCATTGAATAATATCTCAATTTAGCGATATCTTGATGGCAATAAACTCGGAATGGCATAACAAGACGTCATAATGCATTTTATCTCGGCATCTTGCTTTTAAAACGCCGCGCATGATTTGGGTGTTGCTCTGCTTTGATTTATAGTTCATTCCTTTATTACACGGTTGGTGTGATGCCAAATAATATTTCATGCAAAATTTTGAGAAGTAATTCAGCGAATTTGCGTTTGTTTACGCGAAGTGTGCTGTAACGTGGTACCATAGTATCCAAGCACGATATTATGATATACTGTTGAGCAAAAATAACAGGTTATTATCATAGGAATTGTATGAAAAGTGACATGACCAGCTAAAGTGTAGTTTCTATATACATTCCATTGCACATGGCACAGGTCTCCTCTCAGAATGAGAGAGTTTGTTCTATAGTTCCCACGCGAGCCCAGTGTGAATTTGGAACTTCATACACATCATTGAATTGCCTTGCAGATGTGTGCAGGTTTCCTCACGATGTTTTCCTTCACCGAAAAGCAAACGTTGCAGGAATAAAAATCGAATTTGAAATAACGTTCTCGTTTTTTCTTATTACATACGTACGCATACATACATAAATCACGTCTTTATCCCTTACGGGGCAGGCAGAGCCTAAGGTAACAAGACCTAAAGGCCACGTTTAGCATATTTTCTTATTAACTTGGACTTATTTTAGCTTGTCCCAATAATGTGAATATTTTGAGCGATTTTGAAAAGTTTTTTTCTTGGCTTTGGCCGAATTTGACCCGCTTCACGTGTTTGGATTGATTTGAGATTTAGTAGGTACGCTTGTATTATTATTATTTTTCTTTATTGCGGAAAAAAACAGATATAGACACAATTAAAAAAACTATTAGGAACGTAGAGCAGTAAACATAGCCACCTCAAACCAATTCCCACTAAGTGTTTGTGGTAGATGTGGCAATGGATCAGAAACAATGGGCAGCAACAATGTACCTAAAACCCAAATCAAAATGTATTGTGTATTGTAGATTAGATCAAAACGTATGTTAACTAGCAAAATAAAATGCATTTAAATGTAACTTATTTTGATATTTTTCCACCTGTATGATTCGCTTGCAAATATATTTTTTCACGTTAATTTTCACTTAATCCTGAACTCATAAAACAGAAGAATGAAGCAAAAGATGATTGTCATTTAAGAACAGGATTAAACAGATATCCAGTTTCAAAAGCGTTATATAGACGTTTTACAGTTGTCATTCGGCATTTAACAGTTCCAAATTCCCCTATTTGGATGAATACCGTCGCTTCAATGGACCTAACACCGTTTAAATACCATACAAACAACTTACGGATTCAATTGACACTCGTAAAAGCGTTCGGAAATGCATTACCATACAATACGGCGATCGGTGCAAAAAGCCGTATGTGCACTTCAAAGATAGGCACATTCGTCTTTTTTAATGCACAGGTTATGACTGCAAAATGTGGGGACAGTCAAGGTAAAAAGTAAATTCTTGTTTTTGTGTCGGAAATGAAAGAAATCGACAGTTTTATTGAATTTAGTGAGCGCATTTTGAATGAGAAGTTTTTAATGCATGCCAATTGAAAAAAAGAAAGAAAAATGCCTGCAGTAAATACTTATCTTTCCCATGTCAATTTACAACCACATACGTATAAGTAGTCGTACAAAATTGACAAAATGTGTTAATACATCTATAAAAGTAGGCATCTACTTTCGGCGTTCACTGTACGTTCGGAAAGTAAATATTTGTGAGTTAGCAGCCTAGCTTAAAACAAGCGGACAGGTTCAACGGACTTGTTGCATAAGCAACTGCGTCAAATCTCGATCAAGGTGATTCATCGCCCGATACTGCACACATAAATCACAGCCTATTTACGTACTAAAAGCAAACTTAGCCTAATGACATAGAGACCTATTTGAAGTATTTCGGTATGCGCTTGTTACGTTTAGGAATAGTGTGTGACTTACGACAATTTTGTGAATTTAAAGATCGGTTTTCAAATAAAACGCGCGCGTTTGAAACATCGACGCGTTTATTTTTAATCGTTTGTCGATAGCCGCTTTTTTTTAAATCATCGATTCCTGACTCTGGCTTGAACGGCATTCGGATTCGAAAAACAAATTACGGAATGAACTTAACTGCTGCCGTAGTATATCATAATTCATTAATTCGTATGGAATGAATTGGTGCACCGCCCCTTTTTGATGGGATTAACAAATATATTAGGATAATGTCCGGATTCGGTGTGTTTGTCAAAATTACATTGATTTAGTGGTTTTGTTTAATGGTCTTTTATCACGCGATGGGGTGAAAAATAGACCTTAAAATGTATTTGATGATCAGTAGCTATAAATTCGCCCCCGAGTTAAGCCCTTATTAGTTATTTTACTACTTTATAAAAATATTTTGTTGAACCTAATGCATTTTCGAAAGTCGTTAAAAACTTTGTTTATTAAAAGGATGTTAAATACAGTATTTTCCATTAAGCCCTCTCACCTTTCCCCTTGATTGCGTCGTTACTTACCGTTTTCAAATAAATTAATGGTCGAATAAAGATAATTACGTTTTATGTGCAATTATAAAATTAATATAGTTTCTTGCATAAATAATTGAAAGCGTTGACGGGCTCAATAATAAATATTGGACGTAAATTATATTAAACATATTTGAGTTTCATTTCTCTACTAATTTGATAGCTTTTTTAACTTAATGACTAAACTGGTTGTCGGTAATTTTTGTATTTATGGTCTGTATTACTAAAGTATAGGTGAATGAATAACTTAAGTAAATGACCTGTTGTATGTAGTAGTACAGAACTGATGTGGGACTTAAGTCATTTTTCTAATTTGGAACGTCAATTTGTCTATTCGCACACATTACTCACACATACAACAGATCATTTACATAAGTTTTGCACCTATATCTAAATTAAGTTAATTTTATACTAGCTGGGTATAAATTAAAAAGAAGCGTTTCGTTTTCGCAGATAGCGGGAATTACTCGTAAATACATTTTCGAAGTTGCGATAGGTAACTAATTAAGTCTTGATCCAACTGTTCCTAGTACCTGTTCCTGTGTGTCACTAGGAGGTTCCAACCTTGATACTTCAACATGTAAACCTAAGAATTTTTTTTTTTCAACTGTAGGTACAGTCTCTATCAGAAGTTGATTTTAAGCCTTTCGGTTGTTTATTAACTTCTGATGCTGACTGTAGAACACTAAAAGTCAGCAAAAAAAGTGATTGGATTTGATTTATGAATTGTTTGTTGTATTTAGATATGTACATACGCTCTATTGTGGCTTTCACTATCAGTTTTTGTTCTTTGATTCTGTATTGTTTTGTACTGATTTGTGGTGTTCAATAAAGAGTATTTGTATTGTATTGTATTGTATATTTAATATCTTTATGTGATTTGTATCTGTTTCTTTATATTTATACAATAAAGCATTTAGGCGGATCAACTTTTTCTTGCCACTTGTTGCTATGGCTACGTTCTCCTCGCTCACACTTTAAAACATAAGTTTACAGTTTTAAAATTTGTCAAACATGTATTTTTGCAGTGCATTTAAGCCTCTTCCATAACTGGTCATATATTAATTAAGCATGTCAGTATAATGAGACACAACATCTTCTAACAAACTGTACTCCTTTTGTTCCCTCGCTGATGGGACAGAACAGCAAGAAATAGTTGATCCACCCATTTACTACTTACGATTTCACATAAAATTATCACACATTGGTGTTTATGGTGCAGAGTAATTTCGGAAGAGATAGAGTGGCCGCGCAACATCGCGGTGTAAATACGATCTATTCCGGGCGTTTGTTTGCTCTTGGTTTTTACCGCGCACGTTTCTGCCTCAAATATTAACATTAGTTCTATTGTTACTCTAAATAGTAAGTCTTAGGAATCATGTTACAGGCGATGCGGCTAGCAACCCATCGCTAATTTGATTCCCCTTTCACCTATACGCCCAGAATCATGCTAAACGTGGCCTTTAGGTCTTGTTACATTAAGTGTCTACCCCGTAAGGGATAAAGACGTGATTTATGTATGTAGTAGTCTGCCCGCGACTTCGTCTGCGTAGAATTTACATATAAACCTTCCTTTTGAATCACTCTACATATATTAAAAACCGCATCAAAATCCGTTGCGTAGTTTTAAAGGTCTAAGCATACATAGGGACCGACAGTGGAAAGCGACGTAGTTTTATACTATGTTGTGATAGTGATTTAGTGCGGATTTTTGGACCTTAAATATCTTGTTAGGTATCTTAGAATTGTTCTAGAATATTTCAAAGAGTGGTTCATTTAATTTCTAAATGTCAGTGAAAATTATAACACATAGAAAAATCCGAAAAGTAAAGCTATGGCCGGGAATCGAACCCGGGTCCTCGTCATTCCGTGACGCGTGCTATACCCCTACACCACCCATAGCAGGTGGGTAGTCTCTGAATTTTTCTACCTGTTACTAACTGTCACGTGACCTTATTGTTACTATGCGAATTTTTGTCGCTAAGCATCATCTGTTTGAATGATGTGTCTGTACGACACAATTACAAACTCCCATGGAACATCTACTGCTCACCAAGGACGAGAGAAGACGCTGTTTTTCAAATGATAGGTACTATCAAATGAATCAAGAAATTTTTATTTCTTGATTTTTATGTTTTACTTTTTCATTCATGTGTGGTTCATTTGGTTTATTTGAACGCTCCAGCAAACTTTTCTCGTCGTCACCCTTTGACGCCATAAACTTTGGACATCGACCAATGTGGGCATGTAGCATTTTGTCAACGACAAAACACACACATCTGCGTGAAGAGAGATGTCTCTATCGTAGTCAAACTCCACAAATGTAATCATGAACACCCTTTCACCGCCACGTCAAATACAAAAGACGCCACCCATACGCCAGAATTATTTATTGCGATGCCTTAAGTTCAGCTTCAACCCAATTGAACGACGGTTGCTTTTGCAAGTGATGCACGTTTATAGGTCGTTGGCGTTGAACTTGCGGTGCTGATATGTGTCGTTGGCGCCGAAAAGGTTAATGAAAACAAACGAACAATGTATGTATGTATGTATGTATGTAAACTCTTTATTGCACATAAAATTTTTAAAAAATACAGAAATTCAGACAAAAAAGTACAAAGGCGAACTTATCCCTAAGAAGGGATCTCTTCCAGCTAACCTACAGAAAGCAATGTCCTACTGGGCAGTAAAAACTAGCTATTCTCCAACTAGCTGAGTTCTAAGCGAACGTTCGCCTCGCTGCTAGTAGCGCTTTGTCTTGCGCGAACCGTCAATGTGAAACGACGGGGGCATTCGATTTTCGAAATTCGTATCGTAGGTACCGTCCCTCTCACTCTCAAATTAATGGCTATTGGTATGAGCAGAACGACACCAAACAAATTCGGAAATCGAATTTCACAGTATGAAGTCTGAGTGGCTCATCCAGCGGAGCGTACGGCGGGGCAAGCAGGGGCAAAGGGCTCTGTGCAGCGTCCTAGGGCTACCATGACGTCTGAATGCGACGAAATTCAGACTCAGTTCAGGGTCTGACAGCAAGCGAACCTAAACTGAATGGCAATTGAATGGCCCCAGGACGCTCACATACATTTGCTTGTGTTTCACATGAACGCCGCACGCCCCGCTGCACGCCCCGCTGCACGCCCCGCTGCACGCCCCGCTCGAGCGTTCAGACCGTACACAGAGCGTTTGCCGCGATTTATTCACTGTTTACATTAACTTTATTCCGCTATTAGAGTGATACTTCGCAGTGTTTGCGGAAGACGTAGGGTGCGATCTGACAGCTCGACGGATTCGGACTACCGGCGAACCCGGAAGGGTCTCAGTTTGACAGGCACACATTACCCAATGTAGAGCATTTCAGTGCTAAAACTACGTTTATTAAAGCAAATATGCAGTGCTATTCTATACATAGTATAAAATAAAGTCGCTTTTTCTGTCCCCGTGTCCCGATGTATGCTTATATCTTCAAAACCACACAGCGGATTTGGATGCGGTTTTTTAAATAGATAGAGTGATTCAAGAGGAAGGTTTATATGTATAATACATGCATAATATACCGTGCGAAGCCGGGGCGGGTCGCTAGTTTATATATATAATGTACACCTGTATCGCCAAAGAACTAATAATAACTGGAGTAGGTAGCCAGCTTTATTTTCTGACTAAACTTTTTGCTGTCGTCAAATATGTGTGAACCAGATTTCGACTCGTTCCAACCTCGTGTACACCCATGATGGTTATCAAAAGGTCTTTAAGGCCAGTTTGAACCCAATTTTACAAGCCTTGTAGATAAAATTGTCGCAACATCCTTAACAACTGCTCATCCCTAATCTATTTAATTTTCCTTAAATAAAATAGCTATTAAACTTATCGCTTTTCTCTCAAGCCATAAACTAGTGATGGGAAACACTCTACATATAACTTTGCTCTAAATTTGTCGATGGTCCTTTATTTCGGCCCTCGTAAAGATTTTAATACCCTTATAAGGTACTTAAAGCTGTCTATTGAGGTGCCGATTGGACTACAAGTGTGCGACTGAGAATTGGGATTTTACGAGTATGCTCCATGGCGCTATTAAAATTACTATCATCATACACATTAGCAATTAAATTACTTACGCAAGATCATCATGCCCATTACGATACGAAAAAAGAACTAAAATTGAGTGTTATTTGAGTAAATATACTACGAGTAATATTATTTCTACGTCAACAGCTATAGGATCCCTATTTGTATTCTAATTGTCAATCTAAACGAATGAAGTAACTAAGATATTGATGGAACTGTGTCTGGAATTTTCCACCAATCACCAACGAGTATTATGGTTATGAAGTGTGATGTTATCTTAATTCAAACCACAGCTTAGGCAAAAATGCATTGCCTCACCGCTACCACAGAATAGATATTACTATCCGCTACATGTCAGACTGAGAACTTAAGATGTAACAGCAAACAATTACCATTAGATTATATCGGAGAAGTGAATGTGGTCGTGAATATTTGTGTGTAACGACCTGCATAATACAGATAATACAGTTATGCTCATACAATTCCATTTGATACGACCGTACATTAATACATACATACATATATAACGTCTTTATCCCTTATTGGAGCTTTTTTGCGGGTGGTAGGGCCTTGTGCAAGGTCCGTCCGGATCGCTACCACCATCTTACTCGCTAATCCTGCCGCTAAGTAGCAGTGCTTGCACTGCTGCGTTCCGGTGTGGAGAGTAAGACAGCCGGGGAAATTACGGGCACAAGAGGTATTTCATCTTAGTCCTCTAGGTTGGCAACGCATCTGCAATCCCTCCGGGGTTGCGGGGGTCTATGGGCAGTGGTGATCACTCTGTTACGGTTCACGCTTAAACCGCTGGACCGATATAGGAATTTGGTATAGGTACAAATAGATTCAGCCCCGGGAAAGGACATAGGATAGTTGTTTTCCCGGAAAATGGCATAGTTCCTGCGGGATGGCTATAAGCGAATTCTGCGCAGACGGAGTCAGGGGCAACAGCTAGTCGTTTGTTAAGAAATTAATAAAAACAAAATAAAGCCATAAGCAAAACACTTGATAAGCCAAAGTCGCCGTTCGCGATTAAATTAATAGTTTAGTGGCCCAAATATCGTTTTAATCGCCTCTTGAATGGCAGTCCTTATAATTAAAAGCGAATCCAGGCGAAATTTTAGATTAGGCAGTAGTAAAAATTTTACGAGCCGCTTTTTGATTGGGGCCGCCATGTTTGGGAATCTCGGGTATAAATAACTAATAAAAATTATCGTCTGTCGGTTAGGTTGTCCTGTTGATATTGTTTTAATGGTGAATAAATGGCCTTTTATAGTCACATTATCTGTTCTTAGATTGTGAGTGTGTATCTATAGACGTGTTTCTCGAATCGTGCATAAAAATAACGTGTTCTTCGTTTTTATATGCATTTATGGACTGATTTCAATAAAGTCAGTTCATATCTTGACAGTATTAGCGACCCGCCCCGGCTTTGCATGGTGCAATGTAGATAGATAAACACGGCGCTGCCGCAATTATTGACAGATTTGGACCAATTTACAAAAAAACCTTGACAAATTATATAATTAAACCTTCATCATGAGTCACTTTGTCTATTGGTGAAAACCGCATGAAAATACGTCAGACGGACAGATAGACGAGGTGGAGAATTTTCTTTTTTATCATATTAGTGGTAATACAAAGTCGCTCCACACAGCATGTAGGTATTCAGTAATAGATAGAATAAATCAATTACATAAATGAAAATGAAATGAAAAAATGAAAAATAAATCACGACTTTATCCCTTACGGGGCAGACAGAGCGGGGTAACAAGAGCTAAAGGCCACGTTTAGCTTGGTTGTGGGCGTATAGGTGGAAAGGGGAATCAAAATAGTGATGGTCGCTAGCCGCATCGCCTATAACATGATTCCTAAAATTTTCGCCCATTCCCTCGATGGGCTTTTACCATCTGCGCGAGAAGAGAAGCAACTGGTACATTCTTTGTTTTTTCTTTACTCCCAGACCAGCATGGAAGAATAATTCAATAGGAAGGTTTCTATGTTACCTATACTTAGACAGCAACTTTACTATGTGTGTCTGTGTGTGTTTTTTATTTAACAAATAAATATAAAGAAACAGACACAAATCACAAGACACATTTAATACATGCACAGAGGCTAACTTATTCCTATAAGGGATCCCTACCAGTTAACCTTTGAGTAGATGAAAGGAGCATTAAGCGAGGGAAGTGAGATGTTTTTGACGTCTTGGTAACAAAGGTATATATATTTATACCCTCGAGTCCCTCGACTGTACATATGCTGTGGTACAGGTGCATAGTACCTATAAATTTGGACTCCAAACCAGCGCGGGCGCATATAGCTTTATATACGAGGTAAGGTGAAGGGGGTGATGAAGTGGGGGGAGGGTCTTATCAAGACCTACACGTAAACACGATTTGGGGCTATAAACCACTCGTATGCCCCACTTGGCAAACATATTTCGTAATAATAACTTAAAATGGTTGTCTTAGTGTGGATAAGACAGGACAGTTACTTCAATGCTTCGATAGTAGGTATCTTATGTTGTGTGTCAAAGTTTTAAAAAAGCCGTGGTAGCCTAGTAATTTGACTCATGACCACAAGCAGAGGGTCGTGGATTCTAATCATTGGTTGCATGACCCTGAATAGAATAGAATAGAATATATTTATTTGCAAAGAATAAGTAGATATAACAATGTCATTGGGTGGCACAGAGACAATAGGTTCCTTATTCTGCTATTTGTACAATTTTATTATACTAGCATGCAATTTTTTTTTTTTTTTTAATGGGTTGCTTACATTATACAAAATTATCTTGCAAGAGGAAATCATTTACACTATAGTAGTTTTTTTCTATCAGTATCTGCATTAACCTATTTTTAAATATATTTTCCTGTCTTTCGAAATATATGTTTGTGCGAATTTACATTTGGAATTTACCTCGGTGTAGAAAAACATTGGGAGGCAGCACACACTGCGTAGCATTTCAATGGCGTGTATATAGTTCCCAATCTGCACTGGGCCAGCGTGGGAACTAAAGCCCAAGCCCTCTCATCCTGAGAGGAGGCCTGTGCCCAGCAGCGGAACGTGTATATACAAGTCCTAAAATACAATTCGTGGCGTAATTTCCTTTCCCACTTTCGAACGGTATTTTTGAATGATGTGCTTTCAAAATTAGTCCTTTGCAATCTTAACATTGAAATTCTAAGGCCGTGTCCACACTGCGCCCCGGGCCTCCATTAACAAATCTGTTATCTGCGCCGCTCACTGCGCAAAGGAACCGCGTTCATTAAGTGTGAGCCCGGCTTTAGGCTGCGGACACAACGTATGCACATTTTATTTATTCTGTTTAATTTTTTCATGCTTGTCTGGATGCAAAGAAAAATCATAGGATGCACCAATGGGGGCTATCGTGTGTATTTGCCACTAAAGGCGCTAGTGTCACGTGAGGTCCAATAACATTCACTTTTCACTGGTTTTGGCGGGCTTCGTGACATAAATTATAATTTCTTTCATTTACCTGTTGAAAAGTCACAAATTCGTGAAATTATCACAAACAGGGATTATTTGTTTTTTTTTCGAACAAACCGGAACTGCACAACATTGCGGTATAGCTACTCGATATAATGATAGTTATTTACAATTAATAAACTTAATGAGATTCGAAATTTAAAACTTTGTTTCGGCGGCGGTCTTATAAAGTCGCCTTTGACAGCTATACCTCTGGACCTTAGTCAACAACGCCAACTGGTGAGCAAAGAAACGATAGTCCCCATTGCTTCTCTTCTCGAGCAAATGGCAAAAGCCCATCGAGGGAACGGACAAAAATCCTAGGAATCTATAGGCCAACGGTCGGCACCAGGCTGACCACGGTCCGTTTGCGGACCGAGAAGGTCGAACATATATTTTTTTCTTAAGCATACTAAACGTCGCTCGTGTGTTCTCCAGCTTAGGACAACAAAACGATACATGTCGTGTGTGAATATGCGACGGCAGTCTGTGCCGTGATTTATTATGCATTATGGATATCGACACGTTACGGGTTAACGAAATCGGTCAAATCTGGCCTTAGATTTATCAGTCGAGCGGTTAACACTGTTGACAAGACGTGTTTCATCATCATCATCATCATGTCAGCCGAAAGACGTCCACTGCTGGACATAGGCCTCCCCCAAGGCTCTACCTCAGACTGGTCTTGTGCTTTCCGCATCCACCGCGATCCCGCCATCTTAATCAGGTCGCTCGATCTTGTTGGAGGCCTACCGACCTCGTCTCCCGGTCCGCGGACGCCATTCGAGGTTCTTCTGACCACATCGGTCATCAGGGTGGTGTAGGGGCACGCGTCACGGAATGACGAGGATCCGGGTTCGATTCCCAGCCATAGCTTTACTTTTCGGATTTTTCTGTGTTCTAATTTTTAGTGTAGTTTAGAAACATTATCTCTCTCCACGATGCCTAGTGTGGTGGTCATAAGTAACAAGAAACCATAGATCATTACACTATTTGTACCTGTATGTATACCCGTCTGTATTATTGTATACCTGTATGTGTGTACTGTTTGGCAAATAAACTTCTTTTCAAAGTATGACGGATAGAATTAGTTTCACTCAATGCTCCATTAGTCTTTCAGTGAATCGCAACACTCAGACCGATATGTTAATCAGTCCGTCACTTCATCTGGCGTTTGGCGAAGGCTGAAAAAACAGTGCTTAATCGATTCACCGCGAAATTCGGCGCCCAAAATAAAGACTGATTTCACATTGCAATTGTTTCTGCGATCAGAGGGCGTTGAAGTCATCATCTGACGAGCAAAAATATCGGGTCACTTTTCATGCAACTTTGTATGAGAAGTGACCCTTTAGTTTTGCTCGTCAGTGTATGTATACAATTGTCTTATTATTATTCTGGAATATTTCAGTATACAACGTTCAAGAGGTTGTTCGGTCAAACTGACCCACAGCCTTCTCTGTAAATTAAGAACACAATTTTCTGTTTAAAATTATAACTCCAGGAAGAGTATATCAATATCATACCCCTAAATCTCCTTAAATGGCCTTAAATCTGATCCTTATATTTCACGGATTAATCTAAAATCCAATATCAATGGTAACACTGAATCAATAAACCATAGTTTTTTTAACTTCCGGGTGGGCCAAGGCAAGACGAGCGTGCAGCCGGGTTTGTAGAGCATTAATATAATTCACCCTGTAGATAATATTGTCGTCATAAATATAAATATTTTGTGCTCTTGTGATTTAATGAAGTATTTTTGAAGCATAGTATGGACGCGACCAATACAAATATTATTCGTTTCTGTAGATTTTTTACGGGCCCACTCTTTTCTTAAAGGGGCTGTAATGCAACTGTAACTTCAAAGTAATTTTGCTTTTTAGGACTTGTGATCCTTAAGGTCCCCTTTGTGGCCATAGGCGGCGGTGATTGCTCTATCTTCTCGTTTGCCAACTATCACATAAAAAAACTGCGTTTCCATGCGCAAAATATGCGGAACTTGGACATGGTCTGGGCACATATTATGTACTAGCTAGCTTTTGCCCGCGACTTCGTCTGTGTAGAATTAGACTAAGTGCTGATGTTGATAGTATATTCTGCAATGATTATTTAAGTTGCGACTCTGTCATGATTATTGCTGTCCCGCAGGAACTACGCAATTTTCTGGGATAAAAAGTAGGCTGGGTTTCAATCTAGGGTACCAGCTATCTCCGTTCCAAATTGGATACAAATACGTCTTGTCCTTTCAGCGTGAAGAAGGAACAGACATACGAGTACATACTCACTCAAATACTCACAAACTTTCGCATTAATAATATTAGTAGAATGAAACATACGAATGTTTCTTCTCGAGTCTTGGATTATAACCCGTATACTCATACATCCATAGTACAAACCTTCTTCTTCTTCTTTTCTAATATGGCCATTTCGCCAATGTCAAAGTAATAAATACAGTATTCAAAAATCTTGTGACAAAAATGTCGGCAACATTGTAGGGTAGAACACGGTCAAAATCTCTTAGTCAACGGTCAATAATATCCCTCGGAGACCGCCAGGAAATCATTAGCCGATGCCCAGGGTGCACCGGACCAAGCGCTGCTCTTCCTCTCGGACGGATCCAAAAGCGAACCGCAGCTCTTGACCTCACGCGGAGGCAGCCCGACTCGCACCCCACTACAATTATTACTTTAGAACTGGGGCCATGTGGTGTCAATTGTCCTAAGACATTAAGTTAACAACCAAACCACCCAAACAAATAATAATTCCTTAATTAATCTACCATCAATTAACTAACGGTTTCTAGGGCTGCCACAAAAGTTAACCGTAACTCATCAGCGTATCAACGATCCTCGAAGGAGCCGGGATCAGAGAGCATGTTTATAGCCGAAGATGCGCGAGCGCGCCCCTCGGATAACTAACTGTTGATCGGCAGGGTGCTCTACTTCGGTTAAAGATAAATAACGGTTAATGATTTGTTTCACTGTAAAGTAATAAGTATGTATGTATATATGAAAAATGAAAATGAAATGAAAATGAATAATATTTATTCAGTAACTTAAATTAGAACAGCGCAGTATCTGTGCCTCTTTTTGAGTATACGAGATACTCGTGCTAAGAGAACACCGCTCTTCCACTTATATAATAATATAAAGATAAGATAAGATAACGTTTATTGCCATTAAAAATAAGAAATAAAGAAAAACAGACTTAACTTACATTGTTTTGTTAACAAATAAAATTTTGTACACAATAGCAAAAGGAGCAGGGTCAGCTTATGCTGCGCTTACGCAGAAGCTGCCAGCGCTGGTTTTCAGCGCTGGTTATATATGTATGCATAACTGCTGGTTTTTCCGTGCTGGTCTGGGAGTAAAGAGAAAACATAGAAGTAGCAGTTGCTTCTCTTCCCGCGTACATGGTAAAAGCTTGAGGGCATGGCCGAAAGTCTTAGGAGTCATAATATGTTATAGGCGAAGCGGCTAGCAACCCATCACTATTTTGATTTCCCTTTACTGCTATACGCCCTTAATCATGCTAAACGTGGCCTTAAGGTTTTATTACCCTAGGCTGTGTCTCCGCGCGATTTGTGTTTTATGAAAATTCGTTCGAAACTGGAACGGCTTAATTTTTCTGTGTGCATTAACCTTTACAATAGAAACATCCTGTACAAACAAACTGATTTCCAATCATCGTATAGTTTATTGATATTGAGCTCCCGTACGGGCCGCAGCTTGAATAAATAATGGCGGGCCCTGTACCGCGCCTCGATTACACGCTCTTTAAGAATAGGAGCGAAATAGATTCCTTCCACCTAGACGGGATCCCGCGAAAGGCGAAGTGACCTTTAGCGTATTTAAAAGATTCACAATTAGAAACAATGACCTCCGATATTTCGACGCAATTGTGTCGTCACGGGTACACTCACCGTTTTCATTGATATTTAGAGTTATTCGGGAGGAAGCTCTAGGTAGGTATATAATTTGTCAATGTTTCGTGTAAATTGCTTGAAACATATCGACAGTAAAATTGTTGGAAGTGTTTTTTTTACATATACCTGATAGGGGGAAGTACCGCTGCCCATAGACACTCACAACATAGGGCGTTAAGAGCGAGTTGAGAGAGTTTTTAGTCGTACCAATCCGGAAAAATTGGTGCCGCTAGCTGATTCCAGAGTTTAACAGTGCGCGGAAAGAAGGCGTGTCGTGGTCTCGAAGTCAAACTACCTGAGATACAAATTCTGGTCGTAATTATTAAAATGATAACACATTGAGAAGTTAACTATCACCTAGGAGCAGTTGACTGCCCTTTAAATTACGTAACATCTCAGCGATCTCACCAAAATATCGAGTTAAAAATTCTTCTTAACCGTGTAATAAACATATCTAATTATCTGATGTTTTAACTACAAATTGGACGGTTAAGAATTTAAATCGCTACTTTTGAATAAATTAATAATAACACGGTACAATTAGCCAACGACCGTATCTCAAACCTGTGCTTTTAAAATCAAGGCACGTGTCTCTCAAACCGAATTCTAAGAACAGTTTTAACAAATGAGTATAATCCTAAGATCAAGATTATTGCGAAATAGATCCATAACGGATGAGTTAATCATCTCGTTTATCCAGCAGACTCGAACGACGCCCTAATGACTATAATAATATGAATCTCATAGTAATACTAAGGTATAATAAGCTCTAAGCAAACATGAACCCAACCGCCAATCAGCAACTTAATCACGCCTAATAAAAATACACACGAAAAGTAAACAGAAAGCGAGAGTTCCGAAACCCACAATTTTCTGTTTCGAAATTTGATGACTTCATCTCGACTTAATCACTGTTTCCAAACGAAAATTGCCGTCCACCAATCACGTGCGCGCATTTAAACGGTGCGCGTTTGAATTTGGAACGCTTTGTTTCAAACGCGCGCCGACCGTCCGCGCGTGCAGACGTATGTTTACACGTAATTCTGATGATAATTTGGCAAATTGGCGACGGAGAATTCGGGGTTTGATTTTTTGCCGAGTTAACCTGTTTTAGAGGTGTCGCTGAACCCACGAGGTGAAAGTACATGACCGCGTAATTGAATATTTTATCAGTAGGGGTAATGGGTCGGGTCGAGGCTCATGAATATAAAAGCGGGGCCCCGGGCATTCTACTAAAGGCCTGCCGATTACCGGGGTACGATGAAACTGAAACGCTTTTACTGACTGTTTAACTTTCACTTTTCAACTAAGCGGTTTTTTATTGTTTATTCTAAAAGTCCCTTTTTATGATTACGCAGTTAACGGTCTTACAAGGTAAACGAAATTTCAAGCACGTTTTAAAATATTTAATTATTTTCTGGTGAGACTTGTTAAACCGGCCTTGCTAAACATGATCGATGGCATTGACTTTTATGGTTTTTTTGACATCAATTATAATAACAAATATGCCATTGTTCGGTCATTGATACAAACCAATGGGTAACCATATCTTAAGTATTTGGCGGCTTTTCGTTCTATGATAAATGATAACCTTTAGATACTCGTACGTGCCGAAATCACACCTAACTTCTAACGGTTTACACGCAAATACTTGTTGTTTACATGTAATTGTGTAATGATAGGAAATAGAGATATCTTGAAGTTAACTTGTGCAAATAAGGTCATGAACTTTATAATAATAACTAGAATATACTCGTAAATTGCATATTATTAGACTTTCTGTGAAAGGCGTGTGATGAGAATGATGAAATGTTTTATCCTGCAATTTGTCACATTCCTCGAACCTGACTTCTACATCTACATTTTAGACTTCTACTACTGCTTACCCAGAAGAAACAAAATAAGCTCTGTATTATTAGAGCTCAAATTATAAATACATGTCATTTTTATACTCTACTCGTAATGAGTTTTGATAAACTACTATTTAATGCTACTAAAAACAGTTACATTACCTTAAAACGGGGTGGAAAGGGATTGCGGGGGGAGTAGGGATAAAAGTAATACTTTGTTTTTTCACTTGCTACTCAAAATTTCTGGCTCAGCTTGCTCTAGAAGTAGTTTTTCACCTGTTCCTATCCTTTCTGACCCCACTACGGGGTGAACGGGGTGAATTTGCCAATATTTTAGTGTTTATTGTTTAAATTATGACACTAAACAACGGATAATTATTATTCAACTTAAATTCATACCACTCGAACATTTTTTATCTATAAAAATCAACTTGACACATATGAAAATATTTTTTCATCGAGATTTGAACATCAATTTTGTCTCTACTTACCCCGTTTTACGGTGCGTTCTCTACCTGTATTTTCCACACACCACACACGACGTCCAATACGTCTTCCCCACCGGATGTGGCATATCTAAGTAAGCCAGCAGTGTACGCTGACAGCGTGCACCAACATGAACTGAGGTCAATTGGCGGCAGAGGGCAGGCAATAAGTCTAAAGCTGATAACAGGCTGATAACATTTTCGTGTTGAGCTAGGTTCGCACTTGCAATGAAATCGGGTTGAAGGGTAGGCTATTCTGATAAGTATGTGCCATCTTCTGAATATATAAAAGGCAACTTCAAAATAATGAGAAACAAGTGTTTTTGCGTGTGGCATTACCTGTCCAGCCGCCTGTGCACGCAATCCTGCTAATCTGTCATGAGCTCTTGTAGCAATCAATGTGTTAGAAAGAATAAGAATATACTTTACGTAAGAGCAAAACTACGCATTGTCTAAATTAAACACTTGAGCCGAAACAATCGTAAACTATATTTTCATAGCGAATTCATAGTCGGGCTATTCACCTTTTTGGCAAGGCCGTCGAAGAGAGACGGAGATAGCGATTAGATTTGCGTTAGATAAGGACAAACGCGTGTGACGTAGCGATGAAAGATACAACCGGGGTGGGCTGAAAATAAAAAGGTGGAATTGAAATTTTCTGACCTTGAAGAAAAGCAGTTAATTGAATAACTGGCTGGTATTTGCACAGTTACTATAGAGTTTTGTAAAAGATAATTAAAGTACTTGGACCGATGCCTATACTCACGTTTTATTTACTTTATATTCCTTTGACAAATGCTTTCTATTTTAAAAAATAACAACACGTGTTGATGTCGTAAAATAAAATACCGCTGGACTATTAACACTATGAAGAATTGCATGTTTAAAATAAAATGACCGTTATTTAGAACACAGCTTTATTCACAATCTTTTCCAGCGGTTTGTTTAAAAAATAATAATGATACAAATACACAAAGTAAAACTGTTTAGGACTTTCTTAGATACAAGCAGGAAACATTTTATAGCTACTGGCGTGAAATTGTAACTATAAATTTCAGCAGTTTTCAGTTTCGGCATTTTCCACTTGGACTGTCTTACAGGTGTCGGTATTACATGCCAGATGTTTATTTGTCTGTCTTGTCTATATTCCTAAGTGGAAATGTAAAGTAAAATAGTTATATTCTTGGTATTTAGCGTTCAAGGACGTCTGTGTGTCTACCGACACGTAGACATGGTGGGTGACTAATGTCTAAACAATATGGATACACGTGTCAATGAGGTATTTATTGAAGTGTTTCTGGACTTTAAATATTGTAAACTTGTGCTAGACGTCACCGACAAACCAATTTCACAATCAAATGAAGCAAGAATTTTCCTTCCCGTTAGAAATTAAATTTGTAAACGACACTGACAATTAGAACACAGAAAAATCCGAAAAGCACAGCTATAGCCGGGAATTGAACCCGGATCCTCATCATTCCGTGATGATACCGCTACACCACCCATATCAGCATAGCATAGTGAGTGTACCTGTTGTCTTGACTTCACTATATCGCAATTGCAAAGTACAGTTATTAGCCATAGCTTTACGCTTCGGATTTTTACGTGTTCTAATTTTCAGTGTCGATTAGCACACACACACACACACACACACACACACAAATCACGTCTTCATCCCTTACGGGGTAGACAGAGCCTAAGGTAACAGGTACCTACAGGCCACATTTAGCAAGATTGCGGGTGTAAAGGTGGAAAAAGGAATCAAAATAGTGATGGGCTGCTAGCCTCATCGCCTATAACATGATTCCTATTACCATTCCTATTATTATTATTGGTGTCGTTTAGAAATTTTAACAATTTCGTCTAAATCCCCCAAGATCATTGTAAGCTATTAGCTTCACATCCACCGGAATGTTGAAGGATACTTGATATCTCACGACATTTAAAACAATTATACTATGAACATGAAACTACCGTGAGACTTAATCATTATTACACATAAACGGATAACTCACGTATAAAAAGTCGAGTGATGCTCGACATGTTTCGGACTATTTCGTAGTCCTTCTTCCTGGAGCGCTCGCCCAAGTATGAAGAAACAGGATGACAAGGGGTCTGCTGTCGCTGAACATTCGATGGAATCTGATTCGACGCATTATATCAGGTTTGATAAGGTGTCAGTACTGGCGAGAGAAAAGTTTTTCATTCCGCGGAAAGTACGTGAAGCCATTGAAATAAGTCGGTATCCCAATTTCAACCGGGATAGTGGATGGTCGGTGCCCCCGAGTTGGAAAACTGTTTTAAATATTGACCAAACGGTGAGTGTGAGGGAACCTTTACGGAGTGACGTGATCAGTGTTGTGTACTGCCCTACATTTGACAGTAATAAAAATGACGATGAAAACGAGGGTAGTTGTGCGCCGCTGTCAGTTGCGTCGAGCAGCCGCGCGAACAGAGCGCTGGCGCGCAGTGTTCGTTTCGCTGCCGCCGGGGCGAGCGCTCCAGGAAGAAGGACTACGAAATAGTCCGAAACATGTCGAGCATCACTCGACTTTTTATACGTGAGTTATCCGTTTATGTGTAATAATAATTATACTATGATTTATTATTATTTAAATCTTATATGAACTTGGGGGGATTTGTTTGTTTACAAAAGCTTTAAAATGGATTGGAACGGACTACATGCATTTTATCGCTCCATTTTAATATTCAATAACACTGACACATTTTTGAGCTGTCACTTTTCACTCCAGGGCGCTAAATGACTGTAAATGACTGAATACATTTGACTAACTCATACAAAGCCTAATTTCGAAAATATACCCTGAATTTAGAGCAATAAGGTGACTTCTTCAAGTTTGTGTCAGACGAAGGAAATGTCGCGGTTCGATTGACAGATTAGCGCCTGCTTGTGGTGACATATTTGTTCTGTGAGCCCTTATAAGCATTTTTATTAAAAGTAGCTGTTACTTAGGTACTACTTTATTTGCGTTCGGCGTGTACTTGACGACCGGATAGTCTAGTGCAGTGGTTCCTAAGATTTCAATGTCACTACCCCTGTGAACAAGTATGGGAATTGAGTTTACCCCTAGCTAATTTAAAATAATGAAAACCACACAAATTCGAACGAAAATATGTTTATTATGTAAGAAATTGCACGTTTAGGTAACTAGTAAGTAAAGTAATATATAAATCTCGGAGTTAACCGTACTATTATTTTGTTTATTGCTATTTTAATACTATTTCGTGCCATCCCGTGTTACCCCCCTAGAATCTCCGTTTTACCCCTGCGGGGGTAATTACCCCCAGGTTAGGAACCACTGGCTAGTGGTTAGATAACCTAACTATGAAGCTTGAAGTTTGTCCAAAAAAACAGGTCAAAAAAAATTCTAAACGACACTGAAAAGTAGAACACATAGAAAAATCCGAAAACTAAAGCAATGGCTGGGAATCGAACCCGGATCTTCGTCATTCCATGACGCGTGCTATTCCCCTACACCTTCAAATTTTCCCTTCTGTTACTAGCTGTCACGTGACTTTGTTACTATGCGAATTTTATGTTAAGCGTCGTCTGTTTGAATGATGTGTCTGTACGACACAATTACAAACAGGTCAAGTTAAAAAGCATTTCAAAATAGGTGAGAAGGTCCGCATACTAGTTTTTTATGATCGGTTATTAAATTTGTCGAGTTAGCGTGCGTGGATCAACTTTTTGGATTAACTTGAAACTTGGTATACGAAGAGGGAACAAAAAGAACAAATCTTGCATTTTTTTTAACTTAGCATATTTGAACATCTTTTGTCAATTGCATAACGTTCCAATAAGTAGTAGAAATTAAACAATGGCGTCAGTTTCTTTATATCTGTCACATTTTCGACATAAAAAAACTTTTGTACGTAAAACTTTGTTCTTATAATTATCATCCGTCTTCATCACTATCAAACTTTAAACCGCCGCAACATTCTATTACATTTCCCACTCAATATCAATTTAATTAAAATTTCTCAAGCTTACCTACATGGTATAAAGATGAAAGGAATCTGAAACGCCTAAGACATGTTCACGTTTTCTCTGCGTCGCCAAAGTTATTAGGAGTGTTAACACCCAATTATAATAATTCGAGCAGAATATAAATTTCGGAATGACCAGTGACCACACAGCTAGTTGGTTAAGGCGAAGTACCTACGGCCTTTTTTATGTAGCGATGGGAAAATGCGTTACGCATACGACCGCGCCGTGGGGACGGCGCGGCAGTTATGTGGGACTCTCCTCTCCGGCCCCCCTCCTGAGTGGAAGGCGGCGGGGAAGGTATACCCACTAAAAACTCACCGGTATTCCCTCGCTGCCATTGGGGGGCGCCGCGGAAGCAAGAGGATGTCACCGCGTATGCCCACCGGCCGCCCCAGCCTATGTGCCAGGGCTCCTGCGCCAAGAGGGGAATACTTAGAAGGGAATCCCCACCCCCTGCTACCAGGCACCACTAGGGGGGGGGAGGACATCAAACTGCCTCCTAAGGAGAAGTACGGCCTGGGCTGTGATTCAATAAACCAGTTTTACAAACTGCGGGTCGTGACTCCCTGAGGGGTTGCAACGGGTCGCTGTAAAGTGTAAACTCATAATACGCTCATTTTAATAAACTAGAACTATATAATAAGTATTTATTATTATACCAGTTCTTGCCTGTAACTTCGTCTGCAAAGAATTCGTTTATCGCTGTCCCGTCTGAATCATGCAATTTTCCGTTATTCCAGACTATATTCTATCTCTGTTCCAAATTTTATCCAGATCTGTTCAGCCGATCTGGCGTGAAAGAGTGACAAACATGACCACATCTATCCGTATATCCTCACAATTGTTCGTATTTATAGTACTAGTGGGATGTAAGAGGCAACGAATTAAAAAATCGGAGATGACCTTATATTTTTCAGACCTAAGGGAGTTGCTCTTCCGTGGAGTAACTAATCGCTGCATTTGACAAAAGATCATAATTTGACCTGTTAGCTCGGAGACATTACACGTAGTCAAGTATTTTCTGTATTTTTCAGTGGCAGTCAAATTCACATCACTCGAAAGTACCACTCGAAAGTGGTATAAACCAGCTTATATCTCCAAAACTACAGCTCTAACCAAAGTTTTAATTAGTTCACAAGATTAACGGGAGCTGTGATTGTCTTCTACTCTACTCTTGTTTCAAATTCAGCGCAATTTTTCACCACTTTCGAGTGGTATTTTCACACATGTGCTTTCAAAAATCGCCCCCCTGAACGCCAAATGGCAGGACAACTGATCCCATCAATGTCTCTAAGCGAACGAATGAAGTTATGACTGTGTAACGATCAGTTCTCAGGTGACGCTTTTCCGAATCACACGACTGAGGAGGTGCTACACTGAAACTTGAAATTTGAAGTTCCTTTCACTCTCCTATAAACGGCTATTAGTGCGAGCGGAACCGCACGACTATTGTGCTGTCAGCTTGGAAGCCAGCTTCCCCTTAAGAGACTGTCAAATATTGGCACTGCGCCAAGGTTCCAATAAAGCGGGCGAAAAATTGAGCGGTCGCGATCGAGCGCGCGCGCCGATTTTATGCGATGCTGTGCGATAGTGTTAAAAGGGTACCGAGCATATATACACCCGAATAACTACGAAACTATTTAATTTTGTATTAAAAATAGTTACTACCAAATGAATCAAGAATTCTTGATTTTTATGTTTACTTTTACGGTTTTACCGTTAGAAATTAAATTTCTAAACGACACTGAAAATTAGAACAGAGAAATCCGAAAAGTGAAGCTATGGCCGGGAATCGAACCCGGATCCTCGTCATTCCGTGACGCGTGCTATAATACCCCTACACCACCTATAGCAGTTGAGTAAGCCCGAATCTTCCTACCGTACCTTTACCTTGTTACTACGCGAATTTTTGTGTGTCCAGAACATTATTTCAGACAACCAATTTTTGTTATATATAGGGGGAAAACGAGCATGCGGGTTACCTGATGGAAAGCAATCTCCGCCGCCCATAGACACTCGTAACAATACAATACAATAACTCTTTATTGAACACCACATATAACAACCAAAACAGAAAAAGGTATACAGAATATTATACAAGGTAACAATAGGCGGCCTTATCGCTACAGAGCGATCTCTACCAGGCAACCATAATGGACTGGAGAACAGAACAGATCTGAGCAGGTGGTGTAATTTAGAATACATAACAAAGGGCGTTAAGAGTTTGTTGCCGGCGAAGTGATGGTTCCCGAACCTTATGTTTTCTCTTATGAGAAAATCACTAATTTGTGCCAAATGCGTGCGGCAGTTGATCGGCTTATCGCTAGGTGGCCGACAGCCAGCCCCGCTAGCACGAGAGCGCACGAAAGTCGCGTCGCGCGCGAATCGGGCTACCCGTCTCTTTCTTGTTGGTACAGTAAGAAAAGGACGGGCAATCTATCTCGCGCGCGACGCGACTCTTGTGCGCTCTCGTGCTAGACGTGCAGGCGATCCAACCCGTCCGCTGCTGACTAACTTATTATATTATTTACTCATAAAAACATAATTAATTACCAACGTGGCTGTGGCCATGTGCAGACAGCTTCTCGTCGGCACGTGTTTTGCACACGTACAAATCACGTCTTTATCCCTTACGGGGTAGACAGAGCCTAGGTAACAAGACCTATAGGCCACGTTTAGCATGACTGTGGGCGTATCGGAGGAAAGGGGAATCAAGATAGTGATGGGGCTAGCCGCATCGCCTATAAAATTCGTGATTCCTATACCCATTCCCTCGATGGGCTTTTACCATCTGCGCGGGACGAGAAGCAACGGTACATAAAAAACCCAGCATGGAAGTACGAGCAGGATTTTGCACGAAGGATTAATACAATACTCCTCTCACCCACTCAGAGGTTGACTGGAAGAGATCCCTTAAAGGGAGAAGTCCGCCTTTGTGCATGTATCTCAGTGTTTGTCAATTGTATTTGTTTTATGTTGTTTGCACAATAAGGAGTTTACATACATTGCATACAGTCCGGGAGCTCCTAACAAAGTTCGGGTTTATATTGCTGACTTATTCACTCTTATGGGTTTGATACTTGTGTCGGCCGAATAAGGAATAGTGTGGTATTCTATTCTATTCTCCCTTAATGGCGGCCGTAAGGCCGTAATAGTGTGGTAAGTGAACTCGCTCGCAATCGCCATCGCTTTCATTTTGACAGTTCATGTATGGGCTGACAATTGGCATCGGAATCAGCCAGCTGTCACATTCATACAAGAACTGTCAAAATGAACACGATGGCGATTGCTAGCGAGTTAGGTAATAAGCCTACTGGTGACTAGGATAGATATAAGTAGGCTTAGTCGGTTTGGTCACGTAGAGAGGATGGGTGAAAGTAGATTAACTTAACAGACCTAATATGAGGAGTTTTGCGTTCAATTTTTTTTTGCCTAACCTCCCACTAATTCAGCAAGACATTAAAATAACGGTTTGGGTTTAGCATGTCATTTTTAAAAATCAACATTTCCATATAATCGATCTTTTGTTTCGTCCCGAAACTCAAACTGACGAATAAAAAACCAAAATACAAAAGTTAAAAAATATTCATTCATAAAATTTTCGAAGGACGTCTCGATCTTACGCAACGTGACACATGAACGACCTTAAAGTATAAAAATAAACCCACACACAAGTCATTTATCCCGACAATTACGTCTAATGCACTTGCCAATAACACAGTAAAAATATAAACATCATAAGTCATTGCACCGGCTGTAACGTTACAATCGAAAGTGCATTTTATGAATGGAACCATGACTCGTAAAACGTATTAGTGTTTGTATAGTAAACACTGGCTGGCAGCAAAAAATAGTGCTTCGAATTTCAAACGCACTAGACTAGGTTTTAACTTTTTTATTTGCACATGCTGAGACTAAGGCCGGTACGGTTTAGCATCGTAGTTTTGTTCATTGATGAAAGGTAATTTGTGAGGAGATAATGATTGTGATTGGCTTCGGGTTTATCCTAGAAAAATACTAGTGCTTTCAATTGGAATATCATTCTTTTAAAAAGCTTTTCCTTATTTAAGCTGGTTTTATGGTTATCACAGGTATCGGTGAAGGTCGGTCTTAGACGGGATCATATCTCGGTCATAGTTAAAATAGTGGAATAAACATAAACATCATGTAGGTTAAAATTAACATAGCGGTTAGATAAGAGACTAAATAACTAAGATCACGAATAAAATACTCCGGTATTGCATTTCTAAGAGTATTGATATTAGGGTACCCACAAACATGCGGTCGAGACGGCGACAAATCTCTGGAAATACGACTCTGTGGAGCGGCTGTTGACATTGTTTATTTTTAATTGTTGGCTACACAATTACATACTTTTTAGTAAGAATTCTACTCGTATTTCAAACAAATATTTATGACACTGAATTATCACGTCTCGTATAATATTATTGAGCACTTGAACTCAACACTCTGCCATAATTAAAACGAACAGCTACAAATGACAACGTTCCATTTATGCTCATCAATTAAAGTTGTTGACCGTACTACGTTAACATCAGTTTCATAGAAATAGACATTTGTACAGTTTGATTACACACACCGTGAGTGATCTTCCAAGCGATCGCTCCTCGGTGAAGGGCGTTTTTCAACACGTTTCCTGCGGTATTTCCGGCCTTGTTGTATACTCAAGCGGTGTTTCCAACTGATAATGCCATCGGGGCCTTAAAAAAAAGAGCATACTGTTCCTTTGAAGGCCGGAAACGAAGCGGCAACTCTCCCGAGGTTGCTGGTTCTCGCTTGCTCGTTTCCCTCCTTCTTTAAATAATAAGCAAAAAGTACGTTAAAAATCCAACCCAACGCCAGGTAAAAATGAAATGAAAAATGTAACGACCGGCGACTCCACAGGCATCTCTGTTCTCGTACGGCATCCTGAACAATTAGGTGACACGATTGCCGTGCGGTCGCCTCGAGTTAACAATATTTTGTTAATTGTTGTTATCTATATATATAAAACTCAAAGGTGACTGACTGACTGACTGACTGACTGACTGACTGACTGACTGACATAGTGATCTATCAACGCACAGCTCAAACCACTGGACGGATCGGGCTGAAATTTGGCATGCAGGTAGATCTTATGACGTAGGCATCCGCTAAGAAAGGATTTTTGGAAATTCCCACGGGATAAGGAAAAAACGGGAATTATATATTCGATTCCGAGTGACACTATCTCAGTAACTATAATAAGTAGACTCTTCAAATTTGATACAAAAGTAAGTGATTACAAAACTAAGAAACTCATTTCAGGATTTTTGGAAATTCCCACGGGATAAGGAAAAAAACAGGATTTATATATTCAGTTTAACGAAATCCTATGAACTATAATTACTAGACTCTTCAAATTTGGCATAGAAGTAGGTGATTATAATAGTAAAATAATGTTTTAATGCTTTTTGGAAATTCCCACGGGATAAAAACGGGATTTATGTATTCAGTTCTACGGGATCGATTAGTTTTACTGGTCGTATAAAATTGAAATTTGGCCTTCAATTTCCCTTGGGGAGTGTAGGGGAGCGCTACAAAAAGATTTCCCGAAATTCCCACGGGAACGGGAAAAACGGGACTTTTCGTTTTCTGGTTGCAGAAAGCTGAAATTCGGCATGTAGGTTGTTTCGGGAATGTTGAGGAGCATTAAGAGAGTACTTTCCAAAATTCCCACGGGAACGGGAAAAAAACAGGATTTTACGTTTTACTGGTCGTAGAAAGCTGAAATTTGGCAAGTGGGTTCCTTGGGGAGTGTAGGGGAGCATTATGAGATAATTTCCCAAAATTCTTCTTCTTCGTTCCCGTAAGAATTTCGGGAAATGCTTTATTTGGCGAAATTCTTACGGAAACGGGAAAAACGAAAAGCGGGGGAAAGTTGAAATTTGTCACGTAGGTTTATTCGGGAGCGTAGGGGAACACTAAGAAAGGATTTTCTGAAACGCCCACAAGGACGGGAAAAACCGGATTTTACGTTTCCAGACGAAACAGCGGAAGAAAGAGACTTAACATTTATAACGTGTGTTTCTTTAAAGGCTTTAAGTGTACTCCGAAAGCACTCCCCAAAATTTCCACGGGAACGGGAAAAAACTTATTTTTTCATTTTACATCTTAGCGCGTACGAAGTCGCGGGCAAAAGCTATTTAGGATGTATTTTAGGACAGCCCTATAGGTTAGGTTAGGTTTGTTTTATAAAAATCCTGCAATATTTACAGTTTCAGAAAAATTAAGGCAGCGGGGCAATGCGGGGGCTGGCTTGCATGCTTGCTTGAGTCCTTGCTTTGCATGCTTGATTGCATACTTGCTTTCATGCATGCTTGCTTTCATGCATGCTTGCATGCTTGCTTGCATGGGTGCTTACTTGCATGCATGCTTGCTTGCACGCTTGCTTGCATGCATGCTTGCATGCTTGCTTGCATGGGTGCTTACTTGCATGCATGCTTGCTTGCACACTTGCTTGCATGCTTGCTTGCCTGCTTGCATGCCTGCTTGCATGCATGCTTGCTTGCATGGGTGCTTACTTGCATGCATGCTTGCTTGCACGCTTGCTTGCATGCATGCTTGCATGCTTGCTTGCATGGGTCCTTACTTGCATGCATGCTTGCTTGCACACTTGCTTGCATGCATGCTTGCTTGCATGGGTGCTTACTTGCATGCATGCTTGCTTGCACGCTTGCTTGCATGCTTGCTTGCCTGCTTGCATGCCTGCTTGCATGCCTGCTTGCATGCCTGCTTGCATGCCTGCTTGCATGCCTGCTTGCATGCCTGCTTGCATACTTACATGCTTGAAGGCTTGCATGCCTGCTTGCATACTTGCATGTATGCTTGAAAGCTTGCAGGTTTGGTTGCTCGGTTGCTTAATTGCTAGCTTCTTTGAAATGCTCATGGTTCACGCGTGCGAAGCCGCGGGCAAAAGCTAGTGACAATATAAAATCCACTAATATAATTATCAATGGGATATAGAACGCGATTGCTGGGACTGGAAGTTTATCAGTGATCATGAAATCATTATATATGCAACTGCGTCGAAAATCAGGAGCTAATTAAAGGTCTTTGCCCACTACACCGTACCGCACTACGGCCGTAACCGTCACTAGTACACCTTGCTTTATCTAATCGTACTAATGAGACAAGGCAAGGTGTACAGGTGACGGTTGCCTAGTAGAGACTTTATACATATCTACTATAGACTAATATAATTTAAGGCTCGGAGACCTTATACATCCCTTTTAAAAATGTATTTAATTTAAGTAGAATTTAAGTATTGCCAGTTGCTTCTCGTCCCGCGCAGATGGTAAAAGCCCATCGAGGGAATGGGCGAGTCTTAGGAATCATGTTATAAGCGATGCGGCTAGCAACCCATCACTATTTTGATTCCCCTTTCCACCTATACGCCTACAATCATGCTAAACGTGGCCTTTAGGTCTTGTTACCTTAGGCTCTGTCTACCCCGTAAGGGATATAGACGTGATTTGTGTGTGTGTGTGTGTGTTAAGTATTGTGCTTAATGTATTTTATTTTGAAAAAAATACTTTATGCGAAGTATCTTGCGGCGCATTCTTCTTAGCAAAGATGGTCTTTCCGAATGCGCTGGTAGTTTAAAGAAATACGTGTAAAAGTGCCCTTGGTGGCCAATTTGCAAAAATAAATTTGGAATAGTACGGTACAGAGTAGTGGGCCAAAACCTTAAGGTTACTCGCGGTCTACGAGTATACTCCGTTGATAATGTCTGATGTTTTTAACCGTGGATCTTAAAACTGTTAAAACCCAGTTTCTTCGCCGGCTTAGTCAATCTTCTAGAGGCTTAAAGGCTTTTTATGTGGCAGCAGAGGAGGGCGGCTTGCATGTATATTTCGCACAAGCTTGGTTGTCTTGTACGTGAGCGGAGTAGCAAGGTAAATGTTCTTTTTTAAATTGAAATGGACCTCTACAAAGTTAACGCCTGATTCTATAAATTATTTAGATTGTGTTGCATGTAGGTACTTATGAGACATAATTGTCTTTCGGAATTAGAAAATAATTAATTAGAAAATTTAAATTAAATTACCTAGCGTAAAATAAAAGTTAGGATAGCTATGTACCGGGGCTACTATGTATTCAAATATTCCCGATAAATTTCTGTCCAACCTATTTAACTTACAATAAATAATTGCAATTAATTACCTGTCCGTATCTCATCGGAGTTAATACATACATACATACATGTATACATAAATCACGTCTACATCCCTTACGGGGTGGACAGAGCCTGTGGTAACAAGATCCAAAGGCTACGCTTAGCATGATTATAGGCGTATAGGTGGAAAGGGGAATCAAAATAATGATGGGTTGCTAGCCGCATCGCTTATCACATGACTCCTAAGAATTTCGTCCATTAATAATCGCCCATTCGCGGAGTTAATAGTCGGAAATAAAATTAATGAACGTCCAAACAACATTCTAAAATCAAACCCCAAATTACCAGCAAGTTGCTGCTAAAAAACTGTGTCAACCGACTTCCATATAAAGGGGTTATGGTTAACCGCCATTTTCACACCTTGGAGCAATTTCCGACGGTTTATATGCAAATTGTGTGATTAACGGACCAGCGGCTTAATCGATTAGTTTAAGATAAGCTGCGATTTAAAATGGGAATTCGCGAAGGGTACCACTAATACATATTTACTTTCATGCTGGTCTGGGAGCAAAGAAAAAAAAAATACCTACCAGTTGCCTTTCTCCCCGCGCAGATTGTAAAAGTCCATCGAGAGAATAGGCGAAAATGTTTGGAATTTAGCTTCTTCTTCTTTTCCAATATGGCCCCATCGATCGATGCGATGATTTCGCGAGTGTCAAAGTACCTAATAAATACAGTATTCAAAAATCTTGTGACAAAAATGTCGGCAACGTTGTACGACACGGTCAAAAGACCCCTCCCCCCCTGGCGTGCTCTTAGCCAACGGATAACGATATCCCTCAGAATCTGCCAGGAAACCATTAACCGATGCCCAGGGTGCACCGGATCCAGCACAGCTCTTCCCCTCGGACGGATCCAAACCCGACTCGCACCCCAACATTTAGCTGTCTGCATTTTGGACACTTCTAGTATGGATCTGACAGCGAGCGATCCAACTTTGGTTCGGAATTGAATCTCATAAGACGTCATGGTAAGGCCCAGGTACTTTTTATTTGGTCTCAGTCTAAGCTAGGAATAGATTTGATTGCAGAAAATTAATTACTGGCTTTTACTACTCAGTTCCAGCTACCGACGCTCGTAAAAGCTTACAAAGTCTTAGAATTCTCAATTGGTATGTAGACTATATTCCATTCCAGATAACAAGAGACAAAGATCCGTGCATGGTAGATTTTTCCTATAAGTAGGAAAAAATCTGAAACTTAGAATGTAGGGGTGCGAGTCGGGTTACCTCCGCGTCAAGAGCTGCGGTTCGTTTTTGGATCCGTCCGTGGGGAAGAGCAGTGCTTGGTCCGGTGCACCCTGGGCATATAATTTCCGGGCAGATTCTGAGGGATATCATCATCCGTTGGCTAGGAGCCCAACAAGGGGGGAGGGGTCTTTTAACCGTGTTCTGCCGTACAACGTTGCCGACATTTTTGTCACAAGATTTTTGAATACTGTATTTATTACTTTGACATTGGCGAAATCATCGCATCGATCGATGGGGCCATTTTAGAAAAAAAGATGAAGTAGTTAGAATGTAGTCTCTGTTGCCCAATACTGTCCATGGACACCCGCAGCACCCAGTTCGTTACTAAATCTAGTGGGCTACAATGAAATACATTATGTATCCGAAATTATTGACTCCTTTATTTACTGCTGTTTAGCGGTAGGATAACAAGTAAGATTAAGATAAGGCCCAGTACAAAGTTCTGTCACTCAGTATTTTTGTTAGGATTGGCCACTTCTCGCTGAAATTCAACATTATACCTTATACATACATACATAAATCACGTCTTTATCCCTTACGGGGTAGACAGAGCCTAAGGTAACAAGACCTTAAGGCCACGTTTAGCATGATTGTGGGCGTATAGGTGGAAAGGGGAATCGAAATAGTGATGGGTTGCTAGCCGCATTGCCTATAAACATGATTCCTAAGATTTTCGCCTATTCCCACGATGGGCTTTTACCATCTCCGCGCGAAGAGAAGCAACTAGTATGTAAGGAATTATTAGGAATTATACCTTATCTTTTTCTGTAACGTTATTGTGATGATTTTTGGTGTTCAATAAAGAATATTATTGTATAGTATTATATGGAACGAGATATTGTTAGCACGCTCTAAAACATTATGTGGCTATTGCGTTCTGTGCAAAATGACGTTGTAATATTAACTGTAATTATTAGCATGCTCGCGTCAAGTCTATCGTTATGTGGAATGATATATTGTTGAGCATTGCATAGCTGTGTTACCTATAGTTCGAAATTTAAACACTTAAGTCGTTGTATGTATCTTTATTGAACATAAAACACAAGAAAAAGATGAATACAGGACAACACAAATGCACAAAGGCGAACTTATCCTTAAAAGGGATCTCTTCTAGTTAATCTTTGCACGATACTTTGTCATACTTTTGACTTTTTACATATTATGTATATTGTTATGACAATTATTTAAATGTAAAGTTACGAAATATTTTATTTTTTATTTCAAAGTAGCTTCTGCTCGCGACTTCGTCTGCGTAGAATTATACTTAAAAACTTTCCTCTTGAATCACTCTATCTATTAAAAAAAACCGCATCAAAATCCGTTGTGTAGTTTTGAAGATATGAGCATACATAGGGACATAGGGACATAAGGACATAAGGACAGAGAAAGCGACTTTGTTTTATACTATGTAGTGATAGTGAAGACAATATTTTAATAATATTTACACATTGTCGTCTCTCAACAGGCGTGATTGTTTCCAAACTTATCAGAGGGCAACGGTTAGAACTACGGTTCCTTAAAGTCGGAATTGAATAACATTAAGACGTCATGGTTAGGCCCCAGAACTGAGTCGGAATTGAATAGCAATAAGACGTCACGGTAACCCCCCAGTAACGTGCAACAGTTACAGTTACAGCCCGCAGATGAGTACCCGGCCTTAGTTACCGTCGCCCCGACGCGGTAAAAGCTCTTGTGAAATATATGGGGACATGTTTTTAGAAAATAAACGTGTGTTTTCCGGAACATGTCTGAGCCCAACAGTGGGAGCGTTACATCAATTATTTATTTATCGATTACCGACGCGACGGCTTTCCAACGGGATTACAGTATTCTCAATTAGGACATTACTTTAACATTTACTGAGCTGTCAACTGTAGCGGTTGATGAATTATTATGTAGTTGACGTTACTTTGTCAAATTGTATTTCTGTGCCAACGAATATACAGACAGTGAACAGACTACTCTCAAGCGAAGCACGAAGTCGGTATGCCAGTCCGCTGCGCTGCCGTGCTATGACAAAACACTGTATCTTTAAAACAGCTAATTTCCAGGAACCGCAATAAACTGTTTCTTTAGTAATTTGGCCTTAAAACCGACGCTATTCATCCGATTTCAATGAAATCAGGACAAAATAAAGCTTATGTTGTGTTAATTGCAGCCAAACTACAAAAGATCTACACTCGCCTTGTTAACCTGGATATATTCCCTCTAGGACAACCATACTATACCATTATCTAGTACTCTTAATCCTATTATTCGTTTCTTATTTCTAAATTCAATTTCAATTCCCTTTTTGGGAATATGGCTTCATAAAATTTTTGATGATTCTGCCAATGTCGGGGTTGGATAAAACACGGCCAGACATTAGTCCTGCTGTACGGTAGCTCTGCCAGTTTTCGGTAACGTATCAGCCAGAATCCATCTCGAACAAACACAAACAACATGCCTTCACTACTATACAAGAACCACTACGGTGTAATAATTATCCAAAACTATTTTAAAATACATTGTACAAACTACAAAGAGGAATGGGAAGGGGCGGAGCAGGGACAGGGGAAGACATAATTTACTATAAATTACAATTTTACGCTATTTTTAGTTAGGAACCTGTCTAGTATATTAGAAAATAAGAAAAACATTACAGGAAAGAAAATTAAAATATGCTCCAGAGTACCCTCAGCCAGACCACATTCGCAGATGGAGTTGTCCTTTATTCTGATATAAGAATACAGGTGTTCTTATTTCTAAAGCAACCTTTTTATTATTAGTTCCCAATCCAGTATCCACCTAAGCCAGCGACTGTCAAAAGTATAACGGTTTTTCCGCCAAAACCCAAGAAAGTGTTGCAAGCAGCCATAACATTTATTTGAGGTAATGTTATTCCTGCTTGCACATGAATTGAACCTAACAGTGTAAACTCGCCATTATACAATGTAGAGCCAAACCAGTATCAATAAAGCTTGTAATTAACATCCGCGATACCCCAAACATCGTGTTACCAGCATGTTAACTTGTAAAAAACCGCTAATCACAAGCCAGCAAAAAGCTAATCACCACATCAAAGAACACCGTGACGTGTTAATCCTGGGATCAATCTTCGGTCTCGGTCGTGACTAATGTCCTGAGGTTGTGTGAACTGGATACCGCGATTATGATTGTGTTGCCTTTTTTACGCAATATCGGTATTAATTTGGTTTTTTGTCTACTTGTTAATTAGTATTGTTTGTTTGTTATATCGTTTCATACATATGTGTTTTTTCTACGAATGTGTCTGTAAAAATGTTAATCTTTCTTTCACTCTTTTATTACACACTAGCTTCTGAATCAGAATAAACCTTCCTCTTGAATCACTCTATCTATTAAAAAAAAACAGACAGACAGACAGCGAAAATGACTTTCTTTTATACTATGTAGTGAAGCTTTGACCTAGTTCCAGTGGTCGGCTTGACATGAAATTTGACATATTTACTTATCCGGTTACAATAAAACAATATTCTGGTGACAGCCAAGCCCGTCTCTGCAGAAAGAAACTCTTCAACAATTTCTCCGATTGACTTGAAATTGGGTATCCATTATGCAAGATGCAAGTACAGTCAGCAAAAAAAATGTATTATTAAAAATTAAATTTTTAGGTTAAGTTATTTTTGTGTAGTTAGTTAGTTAGTTAAAAAAAACTGTAATTGAAGAAGTCATAACACTATCCCCGTATCCATCGATTAAGTGATAGGTACGTAGGTATTATTACAGAATAACCGTCTGCCATCCATGCTGTGTCTTCCATGTTGGTCTGGGAGTAAAGAAAAAACACAGAATGTACCAGTTGGTTCTCTTTGTTGATGGTAAAAGCCGATCGAAGGAATAGGCGAAAATCTTAGGAATCACGTTAGGCGACATCTTTTTTCCACGTATATGCCCACAATCATTTTAGATGTGGCCTTTAGGCCTTGTTACCTTAGGCTTTGTCTACCCCATTACCTACCTACATTGCACGGTCTCATTGTCTAAGGGAAGACGGGCCCATCGCACGGGCCCTCCCCTTCTTGGCGCGGTCCTGGCGGAAGCCGGGGCCACCGGGTGGGCGTTTGTGGTGAAACCCTAGTGGCATCCCACTGCGTCCCCATCGCACCGGATTGAGGCAACGCCGGAGAGTTTTTAGTTCGGGTATACTCCTTCGGGGGGGAGTCCCACATAACCCTAGGCATGCCCGTGCCTAGGGCATCTATAAAGATTTCCTCTCCGTAAAAAAAAAAAGGCTTTGTCTACCCCGTATGACGTGATTTGTGTATGTGTACCTATGTATAACTGTCCAATTTTCCCCTCCATTCATACAAAAAACAACCATTTCTGACGTTATTTTACTAGACAGTTATAGATACCCATACATCATCGCGGGTTGTCGACGTGTGTTTTAGCTAGTATAAATAGCGGGGTATTTCCGTCTCGCACAAAACGAGCAATTGGACGGAGACGGAAGACAACGTGATTGGGTGGTAATGGCCCTCGACTAGGAAAGCTAAATAAGAAGTAGAACCATAGCAACCAGGGATGTTTCTGGACGTATTGTCTGTATAAACTAGCGACGCGCCCCGGCTTCGCACGGCTGCAGTCAGTGTTTCGCTACTACATTATGCATACGCTTATTAAATTACTAGGTAAATTTAATTTATAATTGAATGAGTCGTTTAGACATTTTAAATTTATAGTTTTCTAATAGTATTAATTAAATTATATACAATTTGACCGCTTAATGTTAGGTCAAAACACTTCACGCGCCTCAAATGGCTGAATATATTAAGGGACTGATACTTGCTTATAATGCCATCTATGTAAACCTTTTTGTGAATACATGATTTATTGATTGATAAACCTTCCTCTTGAATCACTCTATCTATTAAAAAAACCGCATCAAAATCCGTTGTGTAGTTTAAAAGATCTAAGCATACATAGGGACAGACAGACAGACAGCGAAAAGCGACTTTGTTTTAGAACATGTAGTGAAGAGGTAAGAGACAGACTGATAGACAACGTTAAATTTCGCGTTTATAACTTGTAAGGTTAGTAGGGAAGACAATAGGGATGGATCAATTTTTATTCAAAATTTGAACTTGAAAGCAGTGCTCATGGTGTGCTATGAGAGCTGTTTTCAGTGCAGTCATGCGTGGAATACCGATAGGTACGCAATGATGTCCCAAAATGTTAATAATGACGAGCAAAAATAACGGCTCAGTTTTCATACAACTTTGTTTGGAAAGTGACCCGTTAACACGCTCGTCAGTGTACCTCTATATAGATGACAAAAATTGTAGGTGATCTCGTATTCAGCTCATAAATAATGGAAAGATCTGGTTTAGTCAATTTTAATTAGCTTTTCAATAACAACAAACACTACCTCTATACTTAGCTTAAAGCACTGTTACACTGATCTTAAATTAACTCAGTCGGTGGTCTATAATTTAGCATACACCCAACTACGGGGAGCCCAGTTTACGTACAACCTTCACTTCACGCTGTTTTCTTACACTCACAGTTCTTCCATTACTGGTCGGTTGCAGCTCCACCAATGATACCAAAACCACAAAACCCCAGTTTTCTATCCAGCGGTTTGTATCTGCAGGTCTTGTAACACTGGCGTTTTCGATTAAGTGATTCGCTCCGCTCGACTACTGAAAAATAAGAAGGGAACAGTAATATATTTCTATTTCCCAGTAGTTACTTAGCTTTTTTTTGTATAAAGTGATGTAAGTGAGTTATTGCCAGTTATTTATTGGATCGAGTCTAAGTTACTACATCGTTTTGGTGGAGTCGGCTTGTTTTGCTCCAAGTTGTTATGAGAAAGTTTGTCATGAATCATGGACATAGACTTAGGGATTCGATTTCCGCATGCATTTGTTTTAGAGCGTTTTTTAAAAAAAGTCCACATGATATTTTTTCCACAATTTAACTATTTTGGGTTTTTCTTACACAGAATCGTTTACCTTATCCATCTCGAAGAAAAAAGGTGTGCGATGTGAGTGTGAGAGAATGCAGCTTGAATTTCCAAGAATTTGAAAATGTTTTTGCAAACATGAGCCCATATGACTCACCGATACAGGTAAAATTAAAAAAACTTAAGAATTTTTGGGTCATTGTTCCTAGAAATCTAGTTTGGACAAAAACAGGCAAAAAAACCAGGCTACCGAAACATCTAGGCAACAGTCTAATCCTAGATATGCTGAATCATTGGCAAATACCGTGTCTTTGAACTCTGAAATCGTACACCGCGGTACTCAAATGTGTATAGTATTTTTTAGCAATATTAATAACTGTCTTGCCTGTTGTTATAATTAATAATCTATTTGGGATGCGAGTCGAGTTACCTCCGCGTGTGGTCAAGAGCTGCGGTGCGTTTTTGGATCCGTCCGAGGGGAAGAGCAGTGCTTGGTCCGGTGCACCCTGGGCATCGGTTAATGATTTCCTGGCAGATTCTGCGGGATATTATCCGTTCCTTTCCTTGAAATAAATAAATACATCTATCTATCTATCTAATACCTTTAAACGAGCAATTCTGAATTTAATCTGAATCTCGGAAACGGCTCTAACGATTTTCAGGAAAGTTTGTATACAGGGGGTTTCGGAGGCAGTAAATCGATCTAGCTAGATTCCATTCTTAAAAAATGGACCAAAAATAATACTTGCTCATCCCAGTACTATATCTACCTATACTTGCTCATTTGAAGATAGTAGATAGACAGATATTCTTCGAGCTAGTCAGTCAGTGACTTCAGTTCTTCGGCGAATTTCCGTATTCCGGATTCTATCGGGAAAATAAAACCTTGTTACATAGAATTTCATGACTTCCATGTTGTTCTGGTAGCAAAGAAAAAACACAGAATGACCAGTTGCTTCTCTTCCCGCGCGGACGGTAAAATTGAGGAATTGGGCGAAAATCATAGGAATCATGTTATAGGCGATGCGGCTAGCAACCCATCATATTTTGATTCCATTTTCCACCTATAGGTACGCCCACAATCTTGCTAAACGAGGCTTGTAGGTCTTGTTACCCTAGGCTCTGTCTACCCCGTAAGGGATAAAGACGTGATTTGTGTATGTATGTATGTATGTATGTACACAGAAATAGGCATCAAAAATACTCGTTAAAACGTAACCCAAATCTCGTATCCGGTGTATGCAAGCTAATAAAATGCTAGCCCGTTATTGGTGCGATTTTGACGTAACTACAGGCGATCAACAGGCGCTAATGGCACGATAATTGGCCAATTAACACGCGTACTGACGACCGGGTATGCTAATATTAAATATGCTCTTTAGCGTATTACATATGACTACTAATTATCTTTTGCCTGCAAATAATATTAAGCTCGCACACATTAGATAATTAGTGTAAATATGATTACTTTGCGGGTTTGAAAGTACAGTCAAGGAATCAAGAAATTTAATTCCTGACCTACCGAGGAACCTCTTCATATATAACGTCATAGTGACATCGCATTACTTAACAAGGAAAATCGCTACGACGCTTACTGTAACAAGGTTCCATTGTGGGTTAGGAATTAAATTCCTTGACTGTACATTATGTAATAACAATAACAATGTATGCCATAAATGTCTTACATCATTTTGAAAAAGAGCTCATGCTCTTCAAACTACTTAACCGATTTTTACCAAACATGGCTAAGAACCGCCGTTTGAGAGCTACGATGTCACAGATAGAATAGACCGACACCACACTCTTTTGGGTCGGGGGTTAAAATTGCTACTCGAAAATAGCGCCAAATTGAATTGAGTTCAAAATACAAGAAGAGTAGACGAAAATTGAGCTGTAGTTTCGTAGCAATACAGATATTTGCTACAGTCGAATGCTATTTACGAGTGCTGTGCTTTCAAAAATAGGCCCCCTAATTTAGAATACTTTCATTGTATACCAAAAAGGTTACACGTGGCCTATTTCGTAACCGTTCCGAAACCGAATTCCAGTTATAGAAGTTATTAGCGATTGTTATTATACAAATTATAAATAATGTTCTGGGTGCGAAAAGTGGGGCATACCAATGGTAATGTTGTGGCACCCAATTCATTAAGTTAAACATTTGAGAACTACGCGTTAACTTCGTTTGGAGTAAACAAAAATCGAAAAAGAAACTGAATAAGCATGATCTAAAGAGAATCTTAGGAACAAGTCGAAGAGGGCCATCTTTTTTCCAGTGAGACAGTGTTACTAATAGTTAACTCAATACTAGCAGCATTTACGCTATTCAAGGCGACATTCTGATACCATGACTCGAAAGCCATGCAGTGCCATCTACCGGCGCATAGCGGAACTATTCCGTTTACCCTTACAACTTTACAGCGTTTAAAAATGGAAGCGTAACGCTAAGACGACTTTTAGATTTGCCTAAAAAACTATGAAGAAATAACATTCTCAAATGATCGCTTTCTAAAAGAATCGGAAACAAAATTTCTGACTCGAGTAACCACAGAACACAGTAGCCATTCCTCACCCTCCCATAATGCCCCGTCGACACATTCAGGCCACGTTCGTCTCACAGTGTGCATCGGACTTAAATCAGCCCATAAATACAGTTTCCCTATAAATAACAATTACCCTCAGGCGATGTCAATACTGCATTGAGTAATGGATTGCAGCTTCCTACGACATTAGACGTTTAATAGCAAGCTGGTGCTTTAGTAATAACAGGGTATGGTTATCGTTATTAACACTATCGAAGATCAAATCTATCTCGACTATAACACATTAAAAACAGTAATGTCAGTGATTGACTGACAGATAACGCGCAACATAGTCTTGACATAGACAGCGCCAGCTGATGGTCAAATGGGCTAGTAGAAATAGATATTTATGTCCATAACTATTTTACATAGCCAGGACATTCCAAGGTATAATAAAGACTATTTCTAAATTGAAACAAACATGTTCGCGGTTTAGGGGTAGCCCAAAGACCCCCCTCGCCGCACTAAACCTAAATTAATCCAAATGAATCATCTTACATTGGTTTTACCAGTGCTGGTTATGTAACTTGGTAATGTACGGGGAACAAGCTGCTACATCGACACTTCACACGTATTATCAACACTTTCTTGTTTAAGGTTTTTAGTGGTTTTGGGATTATTTTAAGTAAGAAAATTTTACCGTTACTCACGAGTAATTTTTAGTTCTTCTCATTTTGAAATTCAGTGCGGTAGTAGGGATGGGAGGGGAAAGGATGTGTTGCTAGTATAAAATATTTTACGGGAGCGTTCTAGTTGTGCGTGTTGATGTGTTTATGAAATAAAAAGTACAAGGCGTTCATAATGAATTAAATTATGACAAAAATAAATCATTTACACATACACATACACACATACCTCTTTCCCAGAAGGGTAGGCAGAGACTACTTTGTTCCACTTGCTACGATCCTGACATACTTCTTTCGCTTCATCCACATTCATTAATCTCTTCATACATGCTCGTCGGTTTCGGGTACTCCCGACCTGACCTTTTTCCAAAACGTCTCCTATCATGTACCTTTGTAATTATAATCGGCGCAGCTAGATGGAATACGATAAGATGTCGCAAACACATTCTCTTCCGTGCGTAACTTCGACTGCGCTCTTAAACTTAATAAATAAATCACTCAGAGTGCAAGATATATGCCACGCCAACAAACTTAATCTAGGATTAGTGAACCAAGTGGCGGTCATCACGGATTCACGGTTGCAGCTGGCGGTATTTTAGTTCCGGTGGTTCAGGCCATGCATATAAATCACAATTTGTATTTGTAGAAATATGATGTGAGATTACTACCTGTAGCGTTTAAAGGATTTGCTGCGAGAAACGCGGGTCGCTAGCAAATAAAATTAATTGCTTAGTTACGTAGCTAATTCATTGTGCGCTAAGATCGGTTCTATAAGCCATCTTCGGGCGCATGAGCGTCATACTAACTAGGGGTCGAAGTGGTCGCCATGGCCGAAATCGGTCGGAAGGATCATCATCATCATCATCATCATCATTAAATTTTCCTTACATACGTACATGTGATCACATTTTTATCCCTTACTTAGACAGAGCTTAGAGCAATAAGACATTTAGCATGTTTGTGGGCTTATAGGTGGATAGGGGGTATCAAAATAGTGATGGGTTGCTAACCGCATCGCCTATAACCCCTACTTATTATTATAAATGCGAAAGTAACTCTGTCTGTCTGTTACGCTTTCACGCCAAAACCACTGAACCGATTTCAGTGATTTTGTGCAGAGATAGTTTCAGTCCAGAAAGGACATAGAATAGTTTTTATCCCGGAAAATAGCATAGTTTCCGCGGGATATGACTACCTATTACAACGGGGTTTTTAATTTTTTTATTTAACGTTAAATTGCATATAAAACTGCGTGACAAATTAGTGTAAGCGAAAAACGAAGACAACGTCTCAGATGTCCCACGGTCTGTCAGTTGTGACTCGGCCCCATTAGAATGTGACGCGCCTGTGTGTCCAGTTCGATTCCCGGTGCCATCCTCACGCGAACTTCATTAGCGACCGTTCCGTTTGGGTGCTAAGTGAATGCTGATCACCTGAATTGATGCAGCATTAGAGACAGCTGATGGGACTGCGATAACGATGTTCTATTTGTTTACATTAGATTGATTTGAGGATTCCTCCATGCTGGTACCAGTTGCTTCTCTTTACGCGCAGATGGTAAAAGTCCGTCGAGTGAATTGTCGGCAATCTTAGGAATCATGTTATAAGCGATGCGGCTAGCAACCCATCATTATTTTTCCCCTTTCCACCTATACGCCCTATCATGCTAAAGTGGCATTTAGATCTTGATACCTAGCTCTGTCTACCGCGTAAGGGATATAGACGTGATTTGTGTATTGTTATGGGTATAGACCTATTGTCATGTTCAGAGGAAAGATCCAAAGAAAAAATCTATGTAGATTTGGCTCTCCTACAAAAACAAATGAGCCCAGATAAAACTGTAAACGTCAATCTCGACAAACGACAATCCTGTAATTAATTCAACTTTTCCGCTCGCGTGCTAGAGCTACATAAATCCAAGCAGCTTCTTCTAGGGTAAACAGTGTCTACGTTCGGTATATTTCAATACATTAGAGCCTTGTGTTCAATAAACATGAAATATTCAGGTTTTGAAGTATGCGGATGAAGACTTTAATGTTTATTTACATTTCTTAAGAATTATTGATCCATGTTCCAGAGAATAAGTTTGGATATCTGATGAACCCGTTAGAAAGAAAGAAGAAAGAAAGAAGACATTTATTCATTTTTGCAAGACACAAATAAAAGAGTATATGTACAATTTTATAGAAAATAATCAAGACAAGAAAAATAGACCATGAGCGTTGTGTGTGTCTTCGCAAAAGTGAAACGGTCGCTGGCTCAGCATGTTACTAGCTGTCACGTCAGGTAGAAAAAATCGAAGACTACCCACCTGCTACGGGTGGTGTAGGGGTATAGCACGCGTCACGGAATGACGAGGATCCGGGCTCGATTCCCGGCCATAGCTTTACTTTTCGGATTTTTCTATGTGATCTAATTTTCAGTGACATTTAGAAATTTGACATCTATTGGGTCTCTATCATAGGTTGTCTGGAAGAGATCGCTATTAAGCGATAAGACCGCCTATTGTCTACTTTGTTCTTTGTTTCTGTATTGTTTTGTGGTGTTCAATAAAGAGTATTTGTATTGTATCTTATCATTGCATCTATTGCCTAATAAGGAATACACTGTAAGTAAAATACCTAATGCCTACCAGAACACACATGTGAAAAATATACGTTAACATATTAAGAAATATGCAATTAAATGTAATATATATGCAAACTGTCATGCAAATAGACTTAATCTAACTCTAATTTATCGACCGACGATCCATCGATAGCTGATATATCTGCAATTCATGAGGCAAGTAATTCCCGGTCATTTGCGATAAAATCGGTGGCGCCTATTTGTTGATATTAATAACTAACAGGGGATAAGACAAGAGCCATGTCTGATGTCTATCCGTATTAAATAGCGACTCCCTTTATATTTAACTAGCTGTTACCCGCGGCTTCGCCCCCGTACTAGTTTTTTTTTTAATATCACTATCACTACATAGTATAAAATAAAGTCGCTTTTTCTGTCTTCATGTCCCGATGTATGCTTATATCTTCAAAACTACACAACGGATTTTTATGCGGTTTTTTTTTATAGATAGAGTGATTCAAGAGGAAGGTTTATATGTATAATACATGCATAATATACCGTGCGAAGCCGGGGCGGGTCGCTAGTTGTTACATAAGAACCTTGTCCTGACAGTAACGAACACAACAAAAAAAGAATTAGTGAAATCGGTCCCGCCGTTCACGCGTGATGCCGTAACCAAGGGACATACGGATTCAATTTTATATATATTCAAAATTAATAATAGATAAATAGATACATCACTTCCATGATGGTCTGGGAGCAAAGAAAAACATAGAATGTACCAGTTGCTTCTCTTCCCGTGCAGATGGTAAAAGCCCGTCGAGGGAATGGGCGAAAATCATAGAAATCATGTTATAGGCCAGGGGTTCCCAATCTTTTTCAACCTGCGGCGCAGTTTCAAGTTTAGTATTTTGTAACGGCGCCCTGCCTTAGCTAAGTTGTATTGTTGCTATATTATTTATCCTTAAGGGATAAAAATGTGATTTGTGTGTGTGTGTGTATGCGTAAGTAAGTAAGTAAGTAAGCAAGTAAATAAGTAATTTGTCCCAAGATTTTTATTATTTATTAAGTAAGTAAATGCTTTATTACACAAACATAAAGAAACAGAGAAATCACAAAAAAGACATTAAATATATGCACAAAGGCGAACTTATCTTATTAGGGATCTTAGCAGCTAACCTTTGAGTAAATGAGAGAAGCATTAAGCGAGGGACCGACAAAGAGTGTGTTTAGAATAACCATATATATATGTATATATATATAAGTCTCCAGGATTAGATCGTGTGTTGTCTGTCTGTCAGTTACGTTAGTTTAGTAAGTAAGTATAGTACATTATGATACAAGTGTGCTATGTTGGTAATTACACACGAGGCGTATTGTACGCACGAGCGATAGCGAGCGCGGGTAAGAGAGCCGAGATGTGTAATTACCAAAGCACACGCGTCGCATACGACGTTTTTCAACACATTTACGAGGAAAAATAAATAAAATTTAGTTAATAAAAGGACTTTAAGAACTTTAGTTTACCTTTGTTACCAGACATTGCTTACCTGGAGCTGCTTTAGAACTTTACTTTATCATTTGATTTGGTAATTAACACCTTCGATTTCTTACTGATATAACTGTCCGAACATATTTTAGTATTTCCAGCGACGGACACTACATTTCTTTATTACTTGAACTCGTAATTTTTAAAGTAATAAAATAACAAAGTCTGAATCAACAATATCAGTGAAAAATGGCGGCAGATATTATTTCTCCGCGCCAATCCGCGCGCAGCACTCGCGCATGCGCGCTGTGCACTTAACACGCGCGTGACGAAGACACTGACACAGACTCCTAAACAGCCTAATATTAAAATTATAATAAAAAATAATTAATCAATGCCTGAGATTGCAAATTATGTTCAGTTTTAGATAAAAATGAATAATTTGTCGAAATTAAATGTTTATTTATCATCTTTTCCCTAAAATAGTTTAATATTCACGAAAATATTCCTTGTTCCTATAGATAACTGAACTTTTTGCTGAGATTAAAAAATATATATATTACCGCACGAGTGCGGTAATATATTACAGCACTTGTGCGTAATAAGCTCAATTATGAGCTTAAATGCAGTGCAATAAGACTCACTTTACGAGCAAGTGTGTTGAAAAATGCTTTATTGTACAAATATGAAGAAGCAGAGACAAATCGTACATAGATTTTTATGGTATGTAGATCGTGGTTTTTGCACACTGTGGATTTTCTTTTTAAATAATTTTTCATCCAATTTCATTTTCTTTTCATGCTGTTTTAACATTGGAATGTAACACCTTTTAGTAACGAACGAAACCTCTACATGACCGCGATCGATCACTGCTAGTTTAACATACATACATAAATTTAGTTTCAATTAATATTTTAATCGATTAAACAAGTGCATTCCTTATTGGGAAACTTGTAATCAATTACACCAATGGCGCCAAGACTAATTAATCAAGGTGTATACGCGCAATTAAATATTGATATGAGTATTATAATATAATAATTATTCACGTAATAATTCAATTCCATTAGTGTACGTCTCGTACGAATTGTCATGCTAATATATTAATTATCAAGTTGTCACAGCACGGATGCATTCATTTCCTATAAATATTCCTATATTTATTATATTTGTCCTGTATTGCTGAGTAGGTGTATTCTTATTATTATTATTTTAATGCTTTATTTGTTTAGATTAAGTTAAGGTCTTTGGTCTTAGCGTTTTAGTATATCTACTCTCTATACTCTGGTTTCTGTTGTCCTGTCAATCGTTCGAAGGTAGCTGGACGAGATCCCTTTAAGGGATAAGTTCGCCTTTGTACATCTGTTTTCTCATTACCTGTAAAATTGAATGTGTCTTATCTACAATAAAGAGTTATACATACATACGTACATATTATTTGTCGCAGTATAATAATGAAAAACGATAAAAGGTGTTCCATAATTTCAGAAATAAAAACAAATATTCAGACCTGTTTTAACTTATTTTATGTAGTCGTATTAAGGCCTGTTTCACCACTCTCTGTCAAGTTGCGGTTATCTTAAGCGTCAGTTATCTATGATTCCCTCTCTATTTTATACTACGAAATAGACAGAGACGACATCATAGATAAACGACAGACCGACACTTAATATAACAGGAACTTTATAGAGAGTATTGAGACAGGCCCTTAGAATGTAATTTACATGAAGTTTAAGTTTGAGTTCAGAACAAGTATTAAACATACCAAAGGGAAAGCACCAGCAGTTTACGAAAACAATCTTAAAACAAACAATAAAATCTTGCAATATCCGGTCCCTTTAAACGCTGAAAAAATAAAACGCTCAGAACAACATTGTTTTAAAAACCCCATTTCTAAGATGTAACAATGTTGCAACAATCACTCTGCCCCCCACTGGCTGTAACCGGATCATGTAAACAAGATTTTAAATTAGAATTCAACTCTTTCCGCTGAAAAAATACAACGCTACGTAGCTTTTCCTCTGACAAGTTTGCTTTCTTTGCATAGACAGACAGATATGTACAGATCTATTTATTTCCTATTTATAATCACCCTACAAAAGGATCGTCAACTTACGAATCAAAGTTTGTATTTTACGAATTAAAAAAAACTGAATTATGTGTCTAAATAAATGCCAATTAACAAAAGCATTTCACACTAAAATAAAATCAAGTGTAATTGTAAAAAAAAATGCAAGAAACCTTAAAATTATTTCACTATGCTTATGTGAACAATGTCACAAGATAAATAAAAGCGGATCAGATATCCTCCTGTAGAGAGACGGTCAGAAAATCGATGAGACTTGATACCTGTGGTATTTATTTTACCCTGCTTTTGAACGAACAACTTGAAGCTTTAGTAATTGGCACAAAATAAATCTTCGATAGGTAAAGGTAAACCACATGATTTATTTATATACATGTATTAAAATGCGTAAAACATGTGATTTAAATCTATGTAAACTTAAAATAACACGACACATGATCAATGGGACCCAGTCTTATGAATTGACCAGTGCTTACGACAACTTGATTACCACATTCAGCATTTTGATTAAAAAAGTTTTAATAAGTTAAAATAGGCTTTTCCAGACTACACTCTTATTTAACTGTAAGTATCATGGCATCTTAATCTATCAGTTCTAATTCGCTTCCTTTAAAACCTTTCAACGCACTAAAATTTGCAATATTTTTCACACTAACATCGTGTGCTCACGTGCATTCATTGTGCGCGAGGTTTCACCGCTAATACCGGCTACATAAGCTATCTTCAGGCGCATGAGCGTCATACTAACTAGGAGACGAATATCGCCGAAATCGGTCGGAAGGATCATCATCATCATGCACTCATAATTTCCATCGAACATCTTCCAGCGTCCGGCAAGATGTCGAATTTCCACAAAACGGTTATATCGCAAAAGACGAACGTCCGCGCCATACTAGCTGTGCGAGGCTTGATAATAAAGATAGTTTAACTTGTTTGTACATAATTTAATATCGTTGATTGTAAAATCTGTTGCGATCCTATGGCGACACGGGCCGTTTATTGGAAATCATCCTTTAGACTTCAACGGAGAATAGATCACGGACCCGTCATTATGACAACTAGAACTAAGTCACCGGGTCCGCGATCCGGCCCGCATGCATTATTAATGCTGGCGCGACTGTTAAGTGCGTGTCTTGCGCTTTCAGTGCTTCATGTGACATTGTTGCCAGTTGAAACAAATTAATTAACAAGCTAAGCTAGCTCTTCATATTAAGCGTAAGTTGCATCATGTACTTAAACGATAACTAAAACCATAACCAGATTTTGACATATTTCGTAGATTTTCTGTCAAATGTACGTCAAAATCATCGGTAATAGTTATCGTTAAACTTGCTGCAATAGAATAACAGAATGATTTGAATCTATTGCGAACAAAACTTTGAAGAGACTAGACTTAAGCTTTTCAAGAATCTAGTTGATCCTTAGACTCCTCAGTACATGTAGGTATTGTTTCGATGACATGGAATTAGAATTCGCTTAAGCTTTTAGGAGTATCTTGCATCTATTTACGTGTAAAATTAACCACAATATTTTTTTGTTTCAGGTAAGTATGGAAAACATCTCCAAACTACTTATATAGATGACCTTTCAAAATTAAGTGTAAGTTATCTTCCAATTTATTTCTTTAGCATTTACAACGTTGCACGTACAGATATAAGTGCGAACAAAATTTGACTTTGCGCGGTACCACAAGGTTCGATTTTCGGTCCCTATTTTAAAAGTAGGTACTTTATCTACTTATATGATCCACCGAAATGACTCAATTCGTTCAATTTAACGATATTGGTATTCTCAAAACCGCTTCGTTTAAGTTTTAACGCAACGTTTATGGTCACTAAGTGAAGTTTTTTGTTTTTGAAAAAGTAAAGGCGTTTACAATGGACCGCAGATTTGCGGCCCTCGCGTCAAATAAGGAGTGTTTAATCAAGCGTGAATGGGGCTTTAGAGTTAGCGATAAATTTATGAATTTGTGTTAATAATTAGGAAGTACAACCACTTACTAGTAAAAAAGTTCTAAGTGGTTTCGAACTAGATAACTTTATTCGCATTGCCATAATACGGAAAGTAGTCCGAAAACTTTTGTGCCTTTTATGTAGTTTTTGTTTCATAGTCACTCTATCTTTAACATCTGTACTTATATCTACAATAAAAAAACCATAGACGTAAGCTTTGCTGGTCTGTTAGTATGTAGGGGGGCTAGGGTAACCTCTGGAACTACTGAACCGATTCTATCTGTTTAACATAGGGCTTTTTATCCCTGGAAAGTGCTAAGTTCCCACCCGCAGCACCCAGACGAAGTCGCGGGAAACAGCTAATCAGATGTTAAGCTTCTTTGAAACTATGAAGGAATTGATATCAAAAACATTTTTTTTAAATATACCTATTAAAAGTATAAAACGCCTATTTCATGGCCCCACACCCAAGCGCATTAACTCAAGAGATCATCTTCCACAGCCACCTTAACCCCTTACCATAAAGGTTATTATATTACCGCAGTAAGTGTCGCGGAAGCGGCGCAGGCACCGGCGAAGTGTGAACGATGCATTACGAACTTGATTGAACGATACTTTGATTGTGGATCATTTTGTTGGAAATATTTGTAGTACGATTTATTTTGCGTATTTGTTGGGCTCAGGCCGTCTCTCGGAGAGAGAGGGTTAGGGCTACAGTTCCCACACACCATTTATCTGCAGGCGTGTGCAAGTTTCCTCACGATGTTTTCCTTCACCGAAAAGCTCATGATTTAAGTGATATTTCCCACATAAATTCAGGAAAACTCAGAGGTGTGAGCCCGGGATTCGAACCCACGACCATCCGCTTGTGCTCTCGGCATTGAGAGTTTAATCTAGAGATTTTAGTTTTCTAGTTTTAGATTTTAATTCTTATCAAGATTATCATCTATTTTAAATAAATTGTTTAATTCTACCATAACTGGTCGTAATTTAAGCCTCGATATTTATTGTAATTTAAACGTTTGTTAGAGTGAGTTTCATAGTAGATAATTACATTTACATAAATCTTCACACTTCTGGTGGAGTACTACAATAACTTACTGAGGTCACAGTACACGCTCCAACAGCAGTAGGTAAGTAATGTATGCTATTTCATATTAATTTAATTCTCAGCTGTCATTTTGGCAAAACCTTGTAAATTTAAGGGTGTAGAAATATTTGGATACTTTTTAAATCAGGTTTTGGCCTTTAAATGTCGACTTACTGGAACTCTAAATTTAGAAAAGAAAATCTAATCGAAAAAAGTGACTTGGCGTTGTTTTTTTTGTGTTTTCTTCCAATGCAAGTACGCTATCTACGCTAGCTACGAAATGCTAACGATGCTCACTAATTCTGTCAGCTGGTGTTAGTGCGTCTTGTCCGCACCTATATCCCATTCCAATTATAGCATTCGGTGCCGGCCGTCAGTCCCGAGACTTCGTCATATGCCGCAAAAACATATGTGCGTTCAAATGAATACTAAATTATGACAGCGGCTCCGGGTACAAGTCACTAAAACGCATACATTCGTTCCCGGCAGTAGATGCATGTGAATGAACAGGTAAATTTAGTATGGGACAGTCAGGGCAAGTATTTATATCGTTTATCGTTTTTTTTCTTCCATGCTGGTCTGGGAGTAAAGAAAAAACATAGAATTTACCAGTTGCTTCTCTTCCCGCGCAGATGGTGAAAGCCCATCGAGAGAATGAGCGAAAGTCTTAGGAATCATGTCATAGGCGATGCGGCTAGCAACCCATTACTATGTTGATTTCCCTTTCCACATACGCCCTTAATCATGCTAAACGTGGCCTTAAGGTTGGGTTACCTAGGCTTTGTCTACCCCGTAAGGGATAAAGACGTGATATATGTATGTATGTATGTATTATTTTTGAACACCATATCACTGCACTGTTTTGCACTGTAAAACTTGCATGTGTTTTATAAATAAATAAATAAATAAATCTGTCTTAACGAAGTGCAAAATTTAGACTTGCCTGTTTCGCCACTAGTAAGAGTACTGTGTTTAACCTGTTGACTGTTCGCATACCGTATAACTGCGCTCTTAACACTTCGCAAGTTCAATTTAATGGGTGCTTAATAAAGTTCCAGATAATCTAGGAATTTAATTTACAACTTGTATGAAATGCGAATACTAGATCCTAACCAATCTGGTTACCGTTAGCACAAGCTAGCTTTAGTTACAGTAAATTAACTAAAACTAAAACTAACTAATCGACTTCATTGGGTTAACTATTGATATTTAAGTGAAAAATTGAGACTTTTAGGGCCGACAACGCACTGGCATCGCGTAAAGCGCTGCGGGTGTCTATGGACAGTGGTGATCATTTACCATCAGGTGACCCACTAGTTCGTTTGTCTGGCCTCTCTAACATAAAAAAAAAATTGAGACTATTTGAAATTATTTACATACATACATACAGTCACGCCTCTTTCCGTCTCCACAGAATTCGTTTATCGCTATCCCTCGGAAACTATGTGGTTTTCCGGAATAAAAGTAATCCTATGTCCTTTCCCGGGACTAAAACTATCTCTGTACCAAATTTCATTACATTCCATTCAGTGGTTTAGACACGTACGCGGAACAGGCAGACAGACAGAGTTACTTTCGCATTTAATGTTAGTAGGGATGTTCATATCGTGGATTCCCAGCCAGCGATCTATCTCCGCAATTTCACGTCTAATTGAAAATTACAAACTGCATTCCTATTAAATCAGTAGTTCTGAATTTACGACGACATTGTTAGTTAGTTCCATCGCCGACTGCGCCCAGCAAGTTATGTTATGTCGTTGATAGCCCGTGGAACATTAGCCCAGTTATAGGTAACGGGATTGGAGTTTCATTTTAAATAGTTTAGCTTGTTTATAGGAAGCACACGCAGACATACGGTCATTACACAAAAAAATAGAAATAAACAATACAGTGAGACCTAGTTCGCTAACGAAAGTAAAATTATTCCGGAAAATTCCAGCAGGTTGGAATAATTTGACGAAATGTTTATCAGAATTTTTGAATCATAGTCGACAAAGCGTTTTGCATAAATAAAAAAATATTAGAAAACAATTCACACACATTGACCTAGTCTCAAAATGGGGTTATGGGTACTAGACAACGATATACATACTTGTACATATAGAGAAATACATACATACTTAATACAGCCTTAGGGGTACAATGAGCAGTGACAGTGACCTGGGAGGGGTGTTTCATTTGTAGTTTAAGTTAGGCTAGGTATAGGTTAATTTTGTACACAGTATTTAGTTAATTTTTAATGCACAGTTTTAATGTAATTTTTGTTTACTACAATAAACTTTAATAGATAGAGACATCCGTAACTCAAGAACAAATATTCGTGGTCATCACACAAATATATGTTTTACCAGGATTCGAACCCGGAACGCTTGCTTCGCTTCATTGTCATTACCAACTAAGCCAACCAATTCGTACTCGTATTCCTTACATTGATCGATGCCCACAGTTAACCGCGGAAACGACGGGACTAAATAACTGAATCTTAAATATTTAAAAGTCTTTGTAGGGACTAACCCAACTTGAACTAACTAAATTCTGAGAGACCTGTAGACTTATTACCTATCTCGCTCGCAATCGCCATCGTGTTCATTTTGACAGTTCTCGTATGAATGTGACAGCTAGCTGATTCCGATGCCAATTGTCAGCCCATGTTATGTTATGTTATGTTGTAACGGGCTGTTTTCCGCAACTCGACGACTATTAACTGCGCCTATTTTGCGTGGTGGGCTGCGGCACTATTCGTGCCAGCCCAGCTCCTGTAGAAAGCCTAGCAGACCCTTTATGTTGCCGACGACTTCCTGGAGCGTCCTCGGTGACCCGAGGTGTTGTGCCCTGTAGTTCGCCACTCCGGAACACTCCAGCAGAATGTGTGTGACTGTTTCTTCTGCCTCCATGCACGCTCTGCATAGGGGGCTGTCTGTAACACCTAAATTGTGTAAGTGTTTGTTGAGCAAGGCATGCCCAGTCAGAGCTCCGGTTAGTAGTCGGAGCTGGGGTCTCCCGTACTCGCGAAGTTTGCGGGACAATCCGGGGTTGATCGTCGGGAGCGCCTCTCTGGTCTGCTTGCAGGTGTCCAGGTTTGACCAGAGCTGTTGGTGCATTACCTTGGTGTTGTGCCGTAGCCTACCACGCAGCCATCCGAACGGCAGAGGTATGATGGGTTCAGGTCCTATGGCGTTCGCCTCTGAGCCCCCTCTCGCTAGTCGGTCGGCTGCGTCGTTTCCTCGCGAACCGCTGTGACCCTTGATCCATTGTAAGGTTACTGCGCTGTGTTCGCTTACCCTCGTCAGAGCTTTATGGCATTCGTGGATTAATCCTGAAGTCATTGTGTCGCTCTGCAGGGCTTGTAGAACCGATCTGCTGTCAGATAGTATTCGGATGGGATAGTTTACCTGTCTGGTGTCTATCGCTGTGGTAGCCGCTATGATGCCCATACATTCCGCCTGAAAGACGGTGTTGTGGGCCCCAAGCGGTGTTGAAATATTGATATTCAGGTCTTCCGAATGCGCTCCAGAGCCTGTACCTGTTGCTGTTTTTGACCCATCCGTGAAGATCCTCAGCTCCTTCAGGTTGAGTCCCTCACCTGGGTCTTCATGCAGCTGTATTCTGTATTTTTTGTCAAACACGTACTGCTTGGCTATCCTGTCGGTGGCCGCCTCCATGAGTGGTTCCCTTCTTACCAGATCGTCAAGTATCCGTGTGTGACTGACTTTCGCGTTTTTCCAGAGCTTTAGCTTCTTGAGCCTGATTGCAGCCGCTCCCGCCTCTTGTTGGATGAACAAGTGCAGCGGCGGTAGGCTCAGCAGGGCTTCCAGGGCCGCAGTTGGAGTGGTCCTCATGCAGCCCGTGGTCGCCATGCAAGCTAGTCTTTGGAGTCGTTGTAGCTTGGCTTCTACGGTGATTAGTTTGGTGCGTGGCCACCACACCACCGCTCCATAGCTGATGATTGGCCTGATGACTGCCTGATATAGCCATAGCGTGATTTTTGGGGTCAGTCCCCATTGCTTGCCTAACATTCTACGACATTGCCAGAAGGTCACCGTGGCTTTGTCGATTTTGTTGTTAAGATGGTTGCTCCAGTTCAGTTTGCTGTCTAGTATGACTCCTAAGTACTTTACCTCAGAACCGAACTGCAGCTCCGTGTTAAACAGCTTAGGGGGATTGTAGTTGCCTAGTATCCGTTTGTTTGTGAACATTACCTGTTCCGTTTTGTTGGGGTTGACAGTTAGTTCGTTTTCCTTGCACCAGTACTCCACGATTCTCAGAGCCTGCTGTGTGACATCGCAGATCACGCTGCACACCCTGCCACTTATGAGTATGGCAATGTCGTCAGCGTATCCAATCGCGTGGTAGTGGTGCATGTTTAGTCTGGTGATGAGTTCATTTACCACCATGTTCCACAGGAGCGGTGACAGCACTCCTCCCTGTGGACATCCTCTGGCTACCAGTGCTTGTTGTGTCTCAGTCGAGTTGAATCTGATCACTCTCTTGCTGAGCATGTTACCTATCCAGCCGACCATGACCGAGTTTACCCCGTGTCTTACCAGTGCCGACGTGATGCTGTTAAAGTTGGTCTTGTCAAAGGCTCCTTCTATGTCTATGAAGGTGCCGAGGCACATCGATTTACTCTCGATGGCTTCTTCTATTTTGCAGACCACTGCATGTAGAGCTGACTCTGTTGACTTACCTTGACTGTACGCATGTTGGTTCGAGTGCAGGCGTACCTTGTCTAGGGCGTTCGCTCTCAGATCACGATCACACAGTCTCTCCAGGGCCTTTAATAGGAACGAGGTGAGGCTAATCGGTCTGTGTGATTTTGGTTCTGAGTAGTCGCTTTTTCCCGGCTTTGGGATGAACATTACCTTGACTTCCCTCCACCGTTTTGGTACATACCTGTATGCTAGACATGCTGTGAAAACGGTGTTTAGTCTTTGGATCAGACGGTTCCCTCCCCACTTCAGCAGTGCTGGGAAGACCCCATCCAAGCCGGGAGACTTGAAGGATTTGAAGCTGTTGATGGCCCATTTGATTTTGGGTGTGTTAACTACCTCGAGTGCTAGCCTCCAGTGCTCCTCTGTAGTGTCTGTCTCTTCTTCATTCCAGTCGACCCGTTGCGCAATATGGCATCCAGGGAAGTGTGTCTCTATCAAGACACGCTCTGCTTCCTCAGGTGTGCTGGTGAAGGTGTTATCTGGCTTTTTTAGGGAAGTTCCGACCTGATTGGATTGTTTAGATAAAAGTTTTCTTACCCTGTTGGCCTGTTCGCAGGTCTCTATGCTGCTGCAGAATTTGCGCCACGAGTTGGTGCTTCTGTACCTTATTCGTTTCTTGTATTTGGACTTGGCTTCTTTGTATCTGTCCCAGTCCAAATCGTCGCATGTATTCATCGCTCTGTTTAGTAGTCGTCTTACCTTTTTCCTGAGCCTTTCCAGTTCAGGTCCCCACCAGTTGGTTTTGTGAGTGTCTTTTACAGGTGGGGTCGATAAGGGACATGCAGCATGGTAGGAATCTATGATTGTGTTAGTGAGTATGTCTACCTGTTCTTCTATCAGTCCCGTTCCCGTGAGTCTTCCTGGGCATTCCTTCGCACTGAGGAGTCTGTCCAGATTATTGGCGTATATCACCTGGTCGGTCTTACGTGGGTTACGCCTGGGAAGTGGAGGGGCTGTGTTTACCTGCATATCGTAGCGGATCCATCTGTGGTCAGAGCATGACGCCTCTCTTGACACATGCCAATTGAAGATGGTTTTCGATACCGCTTCCGTAGCTAGTGTTAGGTCTATGATCGTTCTACTTCTCCTGTTCACAAATGTGGGTTCTGAGCCCCTGTTCATGATGTTCAGGTCTGTAGTCATCAAGTATTCAACAAGGAGCTTACCTCTCTCGTTTGTGGTCTGCATTCCCCAGAGGATGTGGTGTGCGTTGGAGTCGGTGGCAATGATGAGCTGCAGACCGGCCTCCTCGCAGTATGTTACCAGCCGCGTCATGTTGTGTGGAGGTGGCTCGTCACCCTCCGGCATGTAGACCGAGGCGACGACCATCTCCGGCAGGCTGTTGTTCGGTGCGCCTTGCACCTTTATGGCGCACAAGTCTCTAGAACAGAAGCTTGTTAGAGCATGCGCCTGTATGTTATTGGTAATGTATATACAGGCTCTCGGATTTTCCGGGCCCGTATGTGTGACAAGCTTACCTCCCATGTTTCGGAGTCCGCAGATGTTGCCACCTCTGACCCACGGCTCCTGGATCAGGGCGATGGCTGTGTTTTTTACCTCCAACCATTTCCGCGCTTGAGCCGTTGCGGTTATGCTGTGGTGGAGGTTTGTCTGTAGGACCTCACAGACGGTCAGAGCTGGAAGGTTCGCCATCTTCCGACAGCACCACCATCTCTTCCCAGTCCGGCCCCCCTAAGGCTAGGTCACCCAAGCTCGCTGTACAAGCCCGCTCCCCCGAACCACGAAGCAACTCCTCCTCGTCCAGTGCCTCGTCGGCTGGGTTCGCAGGACTCGACTGCGCTAAAGGGGGGGGCTCAGGTGCCTCCCGGGTTTCCCTGGGTTGCTCCCTCGCCGGTCCCACATCGGTCTCAGGGTGTACCACTTCTTGCTCCTTCGGCAGGTGTTCGGTAAATTTACCTCTCGGTCCCTGGAACTTCACATACACCGACCCCAGCAAATAGCAGAGTCGGCGCCCGCGACCCATCAGGGACTGCACCACATCCTCCGGAGCAGAGAAGACCAGGAACGTGCCGTCGTCCTGTCTGTCCACCCTGTGCAGAATCCAGCGTTCCACGCTCGCCCACGGGTTCTGGTGTCGCATAACGCGCCCCACTATCCAGATATCCGGTTGGGTACCCGGTAGCAGGACGCCACAGCGAACCATCCGGACTAGGTCGCACTGGCGTTTGACCACAAGTCCAGTTCCCGAGGGAGAGGTGTGTCCTTCCACTACTTTTGCGAGCCACTCCACCGACTCGTGGTCCTCGCACCATAGTCTCAGGACGCCGCTGGTGTGTGTTGGTCTGCCCCTGAAGCCAGGGCACCCCGGCACGCTGGTCCCCGTTATAGCCTCGTCTATAAGACGCTGCTGTATCAGGGCCTCGATCTCCTGGGCACCCTGTGCTGTCAGGGGGCTTCCGTCCACGGTTGTCACCGCTACTAGGAAGTCCGACCGCACAGCCTCTGCGTACGGGGCTTGGTTTCCGTCCTCAATTCGCGGCCTCTTGGTCTCCGCCCTAGGCGACTGTGTGTCGTCCGGGCGAGCCCGTTTGGCCGTTCCTTGGGTCGTACTACCAACCCCCGGTCTTCCCTTTGCCTGTGCCATGTTGCGTCGGGCTTGGCCGGCTGCTGGGTTGCCCCGGCTACCAGCCGCCCCCTTCACGAACTTGGCGGACCCCTTTTTGGGTTCCTTGGCTCGGGGGTTCTGCGCTCGCTTAGCGGCTTCCGCCGCCTGCTCGCGCTCGCGTTGACGTTGGCGCTGCTTCTTACTTTTACGCTTGGGTGCTGGTCCACTCCCTGATTGGGAGTTTCCCGCCCCACAAGCGCCGACCGCCGTCGCGCAGGGTTTCCCCTTGCCTCGTCGGCGGTCGATAAGAGTCCACGCCTCGTCAAGTCGTTCGAGGACGGCCGCTTCCTCCGCAGTCGACCTGCTGGTTCCGGCTTTCGCCGAATCCTTGGGGACATTGGTGGTAGCGGCCGCCTTTGGCCTAGCACCTCCCGAGGGTGGCGCCGAGCCAGCGTGGAACACCGCAGTCGACGTGGAAGGTATCGGTTCAGCCTGTTTCCAAGCCTTCCCTTTACCGGCCTTGCCGGACTTGCGGCGCTTTGGGTGTGGTGGTGCCGCCGTAGCAGCCCCACCCCCGTGTGTGTGTGTGCTTGCGGGAGCCCTGGTCGTAAACGCTGCCATGGCCCCGCGTGTGAAGGAGGGCAGATCCACTTTCGTGTTTCTGCCCCCCTGTTGTGCCTGTGTTGTAGGTTCTGCTTGCGCAGACCCTGAGTGTCTGGCAGACGGACCCGCTTCCGCGGTTCCGGCCGCCCGTTGGGTACCGTCCAGTTTCCTTTCTGGTCCCCTGTCGGGTTTGTCTTTTGAAAGATCCATTTCCCGGTAATAAAGCTTCATCCGCCACGCTCCCTACCCTCCATGGAGCCCGCACCTGGGGATGTCGTGGTACTGACATCGGGGCTACGCAGCGGATATAGAAGGTGCAGGTTGGGTTCCTAGCGCGACATCGGGGACTCGGTCGTGCGGCTGATACCAGCAAACCCACCGGCATCAGGTACTCCGACTCCCTTATCCCGTCAGCATGGCCGGACCCAGCCCTCCCAGAGGGCCCTACCCCATCTCGCCAGCGTAAAGCACCCGGCTCATCCGTGCAGTTACGCGTGTCCATTTCCCCACAGTGGCTAGTTGCGGGGCTACCGTTTGGCCTGAAATCCGGACCAAAGAGGGCGTGTTGTCTCCCGGAATAACTAACCCCGACTCCGTTCGACTCAACCCCCCAGGACTCCTTCATCCCTGCGTACGGCGATCAACTGCGCAGGACAAACGCAGGTAGGCAGTTGTAGTTGTATCCACCGGGTCACCTACTACACCAGGCGGATGGCCAGTCATACTTAGCTACTTTGGTCCGGGGTTGATGGTGTTATGCGACGCCCGTTACCGACCGCAGTATTTCCAGGGTGTGCGACCCACTCAACAAGGGATTCCGGAGTGGGTTCGCCCCCAAGCCCGTGCGTCGGCGAGCTCGAGGACGACGTGGACGCGCATGACCGACTTGGCAGGGCAAGCCAATAGCCCAGCGCTGCATACCTAGGCGTACTCACCCCCCCCTACACCCCATTGTCAGCCCATACATGAACTGTCAGAATGAACACGATGGGGATTGCGAGCGAGTTAGTTAGGTAATAAGCCTACTGGCCCCTATTTGACCAATACGACATTTATCGGTGACAAGTGACAATTCTCTTTACATTACATACTCGATGAGAATCACTCAAAAAAAAAACAATATTTTATTTTTACAAATGGGCCGCCAAGGGTTTTATACGTGTTTTTTAAACTAACAACGCAATTGGCCATCATTGTCAAAAAGAATGCGCCGCAAGAAACTTGGCAGAAAGTCATTTTTACAAAATAAAATACAATGAGACTACTTAAATTCTACTTAAATTAAATATACATACATACATACATACCGTCACGCCTCTTTCCCACAGGGGTAGGCAGAGACTACTTTATTCCACTTGCTACGATCCTGACATATTTCTTTCGCTTCATCCACAGTCATCAATCTCTTCATACATGCTCGTCGGTTTCGGGTACTAAATTAATCGGGTAGTAAATTAAATACCTACATTTATAAAAGTGATGTATAAGCTCCCCGAGCCTTAAATTATATTGTCTTTAGTAGAGATGTATAAAGTCTCTACTAGTCAAAGTAAAACAAAGTAGATATGGAAAAAAAGAAAGAGAAAAAAACAATAAAAATAATTTAAGTTCATTGGAGGTGTAAAACGCCTCCGGTTGGCTTATGCTTGAATTCGCATTGCATTTCGAATTGTCAATTTTCACCGACAATTGTCGAGTTGGCGAACTAGGGGTCTGAGCGCAAATACCGTTATTACTCGTTCATACTGTTTCTTCGGAGCCCCAAGCTTCATAGTCTAGGTTACAAACCACTATGTATAACTCGTCTTTCGTCTTATCTTCAATTTATTCCATTGTATACATACCACCGGATTAACAAGCAACACGGTGTTAAATCAATCAAAACAAGATTAAAGATATTTAACACGACACTTTAATTGGAGTCAACTAAGTCGAACATCGCGTTCAAATTAAGTTATTACGCGTTAATGCTGGAATAGCGCCCTATCGTTTATTTCGCTATCTCGAAACGACATCGCGACCAGTTTTATTCTGAGATTTAGTATTGCCTTAGCAAATTAGAACAGCACCGTCACTTGTGCAGAAAACGCAACATCACTCGCAGTGTCCGCTGCTGATGACTCTTCTAACTCTAACTCATCATCATCATTATCTCCAGACTGTATACCTCCCACTGCTGGGCAAAGAACTCTTCTCCTCTCCTCAGAGTAAGAAGACATGAGCTCTAAAATTAGCTAACGAATATCCAAGGTACCGCAGTACTATCCATGCTAAGATTAAAAGTAAGTAGGTAAATGCTTTATTGTACAAATATAAAGAAACATACAATTCACAAATAAATAAAAATAACATTAATATATGCTCAAAGGCGAACTTATTATAAGGGATCTCTACCAGTTAACCTTTGTTAGATGATAGGAGCATTAAATGAGAGACCAACAAAGAGTGAGTTTAAAATTCCAGATAGTGAAAGCCACAATAGAGCGTACATAATCTAAATCATAAATGCGAAAGTGTGTCCCTATATTTTTGTCTGTTCTTCACGCTTAAACCGCTGAACCGATATTTACTTGGAATTTGGTAAAGAGATAGTTTCAGACCCAGGTAGCATACTATAGTTTAGACAAGACAAAATAAATATTATACAGATAAATAATAATAAATTTCTTTATTCGGGTAACTGGGACCCACAATTTGTTAGTTACATAATTGATTATTATCCAGTGATGTTTGCAGTAACGTTTTTTAAGCCAATTGAAATCACTGCTTTACTCTGTGCACCCAGTGCGTTTTAGAACGTATAACTTCATCATTACTTGGTGCATTCTCGCATAGATGTCGCCTGGATAGCATGCCGCTTTATGCACCAGCGAACAATCTGGACTATCTGATAGCTAAGTGCATTTTGCATAATATATTCCCTCATACGTTTGTTAATTGTATTTACTTAGATTAATTAATGTAGAAAGTAGATTTAGAATGGCGCTAGGTCTGGGAAATTAATGTGCCAATTGTATTCAACATTTCAGTTACATTCATTTACATTGAGAGTATTAACTTATTTATAAAGAAAGTGTATGAAAATAAAATAAATATGTGGGTCCGGGATTATTTTTGAGTATAAAAGAAATTTGCGTTGAGATCAAACATAAGATCAATTTAACCTTTTTAATAGAGTTTTTTTACTGACACTTCATAGACAACAGAGTGTCAATTTGTAGAATAATAACATTAAAATATTCAAATGATTAATATGACACAGTTATAGAACGCGTTGATGTCTTATATACTGAACGATATCAAAGTCAAATGAAGGTCATCACTAAATAGTGTAAAACAAAGTCGCTTTCTCTGTCCCTATGTCTCTATGTCCCTATATCCCTATATCCCTATGTATGCTTATATCTTCAAAACTACGCAACGAATTTTGATGCGGTTTTTTTAATAGATAGAGTGATTCAAGAGGAAGGTTTTTATGTATAATTCTACGCAGACGAAGTCGCGGGCAGAAGCTAGTTAATTATAATCGCTATATTTTGAATACCATGTACTTACTACATTATATTTTTATTCAACTGAAAACTATTTGTATTTAAGAACTGATACCGTAACTGTCAGATGTTTACGATACAGTCTCTTTTTGTTATGAAGGAATGAACAAAGACGGCAACGCAGATATCTGACAGTTAGGGTATGAGGAACTTAACAGAGAGTGGTAAACAAATAATGAATACCATGACTACAGAGGTTAATTTAAGTAAAATTAATCAGTTAAGTATCTCGTTTTTATTATAGTAGATTCCGAGGACTCATCGTAAATTTGTGAGCAAAGATAAGGCAAATTACAGTAACGTGTTATATGCTAATGGCGTTAATTTTATTGCTTCTGCATATAGCACATAGTTTTCCGTGCAGTTTGCAGTTAGGCCATTAGGGTCCTTCTAAGTGCGATTGGCATTTGTTTCATGGGGCCACAGGTTTAAAACACACTGTGGTTACAGTCGTGCTGTGTCTGGGAGCAAAACAAGACGGCTTACAGCAGTCAGTGCCATAAGGATAACCTTCAAGCGGTCGGGTTGAAGTCGCTCCACCTGCATCACCTCTGTTCTCGTGCCGTAGTCTCGACTGCTCTAAACAGTTGCTCTGCAAAGACAATGTTGATCTGATACTTCAAAATCAGTCACGTTTTGGCAGAAAAAAGTCGATAATTATTAAAATAAGTACTAACTTAAACATGATTATTTATTTACTTCTTAATTTAAATTAGGAAAACAAGTTCATTGACCCACAAAGGGTTATTTCCATACCCTTTGCCGAAACTTCAATCGGACCTAAACAAATAAAAATATTATCCCAGTAAATTATTCAACTCGAACTTGGCCCTTCGCCAACGAACCCGCTCGTAAATTCTCCAATCGGCACATCTAATTGCTTCAGGACTTGGCGCTGTTACGTGCATAATTAAATGATTATAATGTTCATTGGGATTCACAAATTACAAAGCGCCTACGATTCCTTCCTTATTTGCTTAATATAAAGACTATAGGGTTACCGTCAGCATCGGCATCTTCTGCGATTCTCTGCGTGAAGTTCCGTCCGTGAAGTCATGGCTGCGCTGTTAAACAGTTCGACTCATTCGCCGGCAGGCATTATGAGAAATCAAGTGTCGTGACATTGGTCGTTGATTGACCAGCGGCAAGACACCTGGCTTCGTATAATGCGTACGAGCGAAAAGGTCAAGTGCACTGTTCAATTTTGTACCTAAAGAAAAAAATCGTCTTCAATTTTTTTACAGTTTTGCGATACCAAAGGACGTTTAAGATGGCGGTGTTTTTTTTTTTTAATTTTGGGAAAAAATTAAGAGAGCATAAATATCGATACAGCCATCATGTCAAATACATAGTCACCGACCTTATTGTTTGTGGCATAAAGGTGTTTAGATGTTTTTGACGTCTTGGTAACGTATTTATGCCCATGACTGTTCACTTTTTTTGAAAATGGTCGCAACATTATCGAACTTGTGGAAAAACAGTTCCATAATATAAAAAATGTATGTCAATATAAAACATTGTATTTCGCGCCCTTACCATCGTTCTCGGTTAAAATTGCGAATGAGAAGCATTTTTCTATTTTCTTCCAATTTAACCATAACAAAATCAACACTGGATCAGAATCTACAATTAATCTCTGGGCAGTATTTTCTTTGATTGTCAAATCTTCAGGGGCTTTCTTAGTAACCCTATGTGGTAATACTTGCTGTGGGCGACTCAATGGGGCGACTCCATCTAGTTAATGATAATGAGGAAGACATGCTGCTTCTGCGTTCCTTTAGCCCAGTGATTAGGAAGTCAATTACATTGATGTCTCGGTACCTTGACGACCGGGTAGCGTAGTTAGATAATCTGGCTACAAATCCGGAGGTCCTGGAGCCCGATTTATTTTTTTTATGTTAGAGAGGCCAGACAAACGAACTAGTGGGTCACCTGATGGTAAATGATCACCACTGTCCATAGACACCCGCAGCGCTTTACGTGATGCCAGTGCGTTGTCGGCCCTGCAGAAAATTGTACACTCGCCTCTTAAAGGCACCCAGCACAAAACACACACTCAAAAGTCACACATCACACAAAAGCACAACACAAGCACATCACTCGAAAGTGGTGTAAAGCAGCTTCTATCTCCAAAACTACAGCTCTAATCAAACTTTTGACTAGTTCACAAGATTAATGAGAGCTGTGATTGTCTTCTAAGCTACTCGTATTTCAAATTCAGCACAATTTTTCAACACTTTCGAGTGGTATTTTCACACATTTGCTTTCATAAATCGGGCCCCTGGGATATTGTGGATGATTATTATGTATGAAAATACGAATTTTATCAAACCTTTAACGTTTAATAGCGTTGCTTAGTACCAATGTACAAGCTTTGGTTGGAAATTGCTGGCTCACGAGGTACTTCTATTAAAACCGAGCCTCTAGACTGGTAACTACTTTATAACCTGGTGGTCCTCTTGTTCGTTTTCCACTTTAATTTCATAAGTAAAAGGTCAATTGTCCCAAGATATTTATCATTATTTTATTATGTTGATATGAATACTAGACAGGTAGATACATACCGTCACGCCTCTTTCCCGTAGGGGTAGGCAAAGACTGCTTTGTTCCACTTGCTACGATCATTTACCTATCTCTTCATACATACTCGTCGGTTGCCATGACGTCTTAATGCAATTCAATTCAGACTCAGTTCGCGTTTTAGTTGTCATTTTAGTATGGATCTGACAGCGAGCGATCCTTAACTGAATCGGAATTGAATCGCATTAAGACGTCAAGGTACGGCCCCTGATCTTTTTTCAAAACGTCTCCTATTTAGTTCCTGAACGTCTGTCTCAGCCTTCCCCTCCCAACGCACAGATAAATATGCAAAATAATTAGTAACTTAGGAGATGTAGGTTCTAGTTCGTCTTCGGATGTACATGGTGGGCCAAAAGTGTTAGTCGAACGCCTCGGTATGAAGCTATAGATTAAATCACAGTATTTGTGGCCGTCTTGCCGTCAACCAGTTTGTTAACTCAAACATTGGCTCCCAGCGAATGCCTGAGAGTCATCCGTAATCGGCTTAATGAATTAGGGTACCGCAGAGTTTCGTAACTCGCGGCACGGAACCGCGGACCTGTCTTGACGCTAATGTTGTAAATAGTAGACAAGTACAAAATAGTAAAAATTATGACAAAATATCAGGTCTAGAGTACTTTCCCTAAGCCAACGAGCATGTTGCAAAAGAGGGAGGTATGCCAGAATCGTTGCAAATAGAAGAGTAAAGAGAAGTAATCTCTGCTTACCCCTATGGGAGAGAGCTGTGACGTTATTATGTATATAAAAGTAAATAAAAATAAATAAAAACTTTAACGCTTGACAGGACAGTATTTTCAATACATTCAAACAATGCGCTTATGTGTCAATAATATTTTTTTATCATAAAAAGTTTTGCAAATTCTAGTTTGATTCCTCTATATTTCGTGTTGATCGCATCATAATATCCATAAAAAAGACTTAGTAGACGTACAGTTCATATTTTGTCAAAAGTACAAAAATCAATAATTATTTATATATTTATTCGTTGTCTTTATATGGCGATATCTTGCAGACTTGAGTCTTATACTTCAAGAAGCATTCAATCCACTGAACATGAGAAACTATTTCTCTCTTAACCAAGTCCTGTCTCGTAATTTAATTTAATTTACATTACAAGTATCTGCTACAAGCAAACCGCTGTCAATTAAATCGTAGTTAAATATCAAATAATTTGAAAACAGCCTCGACTATTCGCTGTAGCATAGTTCGCTTGAACACCTTGGTTGGAAATATGAAATTTTACGAGCATGACTTACAATTAAAAGGGATTCGCAACGCAATTAAGTTTCATATTGCGAGAATCATCTCTACAAGACTTAAAGGCCACGTTTAGCGTGGTTGTGGCCGTATAGGTAGAAAGGAGAATCAAAATAGTTATTAGCCGCATCGCCTTAAACATGATTCCTAAGATTTCCACCCATTATCTCGATGGGCTTCATAACATAACGTTACTGCTACGATTTTCGCTGCAAAACAAAAATATCTACAATTCCTAAAATTTTCTCGTCGCTAAGGCGTAGTTTGAACCGGCTTCACTTCGCCGTTCGCAAGACTCCGTCATGTTTAAAGCAAGGTAACACATTTATTTAAAAAAAGTATCCTAAGGCACTGACATCAAATCTAATTTAACATCAAAAGTAACTGAAATGAGCCGCTAAAGAAGCTATTTGCGAGAAAAATAAGCGTCATATCTTATTCTTACTCGTATAGCTTCGAGCTACTAATCACTACATAGTATAAAACAAAGTCGCTTTCTCTATCCCTATGTCCCTATGTATGCTTATATCTTCAAAACAGCACAACGGATTTTGATGCGGTTTTTTTTAATAGATAGAGTGATTCAAGAGGAAGGTTTTTATGTATAATTCTACGCAGACGAAAGTCGCGGGTAGAAGCTAGTACGATATATTCTATAGGACATTAGGATGAAGATCTAAGCGAGTATAACAAAATGGTTTTGCGTATCAGCATATGATTATTATGAGTGTATATCTTGAGATGTTTTTTAAAACATCTTAAATATGTTCGTGTAAATGTTTCCATATGAATTGATCATCATCTTCTCCGCTTATAGGTTTCACTTCATAACATAGTATAAAACAAATTGTCTGCTGCCTCTCTGTCCTTTAAAACTATGCAACGGATTTTGATGCGCTTTTTTTATAGATAGAGCGAAACAAGAGAAGGTTTATATGTATGCCTATACCGTGCGAAGCCGAGCCAGATCGCTAGTACATTTATATTATGGAAAGTATTTCCATGCATTAGTCGATGTTCAGTGTACAGCCAAAAGGGATCCCAGAATAATTTTCAGACACATTGTCTACGCCTATGCTCTGCATGAACAAGAGCGTACCCTAAAGCCTCTCCGTCATGAAAATACCTCGCAACATAAAAGAGCTTAGATAAAATTCACAAGGCAAGCAACATGCGGCTTTATCGTCCATGCAAAACCCATTATCTGCATATTCCCAGTTAACAGTATAGTTAAAGCCTTCGAGCGACGCTAGCACCTCGCATGTCGCATTATGACTAAGTTATTGAGGCAATCAGTTAAACTGTCCTTACTTTAAGTGAGACTTAAGTTTATAGGAAGCACTTACGATAGAGATGTGCCGTCTCACGTTGAGTATACGAATATGCGGATGAAGATGTCAGAGCACTGCTGTCGAGAACTCGTTGGAGAGCTGGTTGTTTTTGGGAACTTCACTGATTAACAATTAAAAGCACCGTAATTTATAATCGAGACGCGTTTATTCGCCATTGGTACAAACAGAGAGAGAGAGAAGATTAGGCTGTAGTGCCAACTTAACAATAATAGTGTTGGGGTTACCAACAACTGCTGTTTGAGTCATCGATTTGGCCAGTTCTATCTCAGAAAATTCTGAAGGAAAACTTAAAGTGAAGCGAACAATCTACATAAATATATCACGTCTTTATCACTTACGGGGTAGACAGAGCCTAGATAACAAAATCTTAAGGCAACGTTTAGCATGAATTAAGGGCGTATAGCTGGAAAGGGAAATCAAAATAGTGATGGGTTGCTAGCCGCATCGCCTATAACATGATTCCTAAGACTTTCGCCCGTTCCCTCGATGGGCTTTTACCATCTGCGCGGGAAGAGGAGCAATTGATAAATTCTATGTTTTTTTTTACTCCCAGGCCAGCATTGATGAATAAACAATCTACTAACAACTAATGTTTTTTCTTGCCGTTGTCTTTGTATTTGACAGTTAAACATTGGTTGAACGTTAAAAGACGCTCAATACTTGCTTTCAGTAGTTACTACAGTTAGATTAGGTAGATTAAAAATACTATTTGTTACTTCGAATGCGTTTCAAATGAAAAATACAGCGATGCGAGCGAACTACGATGACGGATGGACTTAAGATTATGATACGCTATAAACTAAGACGGTCAAAACAGTGTGAAACGAAAGGCTTCGTAACTTGCAAATCCAACTCATACACATACTCATATACATGAAGCTCTGAAAATGTTCCTAGATACATACATAACATAAATCAAGTCTTTATCCCTTACCGGGTAGATAGAGCCTAAGGTAACAAGACCTGGCCACGTTTAGCATGATTATGAACGTAGGTTGTCAGCCGCATCGCCAAAACATGATTCAATTTCTAAATGTCAGTGAAAATTACAACTAAAAGTTAAGCTACCTATGGCCGGGAATCGAACCCGGATCCTCGTCACGCGTACCCCTACACCACCACGTATACCCCTACACCACCCAGGTGGGTGGGTGGCAGGTGGGGGCATGATTCCTAAGATTTTCGCCGATTCCCTCCAATTCATCCAATTTTCCATTGAATTTTAGTTCATAACTGTTGCGGATGAGTATGTCTCTCATTAAACACTAGGTACCTAAAGATAAAGATGTTGTATGTCTATGTGGATGCAGTCATCGCAGGTCTTACGCCATCTGCCGAGACTTAGATATGGTAAGTCTAAGCTTATTGGAACCTAGTTGATGGCTACCTGCTATTTACTGGTCTTCGATTTATCATAAGTAGATTTATTCATAATTTACAGATAGGCTGACGCTTTTAATTCTTGTTTCCTGCTAGTATCATTGATGAGATTACTTGAGATAGAGGTAATTTTAATTGTGATGCCAACATATACTAAGAGGCTGTTTGTGCGTCGGTCACAATGCTATATCTTTAGAATTATTGAATTGATCACAGTGTTAATCGCTTTACATAATATAGCCGCTGTAACAAACAGTAAAAATGAAAATAAAGTTAAAATGGGTCTCTACACAAGAAACATCTTATTTCGGCATTTTGAACTCGATTCACATAATGACGATTCCAAAAATAGAACCATATAAAGTTAAGGCAGGAAGCCAGACGGACAGCTTCGGCTTTAGTAGTAAGTACGCGCACATTCTGTTGCGTTCCCTAAAACGATACCTACCTACCTTTCCTCACAAAAGTTTCATCAAAGTATTCCTTGGGAAAATTCCCCTGATACAAAATGTCGGTCACCATTCAAATCGTAATAATTCTAAATATACCTGCGTTTATACTAAAATGTGACGTAGATTCATTGATAATGGCCCTCTTTGCGGTTTCAGCTCTAGTTTAAGTGCCAGAGAATTGTAGGAACGGAAAGTTTTGAGGATCTAAAAAACATAGTAACAAGGTCACGTGACAGCTAGTAACAGATAGAAAAATTCAAAGGCTCACCCACGTGCATGCACACGAGTGGTGGAGTGGTATAGCACGCGTCACGGAATGACGAGGATCCGGGTTCGATTCCCGGCCATAGCTATACTTTTCGGATGTTTCGATGTGTTTAGAAATATTCTAAAAAAACTCACCAAAATAATAACGGAACTCGTAGATCATCAAATTGTAGAGACATACCCCCTTATTCATAAACGCTCTATAGGCTTCTGCTAACTTAGCAATCGTTTGTCCTTATCTGTCACTTTGACAGTTAAGGACAAACGATTGCTAAGTTAGCAGAGGCCTATAGAGCGTTTATGAATAAGGGGGATAGTAAGGTCATCACATCAACAACACCAGCCCTTTATACTACCCACTGCTGGGCACAGGCCTCCTCTCAGAATGAGAACGCGGGCTCAGCGCGGATTGGGAACTTGATGAATGATGATGATAATGAAGATTATTGTAAAACGAGATGCTATGTTCATATAAATTTAAAGCGGTTCCGGTTCAGAAAACAATTTGAAAGGACGTTGCGCAAAATGCTAATTTTAGATCGTGAAAATATTATTTAACGTAATGTTTTATTAATAGAGGGTGTGAAGAACTTTCAGGTAAACATGCAGACGTAGTCCAGACTAACGCTTTAATCTGAAGAATGCATAAACAATGTCGATGAATAAAACATACGAAAATTCGCAATTTAATTCACACTGATCATTCAATATTTTGGAGTGAAGCGAAAACATTACATTAACATTCAGGCAGACATTCAGACTTTCTCATTCATAATTAAGTACCTAGAATTTATATTTTGCTTTTTTTCTGGAATTGTAAACCCTTAAAAAAATCTTGAAACAAATTACACCAATTGACCCAGCCCCAAACTAAGCAAAGCTATGGCAACCAGGCAACGGATAAACATACTTATATAATGTAGATAAATCCATACTACATCTATGACTCGGGCACAAACATTCGTATTCATCATACAACTGTCTGCCCCTACCGGGATTCGAACCCAGGACGTCTAGCTTCATAGTCAGGTTCACTAACCACTAGGCTATCCGGTCGTCAAATGTTGTACAATACAGCTTTATATATGCATACATTATGTACACACATTTTTATATATTTATACGGCGGCGGTGTAAGGGTTAAGGGATCTTAACGTGACGTGCGCTAATAGAGCTTTCAGGCGCCATTCACGAGACACGCGGTTAAAATTATCTCCGGGCCCACTCCCGCGCACGGCGCTACGCCACTGCAACGCGTTTGATACTTGATGCTTGTAATATTTTGAAGCGATAAGGTTAAAGTGGCAATTACAATAATAATAATTTAATTCAGTAATTTGTAACGCCGAAATTTAAAATTAATTGATTTAGAATTTAAAGAACGTATTTTTCCCTCATGGGGTAGATAGACTAAGGTGACAAGACCTAAAGGCCACGTTCAGCATGATTGTGGGCGCATATAGGTGGAAAGGGGAATCAAAATAGTGATGGATTGCTAGTTGCATCGGCTGTAACATGAAAGATTTAAGATTGTCGCCCATTCCCTCGTTGGGCTTTTACCATCTGCGCGGAAAGAGAAGCAACTGGTACATTCTATGTTTTTTTTTCTCCCAGACCAGCATGGAAGAATGGAAGAACCTTTATTGTACCTATCCACAATATTGCATGCCTAATGTAGGTAGAACATATAAGCGCAAACCGTTCTTTAACCCTGAAACGGCTAATTTGGTATGTAGATAGCTGGATTACCACATAGGCTATTCATCCTGGTTTTCCCGCGGGATTGGGAAATCATAAAATGTTGAACATTTCATTAACGTGAGCGAAACCGCGGACAAAAGCTAATAAATCTATAAAAAAAGCTCCCCAGTATGCTGGCAGCATGTAATCTATACACTAATATTATAAAGAGGAAAGATTTGATTGTTTGTTTGTTTGAATTGAATAGGCTCCGAAACTACTGGACCGATTTCAAAAATTCTTTTGCCGTTAGATAGCTACATTATCACTGAGTGACATAGGCTACTTTTTACCGCGGGAAAATACCTTTTCCTACGGGAAAATTAACTTAACGCGGGCGAAGCTGTGGACGGAAGGCTAGTTGTATTTATAAGGAAGTGTCAAAACCGTTTTCGTTGGCCGCCGGGGCGCAGGCGCGTGCCTCTACTGTAAACTGCGCGATCCACTTATTTCATTATGAGAGTTAAACACGCATTATAATTAGTTTTCATGCCAGTTTACACTAAATAGCTGTTAATAATATTAACTATTTAGAGCGGGCTAAAATTAAAATAGGTTATTAGTCTATAATATTAAACGACGGTAGTATATTTTTGACATTGATGTTTGAATCGTTAAAACGTGTCGTGGGTGGACCATTACTTAGATTTTTGATCCAAGAGCTCAAAGCCATTAAAGAGTTTTATTTAAAGCATTTTCCACCGGTTAGAAAACTCGCTGCGTACGTCTGGGAGCAAAGAAAAAATTAGAATGTAGATACCAGTTGCTTCTGAATCATGACTTTTATAGGCGATTCGGCTAGCAACCCATCACTATTCACTATTTTGATTCCCCTTTCTACCTAGTATCAAAGAGTGGAGAACGACTCCTATTTTGGTAACTTTACTTTAGTTTAACAAGGTCCTCCGCAAAGTAACGCCCAAATCTGTTCTATACAGTCCTCTTGTGACTGTTATTACTATCGACATTCGTGTATAAATTGTATGGTTAAGCAAACGTTAATTTAAATTCCACATAAACTATTTCTCTGAAACATCGGCCAGCTATTCCAATTAAATTGTGAAACTTACGTCAATTAATTAAGAAAATACATTTCAATGCAACTAAATCATACAGGTACTAATTATGCGGCCAGCTTTCCCGAGGTCTAGATACTAACAGGATGGTATACGTCTCGGAGATAACTCATTCTTTGTTGGGAACAAGTCGCCTTCCGTTACTATAGATAACCTATATTGGTTAATTGTGCTTACATTTCCGTTGCTATTTGAAGTGTTAATAATGCTATAAGGACGCAACAAAGTGCTTGGCAAAGGGAAACGAACTTCAAATCATAAAAGTGAAGAGAATCTACTAGTGAAAGCCCAAAATAATCACACCAACTTTATTTTAACATAAGTAAAATTATAAGGATACAGAACAACGTCTAGCCATTTTTAAACTTTTGACACAAGAGAATGAACCTAACTCAGGAACGAACAGGATATCCTAACTAGTGTTGCTAACATTAAATAAAAAGAAAAATAATAATATTGCATTGTATTACAACAAAAAGTAGCAACAATTATTTCTTCTCATAAGATAAACGTTAACTTAGAAAAAAAATACCATTATCATACGTTGTTTTTGAACAATTTAGTTTTCCCTCCTTTTTATTTTTTGGTTTATTGTAAACTATTTAATTAATTGATGTATTTTTTTAGTTACAATAAGTCGGGTTCTATCTATTTATTGCTTTGTTTTCGTAAAAGTTTATGGATTATGTAGTATATTTTATCTGTGTATGGTTTCGTGAGTCATAGACGGTTCTGGCTTAAAATCTCAGCGTAATGCTGAGCCAGCGACCGTTTCACTTTTGCGAAGACACACAACGCTGATGATCTATTTTTCATGTTTGTGTTTTTTTTCTTGTTTATTTTCTATAAAACTATGTATATTCTAACGATTGCTAAGTTAGCAGAGGTTTATAGAGCGTTTATGAATAAGGGGGTAAGTATCTATTCGTAGTTGAGCAATTTCCAGTTGAGCGGTAGGTATTACCCATTGCTCAAGTTTAACCAGTTGAACAATCTAGTCGAGCAGGGGGGAAGACGGGAGTTTCACAGATGGCTTCGAAACTATGAGCTATCTCTTGCTTATTTATTGGTCACTTGTTGGAAATGAAATGGAATCAGACGCGAAATCTAGTTTAATAATTGCCTGCTTAAACAGTCTGAAACAAATCTTGCATGCTTCGGAGATTAGCGAGAACGAACATTTTAAACATTTAAAAATGCGAAGATTAAAAACAGCATATCTAAACGATATTGTACGAAATAAATTACAAATTAGGAAATAAATCATGAGCATGTTGGCATCATGGCGTAAGAAGTAATAAATTAATTAATTTGATTTGCGTCTTAATCAGGACCGCGTGTTGCTAATTTACGAAAAAGATTATTATCAAACGCACATTTTTTTTAATTAGATCGTAAATTAATAAGATGTATGGAATGTAAACAGGTGCCCACCGATGACGTAGTTTAGAATTTGTTTTTTAACTTTATACTCTTACCTATTTTCTTCCATGCTGGTCTGGGAGTAAAGAAAAAACATGGAATTTACCAGTTGCTTCTCTTCCCGCGCAGATGGTTAAAGCCCATCGAGAGAATGGACGAAAGTCTTAGGAATCATGTTATAGGCGATGCGGCTAGCAACCCATCATTATTTTGGTTTTCCTTTGCCCCTATACGCCCTTAATCATACAAAACGTGGCCTTAAGGTTTTGTTACCTTAGGCTCTGTCTACCTCGTAAGGGATAAAGACGTGATGTATGTCTGTATGTACTCTTACCTCTTTTATTTATAAAAAGTTAAAAGAAAACCTGGCAAATCTCTAAGTGAATGTATATTCATAGGTGGTATGACCTTGTGCTATTGCTATCACTATCTTATTCGCTAATCCTGCTGCCAAGCAGCGGAGCCTTAACTGCTGTGTTCCGGCGTGGATAACAGTCGGTGAAATTACTGGCTGGATGTGGTGGCAACGTGACTGCAATGCTTCGGTGTGCATCAGGTGCACTTGATCTTGCCTCCCTTTATGTAAGAAAAAAAGCTCATTGAGCTTAAAGGCGTTTTCATTCATGCTTAGGTATATAGTGTTAAAAATGGTAAAAGGTAGAAGAATATTGTCAGTTCTAAACAATCCTCAGGCCTTATACTCCGAAATTCGATTTTCGAACTTCGTGTCATACCGTCCCTTTCACTCTCAAATTAATGACTATTAGTGTGAGCAGAACGGAACGAAACGAACTTCGAAAATCGAATTTCGGAGTAGCCCCTCAGCACCCCTCAGGGTTGTCACGCCCATGTCAGACAAATAAAATTAAAATAAATATTTTATCGACACTCATTATCTAAATAATACCCAGTGGCGGCAGTTCATAAATTCCATGTATCATTGCCTACATCTTAATAAATTAAGATTGTATGAAGATACATACAATATTTGGTGTTATTTATGGGCCGCGCCTGCCTTTGTGAAGGCCGAGGATACCAGATTTGTTGAAAGATACCATTTTGTATGTATCTTGTCGCCTCCTCCAAGTGTTCAGTTTAAATAGTGCTTGGGACACATCTAGAGGCATTGGTTTCCACATAAAGTAACTTAATTTTTAAAACGTGTTAGTGCCTTTTGTTTGTATTTAATTTGTATACAGGGGCGTCACCATGACGTCTTAATGCGATTCAATTCCGACTCAGTTCAATTTTAGCCGTCATTTTTAGTAAATTTTTCTTTGTAAAACCGACATCGTTTGATCTAAATGCACACGAAACGAAATGTAACATCTACATTATAATGGCATACAGTGTGTATAACTTTTCATTATTTCCGACGACCCTACTATTCACGCTTATAATCAGCTGCTGCCGTCTTAATCATCATGAATATTTAAAATTAACATATTTATTAAGAACATCGGCTAAAAATAATCCTCAAAGGAACCGTTTCTCGTTGCGACTTAAAAATACCGACCTTTTATACGACACATATGGCTAAGTCGCATGCCGACATATATTCTAACCCATTTATTCATAACACTTTGTAAGCTTATATTAACTTTACATTCGTTTGTCTTTTTGTCAGTTTGACGTTTGCCTTTGCCAGACAACAGACAAGCTTGTAAAAAATAGATCCCGACTTTTTTTTTCTTTTTTTCATCAATGATTGGTCAATTGTAACCTCCGCTTGAACGATAACTATGAAAAATTTAGAAAAACCCCCCACGCAAAAAGACGCCAGAAATTCAATTTTATGGCAAAGAAATGCCTTACATAATTTTGGAAAAGAGTATTCTTCAAACTGCTGGACTTTTTCCAAACATGGCTAAGAACCACCGCAAGGAAACTGGCATTCTAATAAAAAACCCGCATCCAAATCAGTCCATCCGCTCGAGAGCTACGATGCCACAGACATTGATGTCAAACAATTAACATGTAGGCGACGCACCTATTTAGGTAGCTACCTTTTTATCAAACTATTCTATTTTGGCGCTGGCCGCAAATAAAATTAATTGCACGCAGCGCTGAAAGAAAGAAAAAAAAATGATATGACAAGCTACATTAAATGAAAATACACTGAAGAAGTCTCTATTGGACATGACTACAATGAAAAATACATACACTGAACACGTTTTATCGGACAAGACGGGGGAAAAAAATAAAAATACCGAACAAAAAAGAACAATTACTGAAGAAGTAAAATTTTCCTATTTCTATAAATTTAAAAAACTCATGACGAGGCGATATGGCCTCCGACCCTAGCCTGTCCGATTGGACAAATTAAAAAAAAAAGAAGAAAAACAAAAGAATTGAGTCGTGTCATTGCTCTTGTCAGCGCTACGTGTTGAATTTTCAGTACAATTTAAATTGTTTTATTTTATTAGTTTCTACAGTCTACAACACCCATCTTTTGGTCTTGAGGGTTAAAAATACATTTTAAAGCTTCTAAGCGTTCCGTAATATTTTCCCATTCATAAACAACTTGCCTACTGTCTATATCAATTCGCTTGTCCCGCGCCATCTTGACCAAGTGAAATATGTGCAATGGAAGCTTAAATAAACATTAATAGTTCTGTATATTTTATTTGACACTTTCATTGGCTCACCCGGGGTGGACTTTATTTGTTTACTACTGCTGCCTATTGTTAACTTAGCTTCGGCAAAAGCATGCTGTTCAGATGCCGTGTGTTCGTATGTCTATGCCACGGAAATCTTGAATTTATTATTTATTATTATTTATTTATTTATTATTACATTGTAATGTCATGTACATTACATAAAAAGATGTTACAAATGATTGGTCGGTTCATGACAATTTGACATTTACGAACATACGTTACGTACATAAATCACGTCTCGATACTCACCCTCACCAATTCTGAGGGCAGTTTCCTTTGGCTCTACCTGTCACTTTGCCATTTATCCTTTGCCGCCCACAAACATAAAATTACCGTTCTTGTAACAGCTTAGGTTTGAAACTTTTATGAATATGGTTGCCATTTTGACGTTTTTTAGACTTCTCAGAACGAATTGAAAAGAAAGAAAGAAACTGAATACGATTTTCTTTGTAGTAAAATTATGAGCCGCTTAAATAAAATTATCAAGTAAGTAAATTGTATTTCTACTTGTCACAACGTCGTGTGACGTTCTCAAATAATATTAAACTGAGTGTTTACTCTGTTCTCTGCACTGTTTCTTTTTTGAGTCCAACTATAGGTCGGTTTTAAAAAAAAGTGCAAAATTTCAATTTATTTTGACGCGTTAACTAAGGTAAGTTACTGGCGACTTGCTCGGCATGCAGCAAAAAATATCAATGCATTTTGCATTTGTAGTGTTAAACAAACAATGTAGCAAATTCTAGTAACAGTCGATAGTCATCTAAAATTAGTTTTGACTTGATTGACAGTTTAATTAATCTGGTAGGTATAGAGAACAGATCAAATTATTGCCTACTATTAATTAATAAATGGGACTGTCTGTGTCTAAATTAGGTTACTTGCTTAATAAAACAGTCAAATTAAAGTTTTTGATAAATAGGTATTTAGGTATTATGTTCGTGTTTTCCAATAATTATTACCATAGCGTATAAAACACATCCACTCCCCAAAAGTTGACAAGCCAAAAAAACATTATTAATCGACGCACGCGCACAGCGTAAACATTTTGACAGCTGTAACGAAGTGTAACCAGCCGCGAAGAACTGTCAAAAGCGCCGCGTGGGGCCGGATTACTCGTTCTTGACGAGTGCGTCAAACAGACTGTCAACTCACTGTCAAGCGTCCGTAATTCACAACATTTCAATTTTTTTGCCTTGTGTTTTCTTATGCTCAATAAATAGTACTTTGAAAACTAGGAGACCCATATTTTTTCTTTTCGCGAAATTTGTATTCTAAGTTAGTCAAAAAAAATATTGAAATCTCGAAAATTTCAAAAACGCTTGTAAGGTTGAATCTACACATTACCTTTGCCTGAGTCATAAAAAAATAATATAAGATTGATGTCTACATTGTCTACTGGTTGTCACAACGGGTTGTCATTTTGAATTTTTGATTGACGTTTGGTGATTTGATATTGGTTTTTATTGGATTTTAATTATTCACATTTTCTGGACTGAATTGGAAATAATTGACAACAAAATAAGCCAGATAATAAAACAAATTGAATGTTTGCATCCACCCTGACTTGCAGCACAGTCTTCACATTTCACATCCAATATAGTTTCTTCTGCCTCGTTAATGCTTGCGACAACAGAGTAAATTTTAGTACGAACTCGGTGCTCAGGAGTTACTCTGCCCTTGATAAAACACACAGCATTCTCTCGTTTACTTCCACATAGCCTACAGAAGTTTCAACGCAAGCATCCCCTGATGACAACAAAACCTTAGCTCCCCGGATTTCGGCAACGTTAAACGAGTCGTTTTCACGCATGTATTGCAACAACATCATTATAATCCACCTTGGGAAGGTTTCGGCTGTCTGCCATGGCATAACCGTCCGAAACTTTCATCAAATCAATTTAATAAATATAACAATGCTTTTTCAAAACAAAACGAACAAAACATCGATCGGCAAACAACACTGGGCTACGTTCAGTAACTAAAGTGTCAGTGTGATTATCGTCGGGTGAAAATCGTCCGATCATGAACACACTTACTGAACGACTTGGGGCGTTCTTCTGTCAAAAGTGTCAATTGAAGTATGATTTCGTATTCGTAATAATAAGTTTATATCCCCAGCGTTCGAATTATAAATTTTGCCTCATATCAACTGTCAAAGTGACGTCTGTGCGTTTTTTACCCATCTATTTTACGGGGTGACCGGTGCGATCGCCCGACGACGCCCGACGATGTTACTGAACGACTTGGTGTGATCGTCCGATGATCGCACTGACTTACTGAACGGGCCAGTGCGTCGTCGGGCGTCGTCGGGTGATCAAACTGAACGCACCCCTGATATTTGACATTGACACCTTTTTGACATTGACATTTTTATTCATAAAGAATTAGGAAGGCAAAGGTATACTACGACGATGCCTTACTTCGGATTTTTTGAAGATTTTTGTGAATATTACGTTAAATAAGTAATAAAAAAAATCAAAAAAATATGGAATGGAAGACTTAAACACAAAGCTCGAAATGGTTGTCGGTACTTTAGTAATTATTTAAAATTGAAATGTTGTGAATTGGTACGCCCTTAAATCGCTGACAGTAAAACTGCTTTTTTTAATCCTTTTTATGCGCAATTGGTGGATTTTGTGTTAAATATATTAGAAAAAAAGAAAGAAAGAAGACATTCCTTTTTGCAAGACACACAAATATAAGATAATATACACAATTTTATAGAACAAAAAACAAGAAAAAAACACGTAGAGAAAGTTCCCTGACAAAAAATGTACTATCGAATATCATTTCGAAAGGAGCCAACTTTCTTTAATTGAGTGCGAGAATCTAAAGTCGATAAGATACGGGTTACGATTCGATTTACCGGACGCCTTACGCAGACACATTCAATTAGAAGTAATAACAAGTTAGGTTTATCTGAAGTCCTCAATGTTTATAGAAATACTTAAATTTAGAGGTTCTTCCTTATGTCCTCATTAAAACTAATCATCTGTCTTATCTCCAACTGTCTTCTGTAAAAAAATTATAACGCACTCATGAAAGACAATTAACCTTCGTTTTCCCGTAACATTACTACTCACATCACTGAATACGGCTTTAATTAGAACTAAGCCAAGGCCGTTTGAACAGTAATCAGTAGAAAAGTTAACACGTGTCATCAGATTTCCCTTGAAATTTAACATCAACAAACCGCCAAAGATATCTAAATTGCTTAACTTTTATCAATTCGCTTATGAATTACAAGCTGCATTGTACTTACTGATGCGGAAGTGTTGTTTCGAAGAAACTTAAGATATCGGAGAATTTTGGATCAAGGCCTGGCCTGACAATATTTCCTTGACAACCGTATCTCTTCGAACCTTGGAGTTAGAGTCAGTCTTTATTCAGTTTTTGATGAGTACATACATACATACATACAGTTTGACAACAAAAATAATGCTCCACAATGTACCTGCGCAGTAGACCAATTTTAGTAGCGCGGGAAACTCTGGCGCTGTTATTGGTCGATCGATTTCGTACCAACAATGGCAAAATCGTGTAAGCGGGACAGAGCTAAGAATGCAAAGCAAGCAATACTCTGCCAGTTGCGCTTGCAAATAAAGTTCAATATAGATTATTTACACGTTCGGCTACCATCGGAAACTGGTCTGCGCTTCTCTGCGCAAACGAATACTGCCGATGCGCATTATATTTGTTGTCAAACTATACATACATAAATCACGTTTTTATCCTTTACGGGGTGGACAAAGCCCAAGGTAGAAGACCTAAAGACCACGTTTAGCATTATTGTGGGTGTATGTATGTATGTATGTATGTAAACTCTTTATTGTGCAAAATAAACAATATATATAATGTGTATGTATGGATGGAAAGGAGAATCAAAATAGTGATGGGTTACTAGCCACATCGCCTATAACATGATTCCTGAGATTTTCGCCCATTCCCTCCATTTGATGAGTAGTGGATAGAAAACTTGACTTTGATATGAAGCTTGAGGTCCCAGGGTCGATCCCCGGTCGGAGCAAATAATTATGTATGAAAAACGCCAAGCGTTTGTTCTCGATTCTTGAAGAGACACTCCTAGCTCATACAATGGTGTTGCTAAAATTCGAAACATTTTTTATTCTAATTATAACAGGTTCAAAGTCTTTCTCTTCGCCGAATACATAAAACAAACCATAAACACCTCAGTAAAAATGAAAACTCATAAAAATAATAGTCTAGGAAGTGTCTGAAAAGACTATAAAAATCGGTATGCAGTTATTGCTTATAAAAATAATATAAAAGGGTCGTTAACCTTTAGAAAAATTGTGACCATTGCATAAACATACGTGTAGTCAACAAAGTCCTTAGAAAAAGAGAGAACTTAGGAGTGTGGGTGGGTAGCTTCCAATATTCTCACCGATATCATTGGGTATGTTTCGAATCTTTTAACTTTCACGAATTTCATGTCTCATAATTGTAATGTTTGCCATAACTCTTTTCTCTGAAACCGTCTTTTTTTTCAGAAACTTTCAAATGGCTATCCTGTAGAGTTCTACAAAGTAAAGTTTTGTAGGTTATATTAGGTTGGTTTTGTGACAATCCTGGACAACCAACAGAGAAAAAAAGAGTGGCAAATGGTGTTATGACAAACAATATTTATGACATGAAGTTATGGCCACGCTGGTCTGGGATCAAAGGAAAAACATAGAATGTAGAATGCTTCTCGCCCCGCACAGATGGTAAAAGCCCATCGAGGGAATGGGCGAAATTCTTAGGAATCATGTTATGGGCGATGCGGCTAGCAACCCATCACTATTTTGATTCTCATTTCCACCTATACGCCTACGAGATAGACTACCCATCTCTTTCTAGTACGAACAGTAAGAAGAAGATGGGTAGTCGATCTCGCGCGCTCTTGTGTCAGCTGTGTGGTAGCCGGAACCTGACAGCAACGTCAACAAGCGAAGGTATCTCATTTTCTTTATGAAGATTTCCATACTCAAATTCTTCAGCAAACTAGTTAAGCTATTAATGACCCTGATTAAATATGTCTTTCCTATCAAATGAATCAAGAATTTAACTTCTTGATTTTTTATGTTTACTTTTACGTTTTTACCCGTTAGAAATTAAATTTCTAAACGAAACTGAAAATTAGAACACAGAAAAATTCGAAAAGTAAAACTATGACTGCCAATCGCCATCGTGTTCATTTTGACAGTTCATGTATGGGCTGACAACTGGCATCGGAATCAGCTAGCTGTCACATACATACAAGAACTGTCCAAATGAACACGATGGCGATTGCGAGCAAGTTAGGTAATAAGCCTACTGGATCCTCATCATTCCGTGATGCGTGTTGGTAAATATATCTTTGTATAAATAAGGAGGCTTTTCTGTTGTGCGTGTCATTTTGTCAGCAATCTTCATCTGCAGTAGGATTACATTATCTATCATGTTTGGTGCAAATCTTGACATTTTCCTTTTAAAGTATGAAACATTTTAAGACTGGGAATACATTGTTGTACCTCGCAGAAATCTAGTGAAAGTTAGTTAAAAGAATATTGAACCGTGTTAATGTGGCTAGGTTCAACACTACTGATGTCGATAATGTCATTGATTTGTTAATATTAGGGCTAAAATCGATTGCTGTTGCTTTTTATAAGAATTAAATTTAACACGATTTTTACATTTGTAATCTCACAATCCTTGTAGTACATATTTGTTTTGAATTAAACTTGTATTCGATTCGCGCCCAAATCCTCTACATTAATGTGCTAATTTGTCTTAACCGAATTTGTAGCTATCTTGTTACAATTTACATAATCTTCTTAATAAAACTCTAAATTACAAACATAATACCAGTTTCATTATAATATCGCCATACGTTAAGCTAAAATGGGTATTAAATAATAGAAATGGAATCGCGCGTAATTTATTGATATAGGGAAGGAAAGTATCGATAAACATTGGAATGTCGATAAAACAACCTTGACCTGCAAAATCACGAAGTGCTATAATAAATTACAAACATCGATTTGCATTTTAGATTTTATTGTGGAAACCGGTATTATTTTACGGAGACAGTTATGTAAATATGAGTCATCTTAGCAGTCATGATAAAATTAATGGTCAATACGGTGATTTTGTTAAATAATGTTTTTATTAAAAGCATTATATACAGCTATGACTAAGTTTCTTATGTATTTATAAAAGTAGTAGTTTATACAGAACTCTACTAAAGGAGACACGATATTTCAATTTTGAGTCAAATCTTACGATATCTTGGTATAACTATTACTAACTAACTATTGTAACTAATTATTACTTATAATAAAATTTCCATGTCACAATGTTAGTTACCGTACTCCTCCGAAACGGCTTTAACGATTCTTACCAAATTTTATATGCATATTCAGTAGATCTGAGAAACGGCTACTAACTATTTTTCATATTGAAATTTAGAAGAAAAAAAAACGGGAGCGAAGGCGCGGGCAACAGCTAGTTACTTATAACTATAATTCTGAGTTCCTTTCTATGTTTGGCCAGTTACTTGTCCTTTAAATACTAAGTAAAAGGAAGTGGACGTGGTAGTCTATTACCTCTCGCTTTTAGTTTTCTGACCCGTCTGTCTGTCCGTCCGTTTGCTCGCCTTTTGAACCTATATAGGGAAATGTCTTGCCCGTTTTAAAAACAAATAATAGAATTAAAATGAAATTAAAAATAACGCAATTTTCCCCGGCGCTTTTTGGTCCCTACATACATACATACATAAATTACGTCTTTATCCCTTACGGGGTAGACAGAGCCTAAAGGCCACGTTTAGCATGATTGTGGGCGTATAGGTGGAAAGGGGAATCATAATAGTAATGAGTTGCTAGCCGCAACGTCTGTAACATGATTCCTATTTTCGTTATTCGTTCATCTTATTTCATAATGTTTGTTGAAGGTTGGTACGAAACATCGTGTGTAAGTTCGACTCAATTCAACAGTGTTTCAACAGTGATCTAAAATTAACAATCCCATAAAACTACGGCACATTATCGATGTTATTATAGTTCGTCACTAGTTGCGTGCATTACGTGCTCCCGCGCACGTCGTCCGCGAGTGACGTCACCCGAAGCCGCGCGAAAATCTCCGAGCAAGGCCGATCCGCGACCGTTGCCAGGCGGGGTGACGGGTCACGCGATTTCGTTACGAGTTCGGTAGACAGTGCTCTACTGCTCTATTTCTCTAGACCTCACACAGACCCTTAAGCAGCTGGCTGGAAATTATAAATAAAATAAAAATGGGTGTATATTTTGTCTAGAGAATTACATTGTGACAGGCGTGCAAATATTATAATTATCGAATTACGAGTCACGCGTAAAACACGTAAGAATTGATTATTACATACCTACCTGCTAAGAAGTAATGACGTGACAAATTAAGAGATACCTACTATTCTTAATTTGAAAGATAAGCCATAGATGCTAAAATTAAGATTACATCCATTTTGGAAATACTAGAAACCACTTAAAGCACTCGGTTCGCTTATGTCTATCGGGGAGCTGCAAACCGCATTAGAGGTTAAAGGCGTCATAAAAAAACTTCTTTATCAGATCGTCTATATACAAAACCATGTGTTAATTTCTTTAGCAATCAACGGAGCATAATCTACTTTCTGATTAATCACAGCTACTTTCACAGAAATGAAAAATTCCCATTTAATTAGTCGTTGCCAAAACCCAGAATTAATTTAACGTTAACTCAGTTGTTTAGCGTTGTGAAATTATTTAGTGTTCGTTGTAAGAATTAGTCAGCTATTTGGCAGGGGAATGAGATTAATACTCTGTTATTAGTCTTCCGTAATTTGGTTTTGAACATCGCCTACGCCGGCGGTGTCACGAGATGTTCCCGTGTGTTATCAGTTATTTTGGTAAATTGTGTATGTGTACCATAACTTTTTATTAAACTCGATCTATTAGGACCTAGGGCATACTTTCGAGCTTCATCGTCTAGTAAACGCCCGCGCAGCGTCGACGCAACGTCAATGAAGACTAGAAAACGTGAACGTTACCTCAACGCTACGCTGACGTTCGAAAGTGTGCCCGCGCCCTTATTCTGCGGAGGTCTATTATATCGTGATCGCTCTGCTTCAAATTCACCCGCTTCTTTTCTGTTTTTGAAGAATTTCTGGTTTCGCTTTGGAATGCGAAGAGCTTTATAAAATATTTTGAAATGAACTTTTCTTAATTCTCAGATACCTAAAAGATGGTACAAAATTACTATTTTCTTTGCTGTAACGTTTGATTGCAGAGTAAAATAAATAATTAGCTAAATTGTAATCCCTATGAACATTGAATGCGAAAAATGAGGAAGAAGACAGAGTTTTAGTAAATTTGTAACATTGCCAGAATCAATTAAAAACTTAAAAAAATATATATAAACTGCCAGTTGAACAGTTTCACTACATTTATTCGTTTCGTGTCTAAGTTTAAAATACCTATGTTGTTTGTTGCATGTGATATGCATAGAAAAACAGAAATATTAACTTTTTATTTGGGACTATGTCAATTGGTCCGTTCTCCGGCAATATTTGTTATTTATCGCCAATGACGTGTGCAAATCATAGTTCGTCGCTCTTATTATAAACAATCTACTCTAATTGCTCAAACTTCAAATGGTAAAAATTGGTGGTGTCATATCGGAACAATTGGTCAAACAGACCGCGGCACAAAGAGTATCAGCCATTGCGGTCAAAGCGGTAGGGTTGCCAACCGTGACTTAAAAATATTTGGACAAATCAAAATGTTGTTTCAGTTTGCTCACAGGTTTATAGGTTATGGATTATGAAACAATTTAAAATTTTGATTGGAACAACTTGCGAACTATCTCATTTTAAATAGAGGTAGTTTATTAATAAAATTTTACCTTTTATAAATAAAAACCACCTTCAAATATGAGCACTAAAGTCGAGACGTACCTAGATAAAACAATACTGAATGCGTGTAGAAATGGATGTTTAACTAATTTGGAAAAGTTTAAATCTCAAAAGATCACTTTTTTTATTTTAACTAAATAGGTACGTTTTTATGATTTACCTCGACGTTTCGGACAAGCAGCGGTCTCAAAGGGACTGAAAAGGCTATAACTGTGCGAGTTATTCCAACTACCCGCACATTGTCTTTTTTAAATTTCGCTTACTAGGGTTGTCACTCGACACACAACGTTCACAACGTCCTACAACCCTTCCAACGAAATCTGATGCCAATAACATTGTTATTTAACTTCAATTTGGGAAAAATGTTCAAGCCGACAGCCATGGTTGCCAGCTTCAATCACAAAAAAAGCCGTGAACAAATCATTCTGTCAATAAAGAAGTGGAACTCAACCGATTGGCGACGCTCGTGGGGTCACGAACGAGCATAAATCAATTACCTTCTTTACCTACTAACTTTTCATACGAAAAGCTAGGCGCGACGCCAATACTGCCACATATTAGTTGTTACAGGCCCATAATTTATACATAAACACATTCATACATAAATCACGTATTTATCCCTTACGGAGTAGATACAACGCTAAGGTAACAAGACTTAAAGGCCACGTTTAGCATGATTGTGGGCGTATAGGTGGAAAAGGTGAATCAAAATAGTGATGGGTTGCTAGCCGCACCGCCTAACATTTCCTAAGATTTTCGCCCATTTCCTCGCTGGGCTTTTACCATCTGCGCTCTTACATTCTACATTTTTTCTGTGCTCCCAGACCAGCTTGAAAGGATAATAACATAATTTATAAGATAGTGAGGACCTAGAAAAATGTATTATCACTATTTTTGAATTGCTCTCCGTAGCGGTCTGATTTGAAGACCTATTTTGTTTAGTAAAATGTATTTAGCGTACAGGGATTCTTGAAAAGAGGGAGGGAGGGATTGCTATATCTAACTGATAATAAGAAGGGAGGGGCTTCCACGTTACAGCTATGTAGCTTGTATAGATTAATTACAATGCAATATTTTTGTATCCATTGTTAATGTAGGTATTTTGGGTGTTATAAGGAACAACTTTCAGAGCTTATTCACTTCATCTTCCATCGGTCTGTCAAGATCCATTTTCGTTTTCAACTTGAAACTACCGTGAGACTCAAAAACGGATAACTCACATTGTCGACTTTGTTGACTTTGTCGGTCCCTCGACGCTCCTCTCGTCTACTCAAAGGTAAGATCCCTTATATAGTTTTATAAATTTTGGTTGTACAATGCATTAGTACCTGGATGAGCTTAGCTCGTTATTTTTTTTGTTACGTTTCTAAAAATTAATCTATCTAGATTTCTAGATCGATTTATCGCCCCCGAATCTCTCTGCATGGGTACCTACTAAATTTCATGAAAATCGTTGTAGCCGTTTTCGAGATTCAGATTATATACATATATAAATAAGAATTGCTTGTTTAAATATATTATATTAACTGTAAACAAAGTTACGACACCTAACCAGAGACAAATCAACTCAATATCAGTTTAGCCAAGATTAGCCTACATAACAAAACCGACGTTTTTAATTTATTTGCTACCATAATTTACGACTAAGCCAAACTAAATATTAAATTCAAATTCCACGAGTGTCATAGCATGTTAAGAGTCTGTCCAAATATTTTAGTCCATAATCTTGCCGGCGACCGGATCGGGACGGCTCCTGACTTTCACCTTGATCATTATTGAAGACAACCGTGGAGTTATCCATTTTATCTCTCCGGGATAATTTCATTAGTAGACTCGGTACATTATTTTTAGTGGCCGTAAAAATAATATCACGGATTGAGTGTCGACACGATCTTTATGGTTAAAGCTTCGGTTTAATGAAGGGCGAATCGGCTCTCAAGGCAACGGAGGCGTACTTAAAAGTTAAGTATGTCGTCTACATAAACGCGTGCTCGAACGTTTGGAAAACGCGTTTAACAGTAATAGAGTGGTATGATCTTGGAGTGTGAATGGTTGAGTTGGGAGGGGAAGGCCTTTTTTTTTGTGGTGTGGAAAATGCGCCTTATGCATCCGGCCCGGTACCGGAATACCAGGGGTATCTGGGGCTCTCCCGAGGCGTCAGGCATACCCAGTAAAAAACACACGGATTCCCAAATTTGGCACTATTGTAGGACACCACGGGAGAACTTTCGTGAACCGCGATGCCCTACGGGCCCACCCCGGGATGGGGCTACCTCCCTGCGACACCTGTGCAATGCAGGATTGGGAACTCCCGCCCTCCCCCGCAGGTGCCGCTGGGGAGGGGCAGGCCTAGACGGACGTTCCGGGACCAAATAGGAGACGTTTTGAAAAAAGGACAGATGTGAACCAGAATCCGGCGAGCATGCAATGTATGAAGATATTGATGAATGGTGGATGAAACGAAAGAGGTCACTTAAGTTAAGTGACAGTTAGTTCTTATACCGTGGAGAAAAGTTTTAATTTTTAGTTACTAAAAATTACTTGTTTATTGAACAACTGCTCAAAGGTATAGTTACACAAATGGCTAAATCACGTAAAGTCGTGTGATGCTCGACATGTTTCGGACTATTTCTTAGTTCCTCCTGAAGCGCTCGCCCCGGCTGCAGCAAAACAAGCACGTACGTTTATACGTGAGTTATCCGTTTGTGTAACTATGATTAAAGGCCTGTTTCACCACTCTGTAAAGTTCCGGTTATCTTAAGTGTGAGTTATCTAAGATTCTGTCTCTATTTATTACTATGAAACACATAGAGACGTCATCATAGATAACCGACGCTTAAAATAACAGGAACTTAACAGAGACTGGTGAAATAGGCCCTTAGTTTGTTGAAACTGCTCAAAGGGGTTGTAATAGTTTTGAACTGTATCCTACCGCCCGATCTAATTAATATAGCAAGGTATGAACGTTGAGTGGGAGTAGACTGTTATCCGAAGATACCTTACTGTTATATTACTACTATGGCACGGCATTTCTCTTAATGTTTTAATTAATAGTTAATAGTAGATCAGTGGTCCCTTAATGAGTACGACACAAAATTTACCGACATTAAGACAACATGTTATAGCTTGTTAGTGTCGTGAATTAACATGAAAATTTCCATATCTCGATTTTTTTAATGTAAGTAATGTTAATTTTGATCATGTTTTTATTATGATTCGTTGAATTAAAAGGCAGTCTGTACTTCTATGACTTAAGCCGGGTACTCGTCTGAGAGCTGTAACCGTAACTATTGCACGGTACAGTTACCAGAAACCTTAGGTTGAACGTGGCTCGCAAATTGCCGCGAGCGGAAAGTACGCCACGCCAGGGTTTTTGGTTGAGCATTTTCCATAAATAAATAAATAAATAATAAATAAATATTTTGGGACAAATTACACCAATTGACCCAGCCCCAAACTAAGCAAAGCTTGTACTATGGGTACCAGGCAACGGATAAACATACTTATATAATGTAGAATCTACATTGTAGATAAATACATACTTAAATACATACAACATCCATGACTCGGGCACAAACATTCGTATTCATCATACGACTGTCTGCCCCTACCGGGATTCGAACCCAGGACCTCTAGCTTCATAGTCAGGGTCACTAACCACTAGCTAAGCTATCCGGTCGCATAAAAAGTCCCCATGGTATTTTTTTCCAGAATTTAACTATTTTGGGTTTTTCTTACTCAGAATCGTTTACCCTATCGATCATTAGATATGCAAGAAAAAATGTGACCCAAAATTTCCATTCCAGTTCGTCACTTTTTTTCATATAGCGTGACGAACAGGAAAAATAAATCCATAGTAAAATCTGCTACACGTTTTTTCTTGTATGACAATCGATAGGGTAACGATTCTAAATAAGAAAAACTCGATTATATTTAAATTCTTGAAAAAATGTACATGTGTACTTTTTTTTGAAAAACGCTCGGTTACGGTAATGAGCAACAGTTACGATTACAAATGTATGCTTAGATCTCTAAAACTAAGCAACGGATTTTGATACGGTTTTTTTTAAGAATATAGTGATTCAGGAAGAAGATTTATGTATAATACATTACTTGAAGAGAAATACTGACTATACCCGGGCGCAGCCGGGGCCAATCGCTAGTTTCAGAATAATTTTGAAACCCCTTGTCACACAGACATCATCATTAGGTCTTAATTATCATGATGATCATATTATCATTATCTCGTCACTCGACACATTAAAAATCATTTTTACATGCACATTCTGTTTTACGATGACAAGTTTTTGTGAGATACTATATGTCAAGATTGCAAAGGTCAATGACCGATATCGTTACTTTACAGATAACTACATTGTAAACGGTTATAATTCAATTAACAAGTTGTTTTATTAAATCTAGACCGCTACTAAAACTGTTAAGATAAAAATTGCGGATGTTTGTATGGCCTTGATTCTTGACCTTCAAATTGAATATAAAAAATTGTTGCGTTATGACATTGAGTTAGTTAGTCGGTTTTGATCATAAATGTATACCGTTACATTTATAAACGAAGTTTTTATTAATAATCAAACTATTAAGAAGTAAATAACAATAAAAAACACTAAAACTAGGAAAGTTGATTTAAAGTAAAGCAAGTTAAAAATAATTAAAAATTAAACTAAAAAATCTCCCCTGTTTCGTGCCTGGTTCAAAGGTTCCCATTATGCTGGCCGCGTTGCCTCTTTGAACTGCAATGGCAACCCTTTGAACCAGCCACGAACCAAAGCAGGGATCGCAGCCCCTATCTGTCAGTCTGCGGCCCAGCTGCCTGAACAGCTCTTTTGCCTCCGAGCCCCAGGGACCCGCTGTCTCGCTATTTATTAAAGAGAACTGTACCCAATGTACCTTTGTCCCATGCTGGTCTGGGAGTAAAGAAAAAAAAAGAATGTACCAGTTGCTTCTCTTCCTGTGCATGGTAAAATCCCATGGAGGGAAGAGTGAAAATCTTAGGAATCATGTTACAGGCGATGCGGGTAGCAACCCATCACTATTTTGATTCCCCTTTTCACCTATACGCCCACTATTATGCTAAGCGTGGCCTTTAGTTCTCTGTCTACCCCGTAAGGGATAAAGTATGTACCCAATAACGGGAATATTACTCAAAGTTTTTCCGGAGTATTTCAGAAGATGGTTGGATTAGTATGTATGTTGTAGTATTTACCTCTACAAAAATCTATCGTTTTTCTATCTTTTGATTCAAAATTTAGTCCCACCGACGCAGATTACTTTGAATTCAAATTCAAATTCAAATTATCAATGTTCGCCGGGTCAGCTACTTATAAATAAACAAAACAGCATTCCTACCAAGCTAATAGCAGACACAAATATCAAAAGAAACCTACAGCAATATCGAAACTATCAATGCAAGTATACAATTTAATAGGCAAGGAAATCAGATCCTTCTGCAATCCCACGGGAAACCAAACTTTATAACGTCACGTTTAGGAATATTCTCGTTCAAAGTAAACAGCGTAGTGTCGTGCCGGCTCCCTAGTATTAAATCGAGTTTTAAACTACGTTTAATTTCACTTAACTCTGGCTAATGTGTGTTATTTCCTACGAGATGGCGCTGCTATCCTTATGGGGCTGGTTTGAAATCAATTTAAGGGAAGGTTGCTGGCTGGATGTAGATCGCAACATATCGATAGACATGTTCGTAATGTTACTTATCGATACTATGAAAAAATAACGAAAGTTTTATGTAACTAAATACATTACAGTATTATCCCATTTAGTTAGGTACTTAGGTACAGAACGGTGCTTGTTAGGTTTGTGATAATTTAATATTCGTTTTATTTATCTCTAATTTCGTCGTTAGTTTTTGCCACAAACAAAACATGCATTTTGCTATAGCTGATACAATTAATGACACGAAATTTTGTAATTGCCTCAAATTTGTATCGTTTCTCTTAAATAAAACTCCGAAAAAGTCTACCACGTATATCGAGCACAAATCTCAACTTAGCTTTTATGTAACTGTTAAAATAATATCGATCGTAAATTGTACTCACTAACGTTTTTATCGATGTCAATAAAACAGTCACAACACTACACTTGAATGGTGGCTTATTACCGCCGCGGTCTCAGCTCGGTAAATTGTAGGCGAAGCTTCATTCACAGCTTTTTAGCGCGAATTAGCGCTTGCTGTCGATACTCTATCATTATCGACTACAGTGCGTAACTATTAGAAGCATTCAAGATAAATAAATATTACGTTAAAGTCTTTTTTTGGATGGATATTATTTATTACTGGCTTGAAATCATAAGAAGCAGATCTCAGCGTTGTTATAAAAAGGTGAAATTAAAAAAATAACCCCGCCTAGTAGGTCCGAATCAAATGAAACTTATACCTATTGATGTTTTTTGCTTTTGCCGTAATTATAACGACATTGGAACAAAGTATACTTAAAAAGATTTCCAGACACATAAACTACTGAACCAGTGAGTTACACCTTTGGCCTGTATTTTCCATCAGATGAGATAGGGGTCGATTGCTGCACAGTAACTGTAAAAAAAGTGTTATTTTAATTCATCGTCAATCCATCTTACTGTAACTTTATAGTTGCGCGGACGCAGCCAATCAAGTGGGCAGCGTCGCATGCGCAGCCCGCGGCGCCGCGTGCGATGACAGACCGCGACTGAAACCGCGCTGATGTGATCTGATAGAGCTTTAGTGGAACAAACTAGTCTCTGCCTACCTATGGGAAAGAGGCGTGACGTATGTATGTATGTTAGTATTTTAGCGTTCAAAAATAAACACGATTTAGGTACTTATCTCGAGTGTATAAATATGGTTCATTCTAGATTTCGTTTTGTTCCAGGATGTAACTTTAATCATCAATAAAAATCTCATCATCATAGGCATCTAATTTATTAACAGTCTAGACTAAAACAAGGTTAAATTTAATGTTAACCATTAATTAATGGTCCTTGTAGCGGGTTGGTATTGCCTTTGCTAATTCAGCCTAGCCCCGGCCACGCCTACCAATCTGCGCTAATCCTCGCTTAATTATAATCGTGATTATTAAAACATGTATAAATTGTGTTAGAGGCTTCATTACTTATTATACAGGATGCACCTATTTCGTTTTAGAGAATAGGAAGTTTTAGAATACATAGTTACACAAATCACGTATGAATCCCTTACGGGGTAAAGTTTGAGAAGCCACTTCACTATCACTACATAGTATTAGTATAAAACAAAGTCGCTTTCTCTGTCCCTATGTCCCTATGTATGCTTATATCTTCAAAACTACCCAACGGATTTTGATGCGGTTTTTTATAGATAGAGTGATTCAAGAGGAAGGTTTTTATGTATAATTCTACGCAGACGAAGTCGCGGGCAGAAGCTAGTAATAATATAATGTACAGCCGAGGGCATAAATATGGTTTATGGTTTTAAAACTTTATTCTCATAAAGAATTATAACACAACTTCACTTATATGAGAACACAATTTAATTATGTATATAGAAAAAAAGACATTTAGCATTTAGCAAATATCGACTTAATAAACGAAATTCATTTTTAGGTTTGCTTTGCTCCTTTTAAAATTGTATGGCTTTTCCTAATTAAAACATCGTATTTTTAATCCTAGATAGCCGTAGTAGCATTTGACCTGTGGCCTCTTAAGCAGAGGGTCGTGGGTTCGAATCCCGGGCTCGCACCTCTGAGTTTTTCGGAATTTCTGTGCGATATTACATTTGAAATTTACCATGAGCTTTTTGGTGAAGGACAACATCGTGAGGAAACCTGTACACATGTCTGCGAAGCAATTCAATGGTGTGTGTGAAGTTCCCAATCCGAAGGGTCCGCGTAGGAACTATATCCCAAGCCCTCTCATGCTGAGAGGAGGCCTGTGCCCAGCAGTGGGACGTATATAGGCTGGAGACGACGATGATGGTGATTTTTCCTCAACGTACTTATCTTCCATGCTGGTCTGGGAGCAAAAAAAAAAACATAGAATGTACCAGTTGCTTCTCTACCCGCGCAGATGGTAAAAGCCCATTGAGGGAATGGGCTAAAATCATAGGAATCATGTTATAGGCGATGAGGCTAGCAACCCATCACTATTTTGATTCCATTTTCCACCTATACGCCCCCAATCTTGCTAAATGTAGCTTTGTAGGTACCTGTTACCTTAGGCTCTGTCTACCCCGTAAGGGATAAAGACGTGATTTGTGCATGTGTGTGTATGCATGTACTTAGACCAAATATCTTTATACTGCTTTTTTTTAATTTTATCCGACTTAAATCGGAACCCAAATCAACCTGTGGCCGATATCGGCCGATCTCTCCCGATCGCGCCCGATCTCTCCCGACCTTGCCCGATCGCGATAAGCCGCGGCTCGGGTTACTAATTGCTTTATTTCCTGCCGTTGTCGGTTGTGAGATGTTCAGCGAAAGTGATGAGACGAGATCTGTAACAAATCCAATAATCATCATCATCATCATCATCATCTCCAGCCTATATACGTGCTACTGCTGGTCACAGGCCTCTTCTCAGAGCTATAGCTCCCAACAATCGAATAATATACAAGGTAAAATAGTTTAGTTAAACAATTCCATGCTGGTTTGGGAGCAAAGGAAAAACATACCAGTACCAGTTGCTTCTCGTCCCGCGCAGATGGTAAAAGCCCATCGAGGAAATGGAGGAAAATAGTAATCATGTTACGCGATACGGCTGGCAATTCATCACTATTTTGATTCCCCTTTCCACCTATACCCCCACAATCATGCTAAACGTGGCCTTTAGGTCCTATTACCTTAAGCTTCGTCTACCCCGTAAGGGATAAAGACGTGATTTATGCACGTATGTATGTATCCACATCATGTATATTACAGTGTGGGCCATAAAAACTATTAATTGTTACATTAGTCAGATATACACGACAATAACGGAGTACATTGTCCATATTGCGAGATGTCCATTAAAATATTGCAATAAAAAATTAAAAATATCCACTTACCTATCCACAAAAATAGTATAAGTAGATGGTAGTCAAAATTAAAATCTTCAAATCACGCTTAGACTCATGTCACCCTTATGCGCACTAAAAACCACAATTTACTTTTAAACGCCATACAATACTCAATAAGGCACTGAATACAAAAGCGAGAGTGATTCCTCCTTTGCGTCAAATAAGGTCTCGAAACCATTCAGCGGACAGCAACATTTTAATCTTCAGTGTGAAAACGCCTTAATACAAATGCTTGAAAAATCTAAGTAAGTAACATTTCAAACCTAATTTTGTCACACTGCGGTTGAATTTTAAATGCACTCAGTTGTTTCGTTTTAGTTTTAAAAGGGTATTTTGTATTTAACATTTAACACACGTTGTTGCTAATAGAGCTTGTTAAGTGGTAAGTGGCGCCATCTAGGGACGGATAGCAAATTGTTTATTTTAAACTGTCATGTTCGATAAGGGGATGTTTATCCTACGGAAAATTAAATCGTGTAAACTACGCGAATTTTTTTTAAGTCTATTTATATGGAAAAAGAGCTCAATGACATGTCATTGCGTTCAAAACCAAGTCATTTTAGGATTTGGTAAACCCAGTATAATTACTTTTTGTCGGAAATAAATAACTAGACAAAGCTTGTAGTATGGCTATCAGGTAACGGATAAAATTTAAAAGTGGACGTAAAATATAACTTCATACTTCATATTAAAATACTCGGATAAATTTCAAACGCTGTAATATTCCTTGGTATGTTAAATTAAACAGTTAAGATTGAAAAAGGGGAATAAACAACAGATAAATCATTATAAATTAAATATTTTCTATGACTTATAAGACGTTGGTAATAAATTAATATTGCAACCGAACCAACTTTGCAAGCCAAATGTATTGAAATTTATCGTACTGATTAATCAATTTTTCAATGATAAAGTCAGTGGTTTTAACATTCGAAAGTTTTGCTGGAGCTATAAAATGCTAATTATTAAAACAGAATTTAACATGTCATACTTAAATTTTATTTTCTATATTACCATTTTACTTCTGTTGTGGATATATTAAAGGTCGACATGAATAGTTAAAATATTAAATTACATTAACAACCGTTTAAATTAGGTAAATTTGAATTTTTGGTAATAAAACAGTGTTGACAAACGTTGATGGCCATAGGCCACCTGTTGCTATGATCACAAATATTTCTTTATGAAATGTGAGAGAATAAATTAGAACTACGTACTCTATTTACGAGTATGTTCTCGATCTAGAAAACTTACAGATAGCGTCCGGCCTTCTGATCCGACCGGCGGATACTGAAACCAAATCTTAACTCGAGGACGCGTGAAACCGACGTCGTGAATCATGTCAAAATCTTTAGTGTCAGTTACATCATTTCAGCACCAGCAAATGTTCCGCGCTTCGACTTCTGGCCAGACCAGAAAGTGTGATATTCCGTTATTTTAGTGAATCGAAAACTTAGAAAAAACCCTGAATAGTTTATTTTCTATTTGTGTTTCTTTTATCTATTGTTTGTGTTTTGACAGTACTTTGATGTAAACTGTTATGCCGTGTAAGTTTTTCTGAATAACTAAATTCATATTACTAGAGTATGATCAAAGTTTTAGGTGTTGGCAACCCAACAGAGAACCTTTTTGTGTTAATATTATTTTATTATGGCAACACCGTTGCCCCTTTTTCTGCCTTCAAGATCCAAACTTGATGTACTGTGCTCCATTTATTTTATTATTAAAATAAACTATTTACGTGAAAATAAAGTGTTTTAACGTGTCTCCATCAACCAACCAACCACACAGGGACTGCTACAATAGGCTTTGTGCTAATAAACCCCAATTCATACCCTTGCCATCGAGTAAGTTACAATGTTTCTGATTTGACTCCCGGAAAAGCAAAGCGTTATACAATTATGCACATAATAATATTCCGGCTGTGCTCCCCCTTAATTTAGGTTGGGACTAGAGCCGGGACAGTAACTAATATCGCGAACTGAATGGGCTAGTTAGTGCTCACCGTTTCAGAAGGTATTTTAGTGTGGAGCTTGTCATAAAGCCGACTGTACCGAGACACGGAGTAACGGTGCCTCTTAATGATAATAAACTGAATATTTGTCTAAATTATGCTTTGGCTAGTTTGATTGAACACAACTACAAAGATGTTCATGTTATAGGCGATGCTAGCAACCCATCACTATTTTGATTCCCCTTCACACCTTTACGCCCACAATCATTCTAAGCGTGGTCTTTGTGTCTTGTTACCCTAGGCTCTGTCGTCCGCGTAAGGGATAAAGACGTGATTTGTGTATGTATGTGTAATTGTGTATGAGTACAAAGATTTTGGTATGGATGGTAGCAATAGAAATCTTCTTCGTAGGTGAAGTTACAAGCACTAAATTTAGTACTTTTTGTAGTAGTCTGATAATATGTATACACAGCGACACAAAATTTGGCCTAGTCTCCATTCAAAATTATCTAACATACCAATGAGGGTCTGCCGCTGAGCATACATCTTCTTCTCATTTGTGGCGTCGTCAGGTCGTCATTGCGACTACATTTTCGCCAATATAAAAGTAACGAAAATATATTCAAAACCACTGTGACAAAATTTCGGCAATTTAAGGTAACACGGTCAAAAGACCCCCCACCGACCTTGTCGAGATCTAGAAGCCAACGGACAATGTTATCCCTCAGAATCTGCTCGGAAATCATTAACCGATGCCCAGGGTGCACAAGACCACGCACTGCACTCCCCCGGACGGATCCAAAAACGAACGGCAGCTCTTGACCACATGCGGAGGTCACCCGACTTGCACCCCTCTAAATACCGTTCCTCCTCTAACAAGCATTGTAAGTAAAATGCGCCTCTGTTTGTTGCAGCAATACTCCAGCGCGCCACCTACAAGGTTGGCCTCCTGACGATCCAGGGGGTCGCGACTTGCCTCTACCTCTGCATGGATGCCTGCGGGTACCACTACGCACATGTAAGTGTCAGCGAACGTCTCACAACTTACAATAAAGTCATTTAAATCGTGATCCATAGAACCGTAGTGTAATAATAACAACCAGTGAGGTAACTCGACCGTGGAGACAAGATAACTAAGTTACACATCGCGGAACTACGCTAACTCGCAGGCCCTAGTACCCACAGATGCATAGATATCCAGATATACAGATTTTTCTAATATCTGTGCTAGTACCTACGTCTGATCTTCAGTGCGGGCCGGGACTTGGTGAATTGTAGGCAGTTAGCGCCGAGACAAAGTGACGCGTCGACTATAAACAGTCGTTACGCTATGGTCCTTTCTTACTCGTATGTGCGCTTTTATAATTTTCACTCCATGTCGCTGTCGGAGTCTCGAGGCATTCGAACGCACGTGTGTGATTGCAGAACCTAACTTAAATAAGTTTCTGTCAAAAAATGCGAAAAAGTCGTGGCCCCAACACTATTATATATTACGATGCGAATCCACAAATAAAACCACGATTCGGCGATAGTTTGGTGGTTTTGCGGGAAAGTAGGTATGCCTTACAAGATGCAAGAGATGATAATAATGTTATAATAAGTGGCAGCCCAGTAACATAGAATATATACGTAATCAATGCTGAGGAGTTGCTATATATGCTATAGAGCAATTTGACACCACTCGAAAATCGAGATCAGCTAGGAAAGATATCATTTTATGACTTTTCTTAGACTTTAACATTTTTCGGTGCCTATTCGTATAATTAATTAACTCTAAATAATTTTAGTTTATTAGATCGAACACTTATAGCGAGTTCCGACAAGCTCTGCCCGTTACTCAACGAAATGATCCCACATTATATGTTTATGGAGATATAAAAACAAACAAGTTCAAACAACCTGCTCACTAACCATCATCGCTGTGACGCAACCGACTAGGGTTGCTAGAGTTAAAAAAACTTGAATAAAAATAAAAAAAAATCAAACAGTAAATAAAAAAAAACATTTAAAAAAGGCTTACATAACTTTAGAAAAGAGCTGATATTCTTCAAATTGCTGGACCAATTTGCTCTACTTTTCTTCAAATTTGAACCACCGCAAGGAGTGAGAGAGAGAGAGAGAGAGAGAGAGATTGCACTCCCACTAACCACCACACACGCTACATAATCACTTCACTACAAATTATAAAACAAAGTCGCTTTCCGCTGTCTGTCCCTATGTATGCTTAGATCTTAAAAACTACGCAACGGATTTCAGTGCGGTTTTTCTTAATAGACAGAGTGATTTAAGAGGAAGGTTTATAAGCATAATTCTACGCAGACGAAGTCGCGGGCAGAAACTAGTTTTTATTATAAAACACAGTCCTGCCGAGTCTGTCTGTCCTACGTCTGTCTGTACGACGACATAATTCCTACGAGTTTCGCCCATTCCCTCGATGGGCTTTAACCATCTGCGCAGGAAGAGAAGCAACTGGTACATTCTATGTTTTCCCTTTGCTCCCAGACCAGCATGAAAAAGAATTGTTTCAACATGAAACTACCGTGAGACTCAATCATAATTACACAAATGGATAAGTCATTCGCTTCGCCGCGGGCAAGCGCTCCAAGAGGAAGGACTACGACCTAGTCCGAAACATGTCGAGCATCACTCGACTTTTATACGTGAGTTATCCGTTTGTGTAATCAAGATTTTTTTTAGTTTAAGAAAGGGGACGCGTAGCAAATTTTTTTTTTTTTTTTTTATATTAATAGGAAGACAAACGAGCAAGTGGGTCACCTGGTGGTAAGTGATCACCACTGCCCATAGACACCCGCAACCCCGGAAGGATTGCAGATGCGTTGCCAACCTAGAGGACTAAGATGAAATGCCTCTTGTGTCAATAAGTGAGGGAACCTCTGTGCTAGTTCGTCTGAGACCGTGCGGTTTCCGTCAATGTTGCCAGCCCTGCGCCGCACAGAAGCCGGTATCGTAAACTACAACACATGCGCCCGCGCAGCTATCTCTTCATTACGCATCCATCTCGATCTTACACCCAATTATTCATAGTGTAATGTCGTTTCCATGTAATGAAAAATAATTATCTCGTACAGTTTACTTCATGGAATGTCAATGTTTTAATGGACACGTTAAAATACTAATTCTAGTTGCGATAGGACGGCAAAGGCTGCGAGAGGTTTTCTGCTTGTTGCTTGTTTGTATTTTTACAAGCTTTTATTTGATCTGTCCTGTTTGTTTTAGGGTCAAATTATGCACGAATATTGCTCACTTCTCGTGGTTGGGTTGCTTTGAAATTTGGTACACATAATGTAAGATAGATGACAATGTAGGTACCTACAGTCTGCGAAAAAGATTGAGTTGAAAATGCAGTTCTTAATTAAAAGTTATTGGTTCTCGGATTAGGTCAATTAAGGCACATGAAAAGCGATGTATTTACCTTGGATACACAAAAGCAATAAACACAGATTTAATAATCGGAGGAATAAAGAGCTATCGTTTGTATTAGGAACCTGCGCGTCCCAGAATCGATGTCATCCCTTTTTTGATTCTCTTGCTATATGCACACATGTTTTTTCATAGGTTTTATCAAATTAAATATACGTTTAATCATGTTAAGCTAAGCGTGGCCTTTGAATCTTGTCACCTTAGGCTCTGTCTACCCCGTAAGGGAGAAAGACGTGATTCATGTATGTATGTATGTTTATCAAATTACGGTTCTCATCAGGAACTTAATCCTTTTTTGATTACAATGACTGCGATTACCAACTTTTAAACAATATTTACCCCCTTACTCATAAACGCTCTATAGGCTTCTGCTAACTTAGCAATCGTTTGTCCTTATCTGTGAAAGGTATATGTCAAAGTGAGAAGTGAAAGTTAGCAGAAGCCTACAGAGCGTTTATGAGTAAGGGGTTAGTCACTACGAGTAAGTCACAGACTGCGCTAATTAAACCCATTTGCAGAAAAAAACGGGACCCAAAACATCATGTCACGAAGAACTGCAGTTATTTCAGCCAGAAGAGACCGCACTTAATATTATTTTCATTTAATTGTTTGAAACTTTAACAAAATAAAGGAGAAAGTCAATTTTGAACTTACCTTATTTGTCGAATGAGTAATTAATTTCCTAAAAATCTAAATAAAACAAATGTGCCCGTTTTTTTGCAAAGGAGTTTATCGCCAGCATTCGCTGGAGTCAAAAAAACAATCGGTTTAAGATTGACCGTTCACAAAATTATCAGGGTGTGCATTATTCGCACCGTTGACCACATCTCGGATCTTTACATTTAACTATACTTAGAATTACTCCGTTAATCACCACTATAAAGTACCTTCAATGTGTCAAAACAGTGTTACAATGCCGGCTTGAAACCACTAAACCCCTATTAAAGCAACAAGCGACTTTCACCGCGGCAGGATAACGCTCCATCAGACCGTTGATCGATCGCCTAGAGATCCCCCGATAAAATACCTCTTCATAAACACGACTTATTGTAATTTCAACAATAAAGAATCTATAGTTCCTCTAGATAATGACACCTACATACATTTGGCCAAAATAATTTTGCTGCCAGTATCAAACAGCTACAACTTTATTTGGTGAAGTTTAAAGGTGTTTTTTCAGTGGTTTTGTTACGTTTTTGTTTCGATGCTAACTTGGGTGATATGAGGTATTTTTTAGTATCAATTGTAAGGGCTATTGTTAATTGAATTGTTTGACAAGTGATCTATTTAGTTCGATTGCTGCTGTGGGTGGTTCGTATTGTTATTCGCTTTCTATAGAACGATGCATCTGTTCTGTTTAATAAATGTATTATATTTCACTTATGATTAGGAAAACATTTCGAAATAAAGACTTTAATGCAAGTTACTGCTAACATGCGTTTATAAATCACTGCAAATGCTAAAAATGTATATAGGTACCTACTTATTTAGGTAAGGTTACTTAAGTGAGGTTTATAAAATTAATGAAAATTACATTTTAAAATATCGTCAGCATCAGAAATTAATGACCATTCGCAGCGCTCAAAAATATCTACACACTCTTACCTGATCTTATTACCATGGTGATAGAGTCGTGCGTAGATCATTTGGAGCTCTTCGACTATTTATTAACTTCTGATGCTGATGGCAAGTCCCTGCTATTCTAAAGTTCTAAATTATACAAGGTAGGTATCTTATGAACATTTCTAATTGTTGCCAGCGGCTTAATACCACTACCGCACTTCGCGGAACCGTCTGTCCTTCCATCCTAAACATTTTGATGATTGGCAGTCATATCCGTGCGTTTTAAAGCAAATTCATTCCTCGTCCGACGAAGATCTGGAACCAACTTCCTGCTGCAACATACCCCAAGCGCTAGGATCTTTAAAAAGCGAGTCAACCTACCGCCGTAAATTGTACGGAAACTCACCTCAAAAAGAATAGGTTAGGTAATAGAGACTGATTGCATACACAGAGGCTGGCGCCAACTCATATTAACTCCAAACAGCCCCCCTCTGTAGCGCTCTTCAGAAAACCCATCACTTACCGCCATTTGCTTCACAAATCAAAACAAATAAATAACATTTATTTTATGCCCCGCATAAAGACGCCCCACATGTAACAGTCGTATATAAGTGATAATCGACGTCGGCGTTTTGCATCGTTTGTCTTCGTCAGCGGATTTTCATTTACACCCTCTGAATGTAGAGCACAGACTGGAAACAGTAGCGCAAGTGTGATTGTGATTGTTTAATTTTCGTACTTAAGGACTTAGTTGCTCTGCTTCTGCAAAAATTTGCTTAGAGAAAGGACTATTTTGAATTAAGCTTAACTTTTTATACTAAAGGCAAACGAGCTAGTGTCATGGTATCGTAATCATGATGGTAAATATTCACCACTATCCATTGCCATCCACGGCACAGGAGCAAAGGAGCATCACAGACGAGTTATCAGCAGAAGGCTAACAAAACTTCATGTGCCAGTAATTTAAAAGAATTAAACTAAGTATAAAAGTGCTCAAGCCTTCCCAAAAGACCACACATCTATGACAAATTGTCGCTAGCCCGCGCTAATGAATCGAGAAGCTGTGATTAATGGTGTCACTCTACCCTTATCTGTGCCTCTCTAGTGTAGCGCCTCCTAATGGGATCACCCCGATACACACTCTGTGGCCAGTGAACGAATGCACTCGATTATTCGTTCCCTCATTTAAGTCGCAGCTCTACGTAAGCCAGTGCGTTTAAAGTGTGCTTTGCGATTAGCGCGCTCGAAATTTGAATGGTGTTCCATTTTTCAAATTGTTTTTTTTTATAGGGGTGCGATAAAAGGACATTAGAAGCGTCAAATTAATCTTTAAAGTAATTATGTAACAGTTTTAAATGATAATTTTATGCCTTAACTTAAAGGCTCTTGAAGTATCGACCGGTAGGATTTCTTTTAGCGACCTTATTTTGAAATCCTTTTCCACAAAAAGTACCCATTTACCAAGAGTAAAAAAGCTTTAAAAAAAGAAAAATAAATTGTCGTAGACAGCTTTTAACAAATTGCTATAAGAAATTTATCTGACACCAGGAAACATTTCAGTACGTTTCGGAACCAAAACACAAACAACGTCATTAGCGAGGGGTCCGAATTGAGCCATCGACAATCGAACTTGCCTGCGAAAAAGTGCACAGATTTAAAGCAGTACGTACGGCGTAAAACGAGGCGACTTTCATTTCTGAAGCCACTTAAGAAGACTTACTGTAGGTATTTCCTTTTCGTTTGCACCTTGCAGTCGATGTAATCGTCGATTATCCTTTCATCTACATGTCAAAAATATACCTCCTATGGATATCGTCACAAAATTTTGTGTGTACCTATCACAATTCGATTTAAGGCAACGCTAATCAAACAGTTTCCTCATTACACATAAACGGATAACTCACGTATAAAAAGTCGAGTGATGCTTGACATGTTTCGGACTATTCCGTAGTCCTTTTTCCCTCGACTCGACTTTTTATACGTGAGTTATCCGTTTATGTGTAATTAGCGACCCGCCCCGGCTTCGCACGGTATATTATGCATGTATTATACGTATAAACCTTCCTCTTGAATCACTCTATCTATTAAAGAAAACCGCATCAAAATCCCTTGTGTAGTTTTGAAGATATAAGCATATAAGCATACATACGGACATGAGGACAGAAAAAGCGACTTTATTTTATACTATGTAGTGATGATTAAGTCTCACGGTAGTTTCATGTTGAAAAACAGTTTCCTGTTTATACAAAAAAGTGCCACACACAAATTATTAGGATTATAAACCGAATTTAAATTTGGAAAGTTCTAGATTTGGCAAAATATATTCATCTACCGTAATTCACGATGTGGAAGAATTTTTATTTGATTATTTGACTAAAAACGCATGTTCACTTTGGCTTTCCATAAAAATACCTTTCGCTCAACCGTAGTCACCTTCAACCCTTTTGCACCCTACGTAATAACGCAAGGAATGTGAAGTATCGCACCGTATTGTGGCTTGAGATTCTACACCATTCCACCCTCTGCTTAAACCGCGAGTCTCTTGACGCATCTTTGTAAAGGCTGTTTCACATTTTCACAATTGCTGTACAGGAATTGGCTATTAATCCTGATTACCGAACCTATATTTCGATTCGATTTGTTTGTATTTATGTCGTTAGCCTATGCCATTGGATACTTATTCGCCTCATGGTTCTTAAAATTTAAATCAATACAGAAAAAATATTGAGTTATTGAAAAATTTATAGTAGGTATTTGTTTGGTTCAAATGAACGCAGATTAAAAATCTTTTTGAATATATACCGAGATTATCAAGATATTTTAAATTAGTTTTGGAGTTTAGTGCGTTTAATTTGTAAATTGTTTAAATATTTAACATTGCACGCGTACTCCGCTTTGTCTCCGATGAGATTTAGATTAAAAGTCTAGACAAAGGGCGACCCCGAATACACGGGTTTGTCAAAGCCTTTAACGAATTCCTTGAATAATAGCAACGGCTATGCGAATTTACGAATCAGTTTGTGGAACTTAAAACCATTTATTTAATTATTTTTATTGCGTACTTCAAGAAGAAAATACATTTCTACAAAGAGTACAAGTGCTTCTAGTTTCTTAATGTAGGTATGTGACAGCCGCCGTGTTCCGAATAAATATGAATGAAAAAGTGCATTATTGGGGATGAGAGCGAGTAGATAGAGATGCTCGATGCAACTGTTGCACTTGCTCTCGGATCTCGATCTTAACAACATTATTTTTCATGTTTATTCAGAACACGGCCACTGTCAAGTACATTAAGAAACTAGAAGCACTATATTTACATGTTCTTCATATACTAACTAAACAGTGTGAACATTTTCACGAGCAATTGAAAAAATAACAATGTCAATAGGTATCTTTGTCTATGGTGTCTGAAAAACCTCTGCACTAAAATTATATAAAAATCAAAATAGTTTGACAATAAAGCGGTTACAGATAGTAATGGGAAAAAGATTAATAATACTGGACACTACAACGGCGACAAAACTGAATCGCCTTGGATTAGAAAAAGAAGTTTAGTTTTAAATTCAGACTAAAGGGTTTTGCCGCACCACAGGCGCCGCTAAAACAGCCACAAAAAATAAACAGATTGAGAACCTTGTTTTTTACAATTCGGTTAGAAACTAATGGGACAAAAAAGTGTAAAAACGGCCTCCAAAATAGACATAATTTATACTGGAATTAACGATCGCATTGTGTGTTTTCGTTGTAATTTTTATTTACGATTGTTTACCCTATTTTATGTTTTAATATGGTTATATTTATGGGTATTTGATTTTTAAATATTTAAGTTAAGGGTGGGTTTAATTTATTGATCTATTATAATATCGACGTTTTCATAATGTAAAGATAAATTTTGTTTTGATTAAGGTGACGTTCCACCTGTTTGGTGGTCGACCATACACGAGTTTTCTGTACGGGTCGCGGAATCTTAACAAAATGCCGCTATTTTTTACTACATAGTGCTAATTGGTTGAAACCTTTTGATATATTTGGCGAACTTGTGAACACGAAGGTAATAAAATGGGTTCTGATAAAGAATGTGTCGCTTGACAATCGAATAAAAAAGTAAGGATTGAAATTATTTTAATAAAACGTTAATAGGTAATGAAATGAACTATCATAATAAAATTTGAAAATTATTCCCGTATCTAGATTAGGCTGTCGACGAGTTATTAAATGCGTTCAAATTTGAATTTAAATTCAAACGACGTGTTGGAGGTTCCATATCCAGTACTTTTTTTTTAATGTGGACAATCTTACATTATATCGATTTTTTACGATTCCCTATGGAATTTAGAAGGATGCAGGATCCGACGACAGGGCATCGTAATTCGATACAGATTTATTAATTATTAAATAAAGATATCGGATTTTGGATATCAAGTGTGTAGGCATTGTTGGACTATACAAGAATAGAATCGACTTTATATTTTAATTTTATTTTTTATGATTGCTTTGTTAGTTTTTACATATCAAGATAACTTTATTAGGATTGCAATAACTTTATTTTCATATTGTTATTAATTTGTACTAGAGTGTGGGAGTATAGTTTTAGCTCAGGCACACAATGCCGAAACAACTGAACTTTTATTTTCAATCGTCGTAGAGTTAGGTAAGTATTTAATTATAACTTTCGACGGCTTTGCAGGATTCAGAAACTTCAAGACCTTGATTCTCTTACTACCCCCTAGATAATTCCAAGCTGCTCAGATACAATCATCATCACTACATAGTATAAAACAAAGTCGCTTTCCGCTGTCTGTCTCTATGTATGCTTAGATCTTTAAAACTACGCAACGGATTTTGATGCGGTTTTTTTAATAGATAGAGTGATTCAAGAGGAAGGTTTTCATATGTACCTATAATTCTACGGCGTAGCTGTAATCCTGCGACTTCGTCTGCGTAGAATCTACGCAGACGAAGTCGCAGGCAGAAGCTAGTATCTTATAAATAATGTTGCAACACTACTACGATGATAACTTCGCATCCAAAGAATCTCTGTTCGATAGCAACCTAATATTATTAGAGGCTTTAAATTCCCATAAACTCTGGACGTTACTGACGACAGTGACACCATATCGGGTCGTAAACGTTTTATCTCTTCATTTCCTTTTATTTTCTTTTACACCTTTTGTTCTAGCGTAGAAAAAACCTTAAAACTACAAAAAACTACCTGTTTCTAGAAAAAAAACTGGCCGTAAAACTTTAATAGGTACGCGCGACAACTTGAACCTAAAATGATCGGATTCAAATTTAGAATCTGAAAAGAACAAAATCGAACGCATTTCGGCAACTAAACGCGTTGATGAATAATTCAAGAGTGTTGCTCATACTTAACTAACGAGACGAGTGGCAAAAAATTAAAAACATTGTTTAAACAAAACCTATCATTAAGTATTGGCAAATGGCGAGCTAATAAATATTAGTTTTGCAATTTAATGGCTATAGGAATTTTTAATTTGAATCAAAAACCACAACTTAAGCTAATATAAACATTGCAAAAAAAACTTAACTAGTGATATTTAATCGGTTCACATCGTTAGTTTGTGACTAGAGGCGCCGCTTTTGCATAAATTAACACCGGATTCACAGACGACAGCTATCGGCACAAAATATCCGAAAACTCCCAAACTGCCACGATTATCAGAAAGGTTGACGGAATCCCATCAAAATACTTGGAAGTGGTGCAGTTTGATCACATCGATCTTTTTGTTGAACGAGTATCGGGTTTCTCGGAAATAAAATTGGACCTTGGTCACAACCCTACGCACGCCAAACGTCATTCATTTTTTTTTTAAAGCGTAGGAAACAAACTGGCAGTGACATTATTTTCTTTTTTAATTTGTGCAAAACGGTTGTGGCTTGAAACAAACGGAGACGAGTGCAGTGAGTTTCTATGAGCATATTTTTCACTATGCAACTAATTGTAAAGTCGGTAAATCTGTCGGAGCGGACTACCGTAATTGACATGTTTATTACGGGATAAATAACCCGCGAAGCGCGTAAATTAGGGTTCAAAGCTTTCTAACTTAACATACTTACATTACTATCCAATTTCAATATCTTTCCTAATACATGGCGTGGTATACATGAATATTTCAGCGTGTGTTTGTATTTGAAACCAATTTCATTTCGTGTGCAATTTCAATAGACAACTTGGATTATCGTGGACGGTCGACGAACGTTAACAGCTTAGAATGTAGTTTCTATGTTAAAACTATAGTTTTACGAAGCAAGCTACGACACGATTGAATCCTTTTTAGAGCACTGTCCTTATCCTGGTAAGAAATTTCAATAAAATAGTCCCATCAGAACCTTGTAACTGATTCTATCCCGATCATTAACGGATAGTTAAATTTTATTCCATCATTTGAAATCCTTAAACAAGTTCAACCGATCAACTAATATCGATTGTTCCACCTATAAAGATGACTCGATAACACTAGGGTCTTCTATCGATAATCGACATATTTGACCCGTAAGGTTGGCACGACGTAGAAATGGTTTGTTTTGCATGTTGCGGGGAATTGGAGTTGTTAGAAAGCAGAATGGTCGTGAATCATGCGCAGTGACAGAGAACTAAATGGATTACTGGGGCTTTAATGTTAGTGTGTTGCCAGTGATAAGCAGGAGGATATTTATGTGTGATGTTAATTTAGTAGTGACCATTCATTCATAATTATGAATTGTGAGTAAATCCAAGCATTTGAGGTTTTTAATCACAATTTAATTTTTAGTCATAATTACACTTTCGTATTGCAAAAATTACCATTATCTTAAGGTTGTTTAGCAATATAAAAAGCGTGATTAAGCCCCAAGTATGTTGGTAATACGGAGTTATAATTAAACAAGTGAGTTTGAGATTTTTTTTCCATTAAATTACACTTTAAAAGTTTGCTGACGTGTATACCTGTAATCTCGCAAGCAATTTACAATGACGTTGGTATGCAATGTAACTTGCATTAGTTAAGTATACGGATAGTCACTATCTTTAAATTAAATAACAACATATTTATCGATATCGAAGCATCGGCATTTGTAGATCCGTGTCATCCCTTATCAATATTTCTCACAATCCTTTAACTGCTCGTTTAAAATGGTCCAGTTAAATTGGTTCAGTTTAGGGTTCTTTGATAAGATAAAGGCTGGCGTGGGTGCTACTTTATAGGCGGAACCTTCCCGACAGCGATCTTGTCCACTTGCTTCTAAGTGTTGGGGTAATTCCGGACAAGGTTCACTCACGTTTCCTTTTTTTACCCCTGTTATAGAGACGTCAGAATAAGGAGCACTCCATTAATAACGAATTATTATTAATTACCAAATTATTACAGGAGTCGTTTAGGGGGAAGGGGTTTGTGATTCCAGGCATCTTTCATAGTGGTCTTACAAGTTGTCAAAAATGAAATGATGAAGCAAATTACGTTTCCTAAACGATTCCAACGCAACCGTTGAAATGCAATGCAACGTTCTCTATTCCAAAATCTATGCAATTTTATTATTTTGCTTTTATTATTTTTATTTACTAGCTTGTGCCCGCAACTTCGTCTGCATAGAATTCGTTTATCGCTATACCCCAGGAATTACGCAATTTTCCGGGATAAAAAGTAAAGTTCCAAATTTCATACAGATCTGTCCAGCCGTTCTGGCGTGAAGGAGTAACCAACATCCATCCATCCATCCATCCATCCATGCTTACAAACTTTCGCGTTTATAATATTAGTAGGATTCTTTAAAAAAAAATACTTCATAACAGCTGGGAAAATAAGTATCGGTGGCTCGCTTTTTATCTCACGTTTCATTGATATTTCTTATTAGTCGTATGATTTGAACATTAATTAAAACAAAACCAAGTATGCATTTGTATTAGAATAATCTCATTCGAGCACTGTAATTAGAATTATAAACGGAGTTTCTAATTTCGATGTCTTGACAATTAACAAGACAGTTATATTGTAAGTAAGCATTAAGTTTCTAAGATTATTGTTGTAAATTAGTTTGCTGCAGGCTTGAATACAGGGATGCCGCGTGTGTGTACCTTCCTAATAGTACATTACATTCTGATCCCGGGTTCCTGTTGCCTGGTGAGATTGATCTCTTGGGAGTTGACATATTCTGGAACCTTATTGAAACTAAGAGAATTCACCTCGGCAAAGACACAAAGTTACAAGAGACGAAGTTGGGCTGGGTTGTCTCTGGAAGCATTCCAGCAGCTCCGAAGGTTAGATGTCATTTTGCATCTATCATGGATGTTCAAGAGCAGCTAACTAAATTTTGGGAGCTGGAGGAAGTGTCCAACGTTAAGCCTTGGTCAGAAGAAGAACACACCTGTGAATTACATTACATTTAAGGTTTTGTTACCTTAGGCTTTGTCTACCCCGTAAGGGTTAAAGACGTGATATATGTGTATGTGTATGTATGTATTCCGAGGGTGGTGAAAAAAAGTCTCAGATCGCAGGAACTTGTCGCACGAGCCAAATGCGAGGGCGAGATGGATTGTGTAGGGGTTCGATTCCCGGCCATAGCTTTACTTTTCGGATTTTTCTATGTGTTTTTATTTTCAGTGCCGTTTAGAAAATTGTATGCTACTCAATTAATTGTTATCTTATTTCTATTTATTACAAAAACAAATGAAAATCAATATCTTCCCCAGCCCTATGCTACCGTGTATTATTAAATCGCAAGAAGCAACACTAGTACGCCCGCAGCTCTCCGCGGGTGGTGCTTACTGTGGCTGACGTATTGGCACAGGATAAATACTAAGGCTAAGGCGTTATAGAAAGCGGAGTGTGTAGCGATAAGCGCTTAGATAGTGACTTGAACTAATGTTTGTTGGAAACAAAACGCGAATAGCAATGCCCTGCTTACTCCTTGATAAAAAAAAAATATACTAACGACTATATCCTAAATCCCGATTCTTATAACATCCAAATATTCGTATGTACATTACGCAATGGATATTTCGTAAAACGCATGTTTGGAATCAATCGGACGTTTTAGTGAGGTAAGAGATCTAATAAAGAAACGGTTTTCCAACCTCTTTCCCAAAAGGTGCTCCAGTAGTCGCTCGCAATCGCCATCGTGTTCATTTCGACAGTTCTTGTATGAATGTGACAGCTAGCTGATTCCAATGCCAATTGTCAGCCCGTACATGAACTGTCAAAATGAACACGATGGCGATTGCGAGCGACTTAGATAATAATCCTACAGTATGTACCCAGGGAACACGCGGAAGAGGGGTAACATTTGAATAAATGTAGACTTTACTTTATCTTCTTCCATTTGTCGGTCCTAAAGCGTCTAGCGCCATTTTTATTAGGCAAAATACGGTTCTGTTTTTTTTAGTAAATTTATCTTATAACGGTATTAACGGTATACATTGCCACCTCTGATCCTTGATATAGTCGTACTCTTTGAGTAAATAATTACTACGAGAAAAGTATAAATATGACAGAGTACACGGCTAGTTGCACCAGGCTTCCCTTTAAGTTATTATCGTTTTGCGGCGAGAATTATTTGATAGGGGTCACGACACGACTCGGTAGTTGGTAAAATTGACATAAATATTCATATGAATATACAGCATTACGACTTATTTAAACGTACTTAATGTTCGTTTTGCGTAATGAAAAACCGGCGTGATTTAGTTATCCATATTTTTATTTCTGGAATTAAACGACTGCAAGTAACAGACGGCAGTAAAAGAGATTCTTGAGTTAAATGATTGGTGTATAATGAATTACAAAGTAGCACACGAATGGAATGATACGAATGCGTAATGGTCATTCGATGCATATATTATAATGTTACGCACAAATGTTTTGACCCGCCTTGTCACCAAGCACAGCACTCCTGTTCAAAAGCCATGCATAATTCATAGATTATTCTAGGACATTCTTGTAAGGCTAATTGTTAATCGGCCAATATCAGTTGAGTAGGTTACTGCGGAACTTCCTATAGGACAGCAACAAGCGACACAGTAAATCAGCCTGCCAGTTAGCGGCCCACCACCCAATGGCAGTTAGTCAGACCTATCATACTTCGAATTTAATGCCCTCCAATTGCCTATGTCCGCGTCTTAGGACAATTTAAGAGGCATTAGCACACCCAACGGCGATTCACTTATACATATTTATGAATAAAATAGCCAATTTGTTTTACCAGTAAGGGTACTAAGCTTATAGGTATAACGGTACATATCTACTGGGTGGCGAGGCATTCCTTGAAGGGACTGAGACCCACGGCCGGACCACCGAGCCGCTTCATACTCGCGCGAGCAATCACAGTTAACGCATATTGTTAATTAAAGAGGGTGTCTACTACTAGAATGTTTACTGAATGCTCTTCAGTATGCAACTAAATTAATTTAAGCATTCTTGCCCTGTATTTATAAAGGACAACTTATCTAAACTATTTGATATACTGACACACAATTTAGCACGTCACAACATTGCGAAATCTTGGTAAATAGACGTGATAATATACTATTCTAGGCCAGTTTGTTGTTCTCGTGCCTGCTGAATTGACTTGTTTATAAAACAAATTATCATAGATAGATCTCTGGCGGCGCCGTTTATCTTGTGACGATGTTACGTCACCACACGACAATGTTGCCTCGCCTCCGACTGACTACCCTTTCTCGCTTGTTTCAGAAGGATCTCTCGGACGACTGCATGTTCGAGGAAAATATAGAGGAGAACAATTACAATACCTACTCGAGGATACGCGGCGGGAAGAAGACATTCTTAGCGCTGAACAATACTGGAAAGTCGAGGCGGACGCAGATAGCGCTGAGTCGACCGCTCGGGAAGCTGTCAGAGTACGCGCTGACGCTTACGAGGCGGTGGGAGGGCCCCAAGCAGCCGCAGTGCCCCGTGCGACGCCACCGGGGCAAACTCAAGCGACCCCCGCCCTTCCGCATCAACTGCCAAGCCCGAGTACACAAACAAATGCTCAGGCAGAAGCGAAAGCACAAGAAAGTGAACCACCCCAAAAAGAAGCACCGACATCCTAAGACGCGGAGAAAACACGGCACGACATCGACCACGACGGAGAGCTACGACGAGTCGACGATGTCGACCATGTCGACGACGACCGACGTGGAGTTTTTTCGGTCAGCGACCGCGCAGGAGGCGGTCGGCCGCGCGTGAGCCCGCTCCTCGTCCTCGGGGCAGCCGTCGCGATCGCACACTAGCACGGTTCCACGCTCCCTCGTGCGGGGTAAACCAACCAACGAGACCCGCCTACCAGGCGCACTGTTACCCAACGTGAACTAACTTTACGATCTTTGGTAGCGCGCAATCCTTGGTTTCTTTACCCTATCTGTATCATTCCTTCACAGGCATGCGCTCGCTCCTTCCGTGCCAAAAACTGACCCGACCTTACCCGGGACGACGCGAGCTGTGGAATGCATTTAGTTACTTAGCCGTCACAGTTTTTGCCATGGGAAACGAGTGCGCGCCGCTCCGTTTTGGGGGAATCTCAACGGAAAGGTGATTCGAGACAAATTAGAAATTGCTCTCTTAGATAAATTGTCCTGCTTTGGAAATCTTTGAATTATGATTACGTAAAAGTTTAATACAGTTACTCGTTGTTTAGGTAGCGGTTTTGTACGAATTTTAACTTTCTTTAGTAGTGTCTAGTGTAAATTACTTAATACTCAATGATCGAGTCAGATTAGGGGCATTAGGTCGACCTGAGCGTGAACTTTATCAATAAAATGTTTACCAAAGCTACTGAAATTGTCTATCTCAATTTATATTCCTAGTTCGCTTTAACACTTAGGTTTATCGGCAAGATTCCAATTGTCTTAGTTTTGTTATCGTGAAATTATTAATGTAACATAATTTTATTCGATGATGATATTTCTGTATTCACGAAGTCGGGATGTTTATATGGAACCGTGCTAGAAGGCAAGCAATCTCGCTGGTGGAATTTATTATTCATTGTACCAGACTATCATGCCCGTAAAATCAATCACGCCATTTCTATTTTGTTAGTACAAAATAGAAATGGCGTACGCTAATACGCTAGTGCGTATGCCCGTAGCTTTGTTGTCCAATATAAGAATCCCTTTACGATTCTCAAGGTATAAGTCTGCCAAATTTCAAGTCTTTGTCTCCAGTGTGTCAGACAGTGAACTGTTTTACTTACGATTGTAGACCCAATACATTTTAGTAATATTCCTTCGCGATGCTTACGCGACAATCTATCGCCAGTTTATCGTGATCTAGTGCCCTCCAAATTACCTTTTCAAGTTTCCCGCTAAGTATTGATCGGGTTATAAAACCTTATAAGCCAAATGGATGACACCGAATGACCCTCCTGTTTTTTATACAAGAAGCACCAACTTAACCGAATTAAAGCGGTGTCGCTATCATCAATGAAAGTTTACAAACTGGTAAGAAGATTTAGTAGTTCCACTTTCTGCCGCTGCGTCAGTTAGTTTGTACGGCATGGTATCTTCTCAGCTTCTAAGATTTCTATTTAATTAAGCCAAAGTGATTCGTTAATGGACCCGATAGTGTTCCGTTACATACAAAAATAGTTATCGTGTTCTAACATCTTAAATACTCGTAATCGTCCAGTTTACAAAGTGCTTTCCCAAACCGTATTCAAATTGAGCGATTATCATTTTGATGACTCTGAATCGCTGGAACACGGCTTTTAACATCGGAAATTAGTGGTTTATAGACACTAGTGTGTTTCGATAAATTTGCATCTGTGACAATGCATAAATTTCCCTGTTTTTTTTTTTTTTTTTTTTACTACGGACTGACCAGTGATTGGCCTCTATCTCACTTGGTGGAAGGTGCAGATGAGGCCAAAGGTGTAACTCACTGGTTCAGTAACAGCCTATTCACTCTAGCCTTGAAGAGCCCCAGATTGTATCTGTCCGGAAATACAGACGATGGGAGCGAATTCCATTCCCTAGCAGTTCGCATTAGGAAGGATGAAGCAAACCGCCTCGTGCGGGTCAATGGTATGTTGACAACAAATGGGTGAAAACGCTCCCCCCGCCTGGCTCCGCCGCTGTTTAAGTATTCCGAATGGAAAATTATTAGGTCACAATATTCATTGTTTGAATTATTCCTGATACATTTAACAGTTCAAACAAGCTTCACTTTCAACGTGCTGGCTTTTGGTACATCGGATAATATTTCCACCATCGCGGAGGTTAGGTATTTGTAAAGATGGACGTGTTGACGTGTAATTTCTTAAGAAATTGACTGAAATTTTTGGACTGAGTAAATGTAGATGTCGGCCTAGGCTATGATAGGGTAAAGGTGCGACCGGACGGCTTGCTTCTAACGATAAGTTCGGAGCGATCGAGGCGAGCGGCCTTGCGAACTTTTAATACCCCGAGATACATAATAATTGTGGGCAACGGAAGTCTCGGCACCTCGTTATGTTTGCCAATATAGGCAGATAAACAAGTTTATCCACTTCTGTTAAAATCGGGTATTGTGCAACGAACCAGGCGCCGCTCGCTACGATCCATCCCAGTAGTGTAACTATAACGACGGAAAATGTGACTATCAGTAGTTATTAAAACTTGTATCTAATTTGTAAATTATTTATTTTATTTTTCATAGAGAAAATCGTATTTTGTTAACGTTTTAGTTGATGTTTTCTATTCTCCCCTTAGTTCCAACCAATGTAGTTATGTAGGGTTTCATACGCTTGTACTTTAGTGAGCCAATATTACTTGTATATTTAAGTCCGTTGGTGACAATATGTGCTTTGTATGGTGTGTGGATGCAAATATTGTGATTAAATGGATTATACGTACAGGCATCGACAAACTAAAATCACATCGGATTGGGTAGTGCCGCACCGATTTTGCGCGAATAACCGCGCATTCGAATTTACCCCCTAAACCTGAAGCAATGTGGGGTGAAATCGGTGATTTATCAGCAAAAGTTACTACTGATTCTTGGAATTTATTTAGTTTATTATAACTAAATAAACTTTATCGATGCCTGTTTGCTACCTACCGTTGTCTTTAGCGCAGTCCCTTTCAGAAAGTGCTAGCTACGGTTTTCCTCTCGTCACAAGTATCCGCTCTTTTATCTTGATGATATACCGAGTCTAAGATACCTATTAAATAAATCTGCATCGAGTTTTGTCACCAAACAGATCAATGGGTGACTTAACAGACTTCAAATTGGAGGTAAAGCTTCTTAACATTTTAACATAAACGGCGGATACTTTTGCCGTTGTTGAAAAACTATGCTAGCATCACAGAAAGCAACAAAAACAATCTTATTTATGCCAACCTCATCGATATTTTTGGAACTCTACGCTGGTGAATTTATTAAACAATGGTTTGCTGTATTTCAATCCGAAAATAAACCTACTATAGTCGATATCTTGTCGTATGAAAAGCATTAACATATTCAACGGTGTTGTTCCACAGATATATTCGAATCGTTGTTCCTTTTGAGAACCACCGAAAAAAAACCCGCAAGTGTACGAAAACAAAAATAATTTGGCATAAAAAAGCTTGTATCTATTGTCTCTTTCATTTCTTAGGTGTCTTTTCGGATGTCAACGATTGTTTTTTGTTTTGTAAATGCCCATTTACATCGCTTATCGAAACGAACCTACCGCCAAGACAAGATTATAATGTAATGAATTACTGTACATAGTTATGCCTTGTATCGAGGACAGCAATCGTGCGAGTATGTGAATATATTTGCAAGCTTTATGTACGCATGTCCGAAAAATGATATTTTGAAATTATTTATGTATGTATTATATTTTAAGTGACAAGCGAAAATGACATGAAATCTGTAACTGAGGCCCGCTAATAGCCTGTCCTAAATACGTGAAAGTGAGATAGAAATGTAGATCTCTCTTTTACAACAGGTATGGATTGAATGCCGACAAACAAAATAGAGCGGAAATCTAATGTAAGCGCAAATGTGGCCATTTTTGGTTGAATCTTTCATTAAATTTTCGCTCTAACTTATTGTTTAGTAGTTGTAGACGGCGGCAAAACAAACGCAGCATTTACTCGATTAAAAAATGTCGCGAAAGTAACGATTTCTTGTCTTTTTCGAAACTAACTTATTCGATTAATCGGGTTTTAATTGACTCGTCATTGTATTGTAAATTAGTACCAATCGATCTTTACGTTAGTGTAGAAACAGTATTTTGATATTGTGAAGATTCTGTTACAGTATGTAGCTTTGTAGTTGTATTTAAATTTCATTGTAAGAAAACTTCATGTATAGTGATTATCTCCTTGAATCACTATCTTACACGTACAGGAGAAATAAATAAATCCACCCATCGTCGAAACATATTTTTATACACTCAAAGTAAATTGACAGACTGCATTTGTACTTTTCACTTAGTATCGTTTGTAAGAAAATTTACAAAGCGATTAAAAATCATTACCTAATCATCTTAAGGACCTATTTCACCACTCTCTGTTAAGTTCCTGATATCTTAAGTGTCAGTTATATATGATATCGTCTCTGTCTGTTTCGTAGTAATATATAGAGACGGAATCATAGATAACTGACACTTAAGATATCGCAGCAACTTTACAGAGTGGTGAAACTGGCCCTAAGTCTAACTGCGCCTGCGCTACGAACATGTGCCATAATTAAGTCCACTGTACAGTTGGTCATTCCACAAATCAAAGACAAGTCTAGACACGTCGCCATGACGTCTCAGAGGAATAGGGCCATATACCATACCACTTCCAACGTGGACGAGATAGAGCTGATATACTTTGTTGCTCTTTTTCCATGGCTAGCTTTGATCTGAGGGTCATTCCTACCGATCCATAGACAATAAAAAAAGTTACTCATAACCAATAGCAGCTCTCGGCAGCTATCGGCCAAACTGAAGTTTTAAGTGCATCTATTTATTTGAAAGCATTAAATAACAAATTAAATGTAAGGACAAGAGGAGTCAAACAGTATTACTTAATTAATTTCGATAACTTTACAATAATTATAAATGTCTATCATGTTTGCCAAGTGCATTTAATCATGAACTAAATGTTGGATGAAATATGATTTGTATAAATTCAATGTTAATTAATTAGAATGTTGCTGTAGAATTTTTAAACCTTTATACGTAGTTCAACCAAAAGATTGATCGAACTTTTAGACAATAACTTTTTACAGTCACTTATACCGACAAATAAATAAAAACGATTCTTTAAACAATGTGCTGTTTTATTTTACTAACACAGTCCTAACGTAAAGTGCCACGCGAGTCGCAAATAGTATTTTATACAATCGTTGCATAATGAAGGCTTTTAAAATCGAGTAAGGTACGAGATTTTAAGAGCTAATTATGTAACTATTGTATACAATACTTTTTCCACGAGTCATCATCATCATCGTCTATCGTCTATCGTATCATATAACCTTTTGTAAAGTACATTGGGTTAAGTTTGAAAATTGTACCTTCCACTTATGAATTAATAGTAGTTATCTCCTGTGGAGTAGCGGCGAAACTAATCTCGTCATTGTCACTCATGTTCAATTCGAATTAGGGATTTTTTATTTAACACCATCGATTTCGCGTCAAATAACACACAAAACTTTTAAATTTTCGTAGCACAAAAAAGAACTAATGAGATGTCGTTGTAAGACTGTTTCTGATTGGCCAATTACTTCAATTACTAACCAATCACGTAACAGAAGAAAAAAGTTTGTGTGTTCAAAATTTCAAATGGAAGCAAATTTGCCAGATATTTCTAACTTTACATTGGGTGCGTTCCACTAAGCGCTCACGACGCTTAATCGAAGTAACTAAGTTCTAATTTTGAAATTATTATAGTCGTCTAGAGCGTTGTATAATAATCATTATAGTTGAGTCCGAAGTGCCATAGACTATCCAAGATTAAAAAGTATGTGATTGCAATTTTGTCTATAAACACATAATTGACGGATTAAAATCAACGAGTAGAAAAAAGCCGTTTGGGATGATGGTGAGCCAAAAAATAGTCCGTAAAATTAATCCCAAATCTGTGTGGAATAGAAATTTTTCATTGTATCTTAATTTCGCTGTTACCTACGTAAGTAGCTATGAAATTTGCTGATAAAAGATTTCAGTAATAAATTTAGGACTTTGAGTAGAGACTAGAAAAATAGTACCTACTCGCAAAAACGGTACTCGAGAGTGGTAGTAATTTGGGTTGCATTTGAAATACGTATATAGCTACGTACCTAGAGCGTGTAAACCAGTAAAAAATCTAATTCAAACAGTACTGAATTGCCGTGCACGACAACCAAAATGAAAAAATAAATACTTAATCAACGAAACACCCACTTGAATTAAAACAACCCACAAACCTCTGAATGATAAATGAAAAACGGATGAAAGAAAAAAATACTAACTAACTTCCATACAAAATTATTGCCGTAGTACGTCAAAAATCGCCACTTACAAAGATAGTAGCGCCCTCATTTAATTTTACTCTTATTGTGGGAGTTTTACTAGATTATTTTGCGGCGCACTATTATAAATCTATTTTGTTACTATTTATTTTTATTGGAACTGAATAACACGTAATGTTCGAAATTCATAATCATAACGTTAGGTATACGTTATCTGTGATGTGAACGCTCACAGGCAAAAACGTCAATTCAATTTGACAATTTGATTCACAAATCGAGTGGAAACATACGAAAGAGAAATAAATATATCTTCGCAGTGAACTAGAAAGAGATACAAGACAGTCGACTGCGCTTGCTCCGTGGTCCGTAGTAGTGGTAGCGCTTGCCCAGAATCGACTCGAAACTTCACTCAATTCAATTGTTTAATCGCCATCTTGTAAAGTCTACTCGTGATCGTAACACATCTCGATTCCATCGAGATTTTTTGCAATCGTTTGTGGTGTTTTGATTTAGTGATAGTAGTTTTGTTTTTATTGCCGTGTGGTGATTAATATTACAAAAATGAAGAAACGTTCGTCTTTAGTGTGGCGATATTTCGATCGTTTGGAAGAAAATAAAAGATGTGTCGGAGTATTGTGCAAATTATGCGATACACAGTACAAGTTTTTCGGAAATACGACAAACATGAGAGCTCATTTAACTTGCAAACATCCACTGCAGTGGGAGCTCGGTCAAAGCGGCAATCTGGATGAATCTACACTGCGATACGAAGAAGAAAATGATCAACCCACCGTTTCAGTTGGTCACAGAAAGAAATATAAGGATAAAAATGTACGTTACTCAGTCTCAGTAGACCTTAACAATGAGTCTAACATCTCTGGAGAAGAATCAATGCCCCAAATCGAAATACAAAGGGTACTTATGTTGTTATGTTTAGGTTATGTTCTCTTATCAGTTTGGTTTACGATAGAAATAATCGATTTTCGTTGGTTCAAGGATTCAGACTAGTGATGCGTTAAATCGATTCATGTATCGAAATCAATAAATTCTTATCAGTCGATTATAGATGGTTTAAAACGTCATCGATATGATAAAAGTGTAAACAACTAAACTTGAAAAGGACGTGAGCGAGAGCTGCTGATATCAGCATTGTATGTTATTTAAACTATTTCAATCGGTTATGGTTCGAAGAACAATGCAAATCAAATTTATTATGGAATTATAATTATAGTCCAACAGTTCATGGTGACTTTTGTGAGCAACTCATTATTTAAATTGTTGTTTAAAGTGTTACTGTTTTTGATACTTACGAAAAAACAATCAAATAAAGTAACCTAACACAGTGAATTTCAACATAAATATATAGTTAAAGCGCAGCTCAGAGTCTGTTACACAAAATGATAGTTCCTGTAACGGTCTTATAACATTGAAACATAGAAAAGAACTTAAATTCACCTAGTCATACGTGTTGATATTTAGTTGATACAGATTCACCTTGACCAAGACCTTTAGAGTTTTTCTGGCTTTTGCCGCAGAAACTGGCACTCTCAACACCTCGCTGCGGCAATGAATTTAACTTGTTATTAACCATACACATATGGGGGTGGATCAACCCCATGCTGTGAATGTGTTAAGCTCAGTTTAGGCTTGCAAGAAAATGCCTGTAAACTGCATTACATTGCAGTACTGGGTCAACAATTTCTAACTTGTTTGAATCACAGACTCATATTGAAACTAAATTAACAGGATTTTTCTGCTTGACTGAAAAGTATTTTTTGTTTCTTATGGTCTAAAATTATTCTTTACAGGTGGATGTCTTAAGCAATAATTATGACTCTGACACAGAACATCAGGAAGACAACGAGGCCGGCATACAATTAGTGCGGCAGATGCGCAACAGCCAAGCTACTGATGAGGAGTGGCTTGAAGACGAAGCATACCAAAGCATAGAACCCCAGACCAAAAGAAGAAGGATGTCTTATAAAAAAATTAAGAGAGAGATTGAATCCCCTCCTAGAAGGCTTTCGCACAAGAAAAACACCTACATCCCAAACTCGATGCTGTACGAACAGCCAGAGCGTCTCATCATACAAGAGCCACAGAGAAAAGACGAATATTCTGTCTTCGGTGAATACGTAGCTAATAAGCTTAGAAAGGTTAAATTACCAAAGACCAGAGGCAATTTACAACAGCTGATCACAACAATACTGTGGCAGGCTGAGTATGGAATGTATGATACTGCTGATGCTGTGAAACGAGTGTTATCCTACTCCGTTAATGATGATGATAAAGTACAACAGAATACTGTAACCCTGATCACACAGGAACAAGAACCGAACCAAAGTACCACAATGGAAGAAGAGTATGTGGTTGCCAGTTAAAAATAGAAAAAAATAGTTTTAACAGTTTGAGTGTTAATAAAAGTTTAATATTTGATTTGTGTATTTTATTTACCTGTCTGAAAATATAGTATACTATCTGTTCAGTGGCAATAAATGTATGCAATATAGGAAATTTTTACAATGAGACTGGGCCACCTTTTGTACCGCTAACTATACATGTTATATTAGGGTTTGATGTCTAGCAAATATCCCTTAACAAAATAGTATGCAGAAATTTTACTGGGTTAATTTAAATATGCTATGGGAAATCGCTTTTGATAGTATTTTTTACGAATTGCCTCAGAGTGCGGCAAGATGATTCACTGTAAATATGAATGGAACAAACCATTAGTAACTAATTGAGTACCTAACAGGATAAGTGAATTCATACTTTAACGTTATATCGCAATGTTCGGATGTCTGCCTGCCATCCTAATTTAGTCGTATTATACTACCTGACGCATGCGGTACTCGTTTACTCATTCTATCTTTTGCCTACTATGCATATAACGCTCTCGCTCGCACAGAAATGTCAATCAGCTGTTCTACCAACATGGCCACGTTAAGCCGTACTTCGAGCAAATTAATTAAAAAAGTGCAGTTTTCGCCGATTATAGCTCGGAATTTTAGTTACGTGAAGCATAATAATACGTATAGAAATGTGTTCAAAACGTGTGCGTGTCTTTTTGGTGGGAGTGTATTGTTTTACGCCGCCAAAGCCTTTTCAAGAAGCAACACGGTCTACGCTCTCAAAGCTAAGGTAAGTTGCATTTTTGATTAATGTGGGGGTTTTTCCGTGGAAATAAGTGTATATATTAAATACACTGGAATTTTCCTGTAAGATAGAAACTGTACAATGTAAAAATAGTCTGTAAATCGCGTCAACATTACGCATGCGCAGAGGTTGTTTATAAATAGCATAGAGTAAACTTTTGACGTTTGAGTGAAGTAATTTTGCGTTTTGTTACTGCATCATTTTATAACCATGGGATAATCCATTTGGAGATAGAATTTTTCTAGTTAAGATAATCAAGGTATCTAATCTGGTCATCCAGGTACTGTTGCTTGAAATATTAAATCACTACATAGTATAAAACAAGTCGCTTTCCGCTGTCTGTCTGTCCCTATGCATGCTTAGATCTTTAAAACTACGTAACAGATTTTTTTTATTAGATTAAGTGACTCAAGAGAAAGGTTTATATCTATAATTCTACAAAGACGAAGTCGCGGGCAGAAGCTAGTAAAAAATACACCAAGCTCCTAAATATTTTGACTTTCCGGAAAGTGACGGTTGCACCGTGCCATGCCGCGGCGAAGTTTAAAGGCGCCCCATGTTGTGTGGGACTGTCCCATCCCATGCCTGATATTGGCAAGTGTCATAAAAGTTAGACTTTGTCCCCCTTCTTTATAAACGCTCTGTAGGCTTCTGCTAACTTAGCAATCGTTGATCCTTATCTGTCACTATGACTTTTACCTTTCACATATAAGGACAAACGATTGCTAAGTTAGCAGAAGCCTACAGGGCGTTTATGAATAAGGGGGTTTGTGTTTAACTATTTAGAGTAGGATCAGATTCTAAAGATCTTGTCTCGTGTATCGTACATACATGTTATTATACCATTTAATTTGTTTGCGTTTCACGTAATGTATTTTATTTAAGTAGAATTTAAGTATTCTTACTGTATTTTATTTTGAAAAAATGACTTTCTGCCAAGTTTCCTGCGGCGCATTCTTCTTGGCAATATGATGGTCTTTCCGAATGCGCTGGTAGTTTCAAAAAGACATGTAAAAGAGCCCTTGGCGGCCAATTTGCAAAAATAAATTTTCATTTTCATTTTCATTTTCACGACCCTTAATGGAGATCTCTACGTAGTAGTCAGACCAAATAAAGAAGTTAAGATGGATTACTGCGAACGGCGTAGTGAGGCCGGTTTAAATTACGCCTTGCCGCGTACTTATGCATGTGCGGAGCCTAAGTATAGCTCGCTTAGCGTGATTTGATTACAATGGTGTGTGTGCAAGCAACCGTATGTAAGTATACAGCTAAGGCAAGGCGTAATGAACCGGCCTCACTATGCATATCGCAGAACTCAGTCTTAACTTTTTATTGGGTCTAAGCTTAGGTACAAAAAAAATAAAGTCAAAAATAACCTTGCTGCTGCAATGATGAGGCTCTGCAGGCATACTCTGAAATTAGCATTTCGTATTGTCCCATCCCGCTCACACGAATACTGCTTAATCGGAGAGTGAGTGGAACGATACGGACTTCGCATTTGACAGCAGATCCCCTGTGCTCTTAATGAAGCAGTAAAAAGAGTTTGAATTCGTGCCCATTGCAGCCTGCACTCGTACTACAAGCAATACTTGCAAAACGCAATGGATTTGTCTAAAGTAGATGTCAACCCAAATAGAGATGTGAGTGGTAACTTTTTACTGTCGATACCCCACGATATATTACATGTCGTTATTCTTTACACCCCAAAGCCACCCGCGAACACAGGCAACACTGCAGCTTTGATACTAATGGCGGTGATTAACACTTAGGATTTAGGCAGGGTTGCCAGTTAAAACGTGTTTGGCATTTTAAAATATGAGCTCAATTTTAGGGATTAGAAAATGTGCTGCAGAAAAGTACTTAGTTTTTTTCGCTAGGTCGGTAGAAGGCAGTAATCCTGTCAATTTTGGATATTCTGTGACTAGAATTTAAAAATTAGGCAGAGACAAGATATTATTATGTTACAGACCTTCATGGTCAAAAAAGTCTAAGGCTAGTAAGGATTGTGTTGTTCTTAAGAAATCAATTAAATTTCACTGATGACGCCGAACCATTCCTTTTGTAGACGTCTAGATCAGTCCCGTATTCATTACGTGCCCACTTTTCTATAAATGAAGAATAATCCGCGCAAGTGGGTATAAATAACTCGTTTTTTTTTAATACCACCAGTTGCATTAAAAGGGCAGGTTTGATGTTTTAACCCGTCGAGCGTCCTGTGGACACACGTGTGGCCACAACGTTATGCGCCCTGTGCACACGGGACGCTCGACGGGTTAATTATTTCCATAGCCCTCTAATGTTTCACGCCAACCCTGTGCAGGACTTCCATGAGAAACGATCTAATTTTTATGCTTTTTTCCTCACTTATTCCCACTTAACACGTGTTTAACGAGTTAATGAGCCTGGATAATAAGACAGGAGAGTAATTGTCGCCTGTTCAATCCAGGATCATGGTCATTAATTTACTTTAGGATCACAGTGCGCACCGCCCGTACGGTATAACTGTCCTCTTTTCCCTTCAGGAGTAAGAGCAGTATGGTGTGCATAACGTTTTAAAGATGTCGATGGTTAGAAAAGTGAAGAATGCCCTGTTATTTTGCTTCTTTTACCAGTAATTTTGACGTAATATTTTTGAGGGCTAAGGCCTAGGTTTGTTATGGTATGGGTGATTGTAGCATTCGTGTCTGGCCTTAGGACAAACAGTTTACAAATTATTTGTTTAGGTAATAGATGTCACCTTCATGTTCCTTTAACTAAAGATATATCATCGACAAATCCCTCTTATTGGGAACACTAGACTAGCTAATGCCTAAAAAAGAACAAGTAGGTAAATCCAATAAACAATACCTTTGTCTTATCTACTCCATTTGTCGGGCATTGCCGCCGACTCCCGTTTTGCCAAAGTGTCCACAGGGTCCCCCAATAAAATAAGTTAAAGGCGGTCCTTTATACTGGGAGTGCATAACGGACACAACGTGAATTTACCTGTTGCTTCTCCGCGCCGATAGTAAAAGCCTATCGAGGGAATGGGTGAAAATCTTAAGAACTGTGTTACAGACGATGCGGCTAGCAACCCATCACCATTTTGAATCCCTTTTCCACCTATTTACCTTGTTATCTTAGATTCAATCTACCCCGTAAAGATGAATGTAGCCTAGCGCTGATGGAAACGGGTAGGCGAAATTAACCTATGCAAAATATGCAAATAAATGATCAAAATTGGTATATCTAAAATATCTACACTAATATTATAAAGAGGAAAAATTTGATTGTTTGTTTGTTTGAATTGAATAGGCTCCGAAACTACTGGACCGATTTCAAAAATTCTTTTGCCGTTAGAAAGCTACATTATCACTGAGTGACATAGGCTACTTTTTACCGCGGGAAAATACCTTTTCCTACGGGAAAATTAATTTATCACGGGCGAAGCTGCGGACGGAAGGCTAGTATACAATACATACACACCCTTAACTACTTTGCAGCTCTATAGTGACAAAGAAGCCAAACGTTCTTAATTAAACCCTAGTACTTGTTTATTAACGACATTACAATCGGTTCGTGCTATCGGGTCTCATCTATTTCGCATGCGCGACTAGCACGGAGTGACATTATCTGTAGGACGTCATGTTATGGAGGGATTGGTTTTTTTATTTACAGACGGCGACATATGTCTGCATGTTTAATTGATTATATTCCTATATGTATGCATGCTTGATAAAGGTAGGTTATTCCTGATTTGATTATTCATCGCCGGTTTTTTGTAGTTTTGCTGTAACACACCTTATCGACTCCAAAAGAGAATAAAATCATAGTTGCTGTAACGGCTAACTCTGAATTATAAATAAAGAACGGTCCACCTATACTATCCATGAGACGTTCCTCAGGAGAGTGTGTTCACGTCGGAAGCATAGCGCCGTTTTTTGTTTAGATTATGTCTACACATGGCTCACTAACGAAAGTTTGGATCACCTTTACGGTATCACCAATTAGTAACCTATTTGTTTATTTCTAGAATGTCCCTGCGCAGTTACTACGTTTCTATAATCTAAAATTGAACAATCAAACTAGCTTACCTGTAAGCGACGTTCGATTGAGATTATTCCTGTTGTTGTCTCGTCCGAAGATGATGAGGAATTAACTAAGGTAGTACATTTCCAGGTTACCTGAGGGCGTCACATAATTTTAAATCTAAAAAAAAAAACTTTTCTGGAACGCTCCCGACTCTAGCCGCTTTATACTCTTATCTATGGACGTCATTTAGTTATCAGACAAGATATCTGATTGATACAACCACCTGGGGCTGTTCAGAGTTATCTGTAAAAAAAGAAAGAAAGGGTGGGCGGGACTCATCATCTTCGGACGAGACAACAACAGGAATAATCTCAATCGAACGTCGCTTACAGGTAAGCTAGTTTGATTGTTCAATTATACCTGTTGTTGTCTCGTCCTCGATGATGAGGAATTAACTAAGGTAGATGTTTAAAGACAGTTGTATAATCAGATATTTATTAATGTTAAGTTGCACTTAAGCATTAAATCAACAAAAAAAAACAAACACCTCTGTAATTATTAAGAAAAAACTGCTTCTACGAAGCCGACACTACGCACGGGGCGATTATAAAACCTGGCAAAACAATTAGAGCTGTCAGTCCAACCAGCCGTTCTTCGTATCTCGTCAATCGAGACGCCTCTCTGCAAGGCTGCAGATGTTGATGCATGCCTCGTACTGTGAGCAGAGAAGTTGTTCATGTCTATGCCGCTTTCTAATAGCACTGACTTAATCCAACGACTAATTGTACTGACGGCAATAGGTTTGTGAGGTTTTTTAAAAGACAAAAATAAATTCTGAGTATTTCCTCTTATATCTTTAGTTATACTAATATAATCTATCACAGCTTGTGCTGGGCAAATAAGAGGTCTATTCTTAAAGAATGGCAACCTAATGAAGGGTTGCAGTCTATTAACAGCAGACGTTTTTAGTAGCTTATGTACCTTAATGTATACCACATCTGGTTCTATTTTAATATTATTTATATCAATGGCACAAATAGTTTGGGCTCTATGGCCTGTAGCTAAAACTAATAGTGTAACAGTCTTTTTTGAACACATTTCCAAGTTAGTAACATCTATATACTTATTTTCTATATAATTTAATACAACAGACACATCCCAGGTATAGTCATATTTAGGGTGACATGGTCTTAACTTAAAAAATCCTCGAAAAAGTCTCTTAATATTAGAGTCAATTCCAATATGAGAGCCTAGTAATAATGAAAGGGCTGACCTTGTAGAGTTTAGACTGCCATAAGACATACCTTCATTAATTTTTTTTGTAAGATATTCCATAACTTGTGGCACACTAGCTTTTAGAATATTTATCTGGTTTGTATGACAGTATTTAATCCAGTCTCTGATACAAGGTGAATACTGCTTTAGTGTGCTGTTGGAGACAGAGCTGAGCATAATGTTTGCGGTATCTTCGTTTATTCCTGTAGCTAGGAAGCTGTGCCGGAGAGCAGCCCTGCCATCAATGTTAGACTCCCATGAAGAGGATGAACTGTTCTGGAATTGCACAAAGTAAGTAATTTTTCGTGAGGTTCAAACAAAAGTGGTTCTTTTACCAAGAGTTTTTGATAAAGTGGGTACCATGGTTGTGTTGGCCAATCTGGTGCAACCACAATACCACAACTTTTATCAACAATGATTTTTTCTATTGTTTTGGAAACCATTGAAAAAGGGGGGGAAGGCATAGAAATATATATTGGACCAACAAAATGTAAATGCATCAACCTTGTATGCATCCGGATCAGGGTGCCATGAGACATATTTTTCACATTTTGTGTTGGTCCGTGATGCAAACAAATCTATCTCTGGTGTTCCAAACATAGAAACTATTTTACGAAAGTATCTGTGACCAAGCTCCCATTCTGTATGTCCTATGTCTTTTCGAGATAGAAAATCTGCAACAACATTGGCCTTTGTGTTAATATAAGAAGCAAATATCCATATGTTTTGTGACTCACACCACTGCCATATTGATTTTGCAACAGCATGTAGATGTTGATGCTGGATTCCACCTAAGCGATTTATATAAGAAATGGCAGTTGTGTTGTCAATTCTCAACAAGATTTCACAATCATATAGATCTTTGGCAAAACTTTTCAATCCTAAAAAAGCTGCATGTAGCTCTAACATATTGATATGAAGTTTTGCTTCTTCTTTGGTCCATGGACCACCAGCTGTTTTGTTGCCACATCGGGCACCCCAACCTTTTAAGGATGCATCTGTCTCAATCTCTATTGTATATTTATTCTTACGTATAGGACAAACTGCTGATTTTAGATTGGTCTGCCACCAAATAATGTCACCATTGCATGAATCAGGCAGGGATATTTTTGTTTCGAAATTGTCATTATTATCTCTGAGCGCTAAAAATTTTATTCTTTCCATATGTTTAGTATATAACATGCCATATTTAATGGCTGGACAGACTGAGACTAAGGTCCCTAGGACCTGAGCTAAAAACCGAATTGTCAATTTATGTTTAAGTTTTGAAAGTAAATCTAGACATCTTTGCCTTTTATCTTGATCAATTGGCATTGTTCATTTTTTTTAGTATGCTCCAATTCGAAAACCATTTCGAGGAAAACCATCAATTATCCGATTTATCTTGTCCGATTTCAAAAATACTTTATGATTGCAGATATTTTTGGTAAAGTACTTTGAACCTTTGTTTGACCGAACGACCGGGTTTTTAGACAGAATCTAGCATCGAATGTTTGCCACAAAAATGAAAAAAAAAGTTTGGCTACGGCAACTGTCACGTGTCACTGTCAAATCTACAAAACCATAGACAAAGCCGTTTTTTTTATAGCCAGCCGAACGAAGGCGATTGGGATTCTGTCTAAATTCACGAATTATCAAACAGCGAAAAAATATTTATTATTAATTAACAAAGCTACGTAAAAGCATAATATTCAAATTAGTTGCTTGAAATAGTCCATTTTATCAAGTAAAGGTGTTAAAAGCACAGCTTAAAAAAAATGAACAATGCCAATTGAAATATTCATTTCTTTTGTATTAAAGATTAGACCTAAAAATTTACATTTTTGTTTTGGTATCAGACTGCATTTTGTATAGTTAACTAGGAAACCTAAGGTTTCAAAAAGAGTAAGCACGTGATTTACAGCCTTTGAGCACTCTGAATATGAGTCTGCAATAATGCAGGTGTCATCAAGGTATTGGACAACCTTCAGACCATCTTGTCGAAGTATGGCAAGAATGGGTTTAAATATTTTAGTAAATAACAGGGGTGCAGAGCAGAGACCAAAAGGTAGGACTGTAAATTGATATAATTTCCCATTGAAAAAGAAGCGTAGATATTTTCTGGAATCATTATGTATGTTTACCATATAATAAGCATTTTTTAAATCAATGGATGCTAAATAGTTGCCATTTTGAAGTAGCTTGCATACGGTACGGTAATCTTCTAGCTTAAAATGGTCAGGGGACATGAACTTGTTGAGTTTTTTAAGATTAAGTATGAATCTATATTCTTTATTAGGTTTCTTTACTAAAAAGACAGGAGAGCAAAACTGTCCCGTGCTTGGTGTACAAATTTCAATAGCATTAATACTAAGTAAGTTATTGATTTCCTTTTCAATGAGAATTCTTTCAGAGTGAGAAAAATTATCATTCTTAGGAGCCATTATTTGGACTGGCTTATCAATAAATTCAATGACATATCCTGAAACCCAAGATAAAATCACTGGGTCTTCAGTTATAGCTTGCCATTTTTTAATAAAAAAAGGCAATCTGCCCACCTGATGGTTTATTTTCGTTGGCTGTGGTGATGATAATGCTTCGGCTGTCCTTTCTTGAAGTCCTGGCGTATCACCCTCTTCTTCACCCCTCCGCTGCTCTGCTTGTTGGTGTTGCTCTGCCGGTTTTGCTTGAAGCTGGGCTGAGGAGGGGCCCGCCAGTTTAAAGACTTGTTTGTGTTGCTTGTCTTGTTATTGTTATTATTAGGTTTGAAGGGTGCATTTTTATTTGCGAGTTCTTGAGCAGATCTTTGAACAGCTTTTGTAGTTTTTATTCTCTCTGCCAATGTATTTCCGAAGAGGAATTCGTTTGCTTCTTCTAGAAGCGATCCTTTCATATCCTTGTTTATGACCTTTTGAATGAGATATCTACGGCTTGCTGTCTCCCCATGGAAGATGTCACAGATCATTTTTGCCGCATCATTGAAATATTTGATGCCATCAACCTTACTACCTTTAGTAAGAAAACATTGCAGCCCCAAACCAATGGCAGACAAGGCAAATGCTATTTCTTTTTGTTTATTTTCGATTACCATATCCCTTTTCTTTACTGGCTCAGTCACAGCTGCCGCCAGCTCTGGATTCAATTTTGGTGGTATCATTGCTGGTACATTACTAAATGGACTGTATTGTTTTGTGAGTTCTGTTTTGTCTTCTTTCTTAAGTCCCTTAGTTAATAATGTTGCCCAACGTTGGGCAATCTCTTTGTGTATTGGGGGACCATTAATCGGGTCCTCCTCAATTATCCCCATGGCTGTCAGAATATCACTGTCAATTTCAGGTTCTGCAGGGCTCACAATTTCAGGTTCCACATGTTCGTTTTCCACTACTGGTGGTGGAGTCAAAGGCTCCGGAGACTTGTTCTCCGGAGGATTGCTTGGGGACTTATCCCGTGTCCGTTCTGTATTGAGAAAAAATAAATAAAACAGATTTTATATTTTGCCATTACCTTATCTTCATGTTTAGAGTAAGTGTGCAAAGAAAATAACAATTATTTTCGAGATAGTTATTCGATACTCTTGCAGTACAGCAACAACTAAGTAGTGCACAATATATTCATATTTTAATCTTGATTGCTCGATACCCTTGTGGTATAGCAGCAACTATTTAAGTATTTGATCATGTTTTAATCTTGATTGCTCGATACCCTTGTGGTATAGCAGCAAATATCTATTTATTTTAGTTGTTCGATACTCCAAAAGTATAGCAACAATCCAATAACATTATTATAAAACTACGACAAATACACCGGTACGAACCAGTTTTCGGCGGCGTGGTTTTTCAAAAATAAAATAAAATGTTGTTATATAGTTGTTCGATACTCGTATCAGTATAGCAACAACTGTTCTAACTTTAAATATAAGTATTTACGCAGAGAAAATACCATTTTTCTTGCAATGAAAACAAAAGAAAGAGAAAAAACCGTTTGCCGCCAACTGACCATTTGTAGTCTTCTGGTTCGCCAATTTATCGAGCTTCTTTCGAAGTCTTCTTAGTTCTCGATCCAAATCCTTCGCCTTCCGTTTTCCCATGTTTTTTATCACTTCTTGTTGTTTTTATACACTTTTATCTAAATAAGTTCGGGAACGTCGTGACGCCTTCAAGTGACATAAAAAACGAATGACGTCCATAGATAAGAGTATAAAGCGGCTAGAGTCGGGAGCGTTCCAGAAAAGTTTTTTTTTTTAGATTTAAAATTATGTGACGCCCTCAGGTAACCTGGAAATGTACTACCTTAGTTAATTCCTCATCATCGAGGACGAGACAACAACAGGTATAATGAAAAATATTTCCATAAGAAACAACTATCGCTACATAGTGTAAAACAAAGTCGCTTTTCGCTGTCTGTCCCTATGTATGCTTAGATCTTTAAAACTACGCAACGGATTTTTATGCGGTTTTTTTTAATAGATAGAGTGATTCAAGAGGAAGGTTTATGTATAATTCTACGCAGACGGAGTCGCGGACAGAAGCTGTTATTATATATTTTTGAATCTATTACGGGCGAATGTCTAAGGCCGAACCGAAACTCTTCATAGATACGCCGACTGTCTAATTTGTAATTTCATTTCGCAACAGTAAGTTCACATTAAACGTCGGAAGAGCGCGTCGCTGCTTAGCGGTCTTAGCGGATTAGTAACTTACAGTTAACTAGCTTGACAACTTGTACTAAACGCGGTGTGATTACTTGTTTACAAGTATTACAACTGTGCTTTGGGATTTGTAGTTTCCCACACTTGTGCTTGGATTGTAAAATGTACATAAAGGAGGTTTTATCTCTACTAATATTAAATACGAAATTTTGTGGATATTTCTATCTGTAGGTATGTATGTTTGTCACTCTTTCACGCTATGATGGCTGGGTGGGCGATTGGGTTCCGACTCAGTATAAACCTACCTCTTGAACCATTTTAATTATATTTATAAAAAAATCACTACTCGGGACTTAATCGCGTAATTATACATACATAAATCACGTGTTTATCCCTTACGGGGTAGACAGAGCCTAAGGTAAGGTAACAAAACCTAGGGCACGTTTAGCGTGATTGTGGGCGTATAGGTGGAAAGGGGAGTCAAAATAGTGATGGGTTGCTAGCCGCATCGTAACATGATTCCTAGGAACGCGTAATTATTTGATGTTTTAATTACCTGAACGTTTCGGCCGTGACGCAGCGGCCATATTAGTAGTAACTTAACGATTAGAATACTGTAATACAATTATTAAATAAATAAGCCATTAAGTCTGAATGAGAATAGCGGAGGTTTAAAACATTGTACTGTTAAGGAATTTAATTCCTGACCCATCGAGGAACTTCACATAACACGTCATAGTGACGTCGCATTACTTAACAAGGAAAGTCGCTACGACACGTACTATGAAATGGTTCCATGCTGGGTTAGGAATTGAGTTCCTCGACTGTGCTTAGATACAGACGGCGCGGTGCGACTATGTTTTCTACTCTGTGAATAATCAACAAGATTATAAATAGTATAATACCGTAATAGATACTTTAACTTACCGTCTTTTATCCATCGGCTTTGTCCCAGAAGCGTCCAGGGCGCCTGCGCGACGCGCCTCGCGCGAATCCTATCATTATCCTGCGGCTGCGCACGTAGAGCTGCAATCGATCGATATCGATACACTGGTCGAGTGAGACGTCGCCAACTGTTAAAGTTTTTATTATTTCCTGTCAACTTTATTTAGCGGAGCTACATTACATAATCAAATAGTCAAGTGCTCTGGGAGTAAAGATTCTTCCATGCTGGTCTGGGAGTAAAGAAAAAACATAGAGTAAGTAGATATACCAGTTGCATCTCTTCCCGTACAGATGGGAAAATCTTAGGAATCATGATACATGCGATGCGGCTAGGAACCCATCACTATTTTGATTCCCCTTTCCACCTACCTATAAGCCCACAATCATGCTAAGCGTGGCCTTTTAGGTTTTGATACCATAGGCTCTCCCAACCCCGTAAAGCCTCGTATTCATGGTAAACATCTGTTTAGCAACAAAGTTGAATCAATGTTTACGCTTGTCGGGCGAGAGCTTGTCAACATGACGCTATCACCTCTACAACACGCAGTGTTGCCAGCAACATGTTGACAGCAACTCCGCAACGCGTTGATTCAACTTTGTTGCTAAATAGATGTTTACCATGAATACGAGGCTTAAGGGATATAGACGTGATATGTGCATGTATGTATTATTAAATTACGTCTTACTTTCGACATAATATTGTTTGAAATCCGTTTATTCCTAACCCGTTCAACGTGTAACTTTCTTATCGATATCGATACGTTTTAGCATCACTAGTTAATCAGAAATATTAGCTGTCTGTAAAGTATTGTGGGTTCTTTGCGAGGCGCCGCCGTCCTAAGCTAGGCTTACCATAAGGGCCGTCTGGGCTCCGGACTGTAGGGTTCTAGTATTTATAACAGATCCCTTGTTTAAACTTTAAACAGTGTTACATTGAAAGCTGTCCGATTCTTGGTCTTTCGTTTAACACTTTTTTCGATATATGTTCAGTACTGGAAATGTATTCACATTCACATAGGTACGCTCGGCCAAATAAGTGTCTATCGAATTAACCCAGCCACCTTCAGAAGTATTTTAGATTAATTCTAAGACGCAGTATATAACTACAGAAATTTGATATAAGTAAAATACTGCTTTAGAAAAATTTACGAAGTTCTTTCAAAGCTTAATTGTCATGATTATATCTACCGAATATCTCGATGAAGTTGTTTCGACAAGCTGCTTAGTTGACTTGATTCTCAGTAGTTGTATACTCTATTATATTCTTCTGTGTAACGTAATACCTTGTCAATCACACCCTGGTTCACATTCTTAAACACCCTTTTCTTTTTCCATGTCAGTGATTTATACTGATGATGATAATATTTTAAGTATTGTGTGTTACGTATTTATTGTAAAGGAAGGAACGTAAAATATTCGTTTAACTAAAATTAATGCACTCTTTAACAAATTTCAATTATCTGAAACGGCGCGGTGCCTTGAAATGAAATCCATTGCCTCCGTTTTACTGCCTAAAGATGGCGGTTATTAAAATTTATGGCGTTTTAATGATTTACCATCCTAAAATTGAAAAGCTTTAGAGTATTTCTTGGAATTTTTGTTGATTAAATCTTGAAACAATTATTCACAATATTGAGTTTCGCACGCGTACTTTAGCTACGTACTGAATTATGGTTTTGATTAGTTAATTTTTGGTATAAAAGTATACATTTACAAGGGCATCTATCAAAAATTATTTTGATTAAGTACCCAGTAACTTATTATTTCCAACAAAATACTGTGATTTCTCCATTTTTCGAAGACACGCTAACATCGCACAGTAAAGAACTTTCGTTTTCCTCAAAAGTGTTTTGACCGCGAGTGACTTCATTCAATCCTACAGGATTGGACTGCTGCTTAGCATTGTAATGCGTCATATGACCTAATACATAATTCATCTATGCGTGCCTGTGGTCTACTGTCCTAGAAAAAGGTGTCGTATTTGTTCCAAATGGATTAGACAACGCCGAAACTAGATATGAGTCAAAACGTTGACTCATGGATTGCGTGACTTTATTGCAAAGCCTTCTTATTATTTATGTTGTCCTGGTATGTACTATCAGATAAGACAGTAAGTTTAGCTCACCTTTAGACCTTTTCTTTCGTAGACATTGATCAAACAATGTAATTTTTTCGTGCAATAAAGTGTGATACACTACTTCTCCTAGGTATACCATCAAATTCTACGAAACTGGTCTAGGTTTTCAAAAATATCAGAACACGACCCTATTGTCAATGCCGTGAGTGCATGTTCAGATATTTTCATCACTCTAGCTAGCCAGCTCTATCAGATGGCGACTGTACTTGTTAATAGTTCACTCCGGCGGTCTCGGGAAGAATAGGGAGTGGTGTGAAAAAGAAAGAAGGATCCATTCATCTTCTCTTTTCTTTAGATCCTTTTACCCTCAGATGGGTTTTTTTTTTTTTATAAAAGAGGGGGCAAACGAGCAGACGGGTCACCTGATGGAAAGCAATCACCGTCGCCCAGGGACACCTGCAAGACCCGGGGGATCACAAGTGCGTTGCCAGCCCTTTGAGGAACAGGAAGGCTCGCTTTTTAAAGATCCCTAAATTGATTGGATGTAGGGCTCTTGTCTTTTGTCCACAGAATTCGATCCTGGGCAGTTCGGGTCACTTTCCCTTCCTTCTTTCCTTCTTTCCCACTCCATCCCCAGCACACGCATGTCTTGCTCCACGGAACGACGCGAAGTCAATTTAGATTGTTTCCAATACATCCATTAATTTCCTTTGCTTCGCTCGACACTGCATTTCTGTTCTTGACACTGTATTGGCTGCCGTTATTAAATCCGTACGATATGACAGAAGTCACGTCAACCTATAACCGTGAAAAACCAATAGTCCTACTGACGTCGTTCATCTTTCATTTGCGGTGGACCCAATGTCAATTCCACATTACAATAATGTTGGAGATGACACACTGTGACTATAATAGGGCGAGCTCGATGCTTTGCGGTGTATTGGCTCTAGTTTATTGGTTGCACGTACAGAATTGAGATTTACCATTTGACAAGTCTCTGCGGTATCCTGCTGTGTGTCATGCGCATGTTGGGAGGCTAGGTGCGCTCAAGATGTGTCAACAGAGCGTGAAAGTATTTTAAAAGGAGTCACGTAGAAATTATCGGAATTTTAGAAGGACAAAACGCTTCATCGTAAAAGTATTGTCTTGTATGAAAATATGATACATACCTACTCGTATGATCTGGTCTGGTTGGAGAAGTGCTGCAAACAAGTAGGACTTGTTTTAACAGAAACGAAATAGTTGCAATGAACCTTTAAATGCAACCAAATCAAAAAGAATTTTGCGTTGCGGAGAATCGTCTTATTCTAACATATTTATTAATAGGAGACAAGATAGACGTCAGTTGGAAAATGATAGAGGCATGTAACGTCTGATAATAACCCATTAAAATCACAATAAACGCTTTCTAGTAAACTAGCGACCCGCTCCGGCTACGCACACATTATAAATCTATACTTATTATAATATCTTCTTTTACCTTCCTCTTGAATGATGAAAACCGCATTAAAATCCGTTGCGCAATTGAAAAATCTGAACGTACAGACGACGCGATGCGACTTTGTTTTGTGATGTGAAGATGAATGTTATCACTACATAGTATAAAACAAAGTCGCTTTCTCTGTCCCTATATCCCTATGTCCCTATGTATGCTTATATCTTCAAAACTACACAACGGATTTTGGTGCGGTTTTTTTTAATAGATAGAGTGATTCAAGAGGAAGGTTTTATGTATAATTCTACGCAGACGAAGTCGCGAGCAGAAGCTAGTATAGTAGAATTAAGACAATACTAGATGTTTGTATTGCTTGCTCTTTATAAGTGACTTTGTAGGAATAAATTCACTTTCACTGGCGGTCTTACATCAGTAGTTTTATTCTTTTACAATAGACGGTCGTGTTCGGAGCGGACTCCTTTTTTCATGTCTGAGAAATTTAATCCTCCAGCAAGGCTCTTGGTTCTTACCATTGGTAGGTGCAGCAAGAAATACTTATCATTGCTAATCAGGCTCTCTCTACTTAAATGTTTGTGTGGAGGTCCCAGCTTTAGGCAAATGTTCGTGTATTCCACGGCGGCGTCTTTCGATACCAGGCTAACCTTAAAAAAAAATTGAAGAAATATGGAAGGACTTAAGGAAATGATACCGACTATCAAATGAATCAAGAAATTTTTATTTCTTGATTTTTATGTTTACTTTTACGGTTTTACCGTTAGAAATTTAATTTCTAAATGTCTGTGCAAATTAGAACACATAGAAAAATCCGAAAAGTAAAACTATGGCCGGGAATCGAACCCGGATCCTCGTCATTCCGTGACGCGTGCTATACCCCTACACCACCCATAGCAGGTGGGTAGTTTCCGAATTTTTCTACCTGTTACCGACCATACCTGCCCCTGCTGCGACCTGGTGAGCAGTAGATGTTCCACGGGAGTTTGTAATTGTGTCGTACAGACACATCATTCAAACAGATGACGCTTAGCGACAAAAAATTCGCATAGTAACAAAGGTCACGTGACGGTCGGTAACAGGTAGAAAAATTCGGAGACTACCCACCTGCTATGGGTGGTGTAGGGGTATAGCACGCGTCACGGAATGACGAGGATCCGGGTTCGATTCCCGGCCATAGCTTTACTTTTAGGATTTTTCTATGTGTTCTAATTTTCACAGACATTTAGAAATTAAATGATACCGAGGCCGTCAAACACTTGGAGAAACTAATAGCCATTGTTACAAAAATGAAGGTCCACCTAACCTAATTAATCACGTTCACTGACAAACTCACTCGTTTATCACTCCCATCTCGATCGGGAAGCTTCAGTCCGTGCGTACGGCCCCACGCGAGCTCGTAACAAAACACTCAGTCAATGGCTCGCGATAATATCGGGCTCACGATTAAAAGTAAATCAGTCGCGTCTATTCAAGAGTTAACCCTAAATTGCTCGCAACCCCCAATAAACGTAACCGCTTTGTCCTCTCATATTCATTAACACACTTCTAAGAACGGACCACCTACGTGGCCCATTGATCCCATTCTGGTCAATATGACCATCCTTTGTCCAAGTGTAGTTTATGGTCCTCATAATTTGGTGGTTAAATGATATAATTTGTTGTCGATGCATTTTTGTAGAGCAGTGACAATTGGGGGTTCGGAAAAAAGATAAGAGGTTACTTTTGTAAATTATGTGAGGAACTTTGTCATTGCTTTATCGGTGTTACTTTTTTAACGCCCGCATTGATCATTTGGCTCTTGAATAATTAGTGTAAAAACTCCGTGGGATATTCTGTAGCGATAGCTTCTATTACATTTACAAATTCCCTTATTTTAAAAACGAATGGATCTACTACTCATTTTATATTCCTTTCTAGTTCCGGCAGTTCACCCAAAAAAATTCAAAGATTCTCACCACATTCAGTCCTTTCTGTACATTAGTCACTTACCTTTTTCCGACCCGCATCAGGTCACCCTTACACGATCATTGAATCAAACTACCTTTTATCCGGCACTTGTTCCCGTATTGTACCTCTCGAATGTTCCTCCTTTACATCCCCTAACAAAGCCATCGTTCCCGAACCATTTAACACCCGATCAACGTCACTGTCAGTTCCCGGGCCCATTACAGCCGGCTCTAATGAATTAGTCTTTTCCGGCTTTTGTTTACGTAAACCGGATAAATCCGGTTGTTTGGTTGCGATTTTATCAGGATAATGTATACCCTTGTTGCTTTCGGGATTGCCTGTATATTGCTCTGTAAAAGGATTAAGAGTTAGTTAAGGGCTATTACGTTGTACCATGATGTTATGTCCCTAAAAGCGAGCCTCCAAGTTAAGTTATGTAGTGATTAGTCGTATGCTGTCTTGTTTACTCCTTGTTGTCGCTTTACCTTGTATTGCTCTATTGTGTATTGTGTGTACTCTGTTGTCTCTATTTAATGTTACTTAAGCAACAGCATATTAGTTTGTAGCTTATTTTCGTTAATTTTCATCGTGTAGAGTCATGACTCATGACATGACTCCCAAAAGTTTCCTTTTGCGATTGAATATCTTATTCTGTTCAAGTAAGTCATCAACATTCCCTAAACAAATAAAAACCGAACTCCCGAAATAGCAAGAGCCATCACATAAATCGCACCCCTACAGAATGTCACTCACACCCAAACGTCTAGCCGAACCTCTCCCTAAAGGAATTTTTCAATCAATCCCATACATATGACTTCATAATTCGTTTCACAGTTCGACCACATGAGAACTCTAACGATAAAGATCTTGGAAACCAAATGTATGCTTTGAAAGCTAGTTGCTTTGGGTTTAGTTTAGAGTAGTCGCTTTGGATACTTGTAAGTGGAAAAAAAGTGAAATGGCGCGTACAATAGGTTAGGCCGGTCATTGAAACAAATCTGTTTAGGGGCGTTACCGAGGGTAAACATAGTCCTTTACATACTATTTGTTTGGGCGTTTAACAACTTTAAGAGATTAAGGAGTCATTGTTGCACCTTAAAGTCTGACATATTTTCCGAATAGTTCTAATAGATAGCTTAGTGCAAATTGGATTTCTCAATTGCTTTACATAAATATGGATTGAGCAATTTCCTGGCTTTGTTTTCCTTCAACGAGGACTATGTCTATCATTTGACATTGTGTGTATATTCCGAAATAGTAATAGTTCTTTTTTACTGCTTCCTTTGTAATGACTAGCATTGCATTTGGGTTTTCTAACCCTTGTGGTTTCTAGCAAAATGTTTTCGTTCACTAATTTCTTGATAGTTCGCTGTAACAATTTCTTCAATTATAGTAATTCTTTCTTTGCTCTATTTTCTGTCATCTCATTCACCTTTGAGCCATCCTTCTATTCCATTGTTCATCCTTACGGATTATTTCATACAGTGCGCTGGGAACACATTGACCTGCGTCCGCGCATTGTTAACTGATAAGAATCTCGTCGATCCACCCTTGAACTTATCGGCCTAAACACTAACTTATGTTAAGTGGTATTTTAGTGGTTATTGGTTTCGTTTACTTACAAGTATAAAATAAATATTTGTTTAGTTGCTTAACATTTACAAGACCGTCGCAAAACAAGTATCTTAATCCCAAGGAAATGCGGCGATTGGAGGGCGAATTGAAGTTTGACAATTGGGCAATGACGTTCTCTTTTCAGTTGCGAATAATTTTAGGAGTTCAAATTTCATATCACTGATCATGATACGCCTGTATATATCGTGAGTGGCGTTTGCTTCGGTAACTATGACAATGTTGCTTTGAAACTGGTCACCAGACTCTACGAGATGAAAACAATGTCAGCAACCACCATGGCATCCAGGCTTATCATCTCAGCGTTCATCCCTTTGTCCCATTGACCCCATAAATAATTTATTAACATCCAACACCATACACTATGCGTCGCCTCGTCATGGCCGTCAAAGTAGACTCTCGGTAGTCAACCTAAGGGATACAATCCTTTTTTTCTGAGGCCTTGTGACGATGTCGTAGGTTATATAGCGGGTGATAATACACAGATAATGGTTGGGACACATTACAGAACTGCTGCCTGGTGATTTATTCTACATCGATTGCATCGTCTAATACATCATTTGTCGATAGCTCATTGTCAACGTGTTACGTATTGTCTCGTTTTTATGTTTATTTTCTAAAACAGAATTGGGTGTTTTGAACGCGGCGTCTGGAGAAGCTTTACCATTACCAATTGTAAATGGGTTCGATGTGATTATTTTTCTTAGTTTTAGTTTTAACTCTTGCACTGCCACGAATAAAGGCATTTTATTCGTTGGAATAATAAAAAAGTCAAGAGTAACTGACTCTCTCAACAACGCATAACCCAAACCCTTGGACCTAGAAAACTGAAATTCGCATAAAGGTTGCCTATGGTTATAAAGTTAAGATGAAATAATGAGGAATTTTGGTAAATTCCCACTACACAATAGTTCGCTTACTAGATCTAAGATTTTTATACATGTTCATTAGTACTTTTTATTCAATAAATTAATTTGAAGGAATTTGAATGAATGAATTTGAATTATTCATAAAAAGAAAAGTCCGGACTAACTTGATTCATCAACGCTAAGTCCTGGAAACTAGACAGCTGTAATATGATGACAGTAGCGTGGAGTTTCCGTAAATTCTATATAAACGAGGAATAAAGACGCAGTTTGCAAATTTCCCTTGGGAATAGCTCTCGTTGGCTAGTAATGAAATTTCATCGTTTTATAGTGATTTAGTATGGGGATCTCGTAAAACTACTGCTATCATTATCTTAACTATGAACAGCTATTAGGAGTATAACAATGACAAAATATTGAACAACATCAAATCGTAGACAAGATAAAACATAAAAATAAAAGACCAGCTCATTACCACGCAAATCTAGTAATCTAGTTATGAATCATTAAAAACTAAAACGTTTAACTCCAATTTTATTATCACTGTGACGGCAGTCTTAGTCTTTGTGATATTAACGTTGCAATCCGTTTAAGGCTTGTGATGTAGTTAATGCATTCTTGTTGTTAACTGATGTTATGTAACCGTATCAGTGGTATCTAAACGGCGCCGACAGAAAGACGACCAATCATATCCGTATCTACAATCTTGATTGAGATTTATTAGACGGATCGAATGAGTCCCACCGATCTACATAAATCAGTGTTTTAATATCACCAACTGCACTCCGAAACGTTTTACCTGTATCATCTGTTTATTCCCGTTAGGTTTAAATTTCATTGTTTTCGTGTTTGCCAACTTTAGTTTCATCTTCTGTAATTGTAGTGGTCGGCGGGAATCGAATCAGCCGATGATTTGTTTTGATCACTCGTTAACGCTTCTTGTTTGAAAAAGTGCGATTTATTGTTAACAATCGTAACCTTTTTAAGTACCTTTTTTTTTGTACAATGTCCAAATAAAAGAGGTATATAAAAAAGACCTATGTGGATATAATTTGCGAGACAGTATTACTGTGCGTTGACGATCTTTGGAGGCCTCACTGATAGAGGAAGCTGTTTTAGTTTCGTAGATGAGTATTTCTTCAGTCTAGACCTTAGACTTAGAGTTTTCAAAAGCTTAAGAGTACAAACTAAACGAGGCCCTCACTTTTTACATGCTTGAATGTGGCAACAATTTTGTATGGAAATAGTTAGTTCCTTTTTTATCCGTTTTCTACTTTACTATGTTGGAGTCTAAATCATTTATAATTACGAAATTTATTCATGTTTCTTCTCCATAATATTTACAATTGCAACTTTAAGTGGTTATTAATTATTTATCACAAATACGCCGTTTATAAAGTGATACAATCCAATCTGATATAATCTGCAATCCACACCGGCCCTGAACTTGTCCGACTGAACGAATGAACGAATGAACCACCGCTGTGGTCCCCACAATGAATGGATTTGTTTACTCACTCAACACATCCTTTCTCATCCTTATTTCGAGAAGCTAAAGTTCAACTTCCATTGTTAGCCAGAAATAACATCAATCAAAACTGGACGTAAATTAGCAGACTGGTCCATAGACGAAACATTAGTGTGAACAAAACTTAAACAATCCTTGATGTCTCAAGGGCAGACATCTTGTATATTTGGTACACGTTTAGGCAAATAATTGAGTGTTCTCGATTCGTACATATGAAAAAAATTACGGGTGCATTGGGGTAAAATCAAAATTGGGGGAATTTCGAAACTCGTGGATATCCACTAAACGGGGAACAATTACATAATCTAACAACGTTAACCTAGAAGCTCCAATGTCTTTGGCTTCTAGATAAGCGTTGTCAGATTATGGAATTGATCCCCGTTTAGTGGATATCCACGAGTTTCCAAATTCCCCCAATTTCGAATTTACCCAAATGCACTAGGTATAGACGTTTTAGGTTTTCGGAGATAGGAAAAACTTGACATACTTAATAAATATTTAAAATTTGACTATGAATTCATTGGCAGGCAACCCTCGAATAAGGAGCAATAATTTGAGTAACGTAAAATATGTTTGAACTCCTAAGTGTAAGTGCGAGTTTTGATATTTTTGACCAACTTACATCTAAACAGCTCCGATGCATCTGATAGTAGTGTCTACACCAAGTTTTACTTAGGTACTCGTTCAATCATACCGTCTTATCGATGCTTAACTTCACTATCACTATCACTGTCATCACTACATAGTATAAAACAAAGTCGCGTTCTCTGTCCCTATATCCCTATGTCCCTATGTATGCTTATATCTTCAAAAATACACAACGGATTTTGATGCGGTTTTTTTTTAATAGATAGAGTGATTTAAGAGGAAAGATTCAAGAGGAAGGTTTTTATGTATAATTCTACGCAGACGAAGTCGCGGGCAGAAGCTAGTAACTAATAAAAACGAAATCAGTTGTATCACATTTCAATTCAGTTTCCATTTCCAGAACACGTCGGACGCGGCAAAAGATTCCCCGTTTACTTTTATGATTTTGGTAGCGTAAAAAGTTACTACACGAACTTTGTTTTGTTATTGAAGATGAGCCACAATTCATTGTGACAGCAGAATGAATGTAATGAGAGTTAATTGGGTGATGCATGGGATGGTATGGTTTGATTGTTGGCATACTAGTTAACTAATAGTGTTTAAATATCGTTTAGGTATGATTTTGTTTGCCTTAAGAGCGCTCGGGTGTCTGTATTAATTTAATACATAAATATGCCTTAGGTTAGAGAAATTAGAATGGAGTCGTTTATTAATATTGTTAAACCTTCTTGTCTTCTGTGTTATATTAAACACCCTGGCCATTTTTGATACTATTGATTTATAATTTAGAATAAGCTTTATTGTGTTCTATTGTGTCAATCACTTGTCTCTGTACTCTCTTGCATACCGTTACAACTAATATATTATTTTTATCCCTGCTCTGCTTATTTTACTTCAAGAAATATGTTAAATTAAATTAATGTAGGTAGTCAAGTATTCAAAAATATATAATGAAAAGCTTATGCCAACTTATACTGGTCTGAGAGCAAAAAAATAACATAGAATGTACCTACCAGTTGCTTCTCTTCCCGCGCAGATAGTAAAAGCCCATCGAGGGAATAGGGTGAAAATCTTAGGAATCATGTTATTAGCGATGCGGCTAACAACCCATCACTATTGGTGGTCTTTACGTTTTGTTACCTTACCATAGGCTCTGTCTACCCCGTAAGGGATATAGACGTGATATAAATGTATATGTTTATTTATTTATTTATTTAGACATGCCAACAGTACGTAAACAAAACATTAATATTGACAAAATTACAAGTGTGTATTAAGGTGTTATGCCAATTTCAAAGAGTTCCCAGGAATTGTTCTCGTTTCTGGATCGTAAATATTATCATTAAAACAAAACAAATGACACCTTTTGGAATAAGAACAAGTCATCCAAAAAGGTGCCGGCCACGTCCACTTCTCGTGACAAAATTGAAACGTGCATACGATTTTTTTTTATTCTACGGCGATTTAATATTGCAAGATTTTAACGAGATGCTGCCTCGAAAAGACAATCCGAAACTTGATTTTTGACAAGTTTGCGCATGCGCAGATGCCCGCGCACACTGCGTAATATCTCTGCTTCAATCATTCTGACAGCCCGGATCTTTGATCGATCGGCTTTCGTATGACAGCGAAACAAAAACAGTATTTCCCGCCAATCTACTTCTCGTTGTTGCCCATATACATCTGGATATGGTTTTTATTGTCGTATTTCGCTGCGGGTGACTTTGATAACATGACTAGGGTTTGATTTCTGTATTTGTTACGTTTTCGATGTCTATATTTTTCATTGAACATCGATCATATCGAATTGGACAAGCAGTGTTCTGATTATATCGGTTGTAACTTTTTGTGTTTATAGCTTTGTCACTGTCATTAATGAAGCTTGTTTTGGTTTCAGGTACGAACTTCATGTATCTGGTATCTGGTACCAGCATGGTGGCAAAATCAAAAGTTTGTTACATAAATGTAAATCCAAAACTATAAACACATCATCTTCGGTTTGTCATTCAATGCAAAGTTGAAGCGGCTTTATAATTTCATTAATAAGTATTTATTTTGCTCCTGGGTGTAGAGTTCACTCAGCATGTACGAAGACAGACAGTACATAGATTAGATTCCAATTTCTTTCGTTGTCTTTGGATCTAAACACTTTGCAGTAGGCGACACAATACTTAAGATTAGGAGCTCAATATTATTTTGTCCTCTATGGCCCGCTACCAAAATAAAGCATCACTACCCCATTATATCGACAATACTATAATAGCGCCAAAATAAATTGAGACGGCTACAACAAAAGGTGCAGTTTGATTGCAATGACCCTCCTTGAACTTGGCTGGGACCGGCCGGTCGTAGGGGAAACGGTTTGTTGACAAACTTTATTTGTTTCTTTTATCCTCTTACCCCCTTATTGATAAACGCTCTATAGGCTTCTGCAAACTTAGCAATCGTTTGTCCTTATCTCTGACTTTGACATTTACCTTTCACAGATAAAGACAAACGATTGCTAAGTTAGCAGAAGCCTATAGAGCGTTTATGAATAAGGGGGTAATAGTTTAGTCGCTCGCGACAGGTATCTGTTACGATGCTGGTCGTGTAGGATGGGCTATTGCGCAGGCAGCTAAGGAACGACCTTCTTCTGCTCTACCGTTGCGACTGCGCAAGACCCATCCAGATTGCTTACACGCTAATTTTGCCGAGCAGCACTGCGTATATTGTTGCTTCGGTTTCGAGATCATGGCCCAAGAGTAACTTCTTTAGCCGTCTATTTGTAATTTGGTAATGCATCTATAATCAGGTGATCCGCTTGTCTATTTCCTTGTTTTATCGTGTAAAAAAGTGTAGAAAGTTTGGGTACTGATAGCAGAAATTAGTAGAAAAGTAGACGGCGCGGCTGCAAAAAGAAAAGCACGGGCTTTAACAAGGCTGAAACGTGGTGTTAGAACCATTTATTTCATTATTTTCAATAAAGAAATAGGTGATCATTTGATCAATCAAAGACCAAACAACAATAAATGTATCCTTTAGTCTAACGACACAGTTGTGAAGTTGATGGAATAAGAAAAAGCACAATCCTCACAATCCAGTGCAGTGGTGCGCACTTAAATATAAATACAAAAGATCCAATACCGTTAGATACTAAGAAAAGGTGAATTTTACTAGTGACGACACTGACGACATGGTTACGTTACGAGACGTAACTTACGACTTACTAAATCTCAAGTTTCTGACGCCCGCCGCTCATTGAATTTAAAGACAAGACTAACATTTTTATAAACAAGTAAAAACGAAATTTTGGTAATTGGTGAGACATCATTTCTTAGAGCGAAAGTACCTAAGTCAACTAAATAAACAATGCTTTGTTGTTTTCTGCCAAAGTTTACGAGCTAGCGTAAGTTGATTTAAGCTTCAAGCGTTTATGAATAAGGCGCTAAATCTATGCTTGACATGACATAAAAAGGATTTTACTTTGTAACTGATGTGTACTTTACAGTGAGTAGAGATCCTGTCGTTTTATTTTCATCAAACCCTAAGTAGGTACTATAGTCCCAGGAGTTTCGCCGTTAAACATTACTGACCAAAATTACAACTAGACGAATGAGTAAATTTTTGATTATTTTGGCTGCTCCTATCTATCTATTTAATCAGCCCACATCCACCCACTGCTGAGAAAAGTCCTCTTCATTTTCACGCCACTTTGCCCGGTCCCGTGCCAATCTCATCCACAGTTGCTCCAATAGTATCTAATAGGTACTAGGCCATAGGCGGCGCCAAGGGGAGAGCAGGGGGGCATAGAATTTGGCCTTTATTTTTTGACAATTTTAATATACAAGTGCCGCCATACTGTTTGGTCTACCGATAGACGCTATACAACTAGCGCTTCTTGATCATCGGCAGGCGACGCCCTTGATACCAACGGCTTTTCACCTGACTTTGATTATGGCTGCCCGTAGTCCTCTCAGCGCTCACCAGGGCTGAGATCCAGTACAGACGGACTGCATTCCGACTGCAACGTAACCGCAGCCAGCGTGCAGTTGTGCTAACTGCAATATAAAACGTATGGGCAGTCTGCAGTTGGCGGGAACTTTGCAGTCGGAATGCAGTCTGTCTGTACTGGCCCTTTGAGACTTAGATCAATACTGTCCCGTTCAGTGTACGTGGAGCTTTTGTTTTGCAGCGCTTGATCGTGTCGTATACGTGTCGTAAACAGTAAGCGTATCGAGTTGCCGAAATGAATTAGTAAATCGGCGTCGACATTCCCGAAGCGTCCCGTCGACGACCAAAAAGAGGGACAATGTCTAATTTATTTATAAGAAACGGGGCCCAGTTAGATGCCGAGTGGACTAACAGAGATAGCGTAATGCTTTCTTCAGAGCTTTTAACGGAAATAAAACAAGTTTTGTGCGCACCTACATACATTATAAGGTAATCATGTCTTCATCCCTTTGGTACGTGGTAGACAGAGCTTAAAGTAACAAGACCTGAAGGCCACGTTTAGCGTGATTGTGGGCGTATACGTGGAAAGAAGAATCCAAAAATAGTGATGGGGTATCTAACCGCATCACCTATAACATGATCCCTAAGATTCCTATTCCTTCGATGGGCTTTTAGCATTTGCGCGGGAAGAGAGTAAGCTGGTGTATTCTATGTTTTTGCTCCCAGACCTGTATGATTATTTAACCTTTGTTGCCTAGGGTACACCAGCTCAAACACTACTCTTTCCTCTCCAGAGAAGAACCGTGAAAACCAATCACACGAGAAGCTAAATAACAAAAAACACATCTTTTAAGTTGATAGTGTCACACTCCGTTCTTAATGAAAACTAAAACATTACTTTACCTGAACTGTGTTCTCAAACCTGTAGGCTTATTACCTAACTCGCTCGCATCGTGTTAATTTTGACAGTTCTTGTATGAATGTGACAGCTAGCTGATTCCGATGCCAATTGTCAGCCCATACATGAACTGTCAAAATGAACACGACGGCGATTGCAAGCGAGTTAGGTTACAAGCCTACTTTTCAAATGAAGCAGTAGTTAAGTTAGTATACAAGAGTAGAGGAAACTCATTGCCTCAGCCCAGCTATTTGATTCGTGATTGACCACGTCTCTGATAATTGGATTTATGAGCGCTGTGCTTGTCCCGATCTGTGTTAGTTGGTAGAAAGGTTGGCTGATTAAAACTGGCTTGGTTTTAGCTGATTATACTTCCTACTAATATTGTAAATGCTACAGTTTGTGAGTAGATTTTTGTTACTGTTTCACGCCAGAACGGCAGGACAGATCTGGATTATATTTGGTAAAGAGATTATGATCTGAAATAACACATAGGCTTCTTTTTATCTCGGATAATTGCGCAGTTCCCGCGGGGTAGCGATAAATGAATTAATAGCTTGTTCCCAGTACATAACCAAGTTGCATAACCGGCACTGGTGAAACCAATGTAGGATGATTAATTTGGATTAATTTAGGTTTAGGTGCGGCGGGGGTGGCCCTTTGGTTGGGCCACCCCTGAGCCGCGAATATGTTTGTTTTAATTTAGAAATAGTCTTTATTTTACCTTAAAATATCCTGCTTATGTAAAATTATCAAACCAATTACAGCAAAATATATAAACAAACAACGTGCAAAGATAAAGCAAAAACCAAAGCGACGGACCACCGGTAAGGTAACTGATAGAAGCCTATTGAGATAATCACTATATTAACATAATGTTAAACCATTACATTTATCTGCACGATAATTTTAAGCTATTTTTTGTACACAAAAAGCGAATTTCGGTAAATGTTGACACTAGCGGGAGGATCTACCGATGTTTTGGCTAATAAGAAATACTCAAATAATAAATACGAGTTAGACTGATCTTAATCTAATTACGGTATAAATTGTAAGACAAAACAAAATACGACCGATAATAATCCCCGGCATAAACGGTCCGGCAGTAGTCCCCCACTTTTGTGCCATCCTAAGAACCAGGGCTGCTGCCTTCGGGGAAGACGGAGAGAGGTAGAAGCCTCAAAAAACGAAATTTTATCATTGGTGGCTACAGATTATAATGACGAATTTAATAAACACTGGCGCAAGTTGCACTGGTCGGAGAATTGGGAATTGGTGTGATAATGTATATTTCATAATTTTGTTTTATATATATTTTTTTTTCTTTCCTCCGACATTGGAGACATCTCCAATTAGTTTATTTGACGGTGGAGGCGTTTTACACCTCCACTGAACTTACTATTATTATTTTTATTTTTGTTTTTTATTTTGACTAGTAGAGACTTTATACATCTCTACTATTTATAGATTAATATAATTTAAGGCTCGGGGACCTTATACATCCCTTTTATAAATGTATTTAATTTAAATAGAATTTAAGTATTCTTACTGTATTTTATTTTGAAAAAATGACTTTCTGCCAAGTTTCTTGCGGCGCATTCTTCTTGGCAATGATGGTCTTTCCGAATGTGCTGGTAGTTTCAAAAAGACATGTAAAAGAGCCCTTGGCGGCCAATTTGCAAAATAAAATTTTCATTTTCATTTTCATTTTCATTTTCAATAATTGTGATGGTTTTATTTCAGTGTTGTAGGTTGTAAGTTTAGTACGATTTTGTATGGGATTCTTGCCCGTCTAATAAATATTATTATAGTGCTCGGCACTTTTACTTAGTTAGTTACTACAAAACAAAGGAGCACCTATCTTTAAAAACGCAGAAATCATTCTATACACATACCGTATCGTATCGTTGTAAGTAAGTAAGTAAATGCTTTATTGTACAAATATAAAGAAACAGATATAATTCACAAAACAATAAAAATAACATTTGTATATGCACAAAGGCGAGCTTATAATATAAGGGATCTCTACCGGTTAACCTTTGAGTAGATGAGAGGAGCATTAAACGAGGGACCGACGAAGTGCGAGTTTAAAATTTCAGATAGTTGTCTTTCGTCATTTCAAAAATAAAACTTTTTTTATAAAAAAAAATGTGTTAACTATTCGCTGTAGATTCACCCGGCTGGTTGGGTGCTGCAAAAAGTGAATTTTTAATGTCGCGTTATATTATTATAGGCGCGGTTAGATAAGACCTAACATTAGGTGCGGGACCTAACGATTATTGCCACAATTAACAAGTACGTAATGGCTCTGGAAAAACACCCGATTATAAAAGCAAATACCTTCTTCTTTTTTTTTAAATATGGCCCCATCGATCGATGGGATGATTTCGCCAATGTCAAAGTAATAAATACAGTATTCAAAAATCTTGTGACAAAAATTTCGGCAACGTTGTACGGTAGAACACGGTCAAAAGACCCCTCCCCCCCTGTCAGGGGTCTTAGCCAACGGATAATGATATCCTTCAGAATCTGCCTGGAAATCATTAACCGATGCCCAGGATGCACCGGACCAAGCACTGCTCTTCCCCTCGGACGGAGCCAAAGGCATGGTAACCTAACAGAAGCCTAAGCGTTTATGAATAAGGATTTAAGGTTCCCTGTCTTCATCTACTTATTTATCCTCAGTTTTTTTCTCAACGTAAAGCGTCGCTGGCCATCGGCTCCAAATATTAATTTCAAAGAAACTTGAAACAAAAAGATAATGAGTATTCAAATGATGCGCCTCGGGCTGATCGCGGAACAGCGTATTTGTAATGAGGGTGTTCGCTAATTCGGCGTAACTTACAATTAGTGTAGTTATGTATACGTTTATTGTTTGTTCCTTTGCAAAAAAAATTGCACCGATCTTTTAGTCCTTTCAAAAATTGGATAGTGACTCCGAAATATACATGAATTAAATGAACAGATAGATACTATCAATGATTTGATTAATAGCGCCTTTTCTCATCCCTGGTGAGCAGTAGATGTTCCACGGGAGTTTGTAATTGTGTCGTACAGAGGTACAGACACATCATTCAAACAGATGACGCTTAGCGCCAAAGTAACAAGGTCACGTGACAGCTAGTAACAGATAGAAAAATTCAAAGACCTACTACCCACCTGCTATGGTTGGTGTAGGGTAGGTATAGCACGCGTCACGGAATGACGATGGATCCGGGTTCGTTTCCCGGCCATAGCTTTACTTTTCTGATTTTTCTGTGTTCTAATTTTCAGTGTCGTTTAGAAATATTTTTTTTGTTTCTTGTATAAACTTTTTAGTTTTAATTCGACCAAAAATGATAATAAAATTAACTAAAACTTGTTGAACGTCTGTGTGATATTTATGGACCCAGAATGCTGTTTTAATTCTATATTAAGATATTCTGATATTGTGTCTGATAACATCTACATGCTAAAACAAAACTAAATACATCGACCGGAATACATATCCAAGAGTAAATTTTGCCCCCATTATTAGCATATCTGAATATAAATATGCCGTGTTTTCAATTTGTTCGTTTCGAGGAGCAACACGGCCGGCTGTCAGGGTAGCTGATTTGTGAAGGCACACTCGTAAATTCGGGGCATTGATTGGCTCGTGTTTGTCTGATTTAGTGTTTCCAGTTGGGTGTTCTTGAGTATCGTTTTAACTAAGTCTTGTGTTAGGATTTCGTTCGCTAATACATTTGATGGATATTTGTTTTTTAAGTTAGTTTAAGTTAATTAGGTGACAATACGATCTATTAATACCACGCTTTGTTCTTATTAGCAATCAGAATCATCCTTAGGATTGCTGTGATCTATATTATTTCTTTTAATAACTTAATGTTCAGAGCTTCTTTGTTTTAGTGTATCTACGCTACGGGTGATTATTTTTAGAAAACCATTATTCTTAGTTTACTTTTCTATACATTATCTGCATTCCCTAAAATCTTGTCGATTAAAGCAAACATCTGGTCCTATGCAATCAGTAGGGTTATTACCTAACTCGCTCGCAATCGCCATCGTGTTTATTTTGACAGTTCATGTATGGGCTGACAATTGGCATCGGAAACAGCTAGCTGTCACATTCATACATGAACTGTCAAAATGAACACGATGGCGATGGAGTTAGACAATAAGCCTAAGGTTCTAACGCTCATAAATATGCATGTATTGCTCGGGGGTGATAATGATTTAACGAACATTAAACTAAAATTCAATAGGCTTTATAATGGTTAGATATTTTAATATTAGATTAGTATTAGCTGGTTCTTTCTGGTTTCTGTTTAGACGTGCATCTAGAAAATGGTGTACCTAATAATAAGTAGTAGACAGTGAATATTATGAGACCACACCAGTCACTGGGGCGTGGTAGAGTTATCTAGACATATTTTTAAATGGCTGGTCATGGGAAATGGTTAGTTGTATGCGTTTTAATAACTTATTTGAAAGTTTTGATATGAGCTTGTAGGGCTGTAACTCATGTAACAAATATTGTCATGAATGTAGTTGTGTGCTGTGCGAACTGTCCGTACGCGAACTGCGAAGATACGGGGGCTGGGGAAGCGGGGGGTGCGTGCCCCGCCCGCACGTCGCTTCATACCCCTCACTCGCCATGTGCGGATGTTGGACTTATTTTGTAAACTTTGAAACTTTTCAGCAGCGATATTACTGTTCATTTGTTACTTAAGATTCCTCGGAGCTGGTTCGGACTTCTCATATTTATCTGGCCCTTGCTCGTAGTAGTTTGTTTTGATATTACAAATCTGGACCATAGCTCTTTCATCAAAGGCGGCCTGTGCGGTCCGCCCACCGTCCGCTAACCGTCAACGCTTGATGATTTAAAGCCCCTTTAAAGCCTTAATTAGCTGTTCGCGTGCTTACCTCATTACAAAAATGAATTATCTGACTAGCTGTTGTTTGGGAACACGTTTTGGATTTGCAAAAACGTGACCGTCTGCTGGAGATTTCTGGTTCGGATCCGGTGTAAAGTAACAACTAGTTACAAGTACCTAGTTATAGTAAAGAAAGTTTTTTTTTGTTTATAATCGCTATGGATTGTAATAACGTTAGTAAAGAATAAACATACAAAAACGTCAGCTGTTTAGATGCATTCAAACGGAAAATATCGAAGCATATCACATTTGTTTTTAACTTTTTAATATCACCATGAAAACACCTCGATATTTTATATTGCACGTGTTTTTTGGTTCCTAAGTAATTTCTTAGAAATATCTTCACATCAAAAACTCGAATGGCCAACATTAAAAACGAATAGAAAGCACGAAATATTAAGTTCTAAACTATTAAGGTCCGGTGTATCCAGCGTACCGGTTGACGCATGAGGTGTCTCCGTTCATAACTGCGCTATAGGAGGTCCGAACTGCGTGAACAATCTTTATGATGTATAACAGCTTTTTTGTTGAATTGAACGTTGTGACGAAATAGTACAGGGATTGATTGCCGAAGAAAGTTAATGGGAGTTGGGAGCCATTTATTTCGAATGCGGTGAATTACGACTCTCTGTTTCTGTACAGAACGACTGTGACGCGTCCTGCAGTGTACAGTGATACAAAATTGATCGCTGATCTACGGTGATACATACATAGGTACTGTAGGAACTAGGTTTCGTTTGTACAAACCTTTGTGCAAACAAACCGAGATGCTGGCAGGTAATGCAATTATTTGTAATTTAAGTTTAGAATTTTAATGGAATAAAGAAACAAAGTGTTTCCCCAGGGCATTACCTGGACAGCTGCCTCCGAAGGCATAGACATTTTGATTATAATATGTTTAAGTCTTTTGATGTGAATAAATCTTCGTAAAGATCCTTGCGGTAATCTTTTATTTGACGACGCGAACGTCGATCCGTACGTACTCGCCTACCCAGGAGTTTCCAAAGTTCAGAGTAGACCTGGCTACAACCCTCACGGCTTGCAAATGGTGGAGGGCGCGTTCGCGTAATCTTTCGATACCGCCGGTTTGTTTTATGATTCCAGTGACCGCGTTGCTGCATGAAGGCACCGCATAAAAAAAACCCATTATAATTTTATAAACCGTATTCCCGTACAAGTGAAAAAGGGAATAGCATGGAAAAATGGGTGTGGTATTTACCATATAAATATATAAGAAGATATAAAACGTAAGTAAAAGGTTATTTAATATCTAGAAAGTGTGTGCGGAAATCCCAGAAGAGAAGGGTAGAGAAGAAGAAAATGGAGAAGTTTAGCGGCATGACGGACTCCGCAGACTTCTTAGAACAATTCGGCCAGGTGGCTATAATAAAAGGATGGACGGATCCGCAAAAAAGAGCGGCGATCTCAATCTATCTAGAGGGGCCAGCTTTGGCCTGGTACAAGGCAAACTATTCCAATCTAGCTACATATGGATTGCTAGAGCAGAAATTATTGGAGAACTTCCCTGCCCAGGAAGACTACGTAGCGAAGTTCTACGGTACAAAACAACAGGCGCAAGAGTCGTTACTTACTTATTACTACAATTTGGATAGATTAGCGCAGAAGGCACAGATAACAGACGATGCGAGGTTTGTGAGGCATTTTATTAAATCCCTCGGCACAAAATATCAAATGTTATTTGCAGCAAGACTCTTTGGCTCTAGAGAGGAGCTCAGGAGATCAATCATGCAGTTAGAAGAAGTTTGTTGTCCCGAAAGTGAAAGAAAAGAATTAGCGTTGCCATTATTTTATTCAGAAGAAAAAGACTTCAATCGTCCAGCACAGGGGGATTTTGGGGTTAATGTTTCGGTACGTTCGCCGTGGTCGAACTACGGAACACCGACAACTCCAACCACATCTATCGAACCACGTAGGGTGCCGCAACCAGCGTCATCTGCATATGGTGGTTATAATTTACGTCCACGTGACTTTCGTCGAGGATCACAACCTCAGGAGCAACGTCAGGCAGCGCAGGCGAGCGCTTCGTCTTCAAATATCCAGCAGCGTCGGGCTCAGGATGTACCAAGATTAAATGTAGTTGATATATATTCACTTAATCATAAGAAAGTAGATTCTTGCATTCCGATAGAAATAAATAGCAAGAAATGTGAGGCGTTAATTGATACAGGAGCCTCTGTCTCCGTAATCTCTGTATCTTTTGCAGAAAAATTGCAGCTGAAATGGCAGCAATCGGGTAGTGCTCCATTGAGAGTGGCTGGCGGCTATAAACTTCAACCATTGGGATCCGTTACCGCTTCATGTTTGGTAGATTACTTCTACTGTAAAATAAATCTGCTTGTCATAGATGAAAGTCCGGAAACACTTATTTTGGGCCGCGATTTTCTAGATAGTTATGAGGCTATAATCGACTTTTGCTCGAAAAATGTAATTCTAAAAGGCAGATTTGTAGTTCCATTCGTATCAACAGTATCTGACAACTGTGTTTCTTTCAAAGAGTCAGCGCCGTCAAACCTGAATGACTGCGAAGTATCGCAATCGAATAAGGTTGATTGTGAGTATGTTACAGGTTCTGCTGTGCAAAGATTGAATATAGTGGAAGAAACTGTAAAGGACGAGGTTCGATTCCTCGATTCAAATTTGTCGACCGTGAAGGAGCAGTCGAATTCGGATGGTTTTGAAATAGAATGTTGTAATGTTATTGATTCTGTTTCAGATGATGTGTATCAAAAGGATGGGAATGTTGAAGTGATGGTAAAGGAAAGGTTTCCAAAGTGCGCAAAGAGGCAAGATTTGAAGGGCGATGGTTTGACACTTCTACGAAAGAGTCGGGAAAATTCTGAGGGTTTTCCCTTTAGAATGAAAGGTATGTTACGTCAGCGATGTGTGAGGGAGAGCGATGATTGTCAGGCGACAGTTTGGAACTATGGTCCATCTAGATGTTTTTCGAAAGGTCGCGAGCGATACTTCATGGCAGGGTTTAAGAAAAAAATTAGGTCATTTATGTCAAACTTTGACAGTTGCCATTTGTAATCATTGAATTTAATTTAATTAATTTAATTTAACGTGTAAATTTTAATTTTTCATAATGATGTCCGCACTGAATATATCTGATGAGAGATGGCTGCATATGCAGAGGAAAAGTCGTTGGTTCGTATGTGTACTGGGATTTAAGCAAAATCGGACAAAAGTTAAGTAATCTTGTATATTTTTCTTAGTTAGTAGCGCAATAATTGCTACATCATTCGTACGTATGATTAAATGTGTCCATATAATCCAAAGGATACCTTTATACATTGCGTGGATTTGGTTGTAGTAATACTTGTTGACTTCTTGTGATATTGTGATGTTTTTTATTGTGATCTCTTAAATATGTTATGACCAAAGTCGTGTGTTGATTATATGATAATATTTAATATAATAAATCATATAATTAGCTATACATATAATGAGCTAATTAGAACTAAAGTTTTTAACTTAATTGTTAATCAATGAGTTGGTTAATAATCAATATTGTTGGTGTTGTGAAACATGTGTAAAGATTTTATATTTATAAACATATGTTTGTGCAAGTAAACTGATATAATTTTGAAAATGATAGCTAATGATTGTTTGTGTTTTCCTGCTGCAATAGTTAGTGTCTGGGTGTGTTAAAATACTAATATGTGCGTTTTCTTAGCATCATGCCGACTACAGAGGCACAGTTGGTATGGTCATGGACGACCAACAACCCATCGCGATGCGGTGAGAGTGCTGTCTGTAGGAGGATCCACGTGCTATGATCGCGCTTGCGGTCAGAGATGGCGATGCCATCAAGGAAATCACCCACACACTATATAGAAAAAGATGACCGAAGAATTGCTGAATGAATATCTTCAGTCATCGAGGAACGAGGGTGAGCCCAGGGTCCGGGCTTGACCATGCAGCAGCAAGATAGGCGCTTAATCTCGTTAATTTCAACATAAACTATGTTAGTTAAGTTTATAGCTTTAAGATATATATAATAAAAAAAAAAAAACCACGATTCTAGATGTGGCTGGAAGTTCCTTCGCACCCACAAGTGGGGGTTGAGATTTCCAAACGCATCTATTAAGGTAGGGCATGAGCTCATAGCGTCTTAGATGCCTTTACGGATACCTCCGGCCAAGTATTGTGGTCTGGTGTATCTGGAGTCAAAGGAATAAATTTGCTCTAGAGCCCGGTATGGCTAATTTCCTGTTTTAAAAGTAAATTTATTCTGAGACGGTAAACTCTATTGGCAAACATTCCTGCTATGCAAATAGGGGTTGCCAGTGATTGTTAGGACGTAGACATATGAGTCTTTTATGAGCATCATATGGCTGTGTCTGGCTGTAAAGGCATAATTTAAGAAAATTCGCAATTGTGGGCCAAGCAGTTGGTTGAAATTTTCGTCTGGTTTTCATCAACCGGAAGTCAGCACTAACTTTGTCACAGTTGTTTTGTGTCTCAGTTGACATTTAGCTTCTATCATAGCCGACAGAGTTAATGTTGGACTAGTCATAAGTGACCTGCTTAGGGGGGGGACTCCAGACTTAGGCAGGGTGCTTAGGGCTCTTCCCTCCCTGAGAGAGAGGGAGAGGTAATGTAGGAACTAGGTTTCGTTTGTACAAACCTTTGTGCAAACAAACCGAGATGCTGGCAGGTAATGCAATTATTTGTAATTTAAGTTTAGAATTTTAATGGAATAAAGAAACAAAGTGTTTCCCCAGGGCATTACCTGGACAGCTGCCTCCGAAGGCATAGACATTTTGATTATAATATGTTTAAGTCTTTTGATGTGAATAAATCTTCGTAAAGATCCTTGCGGTAATCTTTTATTTGACGACGCGAACGTCGATCCGTACGTACTCGCCTACCCAGGAGTTTCCAAAGTTCAGAGTAGACCTGGCTACAACCCTCACGGCTTGCAGTACATACATACACACATCACGTCTTTATCCCTTACGGAGTAGAGAGAGCTCAAGTAACATGACCTACAGGCCACGTTTAGCAAGACACTGTAGGCGTATAGGTGGAAAATGGAATTAAAATTATGTACATTTGTACGTACCTACTTAAAAATTAATGTCACATTCACACGTTACAATTTTTATTTCAATGAGTATCAGACCAAATGAAAAGTAAAGACAGAATTTTGCGAACGATAAAGTGAAGCCGGGTATAACTACGCCTCGTCTTGTGCTTAGCAGTTAGTGACAAGTCACCTAAGTCTGTCTACCCCGTAAGATATAAAGACGTTATTTGTGTATATGTATGTATGTACAAATATATAGTCGCTTTCTGAGGCAGACTGGTAATAAAGTAACATAATAATGCGCTCATTCCTAACAAATGATTAAAAATAGTTCGTAATGGAGATGTTGTGTTGAAGTGCTGTAATGGGAGTCTCCAGGGCTCTAACCGGCGCCGCGGGGGCGAAATGAAGGTGTTAGAACTATCTATTATTAAACTCAATGAAATAATGTTGCATTATAAGTTATTTTATAACCGGCTTTAACGATAAACGTGTCTGTCTTGTTAGACTATTTTGTGCGACACTGCATGAAAATATCTAGTCTAGCTTTTTATAGTGACATGTTATATCTGTATTAATGTCGGCACTTATAGAGTAGTGCATGTGAATCTAGCAAAAATACATTGTACTTTATTTTATAATAATTTGATCAAGTCTCTAAATTATAAGTTTTGCTAAAAAAAAACCATTTTCGTGAAGAGATTTTTTGAATTTTAAGTGAGCCAACCCAGTGGTTGGATTCCAGTGGAAGTGGGTGCAAATTCACTTGTAAGATTTGCAAAGAATACACAGTTAGCAAAGGGAAGGGAAACGTCAAACTAATTCGACGCTGCCAAAGTAGCAGACAAAAGCTAGTAAATTAAATCCTACTAATATTATAAACGCGAAAGTTTCGATAAAATTTGGAACGAAGATAGCTGGTATCCTAGAATAAAACATAGGCTACTTTTTATCCCGGAAAATAGTTGATAGTAATAATTATTATCTAGAATAACGATCTAATATTGTCGTAATAGTCTACCCAAGATTATGACTGTCATAGGAGGATATTTTGGCATTATTTTTTTAGGCATTTTGGCACTTAGTTTCTTGCGGCGCATTCTTCTTGGCAATGATGGTCTTTCCGAATGCGCTGGTAGTTTCAAAAAGACATGTAAAAGAGCCCTTGGCGGCTAATTTGCAAAAATAAAATTTTCATTTTCATTATCATTTATTTGTTACATTACACACAATTAACATTGCGATAGTCCGAGCTATGATGATAGTTCAATGTAAACAAAAATTTCTGAATTGAATACCGATGTGTTATTTTATTACTCTATTGAAACCGAATCAAACGAAGTCATCCCGAAGTATCAAGTCGTCAGCGCTCCAGGGCGTGGCATCACTTGTCAACGATTTACATTTTAATAAAATAATAAACTTATCCTTGTAATAATGGAAACTTATAAGCATACTTTAGTACCGTTACGGCTGTCAAACAGCGAGGTTTATAACATATCAAATATACAGCAGGCCAGTATGCTTAATATAATTTTTCGTCACAAAATAAGTCTTGAACGCGTTTGCGTTAAAATGTCATTGCTATGAATGCAACATCACTAAGGGGAATAAACGTCATTTCATTTGTTTTTGATATGAATGGAATCATGCTAAACGCGGCCTGTAAGCTTATTATCTAACTCGCTCGCAATCACAATCGTGTTCATTTTGACAGTTCAAGTATGGGCTGACAATTGGCATCAGAATCAGCTAGCTGTCACATTCATACAAGAACTGTCAAAATGAATACGATGGCGACTGCGAGCCAGTTGCGTAATAAGCCTACTGGTTTTGTTACCTTAGGCTTTGTCCATCCCGTAAGGGATAAAGACGTGATTTATGTATGTATATATGTAGTGGACGTCACGGATTACTTTCACTGAACACCCTGTCATTGTTTTTCAGGATTTAAAAATTTTGTGCTCGATAAATGTTGCTATTCATTTGTCGATGTTCTAAGTGTACGGCGTCAAAGGTGTGACTTTTTGAATCCTTAAAATACGACGCAATATTTGTTCAGGAATATACAATCAAACTTATTTAAGTACCTGCTGAAATATTCGTGAACAATTCTGAGAAATACACAGATCATAATAATTCAGCGCGTTTATCTATTTCAATTATTTTGTGTGGGCCTGCTGTCATTTTCTCAGTACGTCGCCACCCCCTAACACGGCGTTGCTTGGTTTGATACGGACTTGTTTGAGATGATATTCTAAATTGTGCGTTATTCGTCACTTGTTTATTTGTGTTCCTCGCTCCGTACGAAGCGTCGCTGTTGGAATATAGTAACGCAGAGTAGACAAATATGTGAGTGCGCGAGCGCATTGTAGGGCGCGATGTATTTGGTTAGCTTTTTTGCTCGTAATGGTAAAGTTAGAAGTAATACTCTTGAAGTAATTTACGATCTATGTATGAAAATGTGGCTGTTCGTACCGATTTGAACAATTTTGGTTTTAATACTTGTCCAGGGAAGGTTTAAACAGTGAGAAAACATTTTAAAAAAAACAGGAACGGGGCAAAACCGCGGGCAACAGCTAGTGTGGGTAAATAAAAATTAATCGCCGAAATGTGTCTACGCGCATAACTTCCAAGACGTCTGCATAAAATTGGATAGTTTTTTGTATTTGTTTTAGGCGCGTAGGTAGGTTATTAACAGAGAAACAAATTTTTGAGAAGAAAAAGGGAACGGGGGCAAAGTCACGAGTAATAACTAGTTGTAAACATAATTTCTGTGTAATTTATGTAAGTGTACAAACAAAGGTTAAAATAACTAAAGATTAGTAAAAACCAAAACAATTGGTAACATAGTTTGTTTTAATTAATTCGTTACTTTATATCGTAATATTTATGTAAATGTGACACGTACAATAAATATTATTACGACAGTCCGAACAGATCTAATGGTTGTAATACACAATTTAATTTCTAATTATAATAATGGCTTCTCATTTTGTCGCTTGAAAACAAATTTGTTTAAAGATTTATATCGATATAATGTGGGCGGATAATGACATCACTATGCAAGACAAAGCTAAATCCAACCGTGTAATTTTTTTTAAAACAATATAGGTACTAAATTATCGTTTTTTTTAATCAAACGTCCTCGGCTAATTTTAATCAATTTAAGTCTTTGGCTTAGTTCCCGTTAGTGTCGAAAAAAATCCTTAATAAGAACTATGACATTTCGTGTAATTGAGAGATTGAAACCGGTATTCTGACCTATTAGGAACGGAACCTGCAATTACTGAATCAAGGACCGTTGGCTCGCTTCGAATTAATACGGAGTTTCTCCTTTTAAAATCCCCTCGCCATCCTTACACCATACATCACGGTAACCCGCAATTTGTACACACTGACAATAATTCATGACACGGTATCGACTAATTGAGACGTTTCTCGATAATCGAGTAATCGGTTATCGGTTTAATCACAACCCTAGGGTGTAATTTTGGCACAGATTTTTTTGCGGCTAGTCTTTGGTGGTTTATCGTTTATGAGAGTTCATTTGTTTTTATGGTGTCAGTTGGTGAATGATGAAGTGAGAAGCAGAAAGTAAATTTATTGAGGATAGAGTTGAGGTGTTAAGAGGGCGATTCGGTTCAGAAATAAGTATAGTAATCTATTGCTTAAGGACGGACAGTCGCATATCTAGGGAATATAATTGTCGATGAATCATTAGTGAGGATTTCGTCATTCAAAATTTATGATTAAAGAACTTTATCTCAAAGAAATTTACATTTCACTTATTGAGAAAATGCTAGAATATAAAAATTAAAATCAGCGAGATTAAAAGTATGTACCTAGAAGATGTCACAAATACGATCATAAGAAGTAACAGTTAAGTAGTTAATATCCTTTTATGTTTAGCTATACATACATACGTATACATATATATATATATATATATATATATATATATATCACGTCTTTATCGGGAATCCTAATAGTGATGGGTTGCTAGCCGCATCGCCTATAATATAATTCCTAAAATTTTAAGAAGAGAAGCAACTGCAGGTACATTCTGTTTTTTCTTTACTCCCAGACCAGTATGGAAGTTCAGCGATTATAGAAATAAATAATTTTGGACTTTAAAATAAATAAAAATATTTCTTTAAAGTCCCAATCTAGGACAGACCTTTGCATGCTTTTGTATGAAAATTAAATTAGTAAATGCAATCAAACGTATCGAAGATTTTTACCATGATAATAGAGACATCGACAAAGGATCATTAATTTACCTCTATACCGTAACCAATGGACCATTAAATGCAAAATCATGATCTTCGCTTTCGCCTTCTTTAGTCATGGGGCCATACAAACCTGCGAACGCTCGCCATCACATTCACCATATCCTTCTACCTTGATCCTATGGTGTTTCATAGAAAGAAATGATGAAGATGACTGTGATTCCGAGTGCGTTAGGCATTATGTTCACTGGTATACGTTTATACAATACGATGTATTGGATACAATAAAATTGTTAATTAATTGAATAACAAAACGTTTTCATTATTTATTTATGAGCATAGAGTTTATATCCAAAGAGAGTGGTAATAAGTCGAGTTTAATTATTGTATATGTATTTGATCCATGCTGGTCTGGGAGCAAAGAAAACACATAGAATGTACCAGTTGCTTCTCTTCCCGCGCAGATGGTAAAAGCCCATCGAGGGAATGGGCGAAAATCATAGGAATCATGTTATGGGCGACGCAACTAGCAAGCAACCCATCACTGTTTTGATTCCATATTCCATATTCGTCCATAATCTTGCTAAACGTGGCCTGTGGGTCTTGTCACCCTGGGCTCTGTTTGCCCCGTATGGGATAAAGATGTGATTTGTGTATGTATGTGTTTGTATTTGATTGAAAAAATAAACTTCCTGCCAAGTCTTTTGTGGCGCATTCTTCTTGGCAATAATAAGGTATTTCCGAATGCGCTGGTAGTTTCAAAAAAGGACTTGTTACAGCCCTTGCAAACTAAACGTATTTTATTTTGATTTTGATTTTGAAAACTGGCTTTAAACATTCTGTAACACACTTGTGATATATCACTATATCACTAACACCATTTTAAGGCTAATTTTTCGCAGTTGTTTTGTTTTTTATTTATCTTTGGCACACGAGGTACCTATTCAACCTTCAACGTGGCCTTTAGGTCGTGTTATCTCAGGCTCTGTCTACCCCGTAGGGATAAAGATGAATGATAATTTTCGCTAACACTACCTTTTTTATAATTTGTTTTGAATTTAGAATTGTATTATTTTAATATTTTGTTACGCAAGATTTGACAATGGGATTAGAAGAGATTTTAAACAAGAGACATTGTTTTTCTCACAATAGTTTATTTTTATTTTCTTGACGGTCTGTATATATTTTATTATTCTCGAGTCATGGCTGCAGGCCTTATTGACACGCATTGCACTAGGTTTGTTAAAACGAACGTGCCAACGAAAACCAAACAAGGCATTAGCTTTATGCGTCTGTCATTAAAGTCGGCAGTATGTCCGTATATTTATGTCAGTTGTCGTAATGCTTAATTGTCCGAATGCGAGTACAGTTGTGGTGGATCGTGCTGTCGCTTTGGCATTATCGTACAATTTAATTACCGACTTGTACTGTTATTATTATTATTATAGTTTTGAAATAGCGGGTGGTAGGGCCCTGTGCAAGGTCCGTCCTGATCGCTACAACCATCTTACTCGCCAATCCTGTCGCTAAGTAGCAGTGCTTGCACTGCTGTGTTCCGGTGTGGAGAGTAAGACAGCCGGGGAAATTACGGGCACAAGAGGCATTTCATCTTAGTCCTCTAGGTTGGCAACGCATCTGCAATTCCTCCGGGGTTGCGGGTGTCTATGGGCAGTGGTGATCACTTACCATCAGGTGACCCACTTGCTCGTTTGCCTTCCTATTCATATAAAAAAAAATAACGACCCTTATGCATGATTTATTCTTCCATGCTGGTCTGGAAGCAAAGATAAAACATAGAATGTCTGGTACATTTGCTTCTCTACCCGCGCCGATGGTAAAAGGCCATCGAAGGATTGGGTGAAAATCTTAGGGATCATGAAAAGTAAAGCTATGGCCGGGAATCGAACCCGGATCCTACACCACCCATAACAGGTGGGTAAGCATTCTAATTTTTCTATCTGTTACTAGCTGTTACGTGACCTTGTTACTATGCGACTTTTGTCGCCAAGCGTCATCTGTTTGAATGACGTGTCTGTACGATACAATTACGAACTCCCGTGGAACATCTACTGCTCACCAGGGAATAGAGAAGGCGCTGTTTTTCGCATCATAGATCCTATCCAATCAATCAAGAATTTTTACTTCTTGACATGTTAACATACTAACACATTTACTTAAGGAATAGGTTAACACAACTATGATAAACATTCACGGCTCATAAAGAAAGATATCAGTTATGTTTATGGAACTAAACCCGGACCATTAGGTAGAACAATTCAAATGTGTTCGCGCAATGTATAATCCCGACACGTTGTATGGAAGATAGTGGAGATGGTTTCACTCTGGCGATACAAATAAATAAATAATAAATACAATACTTTGAGTCAAGAGACGCTAACTGACCTAGTTCCATACTAAGCAAATGGACCAAGAGCTAGCGACCAAATCGGTCAAGTGGTTTCAGCTGTATTGAAACTCTGTTAGCTACTTCCCTGAACAACCTTTTCCTATAATCTTCGTGCTGGCAGGCCGCGGGCGATGGGTGCGGTTGTAGTGGGGTGGGGAAAAAAAAGAAAAAAAATGTGGGCTCAGCGACTTTAATTTTTTTCAAACAGTTGCTCTGTACTCCCTGTGCACCTAAAAAAAAATGAAATCGGTCGGGTGGTGAGAAGGGGTTGCCAACGTTAATTAAAAGTACCAAAATAATAATAATTTTCGTGTGGGCTCAGCTGTATTGGCTTTTTTTCTGACGCGAGATTAATCAATATGTAAGCCCCAAAAAAATTGCCATGCATAAATAGCGGTGGAAAGGTATAGGAACAGAGGAAGGACCTTCCTCTGTTCCTTTCATTTGCATACAAAAGTGCAACAGAGGGAACGCTATATTAACTCGTTATCGTGGACTGGTATTATAGATGAAACCCTATCAAACATCCAAGACTCCAAATGCAAACATTCATATTTTTCCTACATATTATCTGACCTGCGACCGCGGATTAGAACTCGGCACCTGCGGTTTTGATGTTTAGCGACGGCTCTCGACCATTAGACCATTACTTTTCACTTTCATCCTTTACCGTTTGACAGAAACGAATTGCAGAATGCAATTGTGATTCCGAGTTAGACAATATTGGCTCTCTCTGAAGCTTCGCAGTTCGGTCAGTATCTTTAACTACTAGGGTTATGATCATCGTAAATAAATCGTTATCATACAGAGCGATGCAAATTAAGTTAGGCTTATTGTTGAGTTGTGACTCACTGATCCCGCTTCGTTTCTCTCTCGTTAGTTAACAATACTTGCAATCGGGCTTCTTTTCCGTTTATCTCTGCCCCGTGTCCAGGGTATCTTCGAGGAGCTAAGGCACCGTTGCGCTGTACACCCATTCCTTACGCTAAAGGGGGCACCTGATAACCCTCGTATCAGTAATTCCGGGGTAAATTTTACCTAACCGGCAAAGTTGTGCTGTTCCGTGTGGCGTTTCGCACGATTTTGTTACGTTAAGCCTATCGAAGGTGCATGGTTAGTGGGAGGTCATACCTGATTCGTGCTTGAAATATCCAACACTTTTGGTGCAGATCGATTGGATATTGAGTCGGATATCCGGACTGTTCAGGTCATATTGATAATCATCTTAAAATATATAAGTATAAAGATAATAATTTAATAGGTATAATAAAATACAGTTCTGAGACGTATATAGTATGTGAGTAGCATGACCGTTCCACATTTTACAAAAACGAAACTGCTAAAACTGAAATATAGGTCGAATATTTATAAAATATGAAAATAGTAGAGTCGGTTGCTCAAACCAGTCAAAAGCTCAGTTCAGTAGCTCAGTACAGTTTTAAGTTGCTTAAAACACAAACACTAACGGAATTCCACACAAATACTTCGACAATTCTCACCGCTCTCTCAACCTAGGGGTCCGTTATGTCCCATTTCTGTATTAAATTAACATTAGACATAAGCATACTATACTCGTATACCATTGTCCGTTAGTCCACTTCCTAGATCGCTATCGCTGCGCCATGATATAACAAGTGATGCGACTTCATAATTCCCCGCGTGTCCATGTCGCTGTCAACGGAACCACCGAACATGATGCTAACACCTCAATTCTGGTGCGTGTGCACTTCAACTAGGGGTGCCAACACAAGAGACTCATTTCAATAGCCAAGTATAGCCCACGTATGGCTTAAAATATCAAATACTATTTTGACTTACGTATAAGACAATCAGCCTTGTTTTCTTTCTGACGTAGAAAATGTAATAAAAAGCTTAGGTACCCGATAAACATCGTGAGCCTGAACTTGAATGCGCAGAAGCGAATTTAACGTATCTTCGGTACAAAAGTACATGCGCAAACTTACCCCTTCCACGACGCCCTAGCGTAAGAAGTTTGCCGTAAGCCGTAGTTAAAAGACTATACATCATTGTCGATGAAGACTTGGCCAAGGTGGATGATGGTAGAGGAAGACGTACTTGGGATGCGATGTTTCGCTTTGGAAGTTGAGGCTTCTTATCCCAACTCTTCTATGAAGAAGGTCGGTAATGGCCGTGGTTTTATTTCTTAATGCATCATTTTGACAAGAACGAGTAAACGCACCACTTTGTAAATGTACAAACTGGAGTTATACTCCAGCAGATTTTATGTCCCAATAATCCTCAATTGTTTCACCTTACTCCGTTGCGTTATACAGTCTAGTTTCTTTAAGTATCGTGTCGGATTGAAGAGCCATCAAGGTGTCTAAGTCCAAGGACTCAACCCTACGTTTTCCTTCCCTGGCAGCGCCCACGCACGCGTGATGGTATCTCGCGAGTTACGAGCTCGGAGGGCTTGTTGTCAGTTGTTAACGATTGCGTTTGCGGCGCTGTAAGGATGCGCGGCGATATTCTGGGTCAGAGCAGTGAATGTGTGAGGTTCACTGTGAACTGAGTCATCGTCATCATCGGCCGGGAGAAGTCCGCTCTTGAACAACCCCCCCTTGACAACTTGCCACCTGCATCTTTCACAACAAGTGTTATCGGTTCTACGAGCGATACGGCCTGCACGTTAACTTGCATATTCTTTTGTGTTGTATGTGACTCCAGTTCTTTGGCGAATTTCCGTATTCGGAATTCTGTGACGCAACTGTGAACTAAATACAAAATAGCGAGTACACAATTCTTGTACAAACATTCATATTCGAACCCAGGACCTCTAGTTTCATGGTCTAAACTATCCGGCATTTAGTTAGATTATCTTAATTTATTTTTTTACCATCAGAATACAGCCATCTAACGTGTGGGAATGTATGCAGAAATTGAAAGTGTTATTTTTTTTAACGTAGGACACGTTTAGAAAAGTTATCGGTGTGATTTGTACAAATCAATATATTGATGTAAGCTTGCAATTTTTTTCAAATACTAAAGAAGAATGTAACCCGTATTATAATTAGTAAAAAAACCCTGATGAACATCCTACTTATAATACGATAACGTCTGTCGTACGGCATTCATTTAAAACGAATTAAAACGTATTTAAATTTTAAAGAGCGCCAACACTATCAAAAACAATGACAACACTATATCTTTTCCGCGCTACGAATCTCTGCTTTATTAGTGGCCAGTATTAAATTGGCTAAAAAAGGTTCTATACACGTGTATCCATTCGTACCAAATACGATTTCCATTTCTCCTGTGTGTGGTCAACTTTCTTTTATACCTCCCAATTTCGACTATTATCGACTGCCCTCATCGCCTCACCCAGTAACACGGTGGCTTACCTCACTTGTGTAATAAACGTCACGGTATTCTGTATTATTACCGGCCGGGTAATTGCCTGTGATCTCTGTATCGATAGCATCTCGAAAGTGTTTACATATTCGGAATGTGGCGCGGGCGCCGCTTGCTAGTTGCTACTGTCGCTTGATGGCTCAAGAGAGATGTGAAGCTTTGTATACGTCTATACTTGTCTATTTATATCTGTCATGATTATAATGATGCTTAAAACAGTTTTTTACTAGCTGGCTTTATTGTGTGTAGCCCTGTATTTTACTGACAATGCACTAAACTTTTTGAGGTGAAAAGGATAATGCATTTTTATATTTATAAGTGACATGATGGGCATGTGATCGTTGAGTGTTGCATTTATTTCACGATTATCATTTTTATGACCATATTCAATTTCCATAATTTTTCTATACCGTTAAAGGTTTTAAAATAATGACAGTGTGCTTAATATGTAAGAGATTTCCATAATCACCATGATTTCACTGTAATACAGCTGGTTATCATCAATTTTAAGGTTTTAGTTCATCTTCTTTAGTACTTTGTAATTTTTTTGCTCTCAAAGTATGTATTGTTTACAGCAAGATTATTCACTTTTGCGATATTGAAAAATATGGAAACATCTACCTTCTGTATTTCATTAAGCTATCGTATTGTCTTTATTAATCGCAATTTTATATGCTTTGCATTTGATGTTTTTTTAAGTCGGTTTCTTTCATTCCAAACACTTTTTCCATCACGTGACGCTGCATGTTCTATATTAACACCTGCAGAAATGTTATTTTACAGTCGATTTCTGACATCTTTTGTTTCAATATCATTTGTAAAAACTTGGTCGCTTTGTAGTTCATTGTTGTTATTCTAGGTTTAGGTTAGGTTAGGTTTATTTTATAACAACCCTGATAAATTACCATTTTCTGAGAAAATTACACACACACACACACACACATACACACACACACACACACACACACACACACACACACACACACACACACACACACACACACACACACACACACACACACACACACACACACACACACACACACACACACACACGCGCAAACACACACAGATTGATTGCGAGCGCATAGGTGGAAAATTACAAATAAAAATTAAATTAAAAAATTACATTGTAAAAGTAGTGAACTATTATGTATTTTGACCCATTATGCATTTCAAACTTTATTATATTTTAATAGGTAACCCGATTTTGAGAATCAAAAGTATCCCAGCATAAATCATTCAACGCCCGATAAAGCGTGTGTCACATAAACGATGTTTAAGATATCTCCCGTAATCTCTGGTGCAACCGAGGATCGATATAATTTGTCTTCCCGTTTTAAAACTGTCTTAATTACCGGTTGGAGATAAAGCATCGGTGCCACCTGCATGTCCGAGCTATTGTCAACTAGCTTTCACTTCCTTAGTTCACGGTGTCTTTATTCTGAAAATGTAATAATTTAAAGCTTAAGTTTCTAATTTAAGAAAGAAAGAAGACATTTATTCCTTTTTGCAAGACACAAATATAAGATATACACAATTTTATAGAAAAGAAACAAAAAAAACTCAGACATGAAAAATAGATCATCAGCGTTGTGTGTCTTCGCAAAAGTGAAACGGTCGCTGGCTCAGCATTACGCTTAGGTGTTAGACACCTGCAGCACTGATTTTCAGCCAGAACCGTCTGTGACTCACGAAACGATACACAGATAAAATGTACTATATCCATAAACTTTTACATAAATAACGTAATAAATAGATAGATAAATAAATTAATAAAATAGTTTACAATAAAACAATAAATAAAAAGGAGGGAAAACTAAATTGTTTAAAAATCAAAAGGCTGGCATATGAATGTGCAATGTGTAATTTAGATAATAACTTACAAAAAAAATTACAACTATTCATCAGAAATGTAAATAAGCTGAGCTAAATCTAAAATCGTGGCCAGGTCTTGCTACCTTAGGCTCTGTCTACCCCGTAGGGGATAAAGACGTGATTTGTGTATCTATGTATAGATCTACTAAACTCCAAGCAATACTGTACACTTGCTTTCACGCTAACTTTAACGTAAATAAGTATTATATCTGAGTACGACGGCCGGCGCAAATAGTTTGTTTATCATTTTATTGTGATCCGGGATTATTACCGCACTGAGTGCGTAAACAAGGATTACTTTGCATATTAATAGATACTCAAATGAGTATATCTTAGCAGCAAACTGGTCTTGATAGTAAGCAACAAGGTATTCCTTTATCTTAGAGCACTTGGTGTTTAATTTAAGATAGATAATTTTGATCGTGAAGGTTATCAAAAACTGTAAGCAACGACTTCCCTTTACTCAGTTCTTTTTTATAATCTTTTATTAACTTGCAATGTATGTGGGTGTTTGTCCGGGTTGAATCTTGCAACTCACTTTTGAAGCAAACATCTTCGACCGATAGAGATAAAAATGTTCATAGGTAGGGGAGACCGAGGCAAGTTGAGACAGAGGTAAGTTGATACAAAGCCTTTTTCTCTGCACCTATGACAGTTAGCGAGGTCACAACTTTACACAAACTGTGGAGTGTAGAAAGAGCAACGAATTAGCGAAGTTACCAGCCCAACAAACTGTCACAGTTCAGATAAATCGGCTTTGTATCAACTCACCTCTGTGTCACTCTCACTCACCTCAGCTCTCCTCGGTCTCCCCTACTTACTTTTTCCATGCTGGTTTGGGAGTAAAGAAAAAACATAGAATTTACCAGTTGCTCCCTTCCCGCGCAGATGGTAAAAGCCCATCGAGGGAATGAGCGAAAGTCTTAGGAACCATGTTATAGGCGATGCGGATGGCAAGCCATCACTATTATGATTTCCATTTCTAGCTATAAGCCCTTAATCAAGCTAAGCGTGGCCTTGGGGTTTTGTTACCTTGGGCTCTGTCTACCCCGTAAGGGATAAAGACGTGATATATGTATGTACTTACTTGTGTAAGTCGGATGACAATAAAACAATCTGGTAGTGAAATTCTGGTGGCCCGGTCACGACCATCTCCGCAGGAAAGAACTCTTCAATGGTTGGTCCGATTGACTTGACATCTCGTATACATAATGTAGCCACCAAAAAAGCTTTTTAATAGGCACTAAGTAAACATTTCAAGCTTGCCAGGCTTAAAATACTCTAACAAATGCCTCAAGTTCAATCGTATGGAAAAATCTGTTCCACTTCTGTCACTTCGTGATTGCGCCAGAGTGTCGGTTTCAATGCTGTCGGGCCCTTTTATGTGACACTATTTTGGTACAACTGTCATTTCGTCGTCAATATTGTAACGTCAATGACCTTAAAGTGCATACAAATGTGAATGTTCCTAACTTATTCCAATTTTTTTAGTATGGAAAAATTCACGCAAATTGCCCTATTCCCAAAGTAAGCGCTCGAAGGCTTGTGCTATGGGTACTGGACAACGATATACATACTTAAATAGATGGAAACATCCATGACTCAGGAACAAATATTCATGTTCATCACACAAATATACGACCTTACCAGGATTCGAACCCAGGACGCTTGATTCGCAGGCAGGGTCACTACCAACTAGGCCAACCGCGTCGTCTGACATTACAGTATTTGACATTGGGTTTGAAAATTTTATAATCAAAATTTGACGTGCGTCTCACGATAATAAAGCTTTGAATATAAAAAACAGTAACCGTCTTGTCATATTACTAATTGGTGATTACTGAACTATTACTGAACTATTTTTACAGGACCTTAGCCTAAGACAATAGTGTAACTGTTTGCACACCATTCAACGCGACTTACATGTCTATATCATTCCGCTTTTATGAACAATGCTGACTTTATAAATTCATAGAACACGACAACAAGTCAATTTTTTCTGCTTTAACGTTTAGAGTTGCTTATAAGCCAGATGTTCTCTTTTATTAATCTTTGCATTCCGCTGTACATTTTATAATTTTATTTATTTATTTGTCTTCTTTGTCTTAACCTAAGAGCTGGGCTCTTGTTGGTGGAGCAATTTCCACATGGTCCTTTTCAGGGCCTCTTCTTTGACATCCTGATACAACACGACTTCTAGTTTCTCTTTCACCTGGTCAATAAATGTTCTTCTTGGCCTTCCTCTCTTCCGCTTCTCTTCAACCGTACCTTTGTATCTTAGTCGAATTGGCTGTTTGATTAAAACGCATTCCTTCTGCTTCTATTGAGATAAATACTCTGGTATTTTTATACGCATATAAATATCACATTGTCACCGTTTTAATTACAAAACATGTTGGTAGTCCGGACAGCGGGTTGTGACTACTTGTGACATGTGACGTTGTAATTTGCGTGCAGGAAACGTTGAAGGTAGGCCTGGGTCTACTTAGCGCAAAATTAATTCTACCTACCTTCAATTTGTGCTTAGATTGGTCATTCTTTGAATCACTACTACTACCACTAGTAATGCTATACTACATTGTATAAAACTAAGTCGCTTTTCGCTGTGTCTCTCTGTCTATCCCTATGTATGCTTATATCTTTAAAAGTACGCAACGGATTTTGATGCGGTTTTTTTTAATAGGTAGAGTGATTCAAGGGGAAGAGTCGTATGTAATATGGTGCCCAAAAACCCTTAGTACATTTTTTAAAATTAGGTTAGCCTTTTCGTTTCACTCCTCTTGTGTTGAATAACTACCGGTTATCAATGTCCAATTACGTGCTTTAACACTCTTCGTGACAGCTCCTATAACAGAAAGAGAATTATAAAGCTGATTGCAACCTTGACTTGAGAGACATTTTAGTTTTTGATGTTTTAAGGCGTACACATGTTCTTGAATTTTCTGTCAAAAAAATGCTTGGTCGTTACTTATTACTGGCAAGTCTCCTAGTGTACTCCACCCCAATGCGCAAGCGCATGATACTGGCTCACTTCGCGTCTTCTGTCAACGTAAACAGTACAACTAAATTACGATCGTGCCTTACGAACTGGCGCCGGACTAATTTGATAGTAATAACAAACTTTTGTTTACTTATTGCATATCTAGGGGGGTACGATCCAGCGTTGCACGCTCTGATAGTTAAAGTTAAATGGGGATATGTGGATTACCACCCTAAGGTAGAAGAGTGTTTTCCAAAAAAAAGTCTACAATATTTTTTTCCGGAATTTAAGTATTTTGGGTTTTTCTTACACAGAATTGTTTACCCTGTTCATTCTCATACAAGAAAACATGAGTCCTTGATTTTACTATGGATTTTTTCCTGTACGTCACTTTCCTTCCATACATATAAAAAAATGTGACGAACTGGAATGGACGTTTTGGGACACATTTTTCCTGTCACAGTTAAAAGTGCGTCTGTCCATAACGTGTTATAAACTTTTGACTTGCATATTTTTCTTACATATCACCTCCAAAATCCATGGTTTCACTCAGTTATTGTGTTTTGATTATAGAAAAACTGAACTCAATTTTGATAGTTCTTAGGCAAATATTTGTACAAATAACTGGTTCCTTAAGACCAGACTAGTAGACAAATATTAATGGTATATTTAATTACATAAATCAGTCGCGAGTCGGCTCGTGATTGGCGGAGAGTTGACAGTCGACGCGGGCGGCGCCGGCGCATACCTTTGCGTTAAATTGTAAAAATACGATGTGTTGTAGTTAAATTCGTCGCACTGTCATTACAAGCCTGTACGACACACATAATTATGGTGCATGCACATAGCTTGTGATTGAAATTGATTAAATGCTAAATGGTAAAATTTAAGAAAAAAAACAAGATGGTTTTAATTTGATTTTTATATGTTGCTAGTACCGATGAACTTTTTTTTTATCAGCCTGTAATATTGTCCCACCGCTAGGCTGGCCTATCCCCTCAATTTATATTACTAGATATTATTCCGTGCAAAGGTAAGCGTCCACGTGTCCACATCGTACTATCGCTATCTGATACATCGTAGCGGGCGAGGTATAATATTTCGGAGCAGCATTAATTCAAAAAAATAATTTCAACTAGATAATAGGTAATTGGTTACCACTGCACGGGGTTACAATTCTTGACAAGAACGAAGATAAGTATTCAGATCTTTATGACCAGCCTGACTGCGTCGATCCCTTCGACGATCTGTGCTTTCTGATTTACCTCATTGAACGTTCCGAATTTATTGAAAAGTCGCTTCTCTTATATTTATGATCAATTGCGTGTTCTGATGTTATTAACCTTATCTAGTGTAACGAATTTATTGAAATTTAATGCTGCTCCAAAATATTTGAGAACCTCGTCAGCAGATATATCTGATGGCGACTGCACGATGCGGACATGTGAAGACTTACCTTTGCACGAAATAATATGAGGATGCCTAAACTCTGTGCATAGCTGGGCATTAACTCGTTAATCCGTTAATCGTTAATTAACGAAGTTAACATCTTGATTAACGGATTAACTTTTAAGTTAACTTTTAAAAATGTTAATATTTATAAATCTATTCATTAAATACAATACTGCAATACCCTCAAGCGCTGCAGTTGCACGTCGGTTTTCCACGGGTAAAGACATTTTAACACCAAAACGAGCCTCGCTTTCAGACGAGAACTTCTGTTCATGAAGGGGAATATGCAGCTTATGCCCGACAATTAAATTACACATTTGAATTATACAAGTATTTTGTTTTGTTCCTAACCTGTTAACTTCCAGAACCTAAACCAACAGGTTTTATAAGTTCACTAACGCAACGATATAAAAATGAAATTTTACACATTTAACGGATTGACGATTAACGTTAACTTGCGTTAATTCTTCTGAAATGTAACGGTTTAACGTTTAACGAAGCTTACTTTTTTTGTAGCGGATTAACTATTAACGATTAACGAAGTTAACTATTTGATTAACGGTGCCCAGCTATGTCTCTGTGTGTGTTTAACTCAACTAAGTTCAACATTTCGACGTCCTTGTGCGACTTCGCTACAATAGCCTTTTGTCTGGTAAAAAGCCAATCCTGTTTGGTTAACGATTTGCTAGACTGGACGCTAATTGGGCTTAAAAGGATCACAAACATATTGAGTCATCGATTGTACAGTCGCTAACACTGACTGACTGACTTATCAGAACGTGGCGAATGGTCAGTAAAGTGTTGGCGAAGTTAGCATAAAAGTTAGGTAAGCTACTAATAACTGCTGCGAAATGTTGTTTTGTATAAGAAATAAGTTAAAAGTCCTCTCTACTTTTTTATTGTATACGGCACGAAATATGTACTGTTGTAGGTTATATAGATCTACGAACAGGCTGGCTCGTCGGTGCGCTCAATTTTAAATCAATCGAACACTCGTTCGATTGATTTAAAATTTTTTGTTTTGCGTCTCGGGAGCAGCGTGGAGATCTGCTAGAACGGGGCTTGATAAAGCATCCCGGGCTAAAATATTTGTGACATTTTCTAAACATAAAATAAAGCAGATTATTAATGTGATATCTGAATATCCATTTAGTAGATTGGCCTTAAGCAACCACAGTTTTCCATATATATATGGCAAACTTTAAAATAGATCCTTAGCAAGTGCTCCAAGAACTTCTCCACATTAATTATATCTGTCATCGTTCCGATTCTGGTATCAATTTTTTTAACATTGGGTAGCCACTGGTATCATTGATGTTTACTATAGTTGATACTAGCTCACTAGCTATTGCCTGCGACTCCGTCCGCGCTAGATTAAATATAACCGGTGAAAGAATTTTTAAAATAGTTTCAATAGATCCAGGGATTGCCCCCTACATCCTCAAAAACTCACAAACCAAAGGTTACCTCTTTATTATATTAGTATAGATGACTTCGTTCGTTTGCATAGAATTCGTTTATCGCTATCCCGAAGGAATTATGCAATTTTTCGGGATAAAAAGTAGCCTATGTGTTATTCCAGACTATAATCTATCTATGTTCTAAATTTCATCCAGATCTGTCCAGCCGTTCTGGCGTGAAAGAGTAACAAACATCCATCCATACATCCATACTTACAAACTTTCGCGTCTGTAAAATTAGTAGGATAATATCTTTGCTTGCTTCGTGTTATCCCAGGTGTGTGGGTACTCAGCATATTTTTCCATTTCCTCCAGCTCATGCCTAGGAACTTAAATTACTTTTCAGCAGATCGCTGCCATACATTCTGAAGGCATTATTCAAATAAAGAGAGTAATCTTAAGCTCGACGCTTGTCTTAAGATATATGTCATCTTTAACCCCCTCTGATTTCAATTCAACTCTTTGTGCTGTAACTATTTACGCTGGGTAAATTATTTCCGTATTTTTAAATGCGGTCGCTCCCATTGGTCCCATGGGAATAGTAGCGTATCTTCGAAGTCAAAATCGATACCAAAGTAAACTTCGTTTGTTTTAACTTCGACACGTTCGCTGTCTTATGAGTTGAGAGGCTGTAGATATTTTTGGAATTGATGATACAGGCTGGTCGATTTTTCGGCAGAAAAAACTTTGATTTATTGTGGGAAATGGCAGTGTGTAAATTATTCCACATTGTATACTGATTGAAAAAGTACCGAATTAAAGAGCGATTACACTGCCGCGTACCTATACGCAGTGACGTGTCGTAAGCATCACGTTTTCTCACCGTTTTTCCATACATTTCGTTGCGTAAATGCACCGTCAACGTCTTTTACGCACCAGTGTGTTCGCGCCTTTAAGCCATTCGTTACTCTTAAAGTTCTTTTAGTTCTCTAGTCAAGTACTAGTGGCTTAATTTGTTACTATACCTATTATAAATCAAAGTCCTGCGCCGCAACCGCGTGTGTTTGTCTGTTCGCGATAAACTCAAAAAGTACTGAACGGATTGTAATGCTGTTTTCACCAATATATAGAGCAATTCATGAGAAAGGTTTACCCCTACACCACCCGTAGCAGGTAGGCCATAGCTTTACTTTGACCTATGGGTGGTGTTGGGTTAATATCACGCATCACAGAATGATGAGGATCCGGGTTCGATCCCGGCCATAGTTTTACTTTTCGGATTTTTCTGTGTTCTAGTTTCAGTATAGTTTAGAAATTGAAAAGTTTCGGTTATACATATTTGTGAAGGTTTTGTAAATTGATTGAAATATGACCATAATTGTGACAGCATCATGTTAGTATTGCATCCGAGCGACGCCGAGGCGGGTCGCTAGTTTAAACTGAAACGTAACATTAAAGTTTCCGGGTAACACGAGTGGTTAAACACGTGAATTATCATCCTCTCTCGCTTCTAAACGCTAACTACACTGCATCTCCATGGGAAAGCCGTACACACATTTCACATCAGTTTAGCGCCTTTAAAAGTGATAGGTGGCTTTTAATAAAATTAATTACACCGTTTCACAGCTATCAAGGTACGGACTAGCATAATCATCATTTAGCCAACAGTTATCGTTAGCGCACACTTATACAGCCGGCGACGACGCTTGCGCATATTTTCAAGCAATATTTCTGCGTTTAGGTAGCCCAACATTACTATCCTACCTTCTTTGTATCTTCTTCATTGTCTGATTAGTTTATTTCTTTATAAGTGGAGCGTACACGTGCAGAAACGACTGTAATCACGATCCATATATTTCCGCTATATATTTTTCCTCTTATTATTTCAACTAGGTAATATGATGACGCGCTCAGTATGAACCGTTAGTTTTTTGTATATCTAGAGTGCAAATGACTTTAAAAATCTAGCTAGATAGCGCTCTAGGTATATTTGAGATCGTTGGAAGAGAATTAGCCTAACCCCACTGAAATCAACTTCTCGGTTAAAAGTTTGCCACTTGTCTTGAAGTTTTTGGCGTCGTTTACATGGATGACTGTCGGATACCCAAAGCTTTGTTCCATTTAAAAAAAAATGTACGTAGGTACTGGTGGTCTGGGGCCTTACAATGACGTATTAATGCGATTCAACTCAACCAAAGTTGGGTCGCTCGCTGTCAGATCCATATTGGAAGTGTCAAAAATTACAGTTAAAATGTAAAATTGAATCTCAAAAAGATGTCATGGTAAAGCCCCTGTAGGAAGCTTAGTCGCCAGTTGTACCGCCAGTGGTCTAACTAGCCTGTAACATATGGACGTATCACTTATGACTGTCAGTCTGTGTAACGAGCTCCTTGACACACTGCGCCGGTGCAATTTAGGGTTGAACCGGGTTACCGTTGCTAACGTCTAGAGTACCGTAAAACTAGACAACTATAATCCAGTACTATAACCTCTTCTTCTTTTTTTTAATATGGCCCCATCGATCGATGCGATGATTGCGCCAATGTCAAAGTAATAAATACAGTATTCAAAAATCTTGTGACAAAAATGTGGGCAACGTTGTACGGTAGAGCACGGTCAAAAGGCCCCTCGCCCCCTGTCGGGCTCTTAGCCAACGGATAACGATATCCCTCGGAGACCGCCAGGAAATCATTAACCGATGCCCAGGGTGCACCGGACCAAGCACTGCTCTTCCCCTCGGACGGATCCAAAAACGAAACGCAGCTCATGATCACACGCGGAGGTAACCCGACTCGCACCTTATATCCCTGGTCAATATTTTAGAGACTTTTAATTCTGGAAAATTAAACAGTTCCCGTGGGATAGTTGAAAAACTATAATAACTTGTGCATCTTAGTACCTACACAACAACTTAAGCATATAATTAAGTAAAATTGGCGTGCTGACACCTTATATGCCGCGGTTACATTAAACATGCATACATAATTAGTTGAAATTTGGTATACAGTTAACTTCAGTCCCAGGGACGGACAGGATAGTTTTATACCAGAAAACGGCATAGTTCCCGCGGGATAGCGATAAGCGAATTCTGCGCGGACGGAGTCGCGGGCAACAGATAGTTACCAGATATTTGTAGGAACTTCCTTTTGTTATAAACGTTGGTATAACTGTCGAATGGATGTGCTTTACGCGACAGTCGGCGCCTTTGTCTGATGTCTTTATGTCTTCATTCATAATTTAGTCTACGGGTTAATTCATGGCACCGGATTATTGATAGTAGCGGAGTAGCCTACAGTACTCGGCCATAAAGATTGCACATCGTCTTCTCGGCTAATTTCGGCTTCGTAGTGCTTTATCTCGGTCTAACTTACGTGACGCCAGTTGTCTCTTTCCAAATGCCGAATTGCAATTTTTATGCCCAGGTACCTACTGTTCCTGCTTAGTGTATATTTATTTCAAGTGAAAGCACTGAACTAAAGGGCAACGAGTAAACACATAGTGAATATATAATCCATCCCGTCTCGCGTCTAATCTAAACGTTTAATTAAACTCGACGCAGAATTATAATATGATTATTTATTTAATTAGTATATATGTGCATTTTTTTCGTTTTAACGTATCAAAGGCGTACCGCAGATTGAATCAAACTAAATTCTAACCATCTTGCATACGTCACTTCATCAAATCGAACATTCGTCGTCTCACTCATGGTGCCTTCCATCTCATTCACACCCACTTACGTTCCATTCCACAATGTACATCTTTATTATGCGTATATTTAGCGCTGTATTACACAATGCAGCACTAAATATACAATTAAAGATGCACAATACAATACAATACAAATACTCTTTATTGAACACCACAAATCAGTACAAAACAATACAGAAACAAAGAACAATGTAGACAATAGGCGGTCTTATGGTATCTTATCGCACAATGCTCTTGTACAAGTAGCTGACTTCTGAACTGGCGGTGAGCGATTGTTATGGTAAGGCCCCAGGAGATATGTGCGTTTTCTCCGCGCTTTGCTGTAGTATGTGGCGGCAATGAGTAACTATGGCTCGCGGCAGCCATAAAGCCAGCTCTCATGTAACGCCTGTCCGTGTGATACAGCTTTATCATCACTGTGTGTAGGCAGCTTGATGCTCACGCTGTACCGTGCGAATATCTTAATTACACCATCACTTGTATTTATTTTATTCGACAAATAGTTTTACCTCCAGCGTGGAGATTGATAGAGGTTTTGAAAAATAACAAAATCGATAAAGGATTTTTTATGACTAACATACTAGCTGTTACCCGCAACTCCGTCTGCGTAGAATTTGTTTATCTTTATCTCGCAGGAACTGCGTTTTTTTTGGGGTAAAACCAATCTATGTCCTTCCCCGAGACTGAAACTATCTCCGTACCACATACATACACATACACAAATCACGTCTTTATCCCTTACGGGGTAGACAGAGCCTAAGGTAACAAGACCTACAGGCCACGTTTAGCAAGATTGTGGGTGTATAGGTGGAAAAAGGAATCAAAATAGTGATGGGTTGCTAGCCGCATCGCCTATAACATAATTCCTAAGAATTACGCCCATTCCCTCGATGGGCTTTTACCATCTGCGCGGTACGAGAAGCAACTGGTACATTCTATGTTTTTCCTTTGCTCCCAGACCAGCATGGAAGTAGGTATCTCCGTACCATATTTAATTAAAATCGGTATGGATCAAGGATGACAATCAGAGATCTTAGGAAACTTAATAACTGTTCAATTGTTGGGACCACACGATAGGTGCAATGTGGGATTAATTTGCATAAACATACCGCATATTAAGCGGCGCCGGCGCCGGCCAGTGACGCTGGTGTGATGGATTTGTGTGTGGCTCCGAGGACAGGCGCGTACTCGCAGTACCAATTAGTACCTATTAATATAAACTAACCAAAAAATTTCATTTTAGATAGAAGATTTTTTGCTGACTGTACTTGCATTGTCATCCGTGTGTCATATGTGATATGTGAACCAAATTTCAAGTCTATCGGACCAACCGTTGAAGAGTTCCCTCCTGCTGAGACGGTCCTGGCTGGATCACCAGAATTCTACTACCAGATTATTGTATTGTCATCTGACTTACACAAGTATGCAAAATTTCAGTTCAATAGGATGAAGATATCTGCTTCCAAATTGAGTCGCAAAATTCCACCCGGACAAACATACTTTGCAAGACTTGCAAGTTAATATGTATAAAGCTTGTAATAAATACAGTAGTCCCCTAATTGGGGACGTTTTTGAAGAAAGATCAGGTCAAGAGTAACCCTAAATCGACGAGCATGTATAAAGAGATACATGAATGTGGATGAAACAAAAGAGGTATGTCGAGATCGTAGCAAGTGGAACAAAGTTGTCTCCGTCAACCCCTATGAGAAAGAGGTGTGACGGTATATATGTATGTAGGTATGTAAATACAGAGTGTTTAACCGGTGCGCTTCGCATAGTCGTACAGTTTTTTATGGTAACCTCAAAAATCGTGTAAAAGTATAGGGAAAAAACTCTATAACGCCAGTTTCATTTAAAAGCTAGCGACACGAAGTATTTTATATTATAAAAATAAAAAATATTTTTCCCAAGTCCGTCCCTGAACTTCCCATGCCCAATAAATCCGCACCCGACATCGAAACACTGCCATTGTACAAATATTCGTATCGCATTAGCTGCCACACTGCGTTACTTACTACGCAATTTGTTACCTAATGATACACCTAGCTGTAAATCCAAAACGTCACAAAAGACATCTAAAACCCTTACACTTACGCCCTTTAGCTAAATTGCTCACTTCGCTGGCCAAAGGGGTAAGAACGTATTAAAAATCAACGTACTTAAGACCTTTCGGTGTTTAACAGTGTCCAATGCAAGGCGCACGCGCTGCCTCTGACATGTTTGTGAGTACGTTTACATAATGCTCTGTAAGTTGCTAGTTTGCTTGGCATGTTGCCTTTATGTTTCTGTAATTGTTCGTTGTATGAAAATAGGTAGAGTGACCATATTTGGGCTGGCTATTCAGATTTGGGATTGAATCAGGGCTTGTCTGGAAAACGGTTATTTTGTAGGTAACTGTAACGGTACTTAAGTTATTGGCTAGAACTTGTGGATCTAGTAATAGGGACAAAAACTATTGCTATTTTAGTAGGTACCTAAAGGAATAGGAAAATATTGTTATTGAAGCAAATTTTGAAAGTAGCAATTGCTATTTTTTATTACCTTATGAGATTATAATAAAGGTCATCAAATTATAGAAACGACAACAGGACATACATTCGTACATACATATATCACGTCTTTATCCCTTACGAGGTAGACAGAGCCTAAGGTAACAAAACCTTAAGGCCACGTTTTGCATGATTAAGGGCGTATAGGTGGAAAGGGAAATCAAAATAATGATGGGTTGCTAGCCGCATCGCCTATAACATGATTCCTAAGAATTTCGCCCATCCCAACAGGACATTTTTAAGAAACTAAAATAAAACTAAAATTTTGTAAAAATATCTTTGAAATCACAATGTTTGGCAACAAAAACGTATGTTCTATGTTCGTGAACATTTGCAATACTCATGCATTATTGAATGCAATAGAAAGGCTGGCAACAGTCGATTGAATTTTTAAACGAAGATGTGTTAAACTATTAAATCATAAGAAACCAGCTTCTTCATTCCGGGAAGTTGGGAAACGGGCATTAACCATTTTAATTAACATTATTTATATTCTAACACGGTAAATAAACACCAGTTCAGGGTAATAAAAATATAAGTTATGCGCCGAACCTGCACTATCGTGGTAAACTAAGGCGGCCAACTTTCAAATAAGTCAAAACGGGACACCCACCCCCATCCACAATAAGACTGAGGATTTGTTGGAATTGATGGTGGTGTACTTAACCCTCTAACTCTCGGGAGTCTCGAAACGTCACACACACACACACAACACACACACACACACACACACACACACACACACACACACACACACACACACACAGACAAACATTTTGGTACCTTTAAAACTTCAAAATATGACGTCATTCCCAGTTTTGGTTTTCGAGGTGAACTCAATAACTTGAACTTCCTTGTAAGGAAGTTAAAAAAGGATACTAAAGTAGCTAAAATAAAAAAAAATACCAACAAAAAGATCAAATCTCGTTTGTCTCGGAAGAAAAAATGTGAGATTATTTATATAAATGAAGAGAATGATATGATTTCTCTATAATACTATGTGGAACACTTTTATGCGAGCGAGACGATGGGAAACGAGGAATGCGGGACATACGGGACACCTTAGACGATTTGCGGGACTATTTTATTAAATATTGCAATGCGGGATTACAACTGTCATTACGGGACGGTCCCGCAGAATGCGGGACGGTTGGCCGCCTTATGGTAAACGCTAATGTTGGACGCATAATCTTGAGTTAACTGTGAAGGGTTGTGTTCTAACTCGTAACTGTTCGGAGTGTAAAGTCGTGTTCGAACTGGCAAGATAACTTACCATCAATTTGCTAAATTCCTTTTGTTTAAATTTGTTTATTTTCCTGCAATATGATTTAGTGATTTACCTATAGGTACTATAGGCACTGGGATGCAGATTTGACGTCATAGTCGGATGTGTTTCTTACTATCTTAGATTATCTCAGGATATTATAATGCTCAGGTAAAATTGCAATCTGTCGGTGAAAAACTCTATTACACACGCACAATAAGCGCAATATTACTTATGTTTTCCAATATATTTACTTACCATTTTAAAATATACTAAGTAACGTATTTATGAAGCTTCGATTATTTATAAATGTATCCCATGTAAAATCTCAGTTTTAATAAAATTATCTTAGACATTTTGATATAACTCTCTACGTGTAATTTTTTTGATTGTTATCGCAATCTTTTATCGTATTTTAAAGCCAGCTTGCCAAGGGTCCGCCTTTGTGCATATATCTCAGTGTTTGTCAATGTTATTTTGTTTTATATTTATTTTTCACAATAAAGAGTTTACATACATACATACATACAAGAGTCAAGACAGCAGGATAATGTCTCTTAGAATTTATTTTTTAGTTTAGTTTTTAGCATACATTTTTCTTGCATACTTGTCTGGCAGCAAAGAAAAACATCGAAAGTATCGGTTGCATCTCTTCCCGCGTTGATGGTGAAAGCCCATCCAGGGATTGGGCGAAAATCTTAGGGATCATGTTATATAGCCAATGCGGCTAGCAACCCATCACCGTTTTGATTCCCCTTTCCAGCCATACGCCCACAATCCTGCTAAGCATGGTCTATGGGCCTTGTTACCTTGGGCTCTGTCTACCTCGTAAGGGATAAAGACGTGATTTATGTATGTATGTATGTATTTTTAGTAGATGAGTTAGTTTAGCTACACGCTCCTGTCCTGTTAGGTGTTTCATCGTAATTTTTGATTCAAAATTAAGTCACCGCTTTCTCACCCCAAAACGTTTGTCAACCGCAATAATATCCTAAATAAACATTCACTAACCCCACCACACTGTCTAATGAAGTATTAGAATATACATTTTAAAAACACAGTGTATATGGTAACACCCTAAGCCAGAGGATCTCGTGCCGGCAACCAGACGTAGTACATCGAGCCCATCGGCCGCACTACACATCGCACAGCTGGTGGTATTGACTTATCATGACTCACATATCTTGCAGAACTATGTTTCCTGTGCCGGGATACAAACTAGCTTTGTGAGTTTATATCATTGGAGCTTTGTTTGATTGGACAGAACAGTGAGAACTGACGCCATTTTGTTTAACGCACTCAGAATCATAATTGCACTAACTTATTGTTTCTGTAAAATAGTTTCCTTAGGCTCTGTCTACTCCGTAAGGGATGGTGACATAATTTATGTGTGTAATATATGTACGTTATTTATTTATGTTAAATGGTAAAGAATGACCTTATTCATAAAAGCTCTATAGGCTTCTGCTAACTTAGCAATCGTTTGTCCTTATCTGTGAAAGGTAAATGTCAAAGTGACAGATAAGGACAAACGATTGCTAAGTTAGCAGAAGCCTACAGAGGGTTTATGAATAAGGGGGTTAGGGTAGAGTAGAGTGAGATAGATGGTGACAATGCTGACAATATAGCGTCTGATCTTTTTCTTGGATGATACGAAGGTTATTATTGTTTACGGCGGTCGCGCTCGCAAGCGCATTCACCATCTCTTTTCTACCCTTGTCCAACACCGTTTGACAGAAAGATACGACAAATGTGATTTTGATTTCAAGAGTGTTAGTCAACATAGCCTGATTGGTAACATAAGAAACCTTTTGTATTTGAATCAATTCAGAATCAGAGTATTCAGTCAGATCAAATAGATTATGTATTTGACTTTTATTTGTGCTTCGTACACTGTCTCTTCTTTTTAAGATTATTGGTTCTATTAGTTGATGTATAAGAAACAACTTTAAAGATACATAGCTGTTTCTGTTCAGAAGATATCTCAATTATGTACTATTAAACTAACTGTGAATTAATTTAAATTTGGTGAGAAAGATCCAATCGTCTGTTACGTAATTTGACATGAATTCGGCTTCCCTTTACAACTTTACTTTACAATCATTTAGTTTTTATTATTGATAAATATTTCCGTGAAGCTCACCTGTTCCCATCACACGTTGGTGTGTGTGATTTAAAACACCACATAGATACCTTAACTAACGGTTTAAATCATCTCTATCTGTTTCCTCTCACCGATCTGTAATTAAATCAATGGTTACTAATTAATTTATCGTGCGATGCTTTTGATGATCTTCGTATTAAAACAGTGTTCCGTCTTTGATAGTTTCAATTTAACATCATTTGGTCGGAAACGTGATATGAAATAGCACTTTCAGCCTTCAAGGGCCAATTATTTGTGTTGGGCGCTAAAGAAATAGTCAGGTTTTCTGCGAATTATTTATATACCGCTATCCCCGCGGAAAAGACGCGATTTATCGGGATAAAAAGTAGCCTAAATGTTATTCCAGAGTATAATCCCTCTCTGTGTTGATTCGGATCTATTCAGCCGTTCTAGCGTGAACATTCGAATTTCACAAACATTCGAATTTCGAATTTGTAATACAACTAGTAGTTTGTCCGCGTTCCGGATTTTTTTTCAATGTATTCAATGTATTGTTTTAGAAGAAGCTCCTGAAAATAACAAAGACAAAAAAGAATTAGCGATGTTGGTCCAGCCGCTCACGCGTGATGCTGTGACCTCTCTTGCATTCGCTGTTTGCTTTAAATACGTTGTGTTTATTTAAAGAATTATGTAACGTGTCATTAAGTCCATTGTGAGAGCAGACACGACAAAAACTACAAACGGTCTAAAATAGAGCAACTAATTTTGCGGGCTTCCTCCACTGTTAGTTCTCTTTAGCACTGCAGCAAATATATTCTCAATCTATCTATCATTGGTTTAAAAAATAACGCATGTCATTTATTGGAACTAGCTTGCGTCTGTGGTTTTCTCTCTCAATTTAGAATTCCCAGAATTCACTTCCCATCTGTGCAAAAATTTAGGTTTCCACGGCAGGGTGTTGATGAGTTGGCTAGTTAGTCCAGATTTCTCGATGACGGATAGAAGGACTCTGCCTGTATTTCAACAAATGAATGCAATGCAATAGCATTCATTGTACCTACCGACATAATTTTATTGCAAGACGGTAGGGGAGACCGAGGCGAGTTGAGACAGAGATGAGTTGATACAAAGCCGATTTCTCTGAACTGAACTGAGTTTATCGGGCTGGTAACTTCGCTAATTCGTTGCTCTTTCTACACTCCACAGTTTGTGTGAAGTTGTGTTACAATCTACCGTGGAACATCTACTAAAGCAGCCCTAAAAATATCAATTGGATTTAAGCACGTTAGTATTTGGAAATATTCAAGACTCGAAAGAATTGTATTGACAACAGTACTAAGCGGAGCAATTTTGTTGGGCACTTTCCTTCCGAACCGTTATTTCGGGAACGCGGAAACCACTACGGGTGTCGTGTTTCTAATGGTGACCAACTTCAGTTAACCTGTCTCGTCTGGACATCTGTCCGAGATTTAGGTAAAAGTGACATTTCTTGTATATTTGTAAAGCTTCATAATTAAAAGTTGAAGTTCACGTGCGATTCAGAATGAGGATTAATTCCGTTAAGAATCATTTCGATTTTAACAGTATGCAATTCGTTTACATTATATCTAGTGTGAAAGCTCTTGCCAATTATACTCGCTTTTTGGTTTGTATATGAAAACTGTAGGCTTATTACCTAACTCGTTCGCAATCGCCATCGTGTTCATTTAGACAGTTCTTGTATGAATGCGACGGCTAGTTGATCCCGATGCCAATTGTCATCCCATACATGAACTGTCAAAATGAACACGATGGCGCTTGCGAGCGAGTTAGGTATTAAGCCTAGTGCTTCTCATTTTTGATAATCCTGCTGTATTCCAAAAAATATTTCAAATGGTGTAATTTTTCATAGCGTCTGCAATTCTGCATTGCTTCTCTTATCCATTTTCCTTGGAAAATGCTGCTTCTACAATGTGCAGTGACACCTCACAGATCGTAATTTTGTACGTTGTTTGTTTGTTACTACTTTCTCATGAATTATCTTCTTTGGGGAGAGCTATTAACAGTCAAAATAGGGGCGCAGTCGGCGTCCCACAAAGTGCAACCCTAACTTTAAAATTAAAAGAAATACGTCTTTTATCGCGCTCGTAAATCAGGGTTGTGTAATAAAATCGCGTCGGAACCGTATTGTCCCATATTAATAGTCGTTTTGTCGGGAATATGCCGATAAATTACCGGTGAGTGTCACCCCTAAATATCCAGTTACAATCTCGCCTGAGTGACAAAGCGAGCCGCTAGATGAGTGCAAGCGGGCGCTCGTAGCTGTTGGCTCCGTATACCTCGCGGCGCGAAGCTCGCGCTGGTAGCGGTTCTTAGACACGAGTCAAAGCACTTCGTCGTTGGTGTTTACAGTCGCGCTCTCGAGATGAGACACGAGCACACGAGGCGAGAGTGTAAATGAGGGGTTAATGGAGTTATAAATCTCTACAAAATAGGAGCGATGGGGGAGGCTGTTAGGTGTCGGGGTCAACTTTTTTTTTGTCAGAATGGGTGAAATACAAATGAGCTTTGTTGGGGACGCTGTTTGTCAAATTTGTTTTATTTTTAACCTGGTCAAATAGAATCATTAAATTATGCTTTTAGAAGTAGTGATTTTCAAACTAAGTAAGTGTTACTAAGTAACGTTTTTGTAAATATTGTATAAAATAATGGTCTTGCCCTTGCACTGTACAATATACTTAATTCAACATAAAAATATTTCATTCTAGTCTTCCATGCTGGTCTGGGAGCAAAGAAAAAAGATAGAATGGAATGTACTAGCTGCTTGTCTTCTCGCGCAGATGGTAAAAGCCCATCGAGGGAATGGCTAAAAATCGTGTTATAGGCGATGCGGCTAGCAACTCATCGCCATTTTGATTCCCTCTTCTATCTATACGATCAGAATCGGTCTTGTTACTCTAGGCTCTGTCTACCTTATAAGGGACAAAAACGTGATTTATGGTATGTAAGTGTGTGTAATTTATTAGATAAAGTCTGACATTGACTTTTGTCCTACAGCCCGACGAGATGGCGAAATCGGTGAAGCTGACGTCTCGGGAGCGACGGTTCATCAAGTTCGCGTCGGTCGAGTTCGGCGGCCAGCTATACATGACCCCGCAGGACTTCCTGGAGTCCGTGGTGGAACAGGAGCCCAGACGTGAGTTGCTATGAATTAGAGATAAGCATGTGGCAGGTATTCTTTAAAGTAGACAGGAGATCCAAGGCGAGACATGCTCAGATTCTAGCTGCATGAATATAGCTCATGTCTCTAGAGCGCCACTTCGTTAAGTTCGCGTAGGAGTACGCCGGCTCCGCAGAATTTTCTGAAGCGTAAAACAGGAGCCAAGACGCTTTGGTTTAAGAATGAGCTTCATAGTAAGTAGAGAGTTCCAAGGTGGAACTGACGTGTATAGCGATGCTCTATCAAATTCGCTTGGGGGTAGTACGCGGGCCAACTATACATGACCCTGCAGGACTTCCCGAAGTCCGTGGTGGAACAGGCATGAATGTTCTTTAAAGTAAGTAAACTGGAGAACCAAAGCATAATATGCGTAAACAGGACGGCTAGCACAAATAATCAAATGCTCATGTCTCGATCTCGATAGCGTCACTTCGTAAAGTTCGCGTAGGAGTACGCCGGCTCCGCCGAATTTACTAAAGCGAAAAACAGGAGCCAAGACGCTTTGGTTCAAGAATGAGCTTCATAGTAAGTAGAGAGGAGATCCAAGGTAGAACTAACGTGTATAGCAACGCTCTATCAAATTCGCTTGAGGGTAGTACGCGGGCCAACTATACATGACCCTGCAGGACTTCTTGAAGTCCGTGGCGGAACAGGAATAAATGTTCTTTAAAGTAAGTAGGCAGAGACAGTAGACAGGAGATCCAAAGCAAAATATGCGTAAACAAGACGGCTAGCACAAATAATCAAATGCTGACGTCTAGAGAGTAACGTTTCATCAAGTTCGCGTAGGGGTTGTATAGCGGCTAACTATAATACATACACAAATCACGTCTTTATCCCTTACGGGGTAGACAGAGCCTAAGGTAACAAGACCTAAAGGCCACGTTTAGCAAGACTGGGCGTTTAGGTGTAAAGTGGAATCTAAATAATGATGGGTTGCTAGCCGCATCGCCTGTAACACGATTCCTAAAATTTTCACAGGACTTTCTTGATTCGATGTTGGTACAGGAGCCGAGACGTGAGTTGCTTTGTATCAGGTGAGGGATGATCTTTTGGTGTTCTTCAAAATAAATTGAGATGAAACCTCAGTGCGTGAGTCTGACTCGCAATATATTTTGTAGCTCAAGACTATTTAGTTTGTTGCACTGATTAATTGTCAATGAAAAGGCCTTGTTAGACGTTAAATTATTTTTAATTAGAATGTATACAGAGAGCAAGAGCTCTTTTAAAGCAAGAAGAAGGAAGGGGGCGCTAGTGTTGCCGCTCTTACGTTTTGTTGGTGTTGCCAGCATATTTTACTAACTAAAGAATGTTTGTTTGTTGTTCCAGCGCGTCTGAAACGGCGCGTGCTCACCACGAAAGAGATAGAACAGCTCAGAGACAGCACTCCCGCGCTGAAGAAGGGCTCCCCGCAGATGTTCCGCAACCTACGCGACAGGGGTAAGCGTAAACATACCATACTGATATCTGCCTTGGACTTGCTCTGGAATATTTTAGCAGGGGACCGATTTTTGAAAGCACATGTGTGAAAATACCACTCGAAAGTGGTATCAATCTGTTTATATCTTCAAAACTACAGCTCTAATCAAACTTTTGACTAGTTCACAAGATTAATGAGAGCTGTGATAGTCTTCTACGCTACTCGTGTTTCAAATTTAGCACAATTTTTCAACACATTCGAGTGGTATTTTCGCAGATGTGCTTTCAAAAATCGGGCCCCTGATATCTGCCTTGGAATTGCTCTGGAATATTTTCGCAGGGGCCCGATTTTGGAACGCATCACTCGAAAGGTTAAAAAACTTCTCATATCTTCCGAACAACAATTTGAATCAAATTCTTAACTATACTTGGGATCTCACTTTTCATACAGCTTTCTAAGGGAAGTGACCCGGTTTTTTTGCTTCCGAGTATACACACACACACACAAATCACGTCTACCCTTACGGGGTAGACAAAGCCTAAGGTAACAAGACCTACAGGCCACGCTTAGCAAAACTGGGCGTATAGGTGGCAAGGGGAATCCAAATAGTGATGAATTGCTAGCCGTATCGCCTATAATATAATCCTATGATTTCCGCCCGTTCCCTCGATGGGCTTTTACCAGCTGCGCGGGAAGAGAAGTAACTGGTACATTCTATGTTTTTTCTTGGCTCCCAGACCAGCATGGAAGCGAGTATAGTTTACCAAGATTAATAAGATAAAGCTCTAATTTTCTTCTAAGATTAAGATATTTCTAGTTTAAATCTAATTCTACGTGAACGAAGTTGCGGGCAGAAGCTTGTTAATTATTATGTAGAGACACTAATGTATGCTTTTATTTGTCCGAACAGAAACAGATAAACAGTGTCAAAAACATGTCATTTGTTTTGCAGGTATCATCTCATACACGGAGTACCTGTTTCTTCTGTCTATATTAACGAGTGAGTATAAAGTTTAAATTATTTCTGCCGGTATCCTGTGATCTTAGTTAAATCTTTGGCCTAATCCTGTAAGAAGTATACTATGGCTTATGGGTAGACTGGGCCTCGTCTGGTAACATGACTACATTTAGCATAGTTGGGGGCGTAAAGGTGAAAAAAGGAACCAAAGTAGTGATGGGTTGCTCGCCGCATCCCCTATAATGAAATGAAATGAAATGATTAATTATTCACAATGAACATAATATATGGTTACATAAAGGTCTTACTTAGTCTTATAGTATTGCTGCCCACAACATGTTCAGCCAGGTTAGGCATGTGAAAATCTGAGGTCAGCGATTTAGTCGCTCGGTCGATATTAGTAACATTATCCTTGATAGACATAATATTTATATAAGGATGAATGTCAGAATGAATTCAGATGAATGTTTAATTTATATAACGTGATTCCAGAGGTTTTCGCCCATTCCCTCGATTGATTTTTACTATATCCGCGTGAAGACGAGCAGCTAGTACATTCTATGTTTTTTCTTTGCTCCCAGACCAGCATTTTAAATAAAATATTATTTTCAGAGCCAGCGTCCGGCTTCCAGATAGCATTCAACATGTTCGACACGGACGGCAACCAAAGAGTAGATAAGAACGAATTTCTAGTCGTAAGTATGGTTTTAAATATTACATATCCAAGTACCACCGCGCCAATTGATTCCTGACCCCGCTATGGAACCCTCTCACGGTAAATTTCATAGTGATGTTACATTGAATTGACAATAAAATATCATGCGACGTTTAGTGTGAGAACTTCCTACGGTGGGTCAGGAAACAAACGGTTCGACTGTACCTACATAACCTACAACACTGAATGGTAGTTTTTTTCTTAGTATTAGGTATCCGTAGCGAAGTGATTAGACAAATACAGCGAATGTAAAGCACATGGCATGTAGAATGTAGAGTGACTTTACTCCTTATTCATACACGGTTTGTAGGCTTCTGCTAACTTAGCAATCGTTTGTCCTTATCTGTGAAAGGTAAACGTCAAAGTGACAGATAAGGACAAACGATCGCTAAGTTAGCAGAGGCCTACAGAGCGTTTATGAATAAGGGGGTTAGTGTTTAAGTATGTCCAATATTGCTTTAACTGTGATACGCACAAATTAGTAAATTGTAAAGGCAAAGAAATTTACAGAATAATACTTGTAACATCACTAGGTACCTTTTGGCACTAGTTTATGTAGCAAAATCAATACAATGGGCTGCCTGGTCAAATCCGATAAGTCGACTTTACATTCCATAGGAATTTTGAAATTAAAGATGCGTTTACATAGTGTTTTTTTTTTCTACTGTCAATTTGAACCATTCAGCCCTCGAAAAGAAAGATTCATCAAATCGGCTATGAACTGTCTTTTCTCTGAACTAAAACTGCCTTATCACTACGGGCACACGAACAAGATAGCTCGTATGAGCGACACATAATATTTTCATACAAAATCCGTGGGTCCGCTTCCACAACTTTCTTCTTTCTTCTCTTCTTTTGGCAAGCGTTCGTGCGGTAGTTTTGTATGATGCGTCTCACAAACGTAGCTATCTTGCTGTCTCGAAGTAGCAGGGTTGGTTTTAGTTCTTAAATGTGGAATCGCAAAGTGACCTTGATTCAAATAATTTTTCTTTGCCTTGTAGAATGTTGACGTATATAGCATCGTGGGTTGATTCTTTATATAGTGCATATTTGACCCCTTGCAATTGAACCCCTGCCTGTCTTCACACAATAGCAGACGGTCTTTATGGGACCAGAAATCATTATTATATTTATTTGCTTCTTTTCTTCTCACCTGACACTTGTCTACTTACTTTCTTAGGTTGTCGGTTAACTCTTATGGAAGAAGTCGTTACCCGGCTAATCTAGAACTTGACTGCAAATGCACTGGTTCTAGTTACTTTAAACCCTCTGAATTCTTTTAAAGCTTGTGTGCAAATCTAGTAGTATCATAGCGTAATAACAGGTAATAGTGAGCGAACTCGGTTCGGTCGTAGCCAGACCGGGCAACAAAGCGGTACGGTGTGACCGCGTCCCCCCACATGGCTAATTCACTGGCGTTCAGTCCGTCCGATCTCGGAACTGTTGCAATTATAGGCATTTAGTGCAGAGATAAAGAAGTTCGCTCACTATTGGCGATTATTACGCTGTATTAATATAGTTTTGGTATTGTATTTATTTTGTTTCTTAGCATGTTTTGTTACAAAATAAACTAGATCCAACGGTTGCTGGGTGGGTCGATGAAGGAGCGCAAAGATTTGGACACGAAAAGCAAGGAAGCAGTGAGTCTTGTTGCGTGCTTTTGTGCCCGGGACCACGATTCTCTGTGAAATCGAGATAAATCTCAATTGGGAGATTCCATAAAAGAACGTATGAATGTGTATGGAACATCACGATACAGGTTGATCTCGACGACACCGGGAATCGGGGCCCAGTACGCTGGTTTTTGTCGCGGATATAAAGTACATTTTCCCTTTCTAGCCATACGAGTGTGACAGGGATGGACGCTTTATGTCTTCGATAAACGCTAGCGTGTTAGGGCCTCTGTGGGGACTGTGCCGCTCTTGATTTAGCACTTGAACAGGGTCTTTTGTTTACATAGTTTGAATTAGTTGTAACATTCTTGTTTTTGATAAGTTCAGCATAACAGGAATCGAATATAATGGGAATCCACCCAAGAACCGAAAAACCCCTTCATTTGCTTAAGCCTGTTCATGGGGTAACCCTATTAAACTGTTACCCTATGATGTGGTAAGATTATCGTTATACTAAGCCTTCAAATAAATAAATATTATGAATAATATAATAATTATTCATAAAACAAATCTAAATAAATAAATTTAAAAATTATTTATTTGATAAAAATAATAAAAAATAGAATATTTTTTTAAAATAAAAAATAGAATATTTTTTTAAAATAAAAAATAGAATATTTTTTTAAAATAAAAAATAGAATATTTTTTTAAAATAAAAAATATCCCTTGACCTCTATACATCTCTCTTCTTTCCATTACGGAAACCGTTTTGAATAAGATTTACCTAGGTACCGTTTTTGACTTAAAGTTAAAAATAGCTTGATCGCGTTTTAAAATCACGGAATACGATAACCCTATTAAGGGTTTTTAGTTTTGGTAATCGCTTACCAAAATTAACTATGTTATTGCGGTCAGCCTTTTTTTCAGGTAACCCGATGATATGCTTACCAAATTGATAGGCTTTGTGAAAACAATTCTATAAAATACCCTATCCAATACCTCTTTAATGGTAACCGGTTCCGGTTTGAATCTACCATAATGCGAATCCAACATAATGGGAATCCAACATAGTGGAAATCAAACATAACGGGAACCCATACTTAATTCAACAATCCGCGTAAGAGTAAGTTTGAACATTGTTTTTCTTGATTATTGCCCTTGTCGGGTCTAATCGTTTCCTAAACATAGGTAAATATTTTAAATTAGTTTATTTGAGGATCTTGATTGTTGTAGGTGAAAAAGTTATTATTATAATCAATCAAATCGACGAGGTTCGCAACCCGTCACGTCGCGTTCACCACGGGGGCGAGAAGTGGGCTACGGAGAGCCGCTTCGCTACTCTGAATGTAAGAGGAGGAATGAAAGACAAAGTTGATGAAGTGTGTCAGATGATGGATGCTAGGCATATTGATGTTTTGTGTGTGAATGAAACCAAGCGGAAAGGATGTGACACCACCAAACATGGAACCTATGTGGCATATTGGTCTGGCGCCAATAAAGGCCGCCAGGGAGTTGGTGTCATACTTTCCGCAAGAGTGGCTGAGTGTGTGATTGAGTTTGAGTGTGTGAGTCCCAGGCTTGTGTGGGTGAGGCTGAAAGTTGGACTCACTCGTATCTTCATTCTCGGTGTATATGCACCGACGGATGTGGGATCGAGTGGGTCTATAAAAAACAAAGCTGAACGGGAAGAGTTCTGGGATAGTGTGAGAGATATTACGAGTAAATGCAAAGAGAATGAGAGGATCATCATGCTAGGTGATTTTAACGGATGGGTAGGTAAAAAGCGTGACGGATATGAAAGAGTGCTTGGTGCGTTTGGTGATGAACGAGTGAATGAAAACGGGAAAAGTGTGCTTGATATGTGTTTGGAGTGGAATCTTTGCGTGACAAACACAATGTTTGAACACAAAAAGATCCATATGTACACAAGGGAAGAAGGAAGTGCGAAGAGTATGATTGATTTTGTGTTAGTGGATGATAGATTGAGAAATAAAGTCAGGGACACTCGTGCATACCGCGGAGTCGGCATCCACACAGACCACCACCTGGTGATATGCCGTATTAGTGGTCTGTTTAAACGATGGCGGCACCGGGTCAAAGAAACCACTAGTGTGCTTGAGCGAATAAAAGTGGAGAATCTGCAAGACGAGAATGTAAGAGAAAAGTACCAGGATGTGTTAAAGGATCGACTTTGCGACTTAGATGAAGTATGTGAGATAGAAAAGGTGTGGACGGCATTTAAGGAAGGAGTTGTGAATGTTGCTACTGCGGTGTGTGGGGTGTGCAAAAGGGGAAAAGGGAGAAAGAAAAGGAACGTATGGATGGATGGTGAAGTACAACAGGTGGTACGAGAAAAGAAGAAGGCATGGTTGGATTGGTTAGCGAAAAAAGCTAATCGAAGAATGCAAAAGGTGACGGATGAAGATGTATGTAAAGCGAAAGATGAATACAAAAGAGTGAAAGGATTAGTAAAACAGACTTGTGACAGAAAGAGGGAAGAACGTAAAGATAATTTTGATAGCAGACTTTCTGATGACTTCCGGACAAATATTAAAATGTTCTGGAAGTCTATAAAGACAGCCCGAGGCAAAAACACTGCCTCGGAGCTGAGTAAAATCAGAAGCCTTGATGGAAGTGTTATAAAAGGAGAAGAATGTGTGTTAAAAAGATGGAAGGAATATTTTGAAAGCTTGTTTGAAAGAGCAGAAGAATCAGTGCACGTACCGGCTCATGCCGGAGAGATGAATGAAAGTAGTCAGGAAAATGAGATAGGCATGGATGCAATTTTGAACGCCATGAAAAGAATGAAGTTAGGAAAGTCTGCGGGATATGATAGAGTGTCGGTCGAAATGCTGAGAGCCGGTGAAGGCGTGGTAGCCAGTCAGTTGTGCCACCTTTTCAACTTGTGTTGGACGAACGGTCGGGTACCGGAGGATTGGTGCAAGGCCGTGATTGTGCCGCTGTACAAAGGAAAGGGGTCACAACTGGACTGCAAAAACTACCGCGGAATAAGCCTTCTCAGCGTCGTCGGCAAACTGTATGCAAAGGTACTGATTGAAAGAGTTATGAAAGAGACCGATGAGAAAATATGGGATGTACAAGCGGGTTTTAGAAAGGGAATGGGATGCACGGATCAAGTCTTCTCCTTGCGGTGTATAACCGAAAAGTATATGGCCAAGGGCCAGAAAATATACTGTTTATTCGTGGACTTGGAGAAGGCTTATGACAGAGTGATGAGGAATGAGTTGTGGTCAGCATTATCCATGCATGGGGTGAACAGTAATCTGATACGAGCACTAAAATCTCTCTATGAGGATTCTAGTGCTTGTGTGAGGATAAACGGGGCGTACACTGAATGGTTTAGCATTGAGAAAGGTGTTAGACAAGGATGTGTTGCGTCACCGTGGCTGTTCAACCTATTCATGGATACATGCCTGAGTGATTTGAAAGGGAATGACTGTGGACTAAGAATGAGTGGGTTAACCATCAAATGCCTCCTATACGCCGACGACCAAGTGTTGTTGGCATCGTCGGAGGAGGAGTTGCAGATGATGACTAACATTTTATGTGGTGCATTGGAAACGAAAGGTATGAATGTTAATGTAAGTAAGACGAAAGTTATGGTGTTTGAAAAAGACGATAGTATGACTGAATGTGAGATTGTGATTGCGGGTAAGAAAGTCGAACAGGTAAAAGAGTTTGTATATCTGGGTTCGGCGTTTACGAAAGATGGGAAGTGTGAAAGTGATATTGAAAGAAGAGTGAATTCAGGAAACATGGTAAATGGGGCGCTGCGCGCCTTTGTGAGCAGTGAGAAGGTGTCAAAGAAGGCGCGTCTGGCTGTTCACAGAGGGGTGCTTGTTCCAACATTAATGTACGGTAGCGAGACTTGGGTATGGCAAAAGAAGCATGAAAGTAGAATAAATGCAGTAGAAATGAGAGCGTTAAGAAGTATGGAAGGTGTATCACTGAAAGATAGAATAAGGAACAGTCTGATAAGGGAACGTGCTGGTGTGAAAGAGGATATAGTGACTAGGATAGAAAAAAGTATGCTTAGTTGGTTTGGGCATGTAGAGCGGATGGATGAAAGTAGACTAACTAAACAGATCTATATGGGGAGTGCGAATGGTTGCGTTGGGAGGGGAAGGCCTAGACGGACGTTCCGGGACCAAATAGGAGACGTTTTGGAAAAAGGTCAGGTCAGGAGTACCCGAAACCGACGAGCATGTATGAAGAGATTGATGACTGTGGATGAAGCGAAAGAAATATGTCAGGATCGTAGCAAGTGGAATAAAGTAGTCTCTGCCTACCCCTGTGGGAAAGAGGCGTGACGGTATGTATGTATGTATGTATAATCAATGGCCAGTTGAAGTGCTAAATCTAACTTTCATGTTTGTGTTCGTTATACTGTTCAAATGGGAACTAAAATTTAATATGTGTACAAAATCGTCTAATCTTTTAATTGTGGTGAAATTTTATTGCAGTAACTTTTTTTTAAATAGTTGCCCTAAATTTAATTAAAGTCCTTTAAATTTTTACTAAAAAGGCAATGCCTTTATTAATTGTGAATAACACAAAAAGAGCGGCACAGAGATTTCAAAATTTTTACTTAACATTCATTTTCTTACTTCGATATTATGAAATTAAACTATTCTAATAAAAAAGTAATTGCTGTTTTGCTTGTTACTGTATGTATAATATATGTTTATTAATATATATTCTTATTTATATATATGTTAGCTGCTTGCGTAAGTGTCGGCCAGTCCGATCAAGAACAAATTGGAGGAAAAAGCGACCCCAAAACCTTCGACAGTAAGTCCAGATTGCGTTGGAGAAATGATTGAAATGTTTTATTGTGACGTCGTTTTAATTGGAGTCTCTAAATTATTCGTGGTTTTTGAATTGGCTTGTGATTTTTGTACATAGCGTGAAAAAACAGACATTAGACAACGGTAAGAAAAGAATATGTACAACTGCTTAAAGAGTTGAACTAAATTCAAGGTGTTTTGAAATTTTTCTGTATTTTTTTCTGCAGGTGGTTGAATTACTTTGATTGAAAACTGCTGTTTAGCTTTTTTTTGTATTTTTTTATTCAAAATTAAGTCACCCTTTGACGCCATAAACTTGGATCGTCCACCAACATATGGAAACCCTTGTCAACCACAGTTAAAAAAAAAATAACTGAATGATACTGATTAATTTTAATACACAGTGTTTAGAATTTCACCGTTGCGTTAGATTGTACAAAATTCGATATATTTCATTTCCTTGGGATTAAAACAAGGTTCTACACATCGTGGATCAAAATAGTAACAGATTACCAAGTACAGTGAAAGATACTGGATCGCGTGCCACTGTGGAACCTTTTCACTGCAAATGTCATAATGACTTAGCATGCTCCTGCCAAAGAAATTATTACAAATTTGTAGAAGAAAAGGTTCTATGGTACGTAAGGTACGTGATTCAATTTCTTCGACCGTTAAGCTACACCTTTATACTTTACCTTAATATAACTTAGTTATTTTATTTGTTGTAGTAATTTTGGTATCCAACTGAAACTGTTTAATTTATAAGTTTAGAATGCACGAGTAAAAGCAAAATTTTACTGCAAATATAATTTGTGTTTATGTGTGTGTTTGTCTCCAGTCTCAAGTATCGTGTTTGTCACAAAGTATGTTCGTACTTTTAGTTTGTTGATGTTTTAACTGATTGTTGTGATGGTTTTTACTAACACTAAGTTAGACACACATTAGGTAGGCTTTAATTTCCATATGAAATATATTTATGTGTGTCCTTTTACTTTTGAATAATGTGATGAACTTTCACTTAAACTATTTTTAACGGGATCTAATCGTTAGAGTTAACAAATCTGTTTTTAACAAGCATTTAATGCATATAATTAAGCGTAGCTTTAACTTTTTAAGTAATCTTCTATTTTTACACAATTAGGCACACAAAAAGCGACATACTTACCTAATATGATAAATTACTCAATGAATACTTTTGTGTCAATTTTAAATATTTAAGAAAATGCGAAAAAAAAGGACGTACAGTCACCGAAAATAATGTCGTGTAGAATGAAGCGCTCACAAAATTTATAACATTAATCTATTCGTACCTAACTAGCAATTGGAGCGTATCATTATGTTTTTAACCGACTTCAAAAAAGGGCGGAGGTTCTCAATTCGGTTGTTTTTTTTTATGTTTGTTACCTCAGAAACTCCGTCAGTTGGGGACCGATTTGGAAAAGTGAGTGCTCTGTACTATCCAAAATTGTTGCCGGTGACAGTACTTGGCTCGATCACATACCTACCGGGTGGAATGCAACCATGCACTCTCGTGCAAATATTGTGTCGTCTACATAATTACGTAATTTGTAATTATCAGAAAGTCATTTTAAAAAAATAGCGGCATTAAAACTATATTTTAATGACGGCAACAACCGCAATACATATTGTAAGTACACACTATTTACATTTTGATACGACACAGCCTGTCACTTTGCAATTTTGTTCACATGTCATTGAACTAAGGTAGAAACATGCATTTTTGCTGTAAAATTAAACAAGCTATAACTTGAACTGGCAAGAAATATTAGCTTAGTTTATTTGAAAAAAAGATAGGCCTGGTTGCGTTCCACCCGGTATATGTAAAGTCCATGGTAGTTAGAATAATTCTGTTACATTCATAAAGTCAATGCGTTTACTTCAATATTGTTGTCGTTTTACATGAAAACAATCCGCCACCAGAGGTGTACTTAGCGTAGATCTTTTCATTTTCAAATTGGCCATGGGCATTTCCGTGAATGAAAATCGCGACACTAGTTATATTATGATGTTTTTTGTTTTGTGATTTGTGTCTGTTTCTTTATGTTTGTACAATAAAGCATTTACTTACTTACTAGTGCGAAACCCAACCCAAATCAACTATAAGTACAGCAGCACGTCTAGCACCGTCCTTTTCTTACTGTTGGTTCTAGAAAGAGACTGCTATTCTATCTCGCGCGCTACGCGACTCTTGCGCGCACCCGGGCTAGCCTGTGCTGAGCAGTGGGTTATATAAAGCTGCAGACGATGAGGATACAAACGTAATCTACCTTCAAAGCCACCAAAAATTTATAGATACTTATATGTGGTTTTAGATGGAGAAGATCTTCAGTTTCGCGTGGAGAGGTAAAAGAGGTCTCGACGGCAAGGAGGAGCCTTCTATACCTGTAGATGTGGAGAAGCCGCAAGACTCCTACGTCAACGATGAACAGGGCCTGCAGAGGAGGCATAATGTGGACACTTTGCTGCAGGTACGGCTTTTATAAATCATAACAAGCTTGCGATTTAGTATATGCTGTCCAAAGTATAGATTAGGGTAATGACACCGAAGTTGGACACCTTAAGCTAGCAAGCACCAGTAATGGGCACTTCATTCTTAATTGAAAGATAGTATAGTTATAAAAGTACTGTTGGAATAATACATTACATTCCGAGGGTGGTGAAATAAAGAATGTCTCAGATCGCAGGTACTTGTCGCACGAGCCAAAGGCTAGGGCGATTCACATGCGACCTGAGGCTTTCTCTATCACCGCCCGAGGTGTGTACACAATTTTACGTTTTCCCCTGGCCAGGAAGTGGAAATTTCCGATCACGTTGTGGGCGAAAACTTGCTACTTACGGCCCGGGGTAACGTAAAATAAATTGTTATCCCTTCGTTTTTTTTAAATAAGAGTTCATGGCCATTACTGGTGCCGTTACCCTGTACAGAGTACAGTCAGCGTCATATAGTATGAAACATCCAGGTCGACCAAAAAGTTCGACACGCCATACTGAATCTAAGGTGTACGAAATTATTTGGCCGACTTGGATGCTTCAAACTATTTGTCCCTGACTGTACAATATTGCTGTGGGGGACCAATATGCATCTTGGTCGACCTCGCACTGTACGGCTTGGTATGCGCGGCATAACAATGTACGCCCTGTAATATGTATCCGCTTGTTAAATTATATACATTACACGAATTAGCAGGCCGTGCATTCCAAACGTACGCTACGGTCGGCTTTTCTCGGCTTTGACAGCCTCGTCTTATCGACGTTATATTTTATAACCCTAAAATGGTAGACCACAGAATATTTGATCGCAACCAAAATTCACTTGCTGCAGATATTTTGAGTTATTAATTTTAAAACGCTGTTATAGGTCCATTTCTTCGGTAAGAAGGGCACGAGCGACCTGAAGTTTGATGGGTTCAAGCAGTTCATGGAGAATCTGCAGACCGAGGTGCTGGAGCTGGAGTTCCAGGAGTTTGCCAAAGGTACCTTTTTTTGTGAAGAGGAAATGTTTACACGTATGTGGGACAAACTGTGGGGTAGGTAAACTAAAAACTCTCCGGCGGTGCCCGCAATCCGGCGTGATGGGGACGCAGTGGGATGTCACAAGGGTTTCGCCACAATAGCCCCCCAGCTCCCCCCACCCACCAAGCGAGACTTTTGGTTTCAATAGAAAAGACCAAAGTAACCCCTGTGTGTCCTCAGTGGGCCCTCACATGTATGTAATGATAGGTAATTTTGTAGACGTGGTCCTGTTACCTCAGGTTCTGTCTACAACGATATAGACGTGATTAGTGTATGTGTGTATGTGTGTGTGTGTGTTTGTGTGTGTCTTCGTTGACTCCTAAAATGCCCCAAAAGGGATGTTGCCAAAATAAATGTAACAGAGTATACCAACACACATGCCATTTGCAAAGACGACAGAATCTTCACGTCTATATTGTTTTGTTTTCGGAAAAAGTAATGTTATGATCAGAATTATAAACCAACCGCTTAAATGAGTCCTCGCGGGCGCGGCTGCGGGGCGCGGGACGTGGGGGCTTGGGACGACGGCGGGGAGCCCTCTGGGTGCGGGCGGGGAGTGCGCCTGTCCCCCGCACAGACCTCCCCCCGCGGTCGTCCACCCCGCGCGTTTGCGCCGCAAGGGCGAGGACTCATTTAAGCGATCGATCTACATCAGGAGTCACCAATTAGTTTTGCTCGGGGTCCGCACATTTTATAGAAAAAATATTTCGCTCGTTTGTTTTCGTATTGACGTCCACAAAATTAATTCGGGGGATACATTTTTATTAAATTACGTACTCTGTAGTGCAAGTTGCTGTGTTCTCGCGGTCCGCACAAAATGGGTCGGCGGTCCGGATGCGGACCGCGGTCCGCCATTTGGCGACCCCTGGTCTATAGACATTAGAATCGCTTTTTCAGCACATACCTCGATTTTATCCGACTGCCTCTCCAGGTCACGAGACAATATCCGAGGTGGACTTCGCAAAGATCCTCCTCCGCTACACGTATCTCGATACTGACGAGTACGACATGTATCTCGACCGGCTTCTCGATCGCATGCGGCACGAGCGCGGCGTCACCTTCGACGAGTTCAAGACGTTCTGCCAGTTCCTCAACAATCTCGAAGACTTCACAATAGCTATGAGGATGTACACGCTTGCCGATCATCCTATATCGAAAGGTAGGTTTTTCCAAGTCTCATTTCGTAACCAAAATGCATAGAGCAAACGACGTAATGGAGTGGAAATGAAATATCATTAGGTACTATGGAATAAAATTAAGTGAAGCCGAAATTGACGATTACTGCACTCTGATTGGCCGGCCGAAGGTCAAACAGGTCACTAGAGTTGATCTCGCATCTATTATGATCGAGATAAATAGTTTATGTTTTAGACGTTGTGTGGCATAGTGGATCAAATTCGATCTTTTTTTATCAAAACCAAAGAGTGATAAGGTATATAATCAAAATTCTAATTACTTAAATGGCTTCGTTCTATTTAGGAGATAAAGGAAGAGCAATCGCGAAAAATTATTGTCAGTGTGAGGTTAGTGGAAATAAACTGATGTGTTGCCATGGTTATTCAGAACTTATTGCCACTCTATTGGGTAATTTCCTCTACATGACAAAAAATATGCCTAATTTCAATGTATTGCCCATGCCCATGGTCCTACTAATTTGTCCTACTCGGAAAAAAGCTACCATTATATTGAGTCATTCAATAATATTTTAATACAAAAATAGGTAGGTTAGGTTAGTTACGTATCTTCAGTTGCCTGAAGGGCAAAATACCCAGAAAAAGGAGCTCCGCCCGTCGAAAGCCAATAGGACAAACAAACTGTAGTAGGACCACGGGCAAGAGAGGCTAATTTCATCGCAATCCGTTCAGTGGTTTGAGCGTTGATAGATCAGTCAGTCACGGTTGCCTTTTACAGACGAGTTCCACCGCGCAGTGAAGATCTGCACGGGCATAGCGCAGTCGGAGCACCTCGTGAGCACGGTGTTCGCCATCTTTGACGCGGACGGCGACGGCCTGCTCAGCTACAAGGAGTTCATTGCCATCATGAAGGACCGCCTGCACCGCGGGTTTAAGGTAAAAACTTCAAAAAACAAGTGTACTCTTAAATTTCTAAATGTCATTGAAAATTAGAACACATGGAAAAATCCGAAAAGTAAAGCTATGGCCGGCAATTGAACCCGGATCCTCGTCATTCTGTGACGCGTGCTATACCCCTACACCACCCTGGGGGTAGTCTTCGAATTTTTCTACCTGTTACTAGCTGTCACGTGACCTTGTTACTATGCGATTTTTTGTCGCTAAGCGTCATCTGTTTGAATGATGTGTCTGTACGACACAATTCAAAGATGCGTATGTAGTTCCCAATCCGCACTGGGCCCACGTGGGAAGTATAGCCCAAGCCCTCTCATTTTGAGAGGAGGCCTGTCCCAGCAGTGGGACGTACTATAGGCTGTAGATGATGATCATCATGGCATATGCAATTATGCCAATCGATAGGGAACCATCTAAATTTTTACTTGGAGCATGAGATTGGGTTTTAAGGCTACTGATTTTTTGTTTTCTGCCTTTAAAAGGGTTAGTGTTGGGATTTACTAGGCTAGGACCCCTTCTCAGTAAAAAACACAGGTACCAGGAACTTAATGTTTTTTTTACCGTTACATTTAGTATGTCATTTATTTTTATTATTTTCCAGTCATATGCCAAAAACGAAGGCTGGGAGGCGTTCAAATCCTGCGTGAAGCAAGAAATGAAGAGTTCTGTTTAGACAAATTAGTGATTTATCAAGTAGCAAAATTAATGCCATATTTATTGAAGTCTCGTCAACATATTATAAAGGAAATCATCGATCTCGATTATTACTAAATTAAGTATTCAACAACGCTAAGAATGTACTTAAATAATTAGCTATCTATGATTTCTAGCAAAAAAAATGGCCTAACTCCTTTGAGTGGCAACTGGCATGCGCTATATTGTCATCATATTTCTTGCCATTCGGAGAGTTAATAAAATCTCATTGATTTTATTAAACATGTGGAATGCTACCTATATTCAGGTAGTTTCATGTTCAGACGCGGGCATAAATATATACAGCCATCATGTCAAATATATGTGTCGCCGACCTTTTTGTTTGTACCATAAAGGCGTATAGATGCTTTCAACGTCTTGGTAACGTACATATATTCATGTCCTTGACTGTACATATAGTTGACCAAGTCAGTGCTTTACCATTTACCATGATAACATACAGACCGTCACGCCTCTTTCCCACAGGGGTAGGCAGAGACTACTTTGTTCCACTTACGATCCTGGCATACTTCTTTCGCTACATCCACATTCATCTTGTCACATTGACTTGTAAGCGAAGATATACTTGGTTTTATACCATACCTATGAAACCAGGACTAGCGCAGTGCGCTTTTAGAGCTTCAGTGTCTCTAACATCTTTCCAATAAGGGTCACCTAACTTTTTCAGTCGTTTGAGTTCCTTTATGCGGCCCGGGTCGGCCCGGTGTACCTTAGGATCTTTGACGGATGTATTAGCACTGCCTAATTCAAGTTTGCGAGATGGATATTCGAAACTTAATCCTTAATAGCAGAGGCGATGCATCGACCACTTGCATTTACTGTAACAATGTTATAAGTTCAGAAGTATGATGCAAATTTAACTTCTGAAAATTTTATCCGTTCCAAAACTATTATATGAATACCTCAATGGTTTTATGGTAACGTGTTCCTACATTCAGAAGGGCTTATTTAAGGAGTTAGAATGGTAAAGCAAATTCTCGGTTTAATATTCATTGGTTAAAATTATTTTAGCAATTTATGAACCTTCAACTCATGCTTTAATAGTTACTTGTGTCTCAAGGAAGCAAAATGATGTATTTACGGCGAAGGCGCTACATTAAATCTAGAATGTAGCGAAGGATCCAGAGCGTTATGAGGGATTCAAGAGTTAACGCCCATGATGAATGGCTCATACAACTTTTCACACCGATCATTAAAAAACTTGAAAGATTTCTAAATATAATTAAAAGGCGTGGTTTTACAATTATCAACTTCAAAAAATTGCATTTGCAAAAAAACACTAAGAAAAGCCTAGAACAGAAAAGTTGCACTTTGATCCCTCTCGACAGCGCAAAGCTTACTCTTCTGAATGAGAGGTGTGAAAAGATTCTCAGCTAGAAAAAGCCTGTACCCGTCAGAAAGACATAAAGGCATTAAATAAATTATTAGAGGAGTCGTGTCGTCACTACAATTCGACATATAAAGGACCGTTCACACCGCCGCGTATACACAGCACGTTTTCTCACCGTTTTTCCATACATTTTGTTGCATAATCGCACCGTTAACGTCTTTTACGCACCGGTGTGGTCTTACCTTAAAACTTTGAACTGATATTTAAGATCGATTGTTTTTAAGTACTGCATAAGTATTTTTCAATTATGATAATGATTGTAACGTCTACGTCAAATACTATTAGGTTTGTTGTCAATATCTCGCCGTTAGTAACTAGGCGTTTACGCGAACGCGTTCGAGACTTTTTGTCATTAAAAAAAAAACTCAAGACGCCCCCGGTGTCCTAATATACGCATCGAATAATTACTTTATTTAAACTAAATAATATAAGTGGTTGTTATTAACAGTGAGATTTGTTTTAGTGATAATTTATTCAAGTTTTTATGTTGTTTGTTGAACTAACAACCACGGAGTGTAACTCCAAAACAATGTGTATTTGTAGATCAGTGGAAGCTTTGAATGAATCACTAAAATTATGTGTTTTTACCAATGTATTTTTTGTGTCAAGTGCCAATATGAGCATCTTTGATTTAGCACAAGTTTTTTATAAACTAACTACTGTTAAATAATATTTATATAGGAAAATTATATCAACACACCTTACCGTTCTGAGCCCTACCAGTGTGGTTTAATTCTGTGTTTGGATATTTTTTGCATAAACATAATACCGATAATGCGCTTCCATGTTTTCCTCATTTTGAGAACTTGTTTTTTAAAGCACTAGATCCCTTCAGAAATGATAATTGAATACTTTCATCACTTGACATGACATCACAGTGTGTTTCGCTACCCACAAACTACTCCAACACGCGTTTATAAATTTCACAAGCACTGTTAAAAAGAGGAAAATAGAGCCCCGGTACAACTACTTCTTATTCTTATCTTATTATAAGTTCAATTTTGGATGAGAAAATCGTCGATAAATACCTCTTTGGCCTGATTCATTCACACTGTTTCTTTTGTTTTGTATATTGCTTTTGTTAAACAGATACTTGCATTTTTTGTGAGTACATACTTATTCTAACAACAGTTTGCTAGTCAATGTAAAGTAAGTGTACAAATTTGTTTTAGATTTTCCTTGTTACCGTAATATCTTAAGAAATAGGTACCTAATTGCGCCTTTTATATTAGAAAAATATTCACAAGGTTCATTTCCTTTGAAATGTATTACAAGAGTTGTAATTTACTCTTAAATCTATTGCTTTGTTAAGATTTGTATATTCGCTTTGTTTGTTCATATTTCAAAACGCCATTGAAATTTTTGAAATAAATTATTTAAAAGCATAGTGTGTGGTTTTTTTTAATAACAGACGTATTTATTTACACTTTTTATTCATTTATACAGATAATGTTTCACATATTCTAACAAAGGTTAAATTACAACAATCTCAAATATAAATAAATAATTTTCGATATTTTTTTTTCGATGACAAAACTAGACGGTAACTTGAAACAGTTTTAAATGAATCAGCCTACTACTGTAGGCTTCCCGAGGATACGTTAAGATCTGTATGTTGCGATATATAATAATATAGTATGATATTTTGTAACTTTACAAAGAATTTATTTTTTTACAGACTACACTGCACTGGACCATAAATATAAATATATATTTAATATCATACTTAAGTACGCCGCAATTCCGTTACTAGGTGTAGTAAATAAATAAAAAAAGAGTTTTTTAATACAAACAAAGCAAATTACGATATTTTTAATAAAAACTAATTTGTCCAACCAGGAAAAAATGATTCCATTATTTTGAGTTACGATATTTTAATAAAAAAAATTGGTAGGTTACGTTAGTTAGGTATCTTCAGTTGCCTGAAAGGCAAAATACCCAGAAAAAGGGGCGGAGCTCCGTCAAAAACCAGTTGGACAAACTGTAGCCGGACCGCAGCCTCGAAAGGGTAAAATCTATATGCAACAGCAAAATGAGAAAAAAATAATAATGTGACAACACCAATTGACCTTGTCCCAAATTGACACATTCATTGCCGGCAACGCAAATATGCGTTTTCGTGACCTGCGTCCAGTCCGTCACAATTTAGTATACGGCAGGGGTCGGCAACCTTTTGAGTCGGAAGAGCCAAAAATTACTATTTACAAAATTTCAAGTTTTTAAAGAGCCACAAAATTACAGGGGTGCTGCGGTGAAAAGCGAGTATAAGTAGCTGAGAGATAGAAATAATGCCTAAGCCTCGTTAATCGTTTCAGAACATTTTTTTTTATAAAATAAATAATATTTGCGAATGGAACTAAAGAGCCGCAGCCTCACATCCAAAGAGCCGCATGTGGCTCGCGAGCCGCAGGTTGCCGACCCCTGGTATACGGGAATAACTTAAGTAAATGATCTGTTGTATGTGTGAGTAATGTGTGCGAATAGACAAATTGACGTTCCAAATTAGAAAAATGACTTAAGTCCCATATCAGTTCTTTACACCAGGTCATTTATTTGAGTTTTTCATAGTTATTTGAACTTACATGTGCGTTGGCGGTGTCAGCGAATGCGTTAAATAAAGGTAATGTTATGGATACTAACGAATAATATACATATAGAGAAATATTGGCGTTCACTTTAAAGGAGCGAGCACACCGCCGCGTAAACGCACCGTCAACGTCTTTACACACCGGTGTGGTCGCACCTTAAGCCGTTAATTTAATCATAGTAAATCATTCATTGTTTGCTGCCGTTTCGGTGAAGTGTTACCCAAATTATCATTTCCCATACAATTTTCTTCAAATTATCATTAGGACAAATAATCATCTGGTGATTTCCCTTTTCACCTTTACGCCTACAATCATGCTAAAAGTGGCATTTAGGTCTTGTTACCTTAAGCCCTGTCTACCCCGTAAGTGATATAGACGTGATTTGTGTATGTAAGTATTATGTATCATTTGGTAAAATAACTTATATACCACTTTTATTGGTATCAAATTAGTTTGTTTAGCAAATAATTATTTGGTCTACGAACTGTGTTACACGGTAATTATTTTTTAAACTTGGGTTTTTTTGGTACTTTAGGGAACGTTCTTCGCCAAAACGTCAGTCTATCCAATCATATCTTAACACAGGACACTAACTGGATTAAATGTTGAAACTGGTATAAGTCATAGGAAAATAGTACCTTCTGAATGCAAGGCAGTTTTTGATCAGACTTTTGGAAACGCTAAATTCGCCTCAGGTCTACTACCGAAATTCGAAATTTCATATCACACCTTCCCTCTCGTTTTAATATGAAGCACTATTAGTGTGAGCGAGACGATATGATTCAAATTTGGGGGTATAAGACCAGGTATCAAATTTGGTAGAAATAGGCTACAATAAAATCGGTTATAAACCGATAGAGACTGATTAGTTAGACACGTCTGCAACGCATGAAGACTACAAAAGTACTATCATTACACTGGGTGGAAAACTAAGCCTAACAAATATGAGCAAACCTTAAATGATCCTAGTACAACAACGGGAGGAAGATATTTTTCAAAATTTGACCGCATTTCCCAGTTTAAATGAAAACTTACGTTTCGGCATTTTCACTTTGAAGTGTACCTTTTACATTTTTCAGAAAAATGCAACCATAATCTATCTATCTAATCTAATACCTTTAAACGAGCAATTCTTGTATATAATCTTAATCTCAGAAGCGGATTTTTATGAAATTTTGCATGCAGGGGGTTTCGTACATAAAAGAATCGTTCATCCGGGTACTTTTTTTTTATACAGAATTGCGAAAGTTTTTTGACGAAAAAAAAGTAAGTATCCTCATGTCTATAAGTCAATGTCATATCTTCATACAATTTATGTGGCTCGTGACAAAACGGACCCATTGTTTTTAAAAGTATCTAAGTTTTTTTATTCTTAAAAATAAACTCAAAATTGCCTGATGTCGAGAAAAAAGTGAAAAGGTACATTTTTAAGTGAAAAAGCCTTTTAACCGAATTGGTTAACAGTTAGCGAGTCAAATTATTTAGTAAAATGCGATCAAAGTACAATCAATTTCACACGCACTTTGAAAATGTCAAAGAATATGGGAGACAGTGCTTAAATCTTAGCATGACAATAAATATTGTTAGAACAAGAAACTCGTACATGGGTCCATCAACTTTTTCTTGTCACTTTTCGCTATAGTTACTTTATACCGGTACAATCTTAAAGATTATCGCACACATAACCGCTCGGCACCAGATCACCTCATCGGTTCGCCGTCAACCATACGCGAGCTCGTAACGGAAGCGGCTCGGTGTCCGCGCGGCTACAGCGCGCTTACTGGTTGGCGACTAGCGGTCGACGTCGACGGTCGCCGATGTCAGAGGCGCGCCGTCCCCGTGGCGGCGAGACGTAAGCGCGGTGACGGCGTGTTGCCCACGTACTGCTTGCTTATGTGTGCGTTGCAGTATGGAGTTACATACAAAGAACACTGAGCGGGTCGGGTTGAACAGGTGCCGTGCCGGCGCGGAGCGGTTAAGTGTGCGTCAACCATTATACTGTAAGTTTGCCAAACATACATTTTTGTGGTAGATTTAGGGGCCAGTTCCACCATTTTCTTTTAAGTTCAGTTATCTTAAGTGTCAGTTATCTATGATTCCGTCTCTATTTATTACTACGAAACTGACAGAGACGTCATCATAGCTAACACTTAAGATAACTGGAACTTAACAGTGGTGAAATAGGCCCTTATACTATTTCCTTAATAACGTCAATGTATAAACTGTAATAATTTTGCCCCAATTCTGAAATAACAAGAAATAAGTTCCAGCAAAACTGAAAACCCACCATATTTATACACATCGAATAAAAGAATTATGTGTAAAAGCGAGTGTCACTTCTATCAGTATTTATTCCTATCTTTGTCACACAATGTACAGTCCGTGAGGTCTTAGGACGCTATTCGGGTGTCTTGTTGTCTCACTCACTCTTATGGGTTTGATACTTGAATCTCGTCGCTCTTCTCGACGGAAAGGTAGCTTTCATCAACACCTTTAAAACAACCTTTAAAAGGCGATTGTACCGCTATTTGAAAGGCCTATGCAATAGTGCTGTAGGAGTCTAGGTGTAGGTATTTTTACTTGTTTTCTTTGCTTTCTTATCACATATTTTGTTTCACTCTGACCAGTAGAGACTCTATACATCTCTACTATAGACTAATATAACTTAAGGTACCTACTTAACTTGGGGATCTTATTAGACCTTAGTAGAATTCAAGTACTGTTGTTAATTAATTTTATTCTGAAAAAATGACTTTCTGCCAAGTTTCTTGCGACGCATCCTTGGCAATGATGGTCTTTCCCAGTGGCGTAACTATAAAGTCTGGAGCCCGTGGCAAATTCGTCAGATGGGGCTCCTTCCACAATATAAAGAAGTGCATCAGCGTCCCTTCTGTGCTCTAAACCAAGCCAGTTCGGGGCCCCGTAGAGCTAGGGGCCTGTGGCATTTTGCCACCCCTGCCACCCTATAGTTACGCCACTGGTCTTTCCAAATGTGCTAGTAGTTTAAAAAAGACACGTAACAGAGCCCTTGGTGGCCTATTTGCAAAATAAACCTTGTTTTTTTTTTATTAGCTGCGGTGATCACAGTCGGCTTTAACATCCTATGCTGTATGTGTTTGGGGGTATGGATGTTTGGATGTTTGTTACTCTTTCACGCCAGAACGGCTGGAGAGATCTGGATGAAATTTGGAACATAGATAGTTTATAGTCTGGAATAACACATAGGCTACTTTTTATCCCGGAAAATTGCGTAATTCCTGCGGGATAGCGACAAACGAATTCTATGCAGACGAAGTTGCGGGCAACGGCTAGTACATTTATAATTCGGACGAGCGAGGGAGACAACAAAACCCTGGCATTCTAAGAGCTCGCGGACTATGAGTCTCATACGTGGCCAAATAAGTGGTCTAACATTTAAATGAGAATGCCCCTACGAACGTTCAAGTTACAGCCACGTCTCGCCAACATTAAATTTCATGACGCGCGAAGGTTTACCTTAGGGTGGACCACATATTTGGCGAAGGCACCGGGTCTAGCAGCCGGGCGCGTTCACGAGGTTCATGTGTTCCCCGTTCTCCGTGGGTTCCGTCAGCTGATGCCGCAGAGCGAACGCTGCGATGACTCGCGCCACCTGAAAATGTTTTTTTTTTTTTTTTATATGAATAGGAAGGCAAACGAGTAAGTGGGTCACCTGATGGTAAGTGATCACCACTGCCCATAGACACCCGCAACCCCGGAGGGATTGCAGATGCGTTGCCAACCTAGAGGACTAAGATGAAATGCCTCTTGTGCCCGTAATTTCCCCGGCTGTCTTACTCTCCACACCGGAACACAGCAGTGCAAGCACTGCTATTTAGCGGCAGGATTAGCGAGTAAGATGGTGTTAGCGATCCGGACGGACCTTGCACAAGGCCCTACCACCCGAATTTATTTTTGCAAATTGACCGCAAAGGGCTCTTTTACATGTCTGTTTTGAAACTACCAGCGCATTCGGAAAGACCATCATTGCCAAGAAGAATGCGCCTGCTGAAATCCATGCTGAATCCATGGAGTCCTGAATAAATAAACCTTAGAATAACCTCATGCCAAATATCGTAGACTGTGTAGATTCCTGACAAAGGGAATGGGTATAGGAATCATGTTATAGGCGATGCGGCTAGCAACCCATCACCATTTTGATTCCCCTTTCCACCTATACGCCCACAATTATGCTAAACGTGGCCTTCAGGTCTTGTTATCTTGTTATCTTAGGTTCTGTCTACCCCGTAAGGGATAAATGCGTGATGTGTGTGTATGTGTGTGTGTGTAACGTTCTCCTGTAACTCTTTAAACAGTCATTTTACATACATACGTACATCACGGCATTATCCCTTACGGGGTAGACAGAGCCTAAGGTAACAAAGGTGGAAAGGGGATTTATAATATTGTTGGGTTGCTGGCCGCATCGCCTATAACATAACTCCTAAGATTTTCGCCCAGTCGCTCGATGGGCTTTTACCGTCTGCGCGGGAAGTGAAACAACTGGTACATTGTATGTTTTTTCTTTGCTCCCAGACCAGTATGAAAGAATTATCCAACGTAATAACAAAATTAACAGTGAATATTCAAAAGTGATAAAATAAATCATACCTCTCCGGGGGTATCTTCGTGCACCGCGTGCCCGCACCGCGCTAAAACTTGCATCTGGAATTTGCCTGGAAAAAAGAACAGATCAATTAAAATACTACAATACAATCACCCCCTCGTTCAAAACGCTCTATAGGCTTCTGCTAACTTAGAAATCTTCTTCTTAATTACACATAAACGGATAACTCACGTATAAAAGTCGAGTGATACTCGATATGTTTCGGACTAGTTCGTAGTCCTTCCTCTTGGGGAGCGTTCAAGTATTACGTAACGCAATTATTGAAGATTTTTTACCCTCCCTCCCCCCCCTTGTAACGCGCCGTAACGTTTTTCTGTAATCCCCCCCCCCCCTAAACGTTACGTAACACTCAAGTGACCATTTTTACCCAAAAGTCAAAATTTATGTTGCGCAAAGTACAATAAAGTTGCTCTAATATCCTTGTTATGGTTTTAATCGCCTTTACGGTAATAATACTAAATAAAACGAGATGTTTAACCCGCAATACATGCGTAGTTTGTTATCATGGCAGTTCTAATTCCTTATTTTTTTATTAAAAAAAAAGAAAACGTTACGTAACGTGTTGTATGAAAGACCCCCTCCCGCCCCTGTAACGCATCGTAACGTTTTACGATACCCCCCCCCCCCCCCCTCCCCCTCAAATTGCGTTTCGCAATACTTGAACGCCCCCTTGGAGCGCTCGCCCCGGTGGCAGCGAAACGAACACTGAGTTATCCGTTTATGTGTAATTATGATTAAGCCTCACGGTAGTTTCATGTTGAAATCTTCTTCTTTATTTTTTAATATGGCTCCATCGACAAGATAAAGTCGACTGTTGCGAGCGACACAAGAGACGCTCGGCTGTGAAAAGGTTAAGGCGTCGCCGCAGTCGGGTAAAAGAGGCACGTACCCTGCATCTGGCCCACGGTGAGCTCGCGGTCGAGCCCGTCGATGCTGGCGAGCAGCAGCAGGCGCGGCGCGCGCGCGGCCAGGAAGCGCGCCGACAGCCCGCTGAACCAGCCCGACCAGTAGCGCTCCGTCGCGGACAGGTCGATGCGCCACGCGTACCTGACGCCGAAACATTGTTTTATTATTCTTTTTTAAAGACAAAGGGGTTTTGTGCCCAGGCAACCACATTCAATCATATTTTTTTAATGATCAAAAAATATTAACCTTGCTACTCCGCTACTCATTTGCAAGATAACCAAGCTTGTCCGATATATGTTTTTTTATGCAATCCTCCCTCCACTACTGCCACATAAAACACATGTAAATTCCACGAACTTTTTTTTTATATGTTAGAGAGGCCAGACAAACGAACTAGTGGGTCACCTGATGTTAAATGATCACCACTGTCCATAGACACCCGTAGCGCTTTACGCGATGCCAGTGCGTTGTCGGCCCTACTTTTACATAATTAATTATCCCTTCTTGAGGAACTTTTGTTTGCGATCCGGAGTCTTAGTTGTTTATTGTACGGCAGTGAATTTATGATATGGATGTACTATGATAAAATAAAGTACCTCATGGCGGTGTCCCCGTCTCCGACGACGCCGGGCTTGACGAAGCCCTCGTCGGCGTCGTCGGGCTCCTCCAGGATGGTGTCGGCGCGCGCGCCCGCCGCCTCGCGCCGCGCCCCCAGGCCGCTGTCGGGCTCCTCCACGGACGGCGCGCGAGAAGAGATCTCGTTCGTCGCCAGCTGCCCCGTCTTACAGCTGATTTGGAACGATTTGTTTTTTACAAGTTACAAGCTTTATATTTACTTGCAAGTCTTGCAACGTATGCATGTTTGTCCGGGTGGAATCTTGCGACTCAATTTTGAAGCAGATATCTTCAACTGATCGAGCTGAAATTTTGCAGACTCAAGTAAGTCAGATGACAATACAATCTGGTAGTTGAGTTCTGGTGACCCCGCCAGGATCGTCTCCGCAGGATGGAACTCTTCAACGGTTGGTCCGATTGACTTGAAATTCGGTACACATATGTAGGACGGCTGACAATGCAAGTACAGTCAGCAAAAAAAGCTTGTATTGAAATTTTTGACTTAAACATATTTAAAGATATTTTAAAGAGGGTTCACGTGTAGTGAGTGAGTCATTTCCTTAGGGTGCCGACGTCAACTGTTCCATTCTACCATCGATCGATGATCAATCGATTGGTGTGGCGACACCCTTAGGTTGGTTACTACACCTCACTCTTTTGAACGAATTGAGATGAAATGAAATTGCGTGTAGAAAATTACTAAAATGTGTAAAAAAAATCGATAATAATAACAATAACTTTCGAAACAATGTACTTACTTTACTATTTGGCTGGGCATCGACACTTTGGCCGAATCCACGTTCCTTACTTGGCCGCTTCTAACACTGTAAAAAAAAATACATTTACCTACAGGCACTATCAAACAATTTGTGACTCGGAAAGTCAAGTGTGCAATTTATTCGTATACCGAACGTGACTATTTTTTTGCCAGAGCGGGACATCTGTGGAATTATGTATTAAAAAAAGTTTTCAGTGGATTACAAGTTTTCTCTTATAGAAAATAGAGTAACACAAAAACAATCAAAGCACTAAACACAAAGTAGGCAAGGTTTATTAAGCCGCAGTAGTGGCGTGACTTCTAAGCATTTTTGTATTTGACGGCTGAACAGATTTGGGGGCGTTCAAGTATTACGTAACGCAATTTGGGGGGGAGGGGGGTATCGTAAAACGTTACGATGCGTTACAGATGCGGGGGGGGGGGGCTTTCTTACAACACGTTACGTAACGTTTTCTTTTTAGGGTTCCGTACCTCAAAAGGAAAAAACGGAACCCTTATAGGATCACTTTGTTGTCCGTCTGTCCGTCCGTCTGTCAAGACCCTTTTTCTCAGTAACGCGTGGAGGTATGAAGCTGAAATTTATATCAATTACTCAGGTCTACTGTCCCTTGAAGCTGTGAAAAAATCAAACTTCTAAGCCAACGCAATCAAAAGATACAGCCGTTTATGCCGCAAATTTCCGCAAATTTTCAACTCTCAAGGGAATCAAAACCTACAAGGTAGTTCCCGTGAACGCAGAATCTTGAAATTTGGTATGAAGGTAGGTCTTATAGCACAGATTAAAGAATAATTGCGAAAACCGTAAATGTGTATGTATGTCTGTATATAGCAGTGACCAATATAAAGTAACCCCACACTGCGTACATTTTGCTTTGGAACAGGGCTCTGCTTACACTGGTTTTAGATATTTATAGATAATGATACGGAACCCTCGGTGCGCGAGTCCGACTCGCACTTGACCGGTTTTTTATTTTTAATAAAAAATATGGAATTAAAACTGCCAAGTTAACAAACTACGCATGTATTGCGGGTTAAACATCTCTTGTGTTATTTAATATTATTACCACCAAGGCGATTAAAACTATAACAAGGATATTAAATGAAATGAATGAAAAATGAAAAATATTTTATTCATTAACTTAAATTAGAACAGCAGTATCTGTGCTGGCGCCTCTTTTTGAGTATACGAGATACTCGTGCTAAGAGAACACCGCTAATATTATAGCGACACTCTTGCACTTTAACATAAATTTTGACACTTTTGGGTAAAAATGGTCACTGGAGTGTTACGTAACGTTTAGAGTTACAGAAAAACGTTACGGCGCATTACAAGGGGGGGAGGGGGGATCAAAAATCTTCAATAATTGCGTTACGTAATACTTGAACGCTCCCTTTGTTTCAAAATTTCGGCGCTGAACCAAGCATTTCGAGGGGAAAAGTACATTTAAAATTATCTTTTGGTCTGTTTGCAATAGCTAAGGTACTATGTTGGTCTCGCTGGTGGGGACACCGGGACAGACTGCCTAAAAGCGGGACAGTCCCGCCCAAAACGGGACGTGTGGTCACGTTACGTATACCTCAAGCATCTCAATACCTGATCAAAATTTAGATCACATTCACCATAATTATCAACAGTAACATCATTTACCACAGCCACTGCATTTAATGCTCATAGTAGTAAGAAATAAAAAAGTTTAAAGGTCCGGCCACACCAGTGCGTAAAAGACGTCGACGGTGCGTTTACGCAACAAAATGTATGAAGAAACGGGGAGACGGGACGCATGCGACACGTCACTGCGCATACGCAGCGGTGTGATCGCTCCTTAATACATTTTGCCACTAATAAACCGCGCTTAAATAGTAGATTGTACAACAAGAGCATAAAACAAGCCCTTTTACTGGAAAATGGGTTTAATGCTCGACTTTTACACTGATTTTGACTTCGATTAAAACAAACTCGTAGACATTCTACTATGTCGGTTAATGTGACAAATAATTAGTAATTCCCGACACAAAATTATTTTACGATTTTTTTTGCCAAGATGCCAAGTTACAAAATAAATATTTGTTTTTTTTACATACAAGTTTATGTACGTATATAAAGTTCCACTTATTAATCTAAAATTTTTATTTAGATAACTAAATGTTATAATTTTAATTAAGATATAAGTAACCTCATCTCATAAAAACGTGTCTATTAAAAATAAAGTTGTATTCCGTATGTGGCTGTATGACTAAATTGCCTCAGGTACAAAAGAAGAAATTACTTTACGCATAAGAGGATAAAAATGTATGCAGCCTTCTCTTGACATAAAGAACCACTTTACGAGCATGAAAAGCGTTTTTTTTTTTTGTTTGCAAGACATTTTAAGTAAGTAGGTAATTTAAAAACCATAGTTTACTCACCACCACTCTATGGCGTGTTCGATGCTGCGGAAGTGTGTTGGACGGCCGCGCAGGAAGCTCTGCATGCTGGCCAGCGCGTCCATCGCGGTACCTTAACACCACACCGAAGTTGTAATACTCATACATACACGTACACAAATCACGTCTTTATCCCTTACGGGGTAGACAGAGCAGGGTAACAAGACCTACAGACCACGTTTAACAAGACACTGGGCGTATAGGTGGAAAGTGGAATCAAAATAGTGATGGGTTGCTAGCCGCATCGCCTATAACATGATTCCTATGATTTTCGCCTATTCCTTCGATGGGTTTTAAGTTATTGTTATTGCAACTTACCAGAAAATGACCAGAATTGAATGAATGGAATGTACCAGTTGCTTCTCATCCCGCGCATATGGTAAAAGCACATCGAGGGAATGGACGAAAATCTTAAGAATCATGATATAGGCGATGCAGCTAGCAACCCATCACTATTTTGATTTCCCTTTCCACCTATACGCCCACCAATATGCTAAACGTGGCATTTAGGTCCTGTCACCTTAGGCTCTGTCTACCGTAAGAAATAAGGACGTGATTTATGTATGTATGTATGTATGTATTTATGTACTTTTAGTCGTTTAATTTTCTTGAACCGTGTTGTGGGGTGATTGCAGCACGTACCCTCGACGACGTCGATGACGGCGATGCCGTGCACGTAGTGCTCGAGCGCGGGCAGCTGCGCGGCGCGCACGGCCACGGCGCCGCCCATGGAGTGCCCCACCAGCAGCAGCGGCGGCAGCTCCGCGCCGAACAGCTTCACCACCACCTGCTCCACGTCCCTGGAAATCGCGCACACAATTACAGCGTGTCTCCGAAACGTTCAGCAATATTTCAACCGAGTGAGAACTGAGCAGACCATCAAAAGAAGAAAGGTTGCTTATCTGGGACATGTGCTTAGGCACACAAGATACGGTCTTTTACAGCTTATAATCATGGGCAAAGTGGCTGGAAAAAGAGCTGTTGGGCGCAGGAAGAAATCTTGGCTGCGAAATATCCGAGAATAGACTGGAATCACAAGTGCAGCGGAGCTTTTCAACCTGGCCAGGGACCGTGTGAAGTATGCGGGGCTGACTGCCAACCTTCACTAGTTGGAGAGGCACCATAAGAAGAGTTTTTTAAGTGTAGTCAACAAATGTTTTAAATTAACTATGGACTATTTTACGTGTCTGTTTTTACATTTATATTAGTGTCCAACCCAAGTCTCAGTTTCGGCTAAAAAACAGCCGAACCTTTCGACCGCGCCGAAACTTAAAATATCGCACTTTCATGTTAAATAACGTAACGTAATTTAGACCCAGTATCACTATGATAATGTTAAAATTTCAATCCGAGAAAAGTGAAACGTAGAACCTTGTAATATTGGGCCAGCGAAACGTTTAATTCATATATTCGGAGAAAACGCCTCACTGGCATTTTGTTCAACGTTTTAATCACATTTATTCAGTTTCGGCCGAAACTATAATCAAAACCGAATTTTCGGTTTTGGCAAAAAACATGTTTCGATGGACACTCATTTATACCACTGATATTTATAACAACGCTTACCAAATACCATTATTGCCAAGAATGCACCACGAGAAACTTAACAGAAAGACATTTTTCCAAAACAATAATCATAATTACTACTGATATACACAAAACCATATCTGAAAGTGTTGTTTAGGATGATGCAGTAGATAGATAGATAGTCATGTCAACTGATTGTCCCTTGTTATGCAACAATTTGGCAGATCAAGATATATTTGTTTACTTGTTGTGTGCTATACTTCTCTTTCTCATATATATCTTTAAACTTTTTATTTATATAACAAGGAAGGCAAACGAGCAAGTGGTTCACCTGATGGTAACTGAGTACCACCACCCATGGATGTCGGCCATGCGTTGCAAGCTTAAGCCACTTAAGGGTGCTAACATAGATGAATACATCATATTGTATAAATTTGTAAGACACGTCTTTGGCTCCAGAGCCTCACACTCTGGGCAAGGCAGAGTTTGAATTAGGTACCTGTGGTTTCCAATGAGGCTGACATAGTCACCATTGGTGCACTCAAGCCTTGTTAAAATATTAGATTAAAAAAAAAAAAAAGAAAAAAATACATCATGTGTCTCATGTAATTTCACCGGCTGTTTCACTCTCCACTCCAGAACACAGCAGACACTTAATATGTATAGTTTATGCATTAGGTTATACTTACTTGACCAAAGTGTCTGCACTCAGGTCTTCAGGATTGAGGGCTTGTGTCTCGCCGTGACCTCTGATGTCCATAGAGATCACTTGACAGTGTATCATGTTTGTTATTTCTTCCTGAAACAATAACCAAACTAACGTTAAGTATCACCTAACGTAACTCCAACATCCACGCCTAAAAATCTCTACGGCTAGAATTATTGGATGTGGTAGGAAAAATTAGTTCTTTTTTTTTAGATTTTGGAAATTCTGGATTAATTCTGCTCAGAATCAAATACCTTCAGTACCATTTTTCGTACATTTTTTGAAAAAAAAATTGTCCTCAAATTTTGCATGTGGATTAATGATAGTCAGTCTACTACGGCTTTTGCCAACTACCCGACTGGTTGGTTCCAAAAATGCCGAATTGCGTGCACTCGTCAACTCGCTTCATGTCTGCGCCGTTCCGATAAAATTGACCACCTTTGTCTGATTGACAGTACTCGCGCATACTTGTGGGTCAAATGTAACTCATTCTGCTACATTTTGAGTTCAACTTACTGCGTTTTTGCAAAATTTTCTAAGTAATTCTTTACCTTGCTTCCAATTATTGCTTTAAAAGACATTTAATTTAGTCACCTAAGTCACCATGGCATTATTTAAACGTCCTTTTAAAAAAAAAACAACAACAACTCGTCATTTTTCGCCGATTAGTCAGTCATACAAGTTTATATGACAATATCAGAATGGAACGAAAATTCAAGTCACAAAACGAATGGAAATTTGGGGATGTTTTCATTCTCTTATAAGGATAGATAGTGCTCATGATTCTCAGTGGGAAAGTGAAAAGAAAACAAAATCCCAGAAAAAAGTTGAGGGTACAACTTTAAAAAAAATAGCCCAGGCCCTATTTTACCAATCTTTACAGTACCAATATTCAGCATATATTTAACTAAAAAGTATCCAAAAACAGCTTTAAACTTACAGTAAAGAGAGACCAGCTCAATCCTGAGTATCCTCCCCCATGCAGAGTGATGAGCCTTGGTCGGTGAGAGCAGTCAGGCTCCGGTGACAGGTATACCCTGAAGATGCCGCTCTCTGTATCCACATCGATGTACTTCTCAAAGTAACGATCCCAGGAGACGGGGCTGTAATCTTTGCGGCGAGCCATTCCGAAGGGAGCAATTCTGGAATAGTTTTATTGGTTAAATTACTAACTGTTAGTCCGCGTTCGTCCGCGCAGCATTCTCTTATTGTTATCGCGGGTACTTAACGATTTTCCAGGTTAAAAACTAACCTGTATACCTACTATCAAACAAATTGATTCCTGACCTACTGTGGAACTCTCTCACAGTAAATCCCAGTACCTGGATGATCAAGCTTTACTCGGCATTTCTTTTTTTGGTATGTTTTCTAAAAATTAAACCTAGCTAGATTGATTTATCGCCCCCGAAACCCCTGCATACCAAATTTCATGAAAGTTATTAGAACCATTCCCGAGATTTGGACTATATATATATATTAATATTATGTTATAAATACAAGAATTGCTTGTTTAAAGGTATTCGAGGTAAAAGGGTTGGGGGCGATAAATTTTCAAGTCCCTGCTCTACACAAATCATAGACCAGCCCATTTGCTATACCTAAACTCCAACCAAAAAATTAAAGAAAATCATGGGTATGTAACAAATGAGGAATCGATACAGTAAATTGATTTAATGATAATAATTTTAACCAAAATCGTGTCGCATAAACCGGCTCCTGCGTGTTACTAATTTTCTATAATAATTAGCACAAATGGGAAATTCTACGCGGTCGCACGCATTACAAGGCCAGGCAAAGCGGAAATTGTGTATTTATGTTCTCATCAGATAGAATACAATATAATAATGTAGCAATGAAAACCTATATTTAGTTAAATTGTAATATAATTACTTTCCACTTCCTGATTTTGGGCATCTAGGCGGCAATTTACTCTTCATAATACTTTTTTGTAGCGCTGACATATTTATATTTTAATATATATATTCTTGTTGCAGTCAATTTAAAGTTAGGTGTTTTATTTATTTTACTAAAAACCAAAATATCAACAAATTCAGCAACAATTTTGTTTCTTTACTTCGATTTGTCAAAAGTAGTGGTGTGTGTGTTTCTTGTTTCCTAGAGTTAATTTTCGATTCGGACTTCATACGACTACGACTTCAAGCCAGCACTCATCGATATCATCTTCCGTTTTACTCGAAGTCGAAAATCGTGGCCAAATCGGTATTTATTACAGCACCTCACCACACTAGTGTCAGAAATAGAACTGTCAAAAACGAAACGAAAAATTTACGTCGAGTCGAGAGCAAACTCGAGCGGGTTTGTTGATTCGTGCACAAGATCGAATTTAGATGTATTTTTACAATTAATTGCTGTGTGTGAACAGAAAATAGTTTAACATAGAAGAGACAGTTTATTGCTTACATCTGGTTTCACTCACTGTACTAAAATTTAATGAACAGCAATGGACTTGGAACAAATGTGTCGAATATGTCTTGAATCAAACAAAATAACATACGATATTTACACTTGTTTTTATACCAAGCGGAGCACCCTGTACTGCGAAATGCTGTCAAATTGTACAAAACTCAAGGTAAGACTCAAAGAATGATCTAACACTGTCTTTCTATTCCAAACATAATGATACTATTAAAGTCACATGCCTGCTAATTGGAAAATTATTGGGCTAGTATTGATAACACTGCTCTAAATAACTAGTACTCTACAACAAAAACAAATATCCTTCTTAAGTTCATTTTTTTTTATATTTGATCCAATAGCCTAATGGTTACTGACCTTTGACTATGAACCTAGAGGTAGATCCTAGAGGATCTTATGATCATACGAAACAGCTACGTCTGTGCGACACTTGTGTATTTTAATGCTAAAACCTACCCACCACCACTATAGCCACTCTACATAAAATTAAATTCTGAAAATGTTCATTTTCAGCCAATTGAAAATGATGGACTCCCCCGTTCAATATGCAAGGAGTGCAGCCGCCAGCTAAAACGTTCTTACTCTTTCAACCTCAAATGCGAAGAGAGTGACAGAAAACTCCGACAATACTTAAACAACTCTAATGAGTATAAAATCAATGAAAGCAAAGGCAAAGTTCAAAGTTCATTAAAGTTGGATGACGATAAAGGTAGCTTAGATGTCAAAACAGAAGTGGAAGAGGTCAAAAATGAAAAGTCAGATGTCTTGACATCCTTGGATGAAGAAAAAATTCTTAACGCAGAAAATAATGTTGAAGATAGTACACAAAATGAGATTAAGGACGATATAAAGATTGGTAAGTGGTTCGGAGTGGTTTTACTCAAGTTTTGAATGTAAGCCATATTGGATTGAAAGGTTTATTATCTCTTTTATTTAAGTGTATATATTTTGGTTGCAGAGTTAAACTATGATGATTATGACAATGGAAATGACAGTGGTTGGGATGCAGATGATGACAACATCTTCCTTGGAGACATACAATTGAAGCAAAATAGTCAAAGTATTAATTTGATTACTGAAATTGCTATAAATGACATATGGTCTAAGTCCAATAATGCACTAACTCTATTTTTAAATGAATGATTTAAATATGGGACACATTAACTTATTCAATATTGGAATTAAATTGATCTGTAAGGTTTGTATAATAATGTCTTTTTTTTGTGTTCCAGAAACAGATAAACCGAAAAAGAAAAGAGGGAGAAAGAAAAGAAGTAAGTTGGGACCGATTACATTTTGCTCCTAAAATTCTTAGTCCATCATCACTTGGTCTTTAATGTAAAGTAGAAATCAAGAAAGAGCAAACATTGTTTTTCGTAACTGACATGTTTTTGACATACATTTTTTAAAATGTCCATTTAACAATTTTGTAGGGCTTAGTTTTTTTTTCGTTTTGTTCTCATCTGTCTTAATATAAATAAGTTAGATTAGAACTCTACAATAATCTGGTACCATTTAAAGCTTAAAACAAAAAATGGTATACTTACAGTTACAGGGTGTAACAATCTTATAAAGTTATAAAACTCATATTTCTTTCTTTTTTTTTACTTCAAATGTAACAAGCGAATATTGACTCACTTCCAGTGTTCCGATTGAACTTTCCATGTACTTATATAACTCCGATCACAATACAACGAAACATTTTTAACATTTAATAGTATTTTTTTTTTTTTATATCCAGCAGAAATATTAAGCTTGCCGCAGCTGCCAGAGAGCAAGCTGCCTCATCAGTGCGACGTGTGCGGCAAGTTCCTCAGCACTAAGAGCAATCTGAAGGCGCACAAGATCTGCCACACCGACCAGCGGCCGTACAAGTGTGGTGACTGCCCTGCCACCTTCAGGTGGGGGTTAAATTAGGCTTTCAACATACTCAGCGCCAAGAACCCGACAGTGTTTCTCGTTTTACTCTGGACACACTTGTTGTAGGTCCATAAAATTTATAACACAGCTCTGGGTTGAAAAATGAACTCGTCTATCTCTCTCGCTCTGACATACGAGTATATCGCTCAATGAGAAATCTTGCTAAATTATTCCTACTTATATTCTTTTTATCGGTATTTAATCATGCATTTGTATTCAAATATGGATGCTTTAATCTATTCTTTAATAGTTTCTGTTACTAAAGTTGCTAGGTAGAGTTCGCTCTGTAGCGATAAGGCCGCCTATTACCTAGTAATTTCCTCTATGTACTGGTTTCCTATGTTGTTTATTACCTATGTGGTGTTCAATAAAGAGCCAGTATAGTGTAATGTATTGTTATTTTTATGCTAAACATGGCCTTGTTGGTCTTGTTACCTTAGGCTCTGTAAAGTAAAGACGTGATTTACGTATGTACTGTTATTGCAGGGGTTACAGCGCCCTGTTCCAGCACAAGAAGGTGCACACGCGCGAGACGCCGTACCACTGCGAGTACTGCCCGAAGCAGTTCAGCCGCCGCACCGGCCTTGTTAACCACATACGGATGCACACAGGTTGGTCTAACTAAATCTAGGTATATAAAAGTGTGACGTAACTGACTGTTCGACAGACAACAGACAGTCTGAATGACTAATAGACTGCAACTTAGCTGATATATATTATTTGAGGAGCATAGAGGTGCATTTTAGAAATTGCCACAGGATTCGGAGTATTTTATATTTTCGCTTTAAAGTGGCTAGAGCAAGTCAGTTTTATTCGGTAAACTTAATTATGTATGTTGTATGCTAACACTTCATGTACAAGAATATATATAAAAGAAAACAAAAATAAGTGTCAAAAAAGCGAGACTCTTACACAAAACCCTTGGAAAACTTGGAGCAAAAGTGTTTTCATTCAAATCTAAGAAATTTTAGTATGAATGTGGATTAAAGAATTATACTTGCAGAAATAATTAATTTACATGGATCATACAAAATACGTAGTGTTGTGTCATATCAAAGGACAAATTGATCTATCGAATTGGACACTATTGGTGTGAACAGAAGAGCAGTATACGGTATACGAACACCGAATTTATAAGTAATCTAAGTACTGCTCGCAGGTGAGAAGCTGTACAGTTGCGAGGTGTGCTTCAAGAACTTTGTCCAGAGCGCGCAGCTCTCTATTCACATGAAGAGGCACAAAGGGGACAAGACTTACCTGTGCCAGGACTGTGGGAAAGGTAATTAAATATAATACATATAATTTGGTTCAAATCACTCCAATGCTGTTATATTTAACCTTATATAGGGTGTCTCATAAGTAGTACGACAAGCTTAAGGCGGAGATCTAGAAGGGCAGATCGTCTACTAAATATAGAAAAATTACCTTAGTAAAAAGGATACCATATTTTATTCCCCAAGCTTGAACAAAGTCAAACCGAATAGTAAAAATGTAAGTGTGAGACTTACTAAGGTAATTTTTCTATATTTTTTATACTCTGTCTTGTAGCAGTTTATGAATCTGATGACTAGATGGTGCTAGTGTCGCATTTCAAGAATTTAAATAAGTCATACTAAAAGAAAGCCTCAAAGAGGTTGATCGACTCTAATGGAGACTTTCTTGCGCATTAAATCAGCAGTATGATACAGCGAGGAACTGCTGCCAGTATGTTTGGTTCTATGCCACGGGAGATTTTTTTTAGATTATTTTTAGTTCTAGTATAGTTAATTTGTCTTGTATATTTATATTTATCTACAGTTGCTTTTTTAAGTGTCATGTAAATAAAAATAAATAGCATACTGAACTGATATTTGTAGGGTTCCCGATCAAAGCTGACCTGAAGGTACACCAAAGGATCCACAATGGAGAAAAGCCTTACTCCTGCCATCTCTGCACAAAGACATTTGCCACTTCCGGCAACCTCTCCATACACATAAGAATACACAACAAAGAAGTCAGGTGAGTTACGAGCTTTTGAACGATTGACATCTTTAGTATGTGGACCTTGGTTGGATGGTTCGATCATAATGTAATAGTATCAATTAGTGATGTAACTCGGCCGCTAAAATAATATTACCGGTAATTTTAATATTGTTAACGTTCGATCCCAGCAATGCCCTTAGTTTATTTTTAATTTCTTTACTTTCAGGTATAACTGTAAAGAATGCCAGCGCGGTTTCGTAACATGCAGCGCATACAACGTGCATTTAAAGCGACACAAAGGCCAGAGGGACTACCACTGCGAATGCGGCAAAACATTTTATACTTCGTCAGCTTTGAAACAGCACAAAGTCGTCCATACAGGCGAAAAGAAATACCAATGTAAAATATGCGAGAGGAAGTTCTCACAAACTAGCCATTTGAGTCGACATTTTAAAAGAGATCACGCTAAACCAAACATGCCTTTGCCATCATCGGATCATTATAAAGTTGTAGTGACTCAAGAAGAAAACGAGGCAGTTTTCGGATTATTCAATGTTCACGCGGTGAACCCGGGCGTGAAATGTGAAGGTTCATAGTGATGTCTAAAACCGGTTTTAGTGTTGTATCATGCATGTGTTTTAACATCGATGATGATGTCGATTTTAAGGTCCGTCCGATTAAAGTTTTGATGATGACATTAGAAATTGTCGAAAAAAAGCCAGTTTTGTATAACATTTGTGTTCTAACTTTTACACGTCTCATCTTATTTGACGTCATTTTCTTACATTTTAACTTGTTTAATCGGTTACCAAGTGTCATACATAATTGATACCAAAATCTGTTTCTTTTAAATATCGACCCAAATTCCATGCGGAGAAAACATAGTTTTCGGCAATTTTTGTGTAGTAATAATAATAATTTAATCACAACTACCTCAATATATCTACAAATATTAGGTAAATATAAAATTATTTTTTAGTTGGTGATTGTTTCTTTTTGTGGTATGTTTGGATCTAAATTTTCTGCACTTGTGTCATGTGTCAGTTACCAAATATTTATTTAGTCGCGTTTTGATCCAGAATCAAACTTTTTTTTGTGTAAATGCTTAAACGTTGTACAATTAATAGTGTACAATTATTTATTTAATGTCATTATTGATTTGCTACACTAACAGGAAACAAACTGCATTATATTGATACTTTATTTAGTTCAAAGCTAGGTTTGTCAAACCTTTCAGTTCGTGAAACATCTTATTTTTTTTTTCTTCTCAAGATGCATAATATAGTACTTAGTGCAGCTTGGGAATCACTGCTTACAAGTATAAAATTTGATACAGTTTGTTATTCCGCAGTTAGGTATATTTTATAAGATAATAGGTTTTAAATTATTTAACCCAAATGTATAAAAAATCGAATAAAATATGGTTTTTTTTAAGTGTTTATTCTTTTTATTTTTAAAAGCAGACTTGTTTATACACGTGACAGCGTCTTATAGTCTTTTACCGTTATGATCCCACAATAATCCTTCGTTTCCATAATCTGGGCAAAAATAAATCTGAGTAAATTAGGCACTTCATATTTTTTACTATCATGTAAATTTGTCATTGTACTTGATTCTTGATTCAGTTCGAAATTAATCTAAGAAAAAGTAAACATTTTGAGTTCGTCTATCAGAAATCGATATTTACATGATTATGTAATGGTACAATCGATTGTTAAAGCGTCGAATCGGAAAATATTAAGTGGTAATTTCAATCACTAGACGCGTCACTGCGTTTTGTTTGCCTTTACACAATTATTAATTTTCTCGAAGTATGAAATCTTTATATTTTCTAATAGATATATAAACTAAACTGGTTAAATTTATCTTTATGATAATGAAAATATATCATCCGTTCGGATGTCACTACAAAAAATTCTAGTTCACAAAGTGATGATTAAACAAAACGCAGCTGAAGTGTTGAGTTGACTGATCGTGATAATTCGCGTTTATGTTCTAATTTTTTTGTTTTCACTTAGTTTTTTAATAGTTTAATAAATGTAATTAGCACAGGAGTAGTTTTAGGATGACAATGGAAAGGAGGATAAAGTTAAAAACCTTAAACAGCCACATAACTTGTAAGATTTGCCGCGGATACTTCATCGATGCTACCACAGTTACCGAGTGCTTACATACGTGTTAGTAATTTTACAAATTATCGCTAATATATTATTGTTTTGCTGTGTATAAGAGTGATTATAAAAGTGATGTCGAGGTTCTTTGACCGATTCAGAATGCCTAATTGTGATTAAGATACAGTTAAAGCTAAAAATTTAAAGGTTAAAAAGCATTTCCAGAACAAGTCCAAATCTTGCCTACCAAATGTTTCTTCTCGTAATTACGACATTATCCTTAACACAAAGTAAAACAATTATACAGTACGCCGTGTTTAACACCTGACTATGTTGGAATTGCTTTATAAACCTGCCCAAACAATGAGTTAAATGTGGCTTTATTCATGAAATTTCAGTTTGCAAAAGTTGTCTAGTGAAGCATCTAGAGGAGAACAACACATGTCCAACATGCGACATAGTGATCCACCAGTCACACCCACTACAGTACATCAGCTTCGACCGAACCATGCAAGACATAGTGTACAAACTGGTACCAGACCTACAAGACAGTAAGTGTACTTATAATTTTCCACCATTTTGCTCCATCTCTAGCCTCCCTTCTCCAAGATGTTTTCTTGCCTATATGTTACAGTTCCTCTACACAATTCTTCCATCACTTCCTGGGTCTTTCACTGGGCCTTTTCTGTTGCGGGGTTCACACGGAGATAGTTTTGACTTAGTTAGTTTCTTTCCAAGTGTCATACCTTTATTCATACCAGAACTGTATGAACTCCAGATGAACTGAAACGTGAGCGTGACTTCTACCGCGTGCGCGGGCTGCCGTGCCCGAAGGATGCGGCGCTCGCCACGGACAAGTCCGGCACCGGGGAGGAGCCCGAGCAGCCCGACAACACTGATAGTCATCGGAAAGATGAACAGGTAAGTATTGTTCAGGAGAAAAGCTTTAGTTACAATATACATTATATGCTATATATGTTTAGCTTTTGTTCGCAGCATCTGCGTGGAATGACTATTTTAAAGTGGTTGATTTAGTGTGATTGAATACTCCTGTACCATTTTTTCATCATAGTTTTGGATTCAAAATTAAATTTGTTTGAAGCCTTTGTTTTTGTCAAGCACACTTGAAAAATTCCAAACAGGATTTACAAACTCCCAATTCAAACTCAAACATTTATTTGCTTTGATACAAGATACAAGATCAGACCCTGTAAGGGTGCTGCAATTTTTTTTTTTACAATGCTTACATCTAAACTAGGGTAGTGGTACTGAGTAACTAACTCTGACTCAATTAAATAAGAGATCAAGGTGTGTTCAATGAAACTAACACGAACATCTACTAAAATTGAAATTCCAATTCGAATAGGCGCATTTCTCGAACAAAAAATCGGCCCTAACGGTTCTTAAAAACAGCGACAAACTTCCGAACAATATTGCTGCAAAAAATGACCTAACTCCATATCAGCGAGACTACTTAAAAAAATTGCGTGATGATTTACAAATAAGAATTGATAACGGGGAACCAGATTTGACCATTAAATATGTGAATAATACTCCCAAAATAGTGAGCTCAAAAAAGTCATAAATTCTTTAAATGGGATAGTAGAATTCAAAATTTTGTATACGAACCTGGCATCCATAATGGCTAAACGAGATTTGCTTATCATAGAAGTTAATAAATTGAAACCAACATGTATCATCATAACTGAGACACATCTAAAGCCAAGCATCAGTAATAGCTTAATAGACATACAGGGATATGCTTTGTATCGGCATGACAGAATAAAGGGAACTGGGTGGGGTGGAATCGCTATTTATGTGTCACATACACTGCATGGCAGGCCCATACACATAACTCCTCACCCAACATTCAACGCTAATCTTGAAGTCGAGGCACTTTGGTTAATCCTGAAATATGGTAATTTCAAAATGACAATTGCGGGAGTATATCGACCAACGCGTTATACATATGAGGAGACGGATAGTATCTTGTTCCAAACAATTCAGGAAGCGTCTGAAAGTAAGGATCCATTGTTCATAATGGGCGACTTTAACCTTCCAGATTTAAAATGGCCGTTGGAGGAGGTGGATCCTGATAAATATAATGCACTCCATGGGAAGTTTGTTGAAATGTATGTTAATAGCTCTCTTCATCAACTGGTGAATAAAGTAACGAGGAAACGGAATAATGAGGAGTCTTTACTTGATCTTGTACTTTGCAATGAAGATAATATTTGTATTGGAGTAGACCATTACCCTAATATAGGAAAGAGCGATCATCAAGTGCTCTTAGCTACGTTACAAATCCATTGTGAACCTTCGAGGAACGCATATTTTATGCAGCCGCGAAGAAACTTCTTTAAAGGTAGTTATGAAGAAATGATAAAAGCGTTTAATGAAAAAGAGAGTATTACTATTGAGGATGGAATAGATATACATAAAGCATGGGAAGGGTTTAAGAAGAAAATTCATGATGCTATAGAAATCTATGTACCCCTTAAAAAAAGATTGAGGAAAACTAACATCAATAAACCCTGGATCACAAGACAGGTACTGGATCTAGTCGACGAGAAAAATAATTTATGGAAGCAGTATATGCTCTCAAGGTCTGAAATAGCATATAAACGGTATAGACAAGCGAATAACCAAGTAGTAGCTACAGTTCGAAGGCTAAGAATTGAATTTGAGAAGGGCATTGTTCAGTGTGGAGCAAAGTCGTTTTATCAGTATATACGAAGTCAACTATCCTCTACAGTGTCGGTACCGCCTGCATTGAGAGATGAGGCAGGAAGAGTTAACAATGACCAGACAATGGTAGCTAAGTTATTTGCTGAACAGTTTAGAAAATCATTTGTACAGGAGCCAGCAGGTATATCAATTCCTGAAGTACAGGCGCCGCGGGTAGCTGGGGCAATTGAGTTTATTTTATTTACACCAGATAAGGTATCAAAAGCCTTAAAATCTTTTAATGATTCCACTTCCATGGGGCCGGATTGTCTGCCCTCGATATTACTTAAACGGTGCAGTAGTGTACTCAGTCATCAATTGGCACATATAATGAATCTCTCATTTCAGTCTGGGGAATTACCTTTGGACTGGAAAGAGGCACATGTAACTCCTATATATAAAAAGGGTGACAAGTTTAGCGCAGATAATTATCGTCCTATTAGTCTCACTAGTATAGTTTGTAAAACCATGGAAAAAATAATAGCCGATGAGCTGAGGGATTTTATGAGCAAGGAAAAAATTATTATTGATGAACAGCATGGATTTGTGCCAAGGAGATCAGCAATTACGAATCTCCTCCTTTGTTTGAACATTTGGACACAAAATTGGAATGAACGTCAGCCTACAGATGTGGTGTACCTGGACTTTGAGAAGGCATTCGATCGTGTCCCTTTAAATAGGCTCATAGCTAAACTTGATCATTTTGGGATCCGCGGAAAATTGCTTGCATGGTTGTCGGACTTTTTGAAGAACAGGAAATCTAAGGTCCGAGTGGGAGAAACTTTGTCGGCGTCGTATGGTGTCGATAGCGGTGTGCCCCAGGGATCTGTGCTTGGACCAATCTTGTTTGGCATATTCATAACAGATTTGAAGAGTGTGATACAGTCGGATGTGTCGATATTTGCGGATGACACTAAGATTATAGGAAATCCGCTTATTACTCACAATGTCATCCAAAACGATCTTGATCGCATTGTGGAATGGACTAAGGATTGGATGCTCTCACTGAATGCAACAAAGTGTACAATTTTGCATATTGGAAATAGTAACCCTAAACTGCTGTATAAAGTAGACTCGATACCCCTCACTCCTGTGAATACGCAAAAAGATCTTGGTGTAACAGTGGCTGACAACCTGAAGTGGGATGTGCACATTGCTCACATCTCTAAAAGAGCCAACTCCATGCTTTACATAATCAGGAAGGCGTTTTTTGTCATCACAAAGGAACTTTTTGTCAAAATATACAAGACCTACATTCGACCATTGCTGGAGTATGCTTTTCAGGTGTGGAATCCGTATTTTAAAAAAGACATCAACCTCTTGGAGAAGGTTCAGCGCAGGGCAACAAAGCTGGTTGGTTGTTTGAAAGATAAGTCCTACGAAGAACGTCTTTCAGAGTTGGATCTACCAACATTGGTGGAGCGTAGAAGGCGAGGTGATCTTATCGAGACATATAAGATTTTACATGACCACTACAACGTCCCAGACATAGGAAACATGTTCAATATTAGTAGAAATACACGTTTGAGAGGGCATTCTTTAAAACTGATCAAGCAGCCAAGTGGAAGCAACCCCAGAAAACATTTCCTATCCAACCGTGTTGTGAACTCGTGGAACGCACTCCCCGAACTTGTGATAAGTGCACCTTCAGTGAACAGTTTTAAAAATAGACTAGATATTCATTTAAAGAGTCAGAGAACACAAGTGCAGTGATAGATATACACGAATTATGTAGAGGGAGTGGGCAGCAGTGGAGGAGATTAAATGATATGCAGAACTGTCCAATAAATGAGTTTTAATTAAAAGAAAATACAAAAATTACTTAATATTAGTGGTTGTCCTACACCGACCGATTTTAGGCAATGAAAGGCCCGGAGCGCACTGTACACTGCACTTTAACACTAGCACTAGCCCAAGTGCTGGGAATGCCATTTGTGGCAAGGGTCCGCGCGGCGGGGCCCGTAATTTTGTTCAAGATTCCATTTAATAAAGCTAAATTATTTAGTTCATTTCCAGCAGCTGGGTTTACATAGGTTGCAACAATTTGGTCGCAAAGATTTAAAAATCTAACTAAAACATTAGAATTGCCGTCGAACTCCGGCACTGCTTTAAGAGCTCTAAAAATATTATCTAAAGTTGACATGTTGATATTATTATCTATTTCCTCTTCAATATCACTTAAATTTCTAAGGGAATCACTAAGCACGCTGCGTAGAGATATCCTGTCTGGTTCCCGCGACCGGGAGGAAAGTGGGTGGAAAATTTTGGCGGTTGGGATATACACTGGGAAAGGAAACAACCAATCTCAAATGTGTACTCACCACCACGCTGTACAACTCATCGGGAAGGTAGTTCCGCTGGCTCCTCGTCTGTGCTGCACCAGGTTCGTTGAAGAGTCGCCACTGCACGGTGCAATGTTTTGGACGGAGACCGATTTTAGATTTCGCGTACCGTTTCGACTCTCAACTCTCGACTGCGCCAATTATGTAGAGGGAGTGGGCAGCAGTGGAGGAGATTAAATGATATGCAGAACTGTCCAATAAATGAGTTTTAATTAAAAGAAAATACAAAAATTACTTAATATTAGTGGTTGTCCTACACCGACCGATTTTAGGCAATGAAAGGCCCGGAGCGCACTGTACACTGCACTTTTGTATTGTTAACACTTATGTGTTGCACAACCGCACGTATGACGTTGTCGACGTCATGTCGATGCATCACGATGCCTGGTGACGTAGCTGACGTCACACCGATACGACGCAAGGCGTGACGTAGGGTACGAACCGTACCTAACACACGTATCAGCTCAAAGAGCTGCTAGTGTATTATTTTAAATAATAATAATAATAATAATTATATCTTTAGAAAGGGACCATAACTAGTTGGATATTCTTTCTAGTATTTATTCATTTAATATTTGATGATATTTTTATTATTCCAGGTTAATGTGTGTCTGGAGTGCATCTCGACGTCGCTCCGGACCCTCAAGAGGAGCTTTATCAGGTGCTCGGCGCAGGCAACCATCACGCACCTCAAAAAGTTTGTCGCCAAGAAAGTACTTAACGGCATGGAGAAATATAGAGAAGTGAGTAGCCTAGATAATATATTCTATATGCTATATTCAATTTTTAGGATAATATGGTCCCATCGATCGATACTATGATTTCGTCTATGTCAAAGTATTAAGATATAAAATTTCTAAGTGACTGAAAATTAGAACACAGAAAAATCTGAAAAGTAAAGCAATGGCCGGGAATCAAACCCGGATCCTCGTCATTCCGTGACGCGTGCTATACTCCTACACCACCCGTAGCAGGTGGGTAAGCCTTCGAATTTTTCTATCTGTTACTAGCTGTCACCTTGTTACTATGCGAATTTTTGTCGCCAAGCGTCATCTGTTTAAATGATGTGTCTGCGACACAATTACAAATTCCCGTGGAACATCTACTGCTCACCAGGGACGAGAGAAGGCGCTGTTTTTCAAATGATATGTACTCTAAATGGCAGTTGGCGCCACTGTTGACTAAGGTCTAGAGGTACAGCTGTCAAAGGCGACTTTATAAGATCGGCGCCGAAACAAAGTTTTAAATCTTGAATCTCATTAAGTTTATTAATTATAAATAACTATCATCATATATCAATTAGCTATGTCGCAATGTTGTGCAATTCCGTTTTGTCCGGGAAAAAAATCCGCTTTCAAAGCGTTCACGTTCATCGCCAAAGAATCCATGTTTGCGATAATTTCACGAAGGAGATCATTTTTCAACAGGTAAATGAAAGAAATTATAGTTTATGTCACAAAGCCCACCAAAACCAGTGAAAAGTGAATGTTATTAATAGTAATAATAATAATAAATTTATTTCAGATATTTTTTTACAATCATCTATATTTTGGTTAGTAGGTACATTTAGTGCTTAGCTACTATGTTAGTAATTACTTAAAATAGTAATTAATTAATAATATTGGACCTCTAGCGACACTACCGCCTCTAGTGGCAAATTCACACGCGATAGCCCCCATTGGCTTTGTCTACCCCTCAAGGGATAATGACTCTGCCAAGTTTCTTGCGGCGCATTCATCTTGGTAATGATGGTCTTTCCGAATGTGCTGGTAGTTTCAAAAAGACATGTAAAAGAGCCCCTGGCGGCCAATTTGCAAAAATAAATTTTCATTTTCATTTTCATAAGATAAGGACGTGATACATGTATGTATATATGTTTTTTAAGCAAAATTTTTTTTTTAATTTCAGATTGACATATTGTGCAACGACGAGCTTCTAGGCAAGGATCACACGCTCAAATTCGTATACGTGACCCGCTGGCGGTTCCGTGATCCCCCGCTGCGGCTGCAATACAGGCCTAAGATAGATCTCTGAGACCAGGAGTGAGACTGCACTGAGATTGACACCACACTTGACAGATGTAGGTAATAGTGATTTGCCATCGGGTGTATTTGGCAATCGGGGGTGCTGACTAAGTGTGAATTGTACAAAGTTACTATAGCAAACACTTTATAATTACATGAATGCATAACTTACGTTTACGTATAAAAGACGAGTGATGCTCGACTTGTTTCGGACTAGTTCGTAGTCCTTTCTCTTGGAGCGCTGACGTGACCAGTTTGGACCTGATCAGTGTTGTGTGCTGACAATAATAAAAATTACGATGAAAACGAGGGTAGTTGTGCGCCGCTGTCAGTTGCGTCGAGTACCCGCGCGAGCAGAGCGCTGGCGCGCAGTGTTCGTTTCGCTGCCGCCGGGGCGAGCGCTCCAAGAGGAAGGACTACGAACTAGTCCAAAACATGTCGAGTATCACTCGACTTTTACACGTGAGTTCTACGTTTGTTTAATTATGATCGAGTCTCACAGTAGTTTTTATGTTCAAAGTAGCAATTACTTTAACGATAACTGTAGTTTTCTGTCAAAAGTCGTTGGTTATGGTCATGTTATAGGTTGTACGTACGAGAGTGAAGTCTCGGTTTTAACTTGGGCTAAAATTCTTTTGTATGTCCGGCTATATGTTCTTCTCTACAGGGTCGATAATTATATGGATTTTTATCGATTCAGTTTTCGGAAAAAATTCAAAATTGTGTATCCATGCACACATCAGCGAAGCAATTCAATCCCGCGCGGGAACTATAGCCCAAGCCCTCTCGTTCTTAGAGGAGGCCTGTGCCAAGCTGTGGGGCGCTATGATAATAACCATGGTACTTGAAAACGTAAAAATAATTGTACAAGGTCTCTAAGATTTTTTACGGAATATGTCAGCAGGTGGCTGGGTCAGTTCGACTGGAAATCTATACAAAGGTTTTTTATTCAACTTTTGATTCAAAATTTACTCCCGCGCTTGGCGCGGTGCACTTTGACCATCCATCAACTAATGTATGTACAAGTCTCGCTAGGTTGAGTAACTTGAGTCTGTTTGTTCCTGAGGTATGGGGGCGGCACGGGAGGGGTTTATGGAACGTCAAACGAGGCATAACTTCAGTCGGGCGTCAGCCTCGCTTAAACAGAAGGATTATTGTCTAACTCGCACGCAATCGCCATCGTGTTCATTTTTAATAAATGGCCCCATCGATCGATGCGATGATTTCGCCAATGTCAAAGTAGTAAATACAGTATTCAAAAATCTTATGATAAAAATGTCGGCAACCCTCCCCCCCTGTCGGGCTCTTAGCCAACGGATAATAATATCCCTCAGGAAATCATTAACCGATGCCCAGGGTGCACCGGACCAAGCACTGCTCTTCCCCTCAGACGGATCCAATAACGAACCGCAGCTCTTGACCTCACGCGGAGGCAACCCGACTCGCACCCCACCATCGTGTTCATTTTGACAGTTCATGTATGGGCTGACAATTGGCATCGGAATCAGCTAGCTGTCACATTCATACAAGAACTGTCTTAATTAGACAATAAGTCTACTGGTCGCTTCAAATCAAACGCTAAAAAAACGCAATAATGTGTCAAACTAAACAAGCTGTTTATGAAGTGACGAATATTAAAAAAAAAAAGGTTGCCAATTCTTCTGAGCATGCGTTAGACCTGTAAGTATGATTCAAAAATTCTGAAAAAAAATTGACTGGACTATTTAGCCGAACTAATCCAACCTACTGGAATATTCTAGAACTATTTTAAGAAAACCCTTTCAGCAACTTCGAATATTTTTGATTATTCCGATTCTCAATGTGTGTTTTGGAACTCTGCGTGTGGTGTCAAATCTAGTGTAGTCTGTTGCTACGGGTCTAGTTAGATATAATGTTGTTGTCCAAAGGAGGGTAGTTGCATGATTTCAGATTAGACGTTAAACGTCTGCCGGGAAACATTTTGCAAAAAACAAAATGGCGATCATAGACAAATAAATATAAATAGATGAAATGTAATGTAGTGGCCGACAGAAATGTTTTTATACCGAAACCAAAGGTTCGGTATTGATTATAGGTTCGGCCGAAAACGAAACCAAATTTACTAGGTACTTCACACACACACACACACACACACGATATATCATAATATTTTCGCCCTATTCCCTCGATGGGCTTTTACCATCTGCGCGGGAAGAGAAGCAACTGATACATTCTACGTTTTTCTGTGCTCCCAGACCAGTATGGAAGCATCAATGGTACTGGGTACTTGTATTAAATTACTTTATGGTAACTCATGCAACGTGTTAATGTTAACATATTGACCAATAACATTTTATCGGGAATCATGCAACTGTCATTCACAAAAACTAGAAATAAAATTTGTACTATTAGAAACTGAAACAACAAACATTATTCCGGAATTATTGTATTTAATTACATAAATAATATGTATGATTAGAATGAGGATAATTTTAGATTACTCAGGGCCGCGTGCGCACACCTAGAGTTAATTTTCATAATTAAACAATAAACAAGGTGACAGTTCAAAATTGAATGCGTCGTCAATATAAAGTCGATTGGCGTAGATTGTTTTCGAGTTTATAATGTGAAGCGAATTGTCACATGTCAACGATAATTGTCTCGTTGGTGAAATAGTAGCCTGATGTCTTAAGTGTCAGGTCTTGCTAAATTCGATTTTCGAAGTTTGTTTCGTGCCGTTAAGCTCTCACAAATAGTCGTTAATTTGAGAGAACCACCACCACTCATCCACCACTGTCATAAATTATAACCGTAACTGAAGACTGACTACAGTAATCAAAAACAGTGGCGTAACTATAACGTCTGGGGCCCGTGGCAAATTGGTCCTCAATATCAAGAAGTGCATCAGTTCGGGGCCCCGTGGAGCTAGGGGCCCCTGGCATTTTGCCACACCTGCCACCCTATAGTGACGCCACTGAGTGTGAACGTGGCGTTCCACTCGCAGCAAGGCTCGCGACCCGCGTCTAAAGATTTTTGGTTTCTGTAAGGTACTGTTACAACTTGCAGATGAGTAATCATTACCATAAGGGTGCGTTCCACTAAGCGCCCACAACGATCACGCTCACGACCGCAGTTTTTCCCGTTCCACTTGCTTGTGAGCGTTAAAATCGTAAACTCAAGTGGAACGATGTATAGAGCGTTTTGAGCGTGGCGGTAAATTTAATTAAAATGTCTTTTACGGCGGCACTTGGATATTTGGCAAGAGGTCGCAATAATGCTCCAGATAGTACAAGTGCATCCAGTTCAGATGAAGAGTGGAATACGGTTTTACTAAAACATGAAAATTGTGAAAAAAGAAAACTTCGACCACGGATTACTGATTACGATAATGTAATTCATCGTTACTCAGATGATAGGATAAAGGAGCATTTTGAACGTTGTGGGCGCTTAGTGGAACGTACTCTAAGTAGTCATTCGAACGCACATATGCGTTTCCTGTACTTGAAGACGTCCCGCGTATGACAGCTGGCAGTAAATACGTTAACTCAGGTTTAACGGTTTAATTTTTTGACCCTAGTGTGCGCAAGCGGACTTTAGTGAGATATTTTACGGTTACAAAAAATATTTTACCGAAGACCTTCAAAGACTACTTGGAAAATGTCTCAAAGCTGCAATTGTGTTACCCCGCATACATACATGTATGTAACTGTACAGTAGGGCAAAGTTGTATGTAGCTATTTAAAAAAGATTATTTTTCATACAAAAAATATTGTAATGAGTTAGAGTAAATTTTAATTTTATGTAATAGAAAAAGCTGTATATTGTTTTTATTTTAAGTTGTTGATTTTTGTTTTTAATTTCATTTCTCATTCTCAGATGTGTGTAGTTCCCGCATATCTTAAGTTTAAGAGCATTTTGACTTCCGTGATTGCTCTTATTAGCTTCTTATTTTCAGTTCAATTTAATATGACTAATTCAATTTTACGTTCTTATATTTTATTTGAATAAGTAAATGATTTATTAAATGTAAGTGATTAATTGAAATATATTTAGTTTGATAAAGTTTAAACATGTTTTTAATTTCATAAAACCGTTTTATTATTTTTGGACTATTTTATCCATAGACCTGAGGATTCATTTCCAATACCGAATGAGTAAAATACTATCAGTCGTACTCGTACAGCAAGCATTACAGCATTAAATCCATTGTAAAATTATTTATATTATTTTTTAAATTCATTTTGAAGTCTACTCACCTGACCACCTAATAATATGTTTTATATTCAGTTACAAACGAAAAACAAAGGGATCAATGCTCATACAGCCAAGACTGATATTTAAAATAATGAGCCCACTTAAATCATGCCTTTCGTTAACCGATAGTATATTGTACGACGAGTTACGGCGAGTATTGAATTTTTCATTTGGTGAGTATTATCAAATTAATTCGTTGCATAATCTTTATTGACCACCGAACAATATGAAAAGAACAAATGTGGCTTGCCCTAAAAATAATCTTGTATTCATTTTGGTACATTGTCCTACATAAGCTTAAATGCAATAGAAATACTCCATATCTGCAAAATTAATTTGATAAACAGAAATGCTTTTCCGGTTCTTATTCGATTTCATCCTCTCTAATCGATTGCATGAAAACCGTAAGTACCGTAACTAAGCACATCACTAAAGCGATCTGACAAGGCTGGATGGCTTATTCTATTGCTTCGCCTCAGCGGGAGGCAATTTAAAAAATTGTCAAACAAACAAAAAAATTGAAAATGGTCGGCTGATTTTCCCGTTTGGCACGTGAATTAGATCATTTAATTTTATTTTCGTTAATACAAACAAGCTACCGTCAAACTGGGTGCCAAAACGGTGGACAGGTTCCTGAGCGTAGCAGACGATAATTTTGTCGAGGATGTAAAAGACGATCTAAAATGTTTTATAGCCGAAAAAAGAGTTGACAGGTAAACAATTTTAGCTTTATTGTTATTTTCTGCACATTCCGCGAGCCGTTTTCTATATCGCACTATAATTTTGTGTCTATTAAGTGTGTGATGGTGTAGTTCAATTGGGGTGTTCGTTTTATATTTGTTCTATGTATGTACGCTTCGTTATTCGGTTATTATTTTCAAGGTTAAAGCGAGTCAAAGAAGATGTACGTAGGTCGCGGATTATATGGAGCGTAACCGGCGGGCGGACGTTATAAATATTCATAAATGGTCGATAAAATTGCTCGGATCATCATCCACAGCTTTCTGTGCAGGCACGCGAACGTTAATAATTTATTATATGAAATTGCCTCCTGCACCTCACATTGCATTTTAACTGCACATAAAAATATTTTTCATCAAAAATCTAATGTTTTTCGCAGAGGTATAAGTTATTTTAAGTATGTCATTTATGGCTGCTAATTCTAGAGTTTAGTTTTCTCAGTTTGTTAAATCTAAAAATATCAGCCACGCTCCAATTAACAACAAGAATGCTCTGGATTGGGGTCATGGATGGGATCAACTGGGGAACTTCTAATTAGTTTAATCAGATCTGTGTTAGCACCTGCTGGTATTGACTTAGGTATTAATTTATTTTCCTAGTTAACTATTTATTATTAGTAAGTAATTTGAAGTAAATAAATTTTGTCTATACTGGAGCACTAAATATTTTATATTAAATGTCTGTTAACACATTCACTGCCAGCAATGGTCATGACTTTTGCCTGTGTGCTGGCACATGTGTTATTACTATCTTATTAATTATAACATTTATAAACCATCCCTTATCAGCGCTAACCATAATGCATTTTATATGTATGTTTGCAAAATGATAAAGTAGAAGACTTCACTATCATTCGACTTGGCTCATATAATGTAACTCTACCAAAGGAGTAATAGTTACTTAGCTAATTTTAAACCCACATACTAACCAACAATATTAATTGTTGCAGCGTTCTTGTGTTCCCACCGGTCAGCAACTACCGGCGCTTTCTTATTCACCGCTGCGTGGAGGAACTCGGCCGACCAGAGCTCGCCACATTCTCCATAGGGCTCAACGACGAGCGTAGGACGGTGCTGTGCTACAGAGATAGGTTGCTTAGGTGAGAAGTACTGCAATTCATACTAATCCATACTAATGCGAAAGTGTGTCTACTTTTGATTTTGATTTTGATTTATCACAGAAAATAATGGTGGGTTACCTATGATACGAATTCTTCATTGACAGAGTCACACTGAACTACAACAAGTAGTTTTTTATATCAGAAACAAAACTGCTTCCTACTCTAGTTTGTCTTTGTATAAAATGTTACTAACTTGCGCTTATGGCTCTGCATTTGCAGAACTCCATACTCCATACACAAAACCGTTTTTAGGATGCATATGTTGAAAAGGGAGCTTCATTTTAAATTTGTCCATAGAATCAGAATTGTTTATTTGTGAAACACCTTTCTAGTCTTAGTAGTTTTGCCTGTGCCTTTATGATCAGTTACAACAAACTTTTTTTTACAATCACTGCATCTGTGTGAATTCAATTTAATAGTGGCTTCTGTGTCTTTAGCACAGTTAGTATGGTATAGCGCGCGAATTGAACATAATATGAGGTATTATTAGGTTTAATTAGGATATGACGATTTGGTTTTGTTGATTGTTCTGCCAGTAGACAATGTGGGCGGCTGTTATAGTATAGCCAAAGACTGTGTATGCTCAATTTAGACTTGCGATTATCACTTGGGAAGGTTGTATACCTCATCTACCGCTAAATTATATTTAATTGTAGCAAAATAAAATGTTATATAGACTGATTCCATATCCCATGGGAATTTTGGAAAAAAACCTTTATTTCCTACGTGAAATGGAAAATTAGTTTCTTAGGTCGAAAGCTAAAGATGGCCTTTAGGTCTTGTTACCCATCCTTGGCTTTGTCTACATAGACATTGCTACTCTGATTGATCTTTTTTTTTTTAATTAGAATTATTTTCCCAGTGATGAAGCTTGTGCTCAGCCAACCATGGGGTTGACACAGACAGAACGAGAGGATGCTGCCATCTCACACTCTGGTAAGACATCCTTCTTTTTTATAGTAAATTAACTTTTAATACAGTCCATGAGCTAGCTACTAGAATGAAATTGAAGTTTTGGGTATTACCAGCTGATTCAAATATCAAACCTGTAAGGGTGAGTGTGACAGCAAGATAAAGACAAAAGTAGTTCTAGGAGTTCATAGACTGTAGGTGAAAATCGGTTGATTGTAGATTTAGCCTGGTAATCACATTATTACCAAAATACCTGTGTCGGAAATGTGATCAGAAGTTGGGCAACTAATGTCCTTATTGAAAAATGACGCGGTATAAAAATGCCTAATTTTCCTAACATAAAAAAGTCAAAGTATGATTCGAAAATGGTGTAAAATTAAAATTGTACTGAAACGACAGGCAATTTATTGACTCAGTTTATAGCAATTTCTAATTGTGTTATTGCCCTGCTGTGCCTATATATTAATTACTAGCTTATCCGACGGCCACCATTCTAATTTACCTTTTTCCGAGAAAATTTTCCAAATACCTATGAAGCTCTTCCTGGCCCACTAGATGATTTTTTTTCCGAACTTCACCTAAAAAAAGACTGGTATTTATTGCAATTTATTTAATTTCGAAATCAAGAAACCGTGTTCCTGTACCTACTACATTTTATTTAACTTTAAATTTCACAATAAAACCTTGTTATCAATTATAGCCAGAAAAAAATTACCAACCCGGTTCATTCAGCAATGTTATCGTCACACGGCACTAACATCTGCGAAACTCTTTTTACGGAGCAAACCCACACGCGATCGCTTATTAGTCAGAGATTCCGAAATATCTTGTACAATCGTCTCCAGAATTAGACGCGCAAAGACGGTGTTATTAGAGGATAAAATCTCCAACGCATTTCGTGTTTGTTACTAAAATAAAACTAATAGAGTTCAAGCTAATTAGCTTAAGCAGGCCCTCTTAGACTATTTCAGTTGGCTTGGCACTCATAGTTGATAGACTCTTCTGGCAAATGTCGGTATTTTAGGACCTTCATAACAAAAGATCGTGGGCCCTGGGCTTCAACTGTCTTCTGGTAAAAACTAAAGTCGTGACTATATGCCAATGCTTCCCTTTAAAAGATGAAGGTGGGTTTCTTTTTTTGACCATTATTTTCTGAATTTAAGTAAAGCTATGGCCGGGAATCGAGCTCGGATCCTCGTCATTCCGTGACGCATGCTATACCCTTACACTAGCCATAGCAGGTGGGTAAGCCTTCGAATTTTTCTATCTGCTACTAGCTGTCACGTGACCTTGTTACTATGCGATTTTTTGTCGCCGAGCGTCATCTGTTTGATGTGTCTGTACGACACAATTACAAACTCCCGTGTAACATCTACTGCTCACCAGGGGCGAGAGAAGGCGCTGTTTTTCAAATGATAGGTATTATCAAATGAATCAAGAATTTCTTGATTTTTTATGTTTACTTTTTACGGCTTTACCGTTAGAAATTAAATTTCTAACCGACACTGAAAATTAGAACACATAGAAAAATACGAAAAGTAAAGATATTTTCTGTTAAACAAGATTGAACTGATTTCAATAAATCGTCCTTCATCATAGCTCGTTTTATTTTGAAATAATTAGTTCAGTTTTTTTTCGTTGTATGTATGATAAATTGTATGTATTCAGACAAACAATAATAAACAAATAATACCTTTAAGCGGACGACTGAAGTCATATCTTGTATCGCAAAGAGTACACAGAGCAATTCAAATTTTATTACGATTATAATATATAATTCTAAAGACATTTGACGTAAAGATTCATGAAATTAGGACCTCTTATTATACCCAGATCCTTTTCAAAATATCCGTTCTAAATCAATCGCCAACGTAGCACTAATACGTTGCAATTTGTTATGTAAATGTATTATTTTTCTTTGCATCACATAAGTACGTGTGTCTTTTGTTATTTTAAGTGCGCGTGTCATTTGTTTCGGCGTTACGAATTACCTCCATTATATTGTCTTGAATGATCTTGTCTTTGTTTAGAGATTACCCATGGGAACTGTCGTCTATAGACGTGACAGTTGTATGGGAATTTGACTATTTGATGACGTGGTTGCTCGTACGTTGTGACTGTCTAAGTTACACGGGAAATAGCTGCTGTTTAAATTCCGATAGCCTTTTTTTTTTTTTTTTTTTTCAAGTTTTTGCGGCGGAAAAATGCGTTACGCATACGACCGCGCCGTCGACGGCGCGGAAGTTATGTGGGACTCTGGGACTCTCCTCCCCGGCCCCCCCCCCCTGCCCCCGAGCGGGGGGAAGCGGAGGAGGCCTACCCACTAAAAAACCGCCGGTATTCCCTCTCTGCCATTGGAGAGGCGCCGTGGGAGCATAGTGGTGTCACCACGCACAAATTCCGATAGCCTGATTCTATCCTAAAATTGAGGTTTGGTGAAAAGAGGTCGATGCTGAGAAGTCGTTTCGTAATACCACAGATTACTAAATAGTTACTTTACTTTGTGTACTTTTCATTCTTTCTTAGGCATCATTAATCTTTGCACAAGATAAGCAAATGCCAGCCAAAAGTTGGTCTAATTGCGTAATTGGCTCATTGTTTATAGACATAGCTTTTAGATAATATAGTTTTTGCAATCTGTTGGCCAAACAGTCCTGTCCAGAGAATAGACGATCAGTATGCTCCCGGTTTTCTCTATTGTCGTTCAGTGCATCCCTTTCTAACTTGTATAGTCAGAAAATCAGTTGCTTATTGTTAGTAAAAAAGTATTGTACAGTTTTATTACTTCTACTAGCTTCTGCCCACGACTTTGTCCGCGTAGAATTAGAAATTGATGTTTTTACCGCTATCCCGCGGGAACTATACAATTTTCTAGGATACAAAGTAGCATATTATTTTATTATTATTATATAACCTGGCCGTTGATTTTCTCAACATATTAGGAAAGTGTGCATCAAAATCCGTTTAGCTGTTTTCAAGTGATTTGCTCGCAAATGTACAGACAAACAGATAAACGGATAGAAATTCTAAAAACTGTTATCGATTCTAACTATCCGCAGACATTTTTTTTTAAATATCTTCCACTTTCGACCTTTTTCAGCTTTATTATATGTATAGAAAATAGTAGTAAGACAATTTTGATGCGGTGAATTGTCAAATTATTATCAAATTTAAAAATATGTTGAAAATTCCGAAAATCCAAAAACCGCGACAGTCTTTTCCTAGCTAAATGTTTTTTTTTTTTATGACGTTCGCCGGAAATACTCAGTAAGTTGTATTATTTTAGATAATTGTAATTATGAATGCAAAACGCGTAAAATGACCATGACCGATCTAGAAATATGCGCAAAGGAAGTCGGAGTAGTTGCGCAACCGTGAGAAACGTCAGATATCATCTTAATATTACGTTATTATTCGCGTTTTTGTGCATCATTTGTTTGGAGAAATCTTGCGTTTTGTAATAATTTTTGTTTGTCTTAAGCATCGATCATTTCTAGGGTTCCGTACCCAAAAGGTAAAAACGGGATCCTATTACTAAGACCTGACCGTCTGTTTGTCTGTCTGTCTGTCACCAGGTTGTATCTTGTATCTCATGAACCGTGATAGCTAGACAGTTGACATTTTTACAAATTATGTTGCCGCTATTACAACAAAAACTATAAATATAATATTTTTATATCTGTCTATGTAAGTAACCAATACAAAATGACCTCACACTGCATACATTTTGCTTAAGAGGCAGGGCGCTCCTGACACTGGATTTTATATTCACTTGCCGAATTTGTACGGAACCCTCGGCGCGCCAGCCCGACCGGCACTTGGCAGGTTTTTACTTTTTTAAATTACTCGAGATACGTTAGCCGTTTACAAATGTGGTAGCAAAATAGCTCTAAGTCGCTCAGTGGCGTGTGGACCACCCCGATGCGAAATAAATTGATAGATTTTACCAATAAACATAAGAAATTAAAGCGTAGATAAATAATACTTAATTCACCAAGAATTACACGCCAGAGTGAAACGTGTGCATCCATTCTCTCTCTCTATAGACCCCTTCCTTTAGTTTACCGTAATTGCAAATAGCTTCAGCTTCAAAGTCTAACTTCCTAGTTACCTCAAAGTGCGGGGCCTGTCGTAATCAAGTACGCCAGACGCCTTTCAAAGTTGCAACACTCGCAATCGTCCTTCAGAGAACGCATCGTTAACTCGTTCAGTTCGGTACACCATATTTAGAATGCAGCTTTAAGCTTTACACATGCAAAAAATCGTGTCAGCATTCCCCTACGGCCGCACTGTTCCTCGAGCAGCTCCTCGCGATGTCGCCTTTCTTGTCTCTCATAAAGTGAGGGACAGAGAGAAAGAGCATGGAGCCACACTACATCTGCCTCTTTACCACGTACAGCGTCGAATGTGGCTGTAGCATTACGGCTCTCACGACTAAGCGCGACTGGCGACGCGGAGAGTTAATTCTCTGTTCATTGCTCGATGTAAATGCTGTGTATCCAACAGTTAATAGGTAACGCACACAATGTATTACGAAAACGCTTGCTTTGAAGTGGTCGCGTGTAAACTTGGACTTGCCGTTTTGCATGGCCGTGGTACTAGTGGTTATCGAGCGGCGCAATGTAAAGCTAGTTGCCAGTTTACGCAACGAAATTCGATCACTCTTGTTGTTTACGGGCGTGTTGGTAACGTAATACATTGGATTGGAACACACTAGAGCTTAAAACCAGTATAAAAATAAAAAAACAGAACAAATAGGCGGACTTAGCTTAAAAGCTGGGTGCCTCTCCCCTCATTTAGACAGAACAACTAGCTAACAGGCTAAAAGTAGGTGACGGAAACAAACTCCTCTCTTTTTCTTCTAGTTTGCGCGTTGACGTTGATACAATTAATAGCTTTCGCCCGCAACATCGTCTATATAGAATTCACTTGTCGCTGTCAAGCTAGAACTGTGCATTTCCACGTAAATCGTCCAGTATATCACATCAGCTTAAACACCTCTCAACCCGTGGCTTGAATTAAAAAGCGTTTTAACTCCATCCTACCGTCTCCGCTGGCCTCACGATAATTGCAACAGTTCGTCCTTCAAAGCGCATTGTAAATCGGTACAAACCGCCGGGTCCATACTAAATTCCAATGACATAAGCGTGATGCAAGCGAGGTCGCCTAAGTGGAATGATCGCCGGCTATGTGGGACGCCGAAAGTGAAAGTAGTGCGGCCGACTAGATTCGAGATACCGCCGGGTATCTATCAGCTGTATTGATGACAAAATTGTTGGATAATGCAGGTTGGGGACTGATTGGACGAGGTCGGATTATCACTGAAGGCCATTAGCGGACGATAAGTTTTAAACCTAGTTCAAAGTTGCAAGAAAAAATCTGTATTGATTACATTGCCAGGTCGTGATGCGAACGGGTTAAAAAGTCGTCGACTCGTGCCGCAATGTAATGCGAGTTGCTAGATTGGACGTCGTAAGCTATGTTGATGCTTACATTCTGACGGAAGATAGGTAAGAATGGAAAACTGTACCACATGTTAGACTTTGCCCCCTTTATCACATGAATCTATACGTATAACTAGACTAAAATTTAATTAGCGCAAAAAAAGCACAGCCGTCGGCGCGTGTCTTAAGAAATAAACCGAATGTCACTTGATTGATTTACACAAGCTCAAAGCGTGTATAGAAGTAATGTTGTGTTATCTATCTCGCCCTGACTGTATTCTAAATTATACCCCACTAGCGATCCGCCCCGGCTTAGTCCTGTATATTATGCAGTTATTCATAACATTCCTCTTGAATCACTCTATCTATTAAAAAAAACCGCATCAAAATCCGTTGCGTAGTTCTAAAGAACTAAGCGTACATAGGGACAGACAGCGGAAAGCGACTTTGTTTTACACTATGTAGTGATTCTGTTTTTTCTGAACGTCAGAGAAATTGTCAGGAAATTTCATTTAGTGATGTGGCAGCTTTCCTGAAGTGTGCAATAGCGAAAGTAGGCAACGAACATCAGGTCTCCCGTTCGCCTTAAATAGCCCTGACTCAATTGTGAACCAATTTAATAGCCTTCCTGTCACCTGCAACGGTTGCGTAACTCCGTTACTGCGAGGCCTTTGCGTTGATGTAGAAGCTAACCTGGATGGGACGCAGCTGTAGTCATATTAAATGAACGAAGGATTAATTTCTTCATTGGCAGCCTTTTTGTTTTTGATCAATTTATTGCGGGTTGTGGGTAGGACCCTGTGAAGGGTCTGTCCGGTCCGAATTGATACTACCCTTACACTGCCGTCAAGGAGAAGAGCTTTGCGCTGCTGTGTTCCCACGTAGGGAGTAAGACAGCTGTTGAAATTACTGGCAAGTAAAGTTTTCTATTTTAATCCTCTGGGCTCGCAACTCATCTGCAATACTCCGGTGTGCTCTTGCTTACCATCATGCGACCATTTGCTTGTTTGTGCCGTGTTGTATTAAAAAGCTGAATTGGTTTTAGTCTCGTTATATTTCTCCACTTTAGTTGAGGGTTGGGATGTTGCTACCGCAAAAGTAACTTGATGTAAACAAACTAAATATGAATAATAATAGTTTTAATAGCGAATAGCCTCTGTTGAAAGCTTGTCTTTGAAATTCAACTCGCCTGCGCGAGATAATATCGGCTTGCTGCGCGAGCTAGACTCTTATCCTTACGCATTACGCATTTAACGACAAGTACGAGTAGATATCCGTGTCCAATACATCATCAATATACACCATTTATTACATTACCTACTAAGGTTATAACTACAAATGAGAACTGGTGAACCAGGAAATAGCATATCAATAATGTTGCAGGATACTGAGGACAAATGAGGCGATCTCATTTGTAATTCTTTTCACAGTCGTCGCCGAGTTTGTGAAAAGCCGGCCTTTCAGATAGGTTTCGCTCACCAAAAGACAGTGGACAGTCTTACAAAATCAAACCGGATAAATTGGTTCCTGAATGACTGAGTGACAGATGAATGGCTAGATCGCCAATTTATTTCACTAGCAATCTTGAGTCCGCACCCATTTGAATCGTAATTACTAGTGTAGCTTCAGATTTCTTGTTCTAATAGTTATTAGGACATCCTGTTTTCTATTTATAGCTAATAAGAGATGTCATGATTCATTTTGTCATTATACGCGTCTTTTATAACAGATTCATTAAATTAGAGAGATAATTAATTGCTCCAGGTGTTATTTTGCGGAGGTCCATACCATATTCATCACCATCACCATCATCATCGTCATCTTCCTGTAATCCCTGATCAGGGACAAAGGGTTCTCAGCATATTTTTCCACTTGGGACGATCATGCGCCGCGACCAGCAGCTCTTGTCAGCTCATGCCTAGGGATTATAATTATTTTTAACACAGCGCTGTCATGTTGTTTTGTGTCGACCTCTTTTTCTAACTCCAGGCACTTACCATTGCAAAGCTTGGGCTATGTGGTCATCAGTTCTCTTCAACGTATGCCTAACCCAGTGCCACTTCCTATGACATATTTCCGTCACAATAGGCTTCTGTTCTGTCAGTCTGCACGGTTGAGTTTTACTTATGGTCCGCGGAGTGACCGCGAAACATACCTTGCTATTCCGCTACTACAAGAGAGAGAGAGAGAGATATTGAACAGTTTTAGTTACGCAATAAGACTGTTAAAAGGATCTTCTGGATGATCGACATACATTTCCTCCTTATCATAATAGTATACTTATAGAATACACTACAAGAACTTGATTCAATTTCCACTCAATTCCTTAACATTTCCGTACAAACACATGTATCATGTGAGTCCCCTATTAAAACGGAATAGAAGCCATATTCGGTGCCGTGTTAGAACTAAAATAGATTGTACGTAATGTCACTATGCCCACGCTGGCTTGGGCCGGTTTTTCTATGCATTTACGTTACGTTTTCCTGATGTCGTGTACGAGACTGAAGAACTTTCTAGGTTGTTTCGACAGCTATTAAACAAGATACCGAATAAGGTGCATAGAACTTCAAAAAATACATTGAATACTGGTGAATACTTGGTCAGTCAGTTAACTGGTTCATCGTTTATGTTTGGCCAAAAATATTTAGTTTGACATCAATTAATTACAAATTAATGATAAGTATTATGCAAGGTGTTTCTTACGCTTGTCTCTTTGGCTTTGTCATTATCATATCATATTTTGATAGCTTTTGTTGTGTTATGTTATGTTAGTTTTTTATGTTTATCCAGCTCATTCCTTTATAACTACTAATCGCTACTTTTTATTCCGAGAATACAAGAACTAATTTGCAGGCAACGACTATCTCTCTAATAAAATGTTAATTGCCACTTAAAATTGACCTTACTAAATAATTTGTATCTTAGATCTTTGCACTGTTCTCATGTCATCATAGCCTCGTAATTGTAAGCGGTAATCGTGAACTGCCTGGTTTACTTGTCCAATTGCATCTATTATAACATTATATCATTACTATACTGTCTGTTCATTACCTTATTACTTTAACCCGGTTTGCGAGACTTCGACTCGACTACGAACGAAGCTTGTTGCTTAATATGCCATAATATAACATATTGAAATGTTTTGATATGCTTTGAGAGTAGGTTCTAATTCTACATACTCGTCATTATTATGAACATAATTGACATGGGTCCCCGCGGAATGACGGCTGATTCAATTATTATTATTGTTCCTACCACGGGCTCATGGGGATTCCATTCATGGGGGCAGAGGTCAACATGAAACCCTCTGCTGGATATGACCTACCTCCACCTTCTCTTGAGATCTTGAGCGATGTCCGCCAACATATATTTTAAATCTTCTTGCTTTTGCTGAATTAGAAAGTGTAATCTCATGTGGAATCAGTTGTTTCAATGTTAATTTTGGCTAAACTTGGTTTCAGTGCTGTTATACTATTGATTGGATTCTTAAATATGTAATATTTACTATAGTGTTTGAAGCGTACGATCTGTGGACTGTATGATAATTATAGAAGACAATGAAAACACCATGAAACTGAACTATTGCTTTACTGAGCTACGTAACAACTAACAATATATATGTCAAATAGACTTCAAAAAACAAAATAATTAAAAAAGATATAAAAAAGTATCAAAAGTAAGGAGTTCGCGACAGTGTTTGTATCTTATTTCTTTATTGGCATATCGAATGAATTTAAGCAACCTAAAGTCTCCAATCCTCTAAACTCTAATGTCATCTTTTTTTTTGTTTTGATCGCATTATCATTCACGAACTAATATCATTTACTTAATACAATTCCATCATTGAATTTTATCCGATTCGTGTTAATATTAGTTTTACTTGTTTATTAGCAAGGTCGTTGGAAGAACAGGATGTGCATATTATATTGCATGCATTCTGAAATTGATGTGAGCAATTTATGAGAGGGAGTTAGTAGCAAGCTGTAAGATAGAAGCTTCGACTAGGTAGTTAAGTAGGTACTCTTATTTTTATTTTGAGTCGATTTCACTCGCCTGAGCTGTAATTTCCGTTATATACTGAAGAAGACAGGCGGATACAACCTCTGTCAGGGTTTCTTGATTTGTAAATATTAAATATTTTTTCTTATTCAATGTGGTATTACAGTTGCGGGCCCTGATTACTACAAAGGTAGATAATGTGTGAGTAATTGATATATTAAGTCGCTTTTGAATTATTGTTGTCCATTTAATCTATATGTAGTGACTTTATACGAGCAATTCTTTTAATATCTATCTATTTGTGTCTGTCTGGGATTTCGGAAATACAATCTCATTCAAATTTTCTTTTTAGGGCGTTTGGGGGTATAAATTAGATCTAGCTGGAAAACTTGTTTTTCCGAGTTTTGCCAACACCTGAGCTACGCTCGGTCGACCTTGACTTGCTAAGTGAGACACTAATAACTGAATCCGTATAGAATTTAGCTATTTATTTGGATATACTTCACTTTTTATTTAATTAAAAATACATAGTAGGTAAGTAATGTTACGGAAGGTTAGGCAGCGCCCCTACTCCCTCTGGTAATAACGCTTTTTCAAAAATACCTGTGTAATGGAGGTATAACCCCCTTGAGTGATGCTCATGTAGCTCATGAAGCTAAAACCTTAACATTCCTCGCCATATAACAAAAGTAGGTAATGGTACTTTATGTAACTAGGTTCGTGTCGTAGGTCATTGCGGTTGAGTTTCCTTGTCGAACCGTGTGACCTTTGTGAAGATATATCGCTAAACAACTTATGAAATTCACCCATGCAAAAGTTCGTGAACTCCTTCAGAAATCGCATGGCTTCCATCGATTATCTTTTCTCAATAAGAAGCTAAGAAGCTCTTTAATTTGTTATTTTTTTTTAATAAAACCTTTTTTTTTTGCTGGCCGTAATTTTTGTTGACGTGCATTGTCATCCAATCTATACAAAGTATACCGAAACCTTACTTGGAGTTCGAGTAATTGTTTTTAATTATAAAGTACACAACTTACGCGTTTAAATTTCATGTGAATAGCGGAGCTTAAAATAAAAGCTGGCCCGAAGTTACTAACTTGCTAATAGAAGAGGTAAATAAATATCTTTGTTAGAAACCTCTTCAGTGCAGTGCCATGACATCTAATTGAACGTTGTATTTTTTACTGTTCTATCTGTCACTCTAAAATAAATGGTGAATCGTAAACATTGGTTTTTGCTCTGCCTTAGGAATTTCTTGTAGTTTTTCACAATCTTAGTGACAGATAAAGACAAACGAACGTCAAGCGTTAACTTTAAGACAAACCAAGCTTAGCGTTTATGAATAAAGGGGTAAGGTTCGTTGAAAGAACGATAAACAGTTTAAAACGACACTACAGTTGATGGTTCTCCAATAACTTGTATTTTACGAACGCTCCGGCAGGTAATTATAAGTATTGCAACCTACATACTCGTACACGGTAATAGTTACAACACCTAGCCTTAAGCCCGACGATCTAATGCAAGAGCCAGCGATGCTTGGGAACGTTCACTGCATTCATGTAATGCTGGTTGTACGCTTTACAATTTTATTTTTACAATAGTTGCTATACAAAAAGATGTGGCTTGTACAAGTTTGAATGGTGACGTAATTTTATGTGGTGTTCGGTTTTTCATTGAATGAGTGCCTTCTGTACTGCCCCCCGACCCTTAAGTACGAATTTTCACTTTTTACTGGTCTGTTTTTGCACAAAACGTGTAGCAAGTTTGTCGAAGACGACAGTACAGTAGTTGAAAAGTAGCTGCTCTTATATTTATGACGAATTGCGTGTTCTGATGTTATTAACCTTATCATGTAACGAATTTATTGAAACTTAATGTTGCTCTGAAATATTTGAGGACCTCGCCCGCTACAATATATCTGATGGCGACTGTAACAAAATTAAGAACAGAAAGAGATGAGAGAGGAAAAAATAACAAGAAAAATTAAATGAAATATCTTTTTTTTTTTCGTAACAGCAATGGAACCCTAAGGCGGGTTTGTCTAACAAGCTTTTGGTTAGCTTTTGAAGAGAAAAAATGAGACGTGCCAATTAAAAAATAATACGGAAGCAACTGTTTATTTAAAAGTGATAATGCTAAAGTGTAAGGTGTGAATTAAACTCACAATCTGTCATCTGCACATCCGTATTTATTTCTGTAGTACCTAACACTCTCGGAACATTCTCTTGACATTGAAAACATGAAAGTGCTCAAGGTTACTTAAACAGCTCTGTGTACGGCCAATTTAACGGAATAAACACTTGGATAAACTCTGCATCTGTGCAATCTTGGGGGTTATCATTTATCAACTTAGCATACATATACGTACAAACATGGGACCTTCAAAATGATTACCTATATAGGTAGGTTTATACAGAAGGTGTATTAAGTAATGTTTCATGATCTAGTTCTGGTTCTGTTTCTGCCTGAGTGCATCAAATTTTCACCTGTTGTAGTTCTCGCGTACTTCCGTGCTCGTCAGCAAGGGATAAAGACGTGATTTATGTATGTATGTATATTGGCCTGGCCTCCTAAGCTATATGTCGTTAAAGCAGTTACCAGAGTTTAGCAAGATTGTGGGCGTATAGGTGGAAACGGGAATAAAAATTGGTTGCCGGCCGCCGGCCGCATCGCCTGTAATATGATTCCTAAGATTTTCGCGCACTCAATTTTCCCTCGATGGGCTTTTACCATCTGCGCGGGAAGAGAAGCAACTGGTGCATTCTATGTTTTTTCTTTACTCCCAGACCAGCATGGAAGAGAACCAAAGCAAACCAAACCACTATCTCGGCGTGATAGTTACGAAACTGTTGTAAAATACTGTTAATTAGAAAATGAGGTAATGTATTAGTTTAGATTTATCAAATTACGCTACACTACACCTTGTAATTACATGCATATATGTAATCGGTATGTGAAATGCATATATGTACATAATATGTGTATACATAAACATATTTAACGTAAGTATCTTACGTAGACAGGTATGTTAACGCCTCGAATATTTGCTCTACTGATTGACCAAGGCCAGGTCGATGCAGTTATACTTTCATATCCAACATTACCTAAGTTAAAATATCATATCTTTACTGATTTTTGGAGTTACATATTTTTTATTTATCTCAAAAACAATTAGCTACATTTACATTTTATAATTTTCGCCAAACCGCAACACAGTTTGTTGACGAATTACACTATTCATTGTTATGTAGCTAGTATAATATGCATAATATTTTATTTTGTAAATTCTATTATGGATGCAAGTCTGGAATAAAATAATTTCATTTCATTTCATAAACCTACAGTAAGATTTGATCATAGTTAATGATTACACAAACGAATAACTCCCGTGTAAAAGTCGAGTGATGCCAGTGGCGTAATATAACGTCTGGGGCCCATGGCAAATTCGTCTGATGCCGGCTCCTTCCTCAATACAAAGAAGTGCATCAGCGTCCCTTCTGTGCTCTAAACCAAGCCAGTTCGGGGCCCCGTAGAGCTAGGGGCCGCTGGCATTTTGCCCTATAGTTACACCACTGAGTGATGCACATTGTACGACAGACTGGCCCCTATGTCACCAACTCGACAATGATCGGTGAGAAGTGACAATTCGAATTGCGATGCGTGGTCAATACGAAGGCAATCGGCGTAGATTCTTGTCGAGTTCGTAATTTTCACCGACTATTGTCGAGATGGTCAAATAGAGGCGTGTAGGCTTATTGTCTAACTCGCTCGCCATCGCCATCATGTTCATTTTGACAGTTCATGTATGGGCTGACAATTGACATCGGAATCAGCTATATAGCGGTCGCATTCACTGACCTCAATAATTTTCATATTCGTCAAATAAAACTAGCAACATACAACGTGGTAGTTAATTGCTATTCAGTTAGGTAGGCAATAAAATAATTTACGACGAATATGTAAGAAGTAGTAAAAGTGAGCTGAGCGATAATTTTATACTAAACTTGTGATTTCTCGGTCCCCCTAATCGTTAACCGATTCTCACACATTTTTATGTTACGAACGTATTATGCGCAGTTTCTTTTATATTTATTTACATAATATAAAGTGACTAACTTCTGCCCGCGATTTCGTCTACGTAGAATTATACATTATAAAACTTCCTCTTGAATCACTATCTATAAAAAAAAAACGCATCAAAATCCGTTGCGTAGTTATAACGATCTAAGCATACATAAGGATAGACAGACAGCGGAAAGCGACTTTGTTTTATACTATGTATTCCATGCTTGTCTGGGAGTAAAGGAAAAACATAGAATGTACCAGTTGCTTCTCTTCCCGCGCAGATGGTAAAAGCCCATCTAGGGAATGGACGAAAATCTTAGGAAGCATATTATAGGCGATGCGGCTAGCAACCCATCACTATTTTGATTCCCCTTTACACCTTTACGCCCACAATCATGCTAACCGAGGCCTTTAGGTCTTATTGCCTTGGGCTTTGTCAACTCCGTAAGGGATAAAGACGTGATTTATATATGTATGTATTTAGTGATATCTTAAATGTTGGTATGGTAAATCTGACGTTATAATAAAAAAGAGGTCAAGCTCGGCGTGTAGTCTTATATCTAATTAGTTTATAACAAGTTGCTGCAATCAATTGATTATGAGTTGAACAAATGTGATAGAGGCAAACGAGCACGTGGGTCGTCTGATGGAAAGCAATCACCGCCGCCCATGGACACCCATAGCATACGGACGGGGGTTACCCGTCGGCCCTTCCAACCTGTACGGTCAAGTGCAAAAATAAGTATCGATAGGAACTTCTCAAAAATATGCCCCACGACCTTATTACCCTGGCGTAAAAGCGTATGGTACTTATTTTTGAAACTTTGACTAGATACATATTATTACACTTGACTGTACTTACACATGTTCATGTTGGGAGATAGATTTTTCTGTTAATTCTACAGAACTGTTGAATATTTGAATGTTATTTATTTGAGAAATAGTTTATTCCGCGGCTTCACTTGGGAAAATAGGAAGTAAGCTAGTGTTAGTTCCTCATCCGAAAATTAAAAAAAAGTCGAGCTCCAGTCGAGTGGCGTGCTGCTGCCAGCCAGTCACGTCACGGCACTGTTTTATAGTTATGAATAAAATGGTTCATACAATTTCCGATAGTTATATGTATGTCACATTTCCTTGAAATAAATAGGGGTATACAAAATTGCCCATAGTGATTCAGCGAAGCGTATTAGGCGTTTTCGATTTAGACTAGCTGTTCTCAACCTGTGGCTCGCTGGGCTTCCTAGGATAGCCCGTTTGGCATAGTAATCAATTACCATTTAATTTGGTACCATCGAACAAATTGATTCCTGACCCACTGTAGAACCCTCTCACAGTAAATGTCATAGTGACGTTACACTGAATTCACAAGGAAAATCATGTGACGTTTACTGTGAGAACGTTCGACAGTACATAAGTAATTCAAAAGGACGCATATCTGTTTCATAGGTTTTTAGAAAATTAAGATAGATTGATGTCTAAGTCTAATCTGTCCAAAAATTTAAAAAAGCTAAATCTGTTTATTGTGGTTAATATTTTGAGTAAAATATTACCAAATAACTAAGAAAAATCATAGGAGTGTTCGGTTAAGCTAGCCAACCCCCTGCTGTAATATTCTAGAACAATTTTAAGACACTTTCTATGAAGGTCGAGTATGGTTTCTTTGATTTCGTCAAAATATTCCAGGAATTCGAGAAACGTGTTCCTCTCAGACGGCAACGAATGCGGTAATGTTCTGTGTACACGACACGACACAAGTCACTCAACTGAGTTAGAGTCTCGTTATGTTGTGTATTCCTCACACAAGGAATGGTCTCAATACAAGTACTTATCCCAAACCTAGCTTGCGCAGACAGAGTACGGTGGTTGCTGTGTACATTATCGTAAGAACTCTGTATATTGTAAAGAACTAAGAAGTCTGAACGCACAACTCCGAGCTCTAGACCACTCAGTCTTTCAGGTTTTCAAAATGTCCATGGACCTCTTTCTGAGCTTATACAAAAAACAAACAAAGCCTAATTTTAAATCACCAAGTTAATGTTATGGGTTAACTGAGTAGCTGCGGACCCCTGGCACACATGATACGGATCCCTAAGGAGTCCATGGACCCCACTTGAAACCCTGTTCTAAAGGAACTACTTCCCCAAGAGACAGTGTCGCACCTCTAACTATGGTGTCTTTATGTATTGCCGTGTTACAGACGCGGCGGTGGGGTGCAAGACGGCGCGCGCGCAGCCTCAGGGCAAGATCAGGTACTTCCTACTTCAATTGTATTTCAACCGCGGTCGCGTGCGGACGTGCCTTATCCGCATAATAAGCGATAAGCTTGCATGACGACCTTGAGTGCTGATTGTGATACACAGTGAGTTGTGGATTTTGTTTTTGTGATAGTGGTTTTGATTGGTAAAGTGAATGTTTGTCTAATGGATGTTATTATGAGGAAGCAAGACGTTTGGATGAACAGGGTATTTCCCATTGGTTTCGGAGTATATGTGTAGTTGGTACTTCAATAGGTTATGTAGCTAATTAATTATAGATATACGTATGTGTTAGCTAGTTGAAAACTGGTGTGCCCATTTCGTAGATATATAGTATATATACGCATAACTGCGTAATCGACCTTTGCCCTTCTGCTGACAAAGGTAGTAAAGTATTAATGTAATGATTGTAGTATTTTACAATTAGGCTGTATTAATTACACGATTATCACCAATGAAGTGACAAAGTTTTGACACTATGACCCTTTCTGTGTTCGTGTACAATGCAGATTGTCTGATTTACCTTATTTACCCTGTATAACCTTTTGTCCATAAATGCCGAACATAATGCAATGTCTGACGGAAAATCATTGACATTTACTTTAGAACGGTTTACAGTGGGTCACGAAACGTAAATTTGGAGTAGTTAGTACTTTGTTTTTTTATTGTGCTTATGACCTTATTCAGTCACGACCCTTTTGATGAAACCAATTTCTGATCATTATCATTACCATCGATACTACTAGCCATTAAGTTGCTCAAACAAAGGCTGTTAATACAAGTGTGATGTGAATAAATTAAATAATGTTAAATGAAGGAACATTCTAGTTGTCCTTTTATCAATTAATAACATGAGCTGTTTACGATATTTCGTAAGCGTTTGTTATGTTATGCGTCATGCTTCAAACAACTCAAGGAAAACCCATTTCGGTTGACATTGCTGTTTCACAATGTTGAACTCGATAGCAAATCACAATTCGCAAAACAACTGTCCGTATGTTTGGCATATTACCTTTAAGTATTTAGCCTACAATAATTGTTGTATGCTACTGGACAAAACAACTCCTATCCCCTTCCTTCTGACAATTCTAGTCTATTCAAAGAATTTCATGTTTTGTATTACCCTAAAATTCTGATGTTTCCAACCCTTTCGAAGTTTTACAGGGTTTCCTAAACGCCTTCATCTGCTGCATTACTAGATTCTAGTAGTAACTAGAAAACAGTAAGCTTGCTTAAATACAGTGTAGCGGTTTAAAATCAATGATTAAATGTTAGTCAACACCAATGACATAATGACAGTCATTGCCTGACCTCAATCTAACCTCGAAGCCAACTAGAATGACAGCTGCATTGTGTATGCAAAATGCCGGGAGATTGCCGAATACTTGACCCCTGTCACTTTTCCGACTCGATGAAGCTATTACTACATTCCATAGCAAATTGGCCAAATTTGATGAGAGCATGCGATTATTGTATTTATTTCAAGCTTCAAATATTTATGAATACGAGACAAATTGAATGTGGCATACTGAGCATATATTCTGTCTGACCTACATAAGCAAATTTCAACTCCACATAATATGAAACATCGTTCACATAATTCTCTTTTCCGCCATTATAAAGATACCGGGCTCTGGTCAAATGTGTCCAATCTCATGAATCGAAATTTAGTTAGCCCAACAATACAACAAAGCTCAGCAAGAAAAGTTTAAATCTGTATTAAAATTTAATGCTCTGGTTAAATAAAGCTCAAATTTGAATACACGAAGGAAAAACATTGCACCTTGTAGCACTAAGCGAACAGCTAGTTGCGAAAACTTGGTAGTTGACGCAAGTGCGATAATTGCTTAGATGTCTACACGAAAAACATGTTTTATTGTCCTAACTTTAATATGCAGTAAATACCTACATCAATTATTGTTTTTTACGTTATAAAACTTAATATTATTGTCATCTATAGGACGAGTGGTTATAAAAGTTGTTTAAAGTTAAAATTCCCTTGGAACAAAATTGTTTTTTTTTTTATGAGAGAAAGAAGGCACGTTAATTGATAATCAGTGATCACTGACGCCCATTGATATTGACTTAACTTTGTACGAGCCTAGATGTACATAGATAAATATCAATTGTGTCTATAATATCCAAGGCAGTCTTACTTTACACTCCACGCTAGAACACAACAATGTCTACAAACAAACACTGCCACCGAACGGCATAAGCGAGTAAGATAGTGGTAGATCTTATGTTATTAAAAACTGTAGAATCATCTTGAATAAATCTAACTGAGATCTTAACTAATAAACAATTAGGCTACGGATATATCAGATCGCTCTTAATCACATAAATGTCACGGACAAAGATAGCGTCAGTCATGCGGCAAAATGACAAATTGCTGTCTGCTGGCGATAGGTCAGTGCAGCATTGTGCATCTTGTATTTCAAGAAAGAAAGAACATCCAAAGATTGCACGCCTATTTGCAAAAAAAGTTAGAGAAGCAACTCCAAAATTTGGATTATCATCGCCATTGTTACCTTCATGTTCTTCCACAATACTACTCAAATAGACTAATATTTATTGCGATTAACTATGTAAATAATCATTTAATGAACAATCGTAGAGGTCCATTAGGTAATGTCTAGCTTCTTAATAGATTGATGAATTAAAATGTTAGTTCTATATGCGTAGTCTCATCCAAAACATCATTAACATCACCATTGTCAACTTCAAGTCCAACGGAGCTATTCAAATAGTCAATTCATCACGTCCATTGGTTGGAACTGCTCAAATCACCATAACCCATTCACCCCTTTCGAGCAAAACAAACGAACGGAGCGAATCGATGCCGCAAGCGGTAAGTGGGGCTCAGTCGAAATATTCCGACCTTGCCCTCCTTGCGGGTTACGTGAGCGTTTCACCAATGTAACAGCTACTCGGCTGTTAGCGCGATGTTGTGGAAGTTTGTTGATTGTTTTTTAGGACGGATTGCGTTCGTGATTGGTTTGTCGAGTTAGTTTGAGATGAATGGATGCGTGGTGGTTTTTTTGATACCTAGTGATTTTGGTTTCAATGTTTTGTGATGCCTGATTGGCACTGCAAGAGGATTTGTCTTTGATGTGCCGCTTTTTGTTTTCGGATTGAGAGCGCATGCATGTTTTGCATTAATTTGATGCATTTGAGATGTCATTGTGTTGTCGGTTACTGTGACAAAATACAAAAGCGGCAGGCGATTTCTAAGTACTTAGTATAATTATCAAACTTATTGTTTTGAAATGATATCGAGCGTCTTTTCATCCTCAGGTCTGGTTCCACAAAGCCCCGGCGGCCCGACCGCGCCGTGTACGTGCCGCGCGCGCTGCGCCACTCTGACAGCGCCGACGAGAAGCCCCCTGACCCCCGGCGGACGCCCTCCGCGAAGGCCCCCAAGTCCCCGCCGCGCGAAAAGTCGCAGCCGAGCACGCCGCGCCGCTCCATAGACAAGACCTACTGCAACGTCTACACCCCCCCGCACCTGCGGAACAGCCGCCCCCCGGCCCCCAGCATAGACCCCGAGCCCCCGAACGAATCCGTGCCTTCAGGCTGCCGAGTGCCAAATAGTGATAGTGCAATATCATACAGTGATAATAGTTTTAATGAAGACGATAGTAGTTTTTATATAGGAGATTATTTCGCCAACGGCCAGCTGGGACTGTACGCCCCGGAGTACTATAACGATTACGTGAGAGTCTATCCGAGCGACAACGAGTGGGGGACCCATGAGTCCGACGTGACCATGGCCGTGCCTGAAGCGAACCAGAGCGATATTATAGACAACAGTTATTTATACAGTAAGGATGAGGACGTCGATGAGAAGGAGCTGATTAGGGCCTCCCAAGAGATAAATAGGAGCAATAAGAGAATTATAAAACAAAGCTTCGTTTCTGATGTGCTCGTCATATCGGATCCCGTCGAAAAGAGCGAAGAGAAAGAACCAGTCGTAGAAGAAGAAAAGAAAGAACCTGAACCTAAGAAATTGAAACCGCAATTGGAAGCTAAAGTTTCATTGAAACGCGAAGAAAACGATTGGGATGCAGTGTTCGATGATAGTGGGGAGTGTTTGGATCCTTCTTTGTTAGAAGAGCTCACGTCTACTGTCGGTAAAGTGCACATAAGTAAAGCTAAGAACAGTTACGAGCAATACCAGACCAGAGGTCAGGCGTTGTTCAACGGGCCGTATGACGAAACGTTTGGACATGTGGTGGAAGTGTACGACTTTCCCAGTGAGTTTAAAACGAATGATCTGTTCTCAGTGTTCAGTGAATACAAGGATACCGGGTTCGAGATAAAGTGGGTGGACGACACGCATGCGTTGATAGTCTTCAGCAGTGCTAAAATTGGTAAGTTGCACATTATATTATTAGAAGCGTATAAAGCGTCTCTTCCTCTCAAGATGTTTCTAGAATGTACCATATTTATTTACTTCGGCTCGGAGTATATTAACCCGCAAGCGCAACTTGTTTCGTTGTGTCTTAGTAGACTAAAAACTAAGACGCTTATCAGTTCCTTTCCTTAGATATTCATAGCATCTGGTTTGTTCTTTCTCTCAACTTTGTTTCATTTGTTACGGTTTATAACATATAACGGAACGATGATGCAGAAACAATCACATATGATTGAAAATTTAAAAGATTTTATTTCAACTAACGCGATTGGTACATTCTGCACGTCTCCGTCCAGTTCGACTGCAATGAAGACACACTAATTTAATTTGGAGTAGACTTGCACTATAATTATAATACTTATGGCCACATCCCACCCAGGGCAAACTCTCTACTTATCCCCTAAATTACTTACGTTCATTGGGTATGAGAACCTCGCAACAATAGACACCAACAACTACCAATTTGCCTTACGAAACAGCTGGACCCTCCAATTTCGCATCCGTCAATATGTAATCAGCTGCATAACGTAAATCTGCAACATTGCACCTAATGACGAGCTAACAACACTCGTTAAATAGATGACATAACGTAGAAATATCGGGAAACCCTCAATACTGTGTAATACGTGTATACTATACAATATTGAAATTCCGCAACGTAAAAGAAAGGGCGATGTAATACGCGTATGTTAGGGCGAGCTAGATAGACAGGACTTTTCTTACGCACAGTTCAGTGTTTCTTGAACTTTTTGTGGTTATCTCCCATTTTTAGAATTTCAAGAAGTCAATGGAGATCCCTGTCAAAGATTATTGTGCAAAAAAAACAATTAACTGAGTTAGCTACGAACCCCTGGCACAAACCCCATTTTAAGAAACCCTGATTTAAATTAACTCAGTGACAGGAATGATTCTCTTTCTTTGACGCGTGCTGCTGGATGTCAAGTTCTTCGACATCATTTTAGATATTTCAGTGGCGATTTAGTCTAACATAGTTAAATAGTATGATCGGTGTGACATGAGGAAACCGAGTAATTTTTACTGTGTATCTGTCTGGTTTAGGTTACAATGCCAGAAAAGTGTAAGGAAAATCCACCAATAACGAAACAGCGTCATGCGAGGCTAAGAAACCTCGCAACGGTGTGCGAGGAAAATCATTCCTCGCACACCGTTTCGCTTGCTCGCACGTCCACTTGCAATTTTTGTGCCGTTCACACTAATAGTCATTAATAGTAGAGCGAAAAGGACGGTATAATACTTCGAATTCAGATTTTAGGAGCAGTGTTTCGGAGTTGGGTAGCTGTGCGTGCGCAGTCTAACGTTCAGAAATGTGCAGAGTTTCATAGAACGTTGCGTAAGATGGCGTAACTTGTTGGTAAACGAGTACTGAAGATATAGGAAGGGCTAGGACTTGGTCACATAAGTGTAAGGGTGTGTTTTGGTTCAGGCGGAGCGGATACTATTAGAATCGGCGTTAGTTAAAAAAAATGTTTTGTTTGCAGTTTAGTTCCCAATCGGCACTGTGCCCGCGTGGGAATGGGAACTAAAACCCCAGTGCTGTCATTCTGAGAGGCCTGTGCCCAGTAAGTGGGACATATAGACTTACTCTTCTTCTTATATGCTTAGATTTACTCGCTAATCCTGTCGCCAAGCAGCAGAGTAAGACATTCGATGATAATAAAGGCACATGAGGTATTATATCTTAGACCTTTAGACTTGCAACGCATCTGTAATCCTTTGGTATTGCGGTTGTCATGAGCGGTGGTGCTAACTGGGAGCAAAGGAAAAACATAGAATGTACCAGTTGCTTCTCGTCCCGCGCGGATGGTAAAAGTCCATCGAGGAAATTGGCAAAATTCTTAGGAATCACATTATAGGCGATGCGGCTAACAACCCATCACTATTTTGATTCCCCTTTCCGCCTACAATCGTGCTGATTGTGACCTTGAGGTCTTGTACCTCACGCTCTGTTTATCCCGTAAGGGATATAGACGTGATTTGTGTAGGTATGTGTATCTGTATGTATCAACAAAAATCATACAGGTTATCACGTCAACTTCTCTTTAAAAATTGCACATAATTTTCAGAGTGATATGATATGAGATTCGTTATTTTAGTTTACAAGTTTGATAATGATAAGATTTGGCAGATTGAAGCTAAAATATTGGATTCGTGTACAAATAGTTAGCTCTATTTTCACATGTTGTACCACACGAGTACGCGCTGTTTATCTTAGAGGTTTACCGAGTAAACAGGCGCCGTGCAAATATTTATGTGCTATATTGATTTACATTTTCCCGTAGCTACGTCGTGAGTTGATTTATATTACGCGTAAGTACAGTAAATAGAGCAGTATGGAAACTTGGCTTATTTTTTGAAATAAATACCTATGCTCCAATAGAGCGTTAGGGTTGTCGATTAAATTTTTGTAAAATTTAAATTTTTTTGTTTAGTTAGCGTTATCTCAGCTAGTAAGGCCTGTTTTAATGTAACTAGCTACACTTAATTAAGAGTGTTAGGGTTGGCATTGGCATTGGCACCCTTAATTTCCGTAAAAAAGAAACAAACGTTTATTTGGGTTCTATAATAATTAAATAATCGGATAAATTAACTCGTTTATAAATTATCATCCGAATCGTCGTCGACACCGCGAGATCCGCTTAGGGGGCCTGTAGAAGCGCGCGTCTATGTGTGCGTTCGTTTCGACCGTTTTGTTCGTAGTTTCCTTACTGCGTAAGATTGTAAGATGATATTGGTACTGATTGAAGAGTAACTTTTAAAGATAGTTTTTGTTGTAACAAATTGTGCCCTACAAGATATATGAAATACAGTACCCGGCCAAAAAGATTGCACTTCTCGGCTAATTTTGGCTTCGCAGAACGCTGTCTCGCTCTAACTAACATGACGTCAATTGTCTCTTTCCAAAGACCGTACAATCTTTATGGCCGGGTTTTGTATGTTATTTATATTTCAGTTTAAACCATAACAAACTATCACTGCATAGTATAAAACAAAGTCGCTTCGCTTTCTCTGTCCCCATGTCCCTATGTCCTTTTGTATGCTTATATCTTCAAAACTACACAGCGGATTTTGATGCGGTTTTTTTTAATAGCTAAAGTGATTCAAGAGGAAGGTTTTTATGTATAATTTCTACGCAGACGAAGTCGCGGGCAGAAGCCAGTAAATCTATAAAATACTAGTTGTTACTCGCGACTCCGTCTGCTTAGAATTCGCTTTTCGCCATCCCGCGGGAACATTGCGATTTTCCGGCCCTTCCCCGGGACTGAAACTTCTATACCAAATTCCAACTTTATCGGCTCGGTGGTGGCGTGAGAGCGTAACAAACAGACAGACAGACAAAGTTGCTTTATTGCCGCGATTACAATGGCGTCGCGTAACCCATTACTGGTTTGTAGATATATCGGTTACCGAAGCTAACCTACTTACAGTCACGATATCAAGCGGTTGCTATCGTTCTAGAACTTCTAGGAAGTAAAACACGACAATACCTATTTATTCATAGTGTTGCTACTTAGACCGAGCTTTCTCTTAATGCGTTTTATCTCAGTAGGCGTAGATTTTATTGAGGTATGCGTCTGCCAGACATCTTTGTTCACTTTTTGATACTCAAAGGGAAGGCATCCGAATGGCATGAAGCCAGTTTCTTTGAAATCGTATTGAATATTTGTAACTTTTATCCCTTATCAATTTGCTCCCTTTGTCTCACAACAAGTGTTTTTACATACATACATACCATCACGCCTCTTTACCACATGGGGTGGGCAGAGACTACTTTGTGCCGCTTGCTACGGTCCTGACATACTTCTTTCGCTTCATCCACACTCATTAATCTCTTCATACATGCTCGTCGATTTCGGGTACTCCTGACCTGACCTTTTTTCCAAAACGTCTCCTATTTGGTCTAGTGCTAGTGTTGTTGTGCGTTTGTTTCTTCCATGCTAATCTGGGGTCAAAGAAAAAACATAGAATGTACTAGTTGCTTCTCTTTCCGCGCAGATGGTAAAAGCCCATCGAGGGATTGGGCGAAAATCTTAGGGATCATGTTATATAGGCGATGTGGCTAGCACCCATCACTGTTTTTATTCCCCTTTCCATCCATGGAAATCTCATCACAATTGTCGCTGACTGTATCCTTTTCTAGCTTATTTAGATAGAAAGGGATGAACTGAGCGAAAATCGAGATAAATAGTGCACGGTTAGTAAGCACTTCTATGTACTCTCAGTGGAGCAGAGATGGAACAAAATCAAATTGTTATGTATGTTACATGCAATTTGAAAGAAAGAAAGAAAGAAAAAACAATTTATTGCCACAAGACAATAAGATTTACAAAAAAACAAATTAAGTAAAAATACTCAAACGGTTTTTGCGGGTGGTAGTCCCTTGAGCAAGGTCCGTCCGTGTCGCCACCACCATTTTACTTGCTAATCCTTCCGGCAAGCAGCGGTGCTTGCGCGTACGTCATGGAAAGTAAGGCAACCTGTGTAATTATTGATAGGTACACGAGGTATTCTATTTCACAAAAGCTATATCTCCAATTGTAAGGAACCACGTCTTAATAGACCTCAAACTTAAAATCAAATTGGTCGTGTGCGGAATCGCTTGAAGTAAATACGGGACTAAAACAAGTTGGTTGTTGCTTAAGCGTTAAAGTTGTGAAAACCGGACTGGTTTAGCAACTGGTTGCACCAGCCGCATCTCGGCTGCGATTGTGCTGGCTGACGTAACGGATAAAAGGAAATATTGCTGATCTAGTTTACTATCGGTTTTGTTGCTAGTCACGAGCGCGCGCGCCGGGTATTTAGGTGACGGGAGATCGCGGAATTATCCAAACATCCTACTAATATTATAAATGTGAAAGTTTGTGAGAATGTTTGGATGTTTGTTACTCTTTCACGCCAGAACGGCTGGACAGATCTGAATGAAATTTGTCTGGAATAACACATAGGCTACTTTTTATCCCGGAAAATTGCGAAATTCCTGCGGGATAGCGATAAACGAATTCTGTGCAGACGAAGTTGCGGGCAACAGCTAGTTGTTAATAAAACAAAATTGTGCGCCGCGTCTGTCTGTCTGTTCGCGTTAAATTAAAATGTACTGAACGGATTTTCACCAATTTATAAGTGATTCATGAGCAAGGTTTGGGTATATTGGTGAAGGTTTTGTGTAAATTATGTGAAATATATCGATAAATTGGGGTTGGAAGTGTCGGAGACTATCAATTATCAGGCTGCCCCCAGGCAATCCCAATACAAATTTTAATTCTGTGCAGACGAAGTTGCGGGCAAGCTAGTAAAATACAAAACAAAAATGCATGAAAACAAAAACATAAATTACGCCATTTTTTTCAAACTTCCAAAATTACAATATCTTATGTGAATAACTTATTATTATTACTCCAAATTGACAAAGAATAAACGCGATCACGCTTCGCTTGCAGCGTTCCGCTACTTTCGATTTCGTTACGTTCTATATTTTAACAAAACATCTTTATTCCGCGCACGGATGCTGCCGCCTTGAACTTGGTTTCCTTTATGCGTTAATGCGAATATCTAATGTAATAGAACAATAAATTAATATTTAACCAATACTAGTTGGATACTTTATCAACAACGCAACAATGCATCTAAATACACGCTACTACCTGAGCGAGCATAGCGTGATTATGAAGAGCAAATAATTAACAGGATATCCGTTAGAAAAAGATCGATACCAAGATCGATGATCGATAAACGTATGACAACGTCAAGCGAGAACGCACTGCACGTCTAGCACGAGGTACACGCGTGACTCGACAAATCCCTCCGACACCGCGACAAAATTTAACGCCGCTAGTTGTTACAGTTGCGGGTGACTTACCGGTGATGCCATGTGTATAAAAAGTTTGGCCAAGTGAGTGCGGGGTATGAAGCGAGCCAGTGTTGCTAAAATTTCCAAATGCATTGTCAAAATTCCCCACGCTTGGGGATCTGGCTGTCTATAGATATAAATTCCTGTTTCAAGTAATGAATTGGAAGAAATGACTAGCAAAAATTTTATGTTAAATACCGCGTATTTGCTGTCTTTATACTTATATAAAATCCCGCATTTCCCCGAATTGAAGCCTTCACATTCCACAATCAGCTTCTTATTTCCTAAAATAGGGGAAATTCACAACATTTCAATTTTTTTACCTTGTGTTTTCTTATGCTCAATAAATAGTACTTTGAAAACTAGGAGACCCATATTTTTTCTTTTCGCGAAATTTGTATTCTAAGTTAGTCAAAAATAATATTGAAATCTCGAAAATTTCAAAAACGCTTGTAAGGTTGAATCTACACATTACCTTTGCCTGGGTCATAAAAAAATAAGATAAGATTGATGTCTACATTGTCTACTGGTTGTCACAACGGGTTGTCATTTTGAATTTTTGATTGACGTTTGGTGATTTGATATTGGTTTTTATTGGATTTTAATTATTCGCATTTTCTGGACTGAATTGGAAATAATTGACAACAAAATAAGCCACATAATAAAACAAATTGAATGTTTGCATCCACCCTGACTTGCAGCACAGTCTTCACATTTCACATCCCATATAGTTTCTTCTGCCTCGTTAATGCTTGCGACAACAGAGTACATTTTAGTACGAACTCGGTGCTCAGGAGTTACTCTGCCCTTGATAAAACACACAGCATTCTCTCGTTTACTTCCACATAGCCTACAGAAGTTTCAACGTAAGCATCCCCTGATGACAACAAAACCTTAGCTCCCCGGATTACGGCAACGTTAAACGAGTCGTTTTCACGCATGTATTGCAACAACATCATATATTCCACCTTGGGAAGGTTTCGGCTGTCTGCCATGGCATAACCGTCCGAAACTTTCATCAAATCAATTTAATAAATATAACAATGCTTTTTCAAAACAAAACGAACAAACAACATCGATCGGCAAACAACACTGATATTTGACATTGACACCTTTTTGACATTGACATTTTTATTCATAAATAATTAGGAAGGCAAAGGTATACTACGACGATGCCTTACTTCGGATTTTTTGAAGATTTTTGTGAATATTACGTTAAATAAGTAATAAAAAAAATCAAAAAAATATGGAATGGAATACTTAAATACAAAGCTCGAAATGGTTGTCGGTACTTTAGTAATTATTTAAAATTGAAATGTTGTGAATCCCCACAGATTGGTAAGCCTTGAAGCGACGCTCGCGTGCGGCGCACACCCCCGCTTCCGGAGCTCCCTTATCCTCAAGAGCTAGCGCGCGGACTGTGTCACTCTGTGAGGTCCTCAAAATACAGTCAACTGCTTTGCGATGGACGCTACACCTTGCGGCGTATATTGTCTTCAACCTTAAACCCACAGCAATAACAGAATCCTGTGAGTAACGAAGTTGAAGTTGTTAAAACTACGTCTCGCGTACACACAGCTAGCTGCCATTAAACTATGGGGTATTACGTTTGGTGCGTGTAGGTGAGGCGTTGTTTTATTAGTTTTCTGTCTGTAGCAGTATTCTAAGTTATGGGGCGAATACGGAAATCCGAAAAATCCGTCGGTAAGATGATTATTTGCTGAGATACTCGGAGTGTTATTACGCCAGGCACATTAAACGTGAGAATTTCTATTTTTAGACAGCAACATTAAGTACTTAATGCGTTTTGTCAGCATCCACTTTATTTCCCGAGTTATTACTTGTTACATAGTAACTTTTTAATCGAAAAAACTTGACTCGATTGCTTGTTAATCTGAGACAATTGAATTGCCTACTTCCATTATTTCCTAGTCGGAGATGTTTGAAGAAACTAATTGGACGTCGATGAGATCGTGTGAGGCAAATCGCGATTGTAACATTATTGTGCGTACAAAAGCTTGTTTGGCGACAGTCAGATAGCATAGATTCTTAATTAAGTCACCTGATGCTAAGAGGGCACACAATACCAAAGATTGCAGATGCGTTACTGGCCTAGACAGCTAAAGTAGAATATCTTCCGTGCCACTAATTTCACCAGCTGTCTTACTCTCCACGCTTGAACACAACAGCGCAAGCATTGCTGCTTGACTACAGGACTAGCGAGTAAGATGTTGGTAGGCATCAAGACGGGCCTTGCACGAGATCCTATTAGGTACCTACAAATTAACTTTTTCTTCTTATGGTTCCATCTCCTGCCGGAGAACACCTCCATGGGCTATCCTTATCTTGAAACCTGCTGCCCGGAATAGTCTTCAAATTGAACCACGTTCTGAGATTTTTGAGCCACGAGGTGTGTTTTGTTCCTGGTCTTCTACTTCCTCGAATCTTCCCGTGCATCAAAGGATGTGGCAGTTCTTATTTGTCGTTACGCATAATATGACCAATTAACTACAAACTTACAACCACGTCTCAGGAATAACTTAATCAATTCTAAGCACTGTAGTTAACGAGCACCGAACGATGGATAAGTGGAACACCTGAAGGCACGCTTGACCGGTCCTCTGCACCGGCGCCGTACCATTTGTTACGTCATCGGGGCGTTGAATCTTGCTTTGTGCGGTGCGATAAGTAGGCTGTTGATCGAACAGTGTTGCTGTTAAATGTTCAAGGGTTAATGTAGTTTCAGCCCTTCCATGCCGGTCCGAGAGGAAAGAAAAAACAGAATGTACCAGTTGCTTCTCTTTCCGCGCAGATGGTAAAAGCCCGTCGAGGGCACTACAGACCAAAATAAATATCATAAATGGGAGGTAGGTTTACGTTATGTTAGATCTTCAGCGGGCCCGAAGGCCCAAAAATACCCAGAAATAGGAGCTCCGCGAAAGCGGAGTTCTGTTGACTATGTTAAACTGGATTTTGAAATAGAAATCTTTGGAGTAGTGCCACTCAGTAGTGCCCCGGGAAATAAAGGGCTAAAATCATAGCAATCATGTTATGAGCGATGCGGCTAGCAAGGCATCACTATTTTGATTCCCCTTTCCACCTATATGCCCACAGTCATCGTGATGTCCACTAGACTCCACTATTTGGATTTCACAGATACAAAAAAATTATAAGGAGGACTATAATTCGTCCGCGTTGGAACTGCACCCCTACTGCTGAGAAAGATTTACCATCTATGTGTTTATGGTTCGCTAATTCTATGTACATTCTAGTTAAAAGCATATTAACCTACTTCAAGGTATTGTGACTATGGTCCTTCCTTTTTTTTATTGACATACTCTTCGGCCCTCAAAGTAACAGCAGATTTTACAACATTTTTTTACCGACGCAAATTAATCTTAGTCGTAGTCCATTCATTAGGTGGTTTAAAAGCAATATATCGTGGAATCGTGCCAATGTCGATATTTATACGCTGCCTCATCTCTTCTTTCCCCCCATATAATTGTCAACACCGATTTAGACCTTATGCTTAAGCATGTTGGTCTATATTTAAACGCCAATTAACTGTTATTTGTTCCTTTTTTATAATGGACGCAATATTAATGTTATTTGAATAAATGGTACAATTTTAATTTAGTTGCGTTTTTGGTACGCAGCCAAATCTTGTCAAATAGTCTTGTAGTTGGTTTACATTTCCAGTCAATTTGTCCATGTCAATTTGGACAATGATTTTTATCTATAGTACATCCTTGATATTTGCAATAGACACACGTCTTGACGCCGTAGGTTGATTAAAGCATTTATAATCAGTTCAATAATATAATAAACTAAACAATAGTAGAAGTACATACATACACATACACAAATCACGTATTTGTCCCTTACGGGGTAGACAGAGCCTAAGGTAACAAGACCTACAGGCCACGTTTAGCAAGACACTGAGGGCGTAGAGGTGGAAAGTGTGGAAATTTAAATCATTGCAAAACAATACATACATAGAAAAAAAGTTATCAGAATTCAATTCTCTGTCTGAGGATATAAAATTAAATTTTGAATAATCACGCGGAACAACATAGGTTCTTTGTTATTTTGAGCGCGCAAATAGCTATTTAAAAGCAGACTTATTTGTACTCTACACTTACGTAGTTTACCTCATATAACGTTTTTTGTCATAGTTCATTGCCCCCTCGACCGGTCTTAGTTATTTATATTTATGTTCTGATCGCATGCCGTACATTCATAAATATGTAATGTTCTGGATCGTATTATGTACCGTATTGTAGCCTAAATCGTGATGTGTATTAATAATTTCATGGTATGAGAAATACGTTTTAATGTTACTTGTCATGTTGTCCCTGTTTGATATTACTGAGGTTTGTCAAAGCCTCTATGTAGTGTAAATTTTGACACAACAAAACTATGGGAAAATTGGCAGCGTTGCTAATGCCATGTAACGGTATAAGAAACTAATCTAATATTATTGTCACTTCAACGCAACAGCGATCTAGACACGCGGCAGAGCGTCAGCCAAGTTGAGCTGACACCTAGAGCTTTGATACATGAAGAATACTGCATGAACGAAATACTAGTATAGAATCAAATAATAAATAATATATGCCATAAGATGACGGAATATGTCGTTATTGTAATCGATACATTGGGTGAGCGGAGCGTAGCGAAAGCGTACAGGGTCGACCGATTAGTAGGCTTATTATATTACCTAACTCGCTCGCAATCGCCATCGTGTTCATTTTGACAGTTCATGTATGGGCTGACAATTGGCATCGGAATCAGCTAGCTGTCACATTGATACAAGAACTGTCAAAATGAACACGATGGCGATTGCAAGCGAGTTAGGTAATAAGCCTACAGGTCCGTTGCAATCAATGTCATGTATAAAATCGCAACGGGAGCGGAGAGGAGCTGTCGGTTTCGATTCAAGCTGTGATTGATTGGATAGACGTCCTTTCTGTTGTTTTTTTGTTTGACCAAGTAGTTTAATGTTTAAAATGCTAGTCAATGCATTAAGTCGACCCTTTTACCGCTTTTATTCTGCGTGACTCAAGAAGGGGTATCGACTTTTTTCCGCTTATTGCGCATTTATTAACAGCACATTGGTTTCTATTCCAGCTGCAGAGGTGCTAAGGTCGCAAAGGCAGCTAGTCCGGTGTCGTCCGCTGCAGGAAGCCACCCTCGAGTCCAGGAACAAGGCCAAGAAGTGTGCGGAGTTCCTACAGCCTTATAGGTTGGTAATGTACACAAAATTTAAAAGTGACTTGATTTTCTACAGTTCTTGTTATTAATATTTATTGTGATAACCTCAATTGAATTGATATGATAGCGTTGTTTTTTTAAGTCTCGGCGTTTCGGGACCTGCGAATGATTTGAAACGTTGAGAATTGTAATAGTTTATACCTGTGATGTAGTATTAGACCTGTGATTAATTAACCTAACTGTAGATGCCGAGTAGCTTATGCTTCGTCCGTCAATAAATACGAACTTGACACGATAAATGAAATTGTAATTTTAGAACCGACTCCGTAAGTTATTTTGAACTCGGTTTAACTGACTCTGTGTGTAAAATTTTCCGTAAACATGTCTTAGAGAAGCTTGCAAACAAGCCCAGGACTCAATTAATAACCGACTTCTAGAGCAGAAGGTTGTCAGATCATCGGAATCTTCATCTTTCATGAAGGATTAGACGAGCATTAAGTACGACTTTTGTGGCTTTCCCACGGGATTGGCAAGTCTGCAACCGGATTTATTCTACTTGCATTGGCTGGTCGTTCTAAGGGAACTTGTTCTTGTTGATAACATTATGTTTGTGTCGTGATTGCAGACAGCGGCCTGAGACGTGCACGGCGTTAGCGCGGCGGCTCGTGTCGGGCGCGCTCGGCGTGAGACTCAGCACGGCAAGGCAGGAGCGCGCGGAGGAGCGACGCCTCATCACACTAGCGCGAGGTACATTACAGAGAGAGATTACCCAATTATACATAGTCACATCTCTTAGTTTTAATGACTATAGAATGTAACCTAGTAACTTCTCGTAAATAATGACATTTATTGAAAATTTATGTAATCGAAAAAAGTTTCCGTGGTTCTTATTAGAACGTTATTAAATACTTTATCAAGTATTGATTTATTTCTATGAAATTAATTTTTGTATTTATTTTGCTATCAAAGCTTTCGTGAACGCTAACAGTCGGATCTAAGCTTCTAGTGTAAGTTTTCACACGAAAAAACTTCTCAAACGCGTTCACGTAAACGTCTCAATTACTGTAGAAAAATTGGCAGCGCCACTTGCAAAGCGAAACGGCAACAAGCTGTTCCCATAGTATTTGACATTTTAACGCAAACCTTACTTATTAAAACAGACAGTACAACATGTATTTATTAAATTACCTTTATTTTTTATGCTCCTCATGGTTCGACGCAGTTGCATGTATCATGCTCACGGGTAGACTGAAGTAATTGACTGATGTTAATGTTGTGTTTACTCATTATTTGCGCGCCGACTGCTTGCACTCGTTACCGCTGGAAGCGTTCTCACTCATCCCTCGATCCAAACATAAGCACTAGAATACACACGCCTGTTGCTTGCACATTTTTGCGCACGCGCATGTCAAATTTCATACAAATATAACACAAGAGTGCATAAAAATGAGCGAGCTTCAGGCGTGTTTATTCCAAACCTCACTTACAGTGACTGTGTGTCTAAATCTAAATGTTTAAAATGAACTGTAACTGTGTATTAAACGGTCTTCTTCTTCGACTTCCAGAAAAGAAGCGGCAAGCTGCTCTGCATAAGGAGGCTGCGTGGGACGGCTCGCTCGCCAACCAGTCTGTCGCCGACACTTGAGGTAATAGTGCACTTGCAAGCGAGGGCTCCCACAGAGCACCGCTGGGGCCTTATAAAACTGGGGTGATTTAGCGTCTACCCATGATTCTTTCGGCAGAAACTGTATTTTTTGTTGTGTCTCGTTCTCATTTTATTCCAGCACCTGAAACAAATATGCTTATGACTTTATTGTTTGACCATTTAAAAATGTATTTTGGTGTACAGATTGATTGAACTTGGCTCAAAGTTATCCCAGTTTACGGTACCAACTGGGAGCTGAACAGCATTGCCACGCCATTTTTAAGAGAAAAGCTGGACTTCCTCTTGAAATAAGTTTAGCTTTTTGCCGACTGTATACTTTGTGTTGTCTTCCAATCTATACATGTGCTACAATCCGCACAGATACATCGGAGCCGACTGGGTGCTCAAAAATATCTGAACACGCATTTACGCAGTTGAATATACGGTCAGATAGTTTTGAGCTGCTAGACAACTCCGAGCTCCAATGTATCTTGATATGAATAGGAAGGCAAACGAAGATTTGGTTAAAACAAAGTAACGTACACACAGTTATATGACGACTTAAATAAAACCAAGAAAAATGCTTCTGTAAAAATAATATTTAAAGAAACGTAGGTATCTAAATATTTACCTATGAAATTAGTATTCTTTGATTTCACCACCTTTAAAAATACTTATTAAAACACCATTAGCTTTTTGTATTGTCAATGTCTTATATTATGATTATTAAATCCACGGTCTAGTGCAACTGCTTTGATGTATATGCGGCTATCATAGCTTTGGTGTGAAACTTATCTAGAAGATCATATATATATGCCCTCGAAAGGTTAATGCTGTTTTTGTATTTATATGAATGCATTGCCTTTTCTAATTAATTGCTTCACCGATCCTTTTTATACATTCGATCAACAATACAACTAAATAACGCCTGCATTAAATCCAAGTTAATACGTTTTTATTAAAGTGTCATTTTTAATACGAGATTTTATGCCTACTGTTGTTTTTGTGATTTACTTATACATATTTCAAGTCAATTCGAACATTGGTAGTGGGTGAAATTTAATTTGTAAGTAGCTACAAACATTTTAAGTTACTGAAAAGCTTTAAAAAAAGGATGCTAGCAAAATGCTTAATTCAAATTAAGATCACACTTTGCGATTCAGTCGATATTAGCTTACCTTATGGTGCTTATGTTTTCTTAATATCTCTCTGCAATCTTCGTCGTTCGTATGACTGACGTCCGAATTGAAGTAACACGAAGTTTTCCCACAGACATTAAGAAACTAGAATCACTGTAAAATTGTATGACGGTTACCTTATTGTTGATCGATGTTACCCTTTGATCATTTATACTCTAGATACAAAATTGCCTTCAATGGTTTATTTTTCAAAACGGCTCCCGAAGCTACTTAATGAATAGTTTTCTCGGCAGTTTCTAGCAGCTGTTGGTTAACTCTGGATTATAAATGATTGACGTACCTACCTAACCTATAACAAAATACCCAAGACTGTAAATCGAGTGTTATTTCTCATTACAGATGGCGGTAGAGGATCGTGAGGACAATCCAATACACTTCTTGAAACTTAGGTGACAAGCTCTCAAATAGTAAAAAAATCAATGTACCGTTACTAGTTTATAGATATAGATATTTTTTTAAAACGATTGTTAGACGTATTAGAAGCTACGCGCAAGAGGTTTTAGTCCTATTTATGTGTCATAAGGTTCGTAATTTTAATTATTTCTCAATGTCGCGAGCTTCCTACGTGAGACTTGTACAGGTATCTGTTTTCTATATGAATTTGCACGCTGTTTTTATTTATATATTTCATCGTGCTACAGACTGACTGAATGAATTTTCAGCTTTAGCTAATATCTTAATTATAGCGCGTTGATGCTACGGTATGTCATTGAAAAATTGTTTTAAATAAATAAATAAAAACCATTTTTTTTCCGACAGAATCCATAGAGGTTAGTTACATAAAAAATAATAATAACAAGTGTAGTTTTAAATCCGAATTAATGAATTTGTATATTATTATGGAGTTGTGATTACAGTTCTGTCTTTCCATTCTTATTCTTACTGTTTTCATCGAACTTATCGAGATTTAGATAGTATATTTTCCTATCCCTAGGGTGTTGTCCGTATGATAAATACCTACTTTTCCTTTTTAAAATCAAAAGTTTTCATTTATTGATGACATACCGGCGCAGTGGTCGCTAAATGCAATACAGACATGTTCTTAACCCTTCATATTGTATAGTATTGTTAAAACCAAATATTAGTATCTATTAAGTTTATTAGCATAATTACTGTTTTAGAATAAAATTTGGATTAAGACTCGTTTTATTGGTTCAGTGGCCATTTGAAGCAAAACTCCTTTGGATTTATTACATGGAAGTGTCATCAAAAATCTTTGTATGATTCTAGTGTAGCTTAAATAATGACCCTGACCCGAGTAAGGGCTACTCCAAAATTCGAAGTTTTTATCCTACCATCTCTCTCACTCTCATATGAATGACTGTTAGTGTGAGCGGAACGGCACAAAACGGATTCAGGGTTAGGGTTGAAAAGGATAATTTGCTATGGTTTTGTCCAGTGGTCACTGAACCTTATTATTTCGTTGTGAGTTCCGTGCCTTTCGTATCTAGTCTGTTTGTATGTAACGAAGGACTTGAAAACCTCTTGGCGTTGATATTGATTGAAATATTAGTAAATAATTATAATATTATTATTAATAATAATTATATTAGAGTAACGAGTTTTCGTGTCAACGATTATGAAAATTTTGGAACTTTATCCATCGGGTTAACATGACCGTAGTATCATATACATATATGTGTGTGTATGCGTAATGAAATGGTTCTCGCTTTACTGACGCATACTAACGCAATGCGCATGATTGGTTTCCCACACAAGTAAAATAAATGCACACTCATGAAATGCAAAAAAATTATGCAAATTAATAAATAACGTCGTGCTCGATAGACAATGCTTTTCATGAAATTTCCGGTTCTACTTGATACTATTCTCTCTTGTCTATTTTGCGGTCGTTTTGCGGCAAAAAAGTTAATTTAAAGATTTTTTTCTCAAACATTGTCGTAAATGTCGTCATTGTATTCTAAGTAACAGAACACGAAGGGCCTTGTTGACGGCCGAATTACATTGCAGGCGCGATTTTCTGAACATAAATCGGATTGCTGGACTGTTTTTCATTTGTTTTTAACTTTTTAAAAAGTCAAACTATGGAATAATGAACAACAATGTCATACAGCCAAGTCGATGGTCGAGGAGTGCGCGTTTTGTTCGAGTCTAACGTTTTTATCAATGTCTCAAAGATGACAGGTGACAAAAAAAACTTGAGAAAAGAGGCGGAAACGTGAAACCACCTAAGTTGCGAGGAAGTTTAGTGCAAAATTTATTTTCATTTCCTCTCAATGTTTGGGAAAAACATTATATCTGCCTCACATGGAAGAGCAATTGCTGGATTCGTAACTTTAAAAAACACACTTTTTAAACAAGTTACTCATCCAGCAATTGGCTACTTCCCAGGCCTCGGCATAAATCTACTATTTTTATCGGAAATACGCGCTCACATTTGCGAGATCTATACTCCTGATATAAAAACTTGGACTGTTGGAACGTTTGGATTTTCCGAGTTATTTTAGCTCAAAAGAGTTCAAATCTAACTTAGTCTTACATAAGTTAGAATAACTCCACATTGGTCTATTAGCAAACCGCAACGAGAATAGGATGTTAGGTCAAAATTGTATATGAAACGACAGATCTTTCAATCCCATTCTGATCGTGATTTGGTAATACTATGAGAACGAAATAACATAGTCATATCGTAATACTTACTTGAGTGACATAGCGCTAAGAATTGAAAGATCAATGTTCCATATTTAAAGATATTAAAATTAAAATACTGGCTGAGAATGTATATATTTTTGTATGTATAGTTCATCTTAATATTCTCGTGCCGTCAAATGTGCTATGGAATGTTTGTAAATGTTTAATGAAATTTTAATACTGTTTACGGATGTCAAGTTGATTATGGAGCATGGACTTTACCTCTGGCCGGAACACTTTTACTAGCCAATCGAAATGAAGAGTTTATAGACAATGTTTTGAGGTGTGCGTGTTAAATGGTTGTACACGATTGATATTATAAGAGATGAATTATTTTATTACAACAAAACAAAAAATTGTACTGGAACGGAATAACTGTTAAAAAATAAACAGCAAACCTGTTGTTAAAATCATCCTCCGGGAGCGAAACTTTGGTGGCGATGACAGCCGTGTGACGTCAAAGTTCGTATAGTTTGACAACAAATATTAATGCGCATCGGCAGTATTCGTTTGCGCAGAGAAGCGCAGACCAGTTTCCGATGGTAGCCGAACGTGTAAATAATCTATATTGAACTTTATTTGCAAGCGCAACTGGCAGAGTATTGCTTGCTTTGCATTCTTAGCTCTGTCCCGCTTACACGATTTTGCCATTGTTGGTACGAAATCGATCGACCAATAACAGCGCCAGAGTTTCCCGCGCTACTAAAATTGGTATACTGCGCAGGTACATCGTGGAGCATTATTTTTGTTGTCAAACTGTACATAAGTAGGCCTGCTTAGTTTACCGATATTTAATCTTGAGTTGAGACCGCCAATAATTTTTTATTTGTTAATTGTTAGGTTATCTGAAACATTCGAAGCATGCGAAACTTGCGATGTCGCCGTGGAGTATTCACATCGGCCGTATTTCCAGAAGTTTCCTTCCCGACTTAAAAAAAACCGGTCAAGTGCGAGTCGGACTCGCGCACCGAGGGTTCCGTATCATTATCTATAAATATCTAAAACCAGTGTAAGCAGAGCCCTGTTCCAAAGCAAAATGTACGCAGTGTGGGGTTACTTTATATTGGTCACTGCTATATACAGACATACATACACATTTACGGTTTTCGCAATTATTCTTTAATCTGTGCTATAAGACCTACCTTCATACCAAATTTCAAGATTCTGCGTTCACGGGAACTACCTTGTAGGTTTTGATTCCCTTGAGAGTTGAAAATTTGCGGAAATTTGCGGCATAAACGGCTGTATCTTTTGATTGCGTTGGCTTAGAAGTTTGATTTTTTCACAGCTTCAAGGGACAGTAGACCTGAGTAATTGATATAAATTTCAGCTTCATACCTCCACGCGTTACTGAGAAAAAGGGTCTTGACAGACGGACGGACGGACAGACGGACAACAAAGTGATCCTATAAGGGTTCCGTTTTTTCCTTTTGAGGTACGGAACCCTAAAAAGGAAGTTCTCAATTAGCCAATTATTTTTTCTCATTATAAATACCTTATAAAGGCCGCCCATTGTTAACTTGAAAATTTTCGGTATGTAAATGTTTTCTATATTATTTATTATGTGATGTTCAATAAAAAGCCAATGTATTGTGTTGTTGTAATAAAAATATGTATTGGTCCTGCTGTCATTGTCATTGTGGTGTGGGCAATTGTTTATAAAATCCTATAAGTGAATTTACGTTGTAATAACGTCACCAGCACCAAAGTTTCGCTCTCTGAATCAGGTTTCCTTGAAACAGACTTTCAAAAATATGAATTTTTCGTTTTATAACTATTGTGAGGCGCGACTATGTTGTAAGGTGGCTTTTGCCTTACAGTACAAGGTCGGGGTTGTCTAACTATGGTGCCTGAGGGGAGCGACGTGATGCTTGCGCATTGAGTAAGACAATCTATTTTGAACACAGAATCCTTTAATCAAGTGGTAGGTAGGCAGCACAGGACATAAACTGACTCGACACTGAATGAGCGTGGCGGACGTAGGTAGAAGGGTCCGTGGCGGACGGGCAGGCAGGCGGGTGAATAGACACGCAGTGAGACAGGCGGGCGACTAGGCACGCGGTAAGACAGGCGGACCTCTAAGCAGGCAGGCGACAGGCGGGGCAGGTGGCGCACTCCGCGGTCCGACGACTAGGGGCTCGCTTCAGCTCGGGGCTCCTCTGGGGGCTCGTCCGGGATGACGGACGTGTCAGTGCGGCCGGCGGTCGACCGCTCGTTGATCTCGCGCCGGGCAGAATGGCAGAGCCTCGGTTGCGCGTCTCGCACCTTCTCTCTTTTCCCTTACTACTCTCTCTCACTCGGGTGGCGTCTCTCTCTCACTCGCTCGCACCTTTAGCGATGCCGGTGTCCCATCTCACTCTCAGGCGCGTGCGGCGGTGATGCCTCTTTGCCGGTGTAGATGGCGCTGCTATGTAGACCGGGCGATGATGTGCTGAGTAGTCCCGCGGCGCAGACCTAGATGGCGCTACCAGTATACTGCTACATTATCCTCCCAATTAACGGACAAAAAAAAAAACAATAAAAAAAAAAGGAATTGAAGTTACTTGGCGTGAAAAGACTATGTATACAATAACTGCAATACTAGTTATACAAAGTCGAACAATACTAATTAGTAGAGATCTTTTTCTTTACAAAAAAAAAAGACCCGAAGACAGGAAACAAAGTGACTTGTCCTGTGTGAGTAGGTACAATATTGAGTTGAAACAAAGTTGACAAAAAAAGGCTATATGTATGACTGAGATTATGATTACCTAATTAAGTTTACATTTTACATGCATGAGATCAACTGTGCCTGGGACACAAAGAAAAACAAATAACAGGCTCCTCTGCCTGGTAAAACCAAAACAAAATACCTTAAACAATTATAAAAGTACTCAGACTACTGAGCGTTTTAGACTATCTATAATGTTAACAGTTTGTGCCCTGAGGGTCCATGATAATGCTAACAATAATGTCACCTGGGACTACAAGTGTTACAATATTAACTATGTATTTACACTCCACCTGCCATACGCATCTAAGCTTATTATCATGACCTATTGTCAAACTAAACAGGAAGTTTGCCGTCAACACTACTAGGTAAAGTGGCAATGACACAGGCAAGAAAAAATCGAAAAGCGAACGCATAAGGATTTACCACTAGGCAGCATACAATAGTAACAAGGTTCGATCTATACTTTATGTAATTTTCCTAGCCGATAAAAGTAACATACAGGGTTTCTATTTACACAACACATTAAGAGATACCTAAACAACTATTGTTATCCCTAGCTTAGGAGTGGGCAAAAAGTAAGGCGACATTATTGTTACGAGTACTAGGAACAACGCGGCAGCTACATGTATTTTGAAGTGTAACCAACGGTGTTACAAGGTTGTATCGGTGCTGTATATATATACTAGTGGGGTTGTGTGAAGGAGGGCGGGGGATATAAATATTATAGGGGGTTTTTATACATACAATGGAATATGTTACTATAACGGAAGTCTACAATTGTGATTCAGGCATCTAGTATAATTTTATGAGAGCATGCTGAGAGAAGGTAACCTTTAGTTGCAGGTACTACCTAGATAGACTGAAAACAAGGCAAACGTGCTTCACTTGGTAGCGTGAAAAGCACTCTTATGAGCTGTTAATTATGCAATTTTATATAATAATTTACAAGGTTGAACATTATGGCCTGTCTTGTAAAATTAGTCTCTAAATATGTCGCTGACATGGTAGAGGCCTACTGGGGTTTTGTCTGGGTTGCCAAGTATATAGGTATTTTCAGATTTAACCTCCAGAACTACAGACTTGACAAAGCGTGGCGCTAGTTTGTTACTAAAAAATTCGGCAGCTTTTGACTGAAAGTGTGCTCTGCGCCACACTGTGTCTCCTACTTGGAAATGAGCCGTGTGCCGTCTCAGGTTATACCGGACGGAGTTCTGCTGGTATGCTGCGAGTAAATGCTTCTGAACATCGTTAAAGATTATAGGCAATTCGGACAGGTTGGTTGTATAGTTATCTACATTATCTAGTACAATATCATTGACTGAAGACGGCTCTTTTAAATTATGGAATCTACCATCTAGTATCAGCTCTCTACCATGCATGACAAGGTAAGGTGCATGGCCATGCGCCACGCTCACGTGAGAATTCAGGGCAGACTGAATTTTTAACAGATTTTTAGTCCAATTTCTATGGTTTTCATCACAATAAGAGGCTATGGCGGTTTCTATTGACCTATTATGACGTTCAATAGTGTTGTTTTGAGGAAAAAACACACAGTTTCTAAAGACTTTTGGGACATTGTATTTTTCTAATAGTGAGTTGAATTCTCTGGATATGAATGGTGTACCATTATCTGTGATAATGCAATTGGGTACGCCATAGCGTAAAAATATGGTCTCTTCTAAAAACTTTGTAATCGTGGCGGAGTTGGCGCGTTTAAGGGGATGAAACCACACAAATTTACTAAAAATGTCAACAGCTGTAACTAAATATGTATGCCCAGAATAACTTTTAGGAAGAGGGCCCACAATATCGATTGAAATTACCTGCATGGGAGCGGTCACCTTTTTAGGGTGGGCCATTATACCTTTAGGGGGAGAGTTGTTGACCTTATAAGCTTTACAAATGTCACACTTTTCAAGGACATCTTTTATACTTTTAAACATACTAGGCCAGTAATAGGTTAATTGTAACTTCTTGTAGGTCTTAAAAGGTCCTAAGTGTGCTGACAGGGGGTTCTCATGAGTTTTGCGGATGAGATCATGCCTATGTTCAGCGGGAATCACTCTTTTCCACTCATAGGGTTTATTTAATGCGAACTTTGCTTTGGAATATCTATACAATACATCATTTTCTAACACAAAGTTCGGAAATTTGCTAGGGGAAATACGAATACCGTTAACAATCTTAGTGTACCAATCATCTTGGATTGTAGCGTTCAAGGCACTGACATGAATTCTAGATAGAGCGTCTGGTACGGTGTGCAATTTCCCTTTTTTATGGATAACTTCAAAGTCGAATTGAAGTAGCCTAGTGGACCATCTCGCGAGTCTACCAGAGGGGTTGTCGAGCCTGTACAACCACTTCAGACATTCATGGTCTGTTATGATTTTGAAATGTGCGCCCTCAATGTAGTGTCTAAAATGGGTGACAGACTCAACAATGCCCAATAGCTCCCTTTCTGTTGTACTATAGGCAGTTTCGGGTTTGGTTAATGTTCTAGAAAAATAGGCTACCGGATGGTCACGGCCTTCGCTGTCTTTCTGTACTAAAGCACAGCCGATACCATAAGCGCTGGCGTCAGAGTGGAGGAAGAAGGTTTTCTCGAAGTCTGGGACCTGAAGCACCGGGGCTGAAGTTAGTGCTTCCTTCAGGCTCATTGAATCTTTATTTGTCCTATTTGACCGTCTTATAAGGCAAAAAGCATTTCTTGGATTATTCTCCTCCGTTGAAACTAGTAGGCCCACATCTTTACTAAATAATAATTGCTCTTCTGGTGGTTCGGAAAAGGGGTTCCCTGGATTCATAATTCTCAAGAAATATTTTCTATCATTTTGGTGAATTATATTATTGTATCTAATTGTGGATTCATCAGCAGCTAAATTCTCGATACACCATCAATTATGACCCCCATCGGACAAGAAAATTACCCCTGGAGACAGTTTTTCTTTTTCTTCTAAATACATATTGCGTTTTATATTCCACAGTCTTCTTACATTGTCCACTCCAACACTCAATCTAGTCATGGCGCCCATTGCATTAATGATGTGTGTTCTCATTAATTGCAATGCGTTCGATGCAATGCTGTTAAAATCATCTTGAGGGTTCTTTCCCATTGGTTTTAAAGAACTAGTTTCAACTCCATACTGGCCTACAAAATCCCGGTCTATATACCAACTTGTATATTCACCAAAGCCCTCGGGAAAAAGTATGCTCTTTTCACGGCTAGGGTTAATTCCACCAATAGTCGGTAAACACTGTATGTCATACTTATAAGACCGCATAATGCATCCACTGAGTCAGCAACAAACACAGTCATGGAATCATCACTTGACCTAAGGGATCTAACTATCGTGTTATGAACATCAACACCACATACAGCTATGAGTCCTATTGTTGTTGATCCAGCATTCAGCATGCCCATTAAAAATCCTGGTGAAGCTGGAATGTAATCCTCCTCATCAATGGGACCCTTTATCTGATCAAACCACTCCCTGTTATGATAGTTCAGCATGTTTCTAGTAGTTAGATGCCATGGAATCCTGGTATAGAATGACTCATTTTCCAATAAAAACCCCACCCCTAAACTTATTCTTTTTATCAATAGATAGTAAAACCCCATCAAGCATATCTTTGAGAAAGTTTTCTCATCATCTGATACAGGTGGCAGATTGTTCAAAGTTCTAACCTCATCATCAAACCAACATTTGTGTACTAGGCTAAAAAGCATCGGGTTAAGGCATTCATTCCACTTTGTGGCATCTTCAGTTGCTTGTAAGCTGTAGCTCTGCTTAAAGTTTTCTTTTAGAGAAGACATCTGAAGTTCATTAAGGATCTTTTTCTTCTTCTCTTCTCCTCCAATACTTATAGTGCTTCCAGGGATCAGTTTTGCTAAATGTAGGTGGAACTCTTCTATAATTTTCAAATGCATCCTAATTGCAGTTGATCCCGAAGCAATTGCCCTACGGTCCTTTTTCCCTCTCTCAGCATGTTTGATATATGAGCAAAAGCTTCTTGCGTAATCATCCAGCCATCTATTGCTCTCCTCAATAGTTCCTAATTTCCTTCTTGTCATCTTAAACCTTATTTGACTTACCTACACTCTCATCTTTAGACGTATTATGAATTTAGTTTTCATACAAAGTATTCTCTTTTTTGACAAAACTTCCAAGCGATTGCATGAATACAATTCATACCAGTATATCAGTGCTTCCATTAGTGTGCTTGGTGTTTTACCCAAATTTCTTTTTATTAAATCCAAAAACGAGTTAAATGCTTTAGAGCAAATTGTGCTTTTTTGAGTCTCTGGATCCCACGTTTGCCTGCCTTTACTTCCGAGTTACTTGTCTTTAAATAGTCTAAAACTTTCTTACAACTAGATTCTATAGCGGGGAAGTTTTGGACCAAAAACACCTGAGCGAAAAACCATACTACAGCAGGACAATAGTTTCCAATAACTCCTTCTTTTGGGTAGTCCTTTATATCAGGAATTTGTGCATCTAAATAATGGTGGCCATTTATTTTCTTATTGGAATCCTCATCATCTTTAGTATTGTAAGAATAGGCTCTGTTTACTGTTGCAGCTACATAGGGTCCAGGGCTTCCATGACCATATGGTGGTGGGTTTGTATATAAGTAAGTGCCACTCATCATATGCAACCCATTGGTTGAATCTGGATTTATATATGAATTATTGATGCAGAGAGATTTCACTTTTTCATTTCCAACATTACTTAATGTGCATGCTACCAAACTATTTAGTTTATGCTTCCTCTCAAAAATCTTCTTGTATTCATCCATTTTCTTATTCAAATCTATCTGTTACTGCAAATTGTACTCAATCCAATTTTGCCTACTTTTGGTTCCTCTCTAAATGAAATGTGGCCTGCTATTTTGTTTAATAGGCCAGACTTCTCCCAGAACTCTATGCCGAGTATGAAATCCTCTGCCACATCGGGTACAACATCAAAGTTTAAATCAAACTTATGGTCGTCTACTGAAATTGGCAAACAAATGCGACCAGATACTGTGCTACCCATTCCGTTTGCGGAGGTGGCAGTACTATGAGGAGACTGAACCATTGCAAAACCCTTATCGAGGAATTGGATGTGGCTATTGCCACCTAAAATATTTATGTCTGCCCCGGAGTCTAGGAGACCAACATATTTATTACTATCAATAAAAAACTCTACTATTGGACGTTTACTTCCACTCAATGGGATACGCACCGGAGCAATCCTACACTTATTAAAAAAGTTATTGACATACACTAACCATGATTGCCATTCTATGTCCGATGTGCCCGGTGCGGGTGCCCGTTTTTTGACCCGGAGTCTGCCTGTTGCCTGCGTTGTTGGTTGTCTACAGCTGTCGCCGCTGCTGCCGAGTTGACAGCTGTTGTCTGCGCTGGCCGAGTGTTAGCATTGGACGGTGCGGGGGTGGCTGGAAAATTTTGGAAGAATGTTTTACTTTGCGGATAATTGCTGGTACAGTGGGGACAGGTTTTCATCGTGACATCTAATGTGCCACATTTAAAACAGGCCATTCCGTTTATATTAGGGCATTGCCTAAAGTAATGGCCTAATCCTCTACACTTGAAACAAGCGGAGTTGGCTTTCATGCTTACTGCTCCAACACAAACATTTGTGCATGGAAACATCTGTTGCGGATGGTATTCAATGCTATTCGGCTCGCTATTTATACTTATAGGGTTGAGGCTATTCATAGGAACTGGACTATTAGTAAGCTGGGGTTTCGTTTGTGTTGGTAAAGATACTAGGCTGGGTATATCGGCTGAATATGAATCAATATTTTTGCCTATTGTTAACAAACTTTCTATGGAGTTAACAGAGCCATACACTATAGCTGGGAGGTACTTAGGGAGCATGTTGTGCTTTATAATGTCAAACAGTTCATACTCAGTTATGCAGCCTGCTATTTTGTTTGCGAGGAACCGCATTTGTGACGTGAATTCTAAAATGGATTGATTTTGAGTTTGTTTGCTGTTTCTGAGCTTGGTGGTTATTGTATACACGTAGTCCGCGGGTTCAAAGTATTCAATGAGTGCATGCTTAAGTTGGAACCATGAACCGAATCTGTGTTTGTTAACTCTGTACCACGCTAGAGCTGGTTCTTTTAACAAGTCGTGGAAGTTTGCCAGCAGCAAATTTTCTGGAATGCCACGAGCTGACAGCAGCTCCTCAATCGCATAAATGAAATCTCTGGCGTCTGAGGACCCATTAAACTTTAAATTCCATGATAGCAACCCGCACTTGCTAAGAAAATGTGGCCTAGTTTCACTTTCATGCCATGTATCGAGCGTTATTAAATTATTATTACCTGTGTTATTTGGTGTGGAGTGGTTGCGCGTCGGGCCTCCGAGGTCGTCTTCGAAGCCCTCCATTATGTCTTCTCTCGTAACTTACCCGTGTGGACACTACCTATGTAAGCTTCCACCTAAACTATTGTTAAGAGAAAAACACTAAGCGAAGAATGTGAGGAAATTTGTAAAAAAACGACGCGCATGCTATGGGTACGTCGGCGTCAGTGCGTAGTAAAATAAAATCGACGTGGCGACACGCGGTCACTTCACTCCGCGGGGGAGGCAGTCCCTCTTCGCTATCACGTATTATAAACAAACTATTCAATAATGAAAAAACCCATCACCCCGCACTGCACTTTTAAACACTGAATTAACGCGCATACGAAAATAATACACTAATACGAAAGCATCACATCGGCCTCTTAACGCACGTTGGCGCCAATGTAAGGTGGCTTTTGCCTTACAGTACAAGGTCGGGGTTGTCTAACTATGGTGCCTGAGGGGAGCGACGTGATGCTTGCGCATTGAGTAAGACAATCTATTTTGAACACAGAATCCTTTAATCAAGTGGTAGGTAGGCAGCACAGGACATAAACTGACTCGACACTGAATGAGCGTGGCGGACGTAGGTAGAAGGGTCCGTGGCGGACGGGCAGGCAGGCGGGTGAATAGACACGCAGTGAGACAGGCGGGCGACTAGGCACGCGGTAAGACAGGCGGACCTCTAAGCAGGCAGGCGACAGGCGGGGCAGGTGGCGCACTCCGCGGTCCGACGACTAGGGGCTCGCTTCAGCTCGGGGCTCCTCTGGGGGCTCGTCCGGGATGACGGACGTGTCAGTGCGGCCGGCGGTCGACCGCTCGTTGATCTCGCGCCGGGCAGAATGGCAGAGCCTCGGTTGCGCGTCTCGCACCTTCTCTCTTTTCCCTTACTACTCTCTCTCACTCGGGTGGCGTCTCTCTCTCACTCGCTCGCACCTTTAGCGATACCGAGTTTTTGGTAAGTAAACTTATTGTGTAAATTTTGATCTCCTAGTATTTCGTTATTCTTTCGATGTTGTGCCTCCATAATATTTTTTCGGAAATGAACAATGGTTACCAACGTTCTTAACCAAAGATCTGATGTAGAGAAAGAAAATATTCGAGAAATTCGCTTGGTTACGTTCGATAATCGCCTGCATTTCTAGAATTGTACCAATTTCTTCATTTTGGGTGCAAGTACCGCAATGTGTGCTTAATAAAGTAAAGTTAAAATTGTAAATGAAAAATGAATGTTGAACCCTTAATATAATGTGCAATGTTACATTTAATGACAGCAATATCAGTTCTTTATCTAACTATGTATTTATAGAACATATCACAATTTGTGTTCAGAATATTTAGCAAAATTGTAATGGATCCCATACATAAATATTGAATGCATTTTATTGTATGAAGATATTATGGTTTTATGTTGTGATACAAGATCTTGCCCCAATATGAGACGATTAATAGTTTCCCGGGAGTGTTTTCATACAGATACTTGTAAAGTTGGCATTTGTCCCGGAAACTAATATAGCTGATATATGGATAAACGGATTACAAAACATGGTATACCTAGGTATGTTATGGAGGCAGTTTTGATACCATGACACTGATTCGAGATCCCATCTGAACCTAAATCCGACTATGTACATTACTTGTCTTATCATGTAAGCAAAACACGTTTCGGTAACAAAATGACGACGTCTATCCGTCTTCATCACACAGAAAAACCCATAAATATAAATAATTACGTATTTACTATCTTTTAATAGTAACACGCACACGAAAAACTACTAAGTAATTAGTAAAATAACCATTTCAAATTAGATATTCCTTGAAATTTATATCCAAATGAATTGGATCTAACTAACACTTTTGAAATTAAATATTTCTAGGTTGTCTATGAATCGTAGTATGAGTGACCATCTTACGTCAAGTTTGTCTAGTGTGTCTACATGATAAGCCAAGGAAGTTTGAGTAGATATTGCCCGGTGATTTCCGCTTGCATCATAAAACAACATTCATATAGTTTGATTTAACAATATAATGTAGCAAACGAATGCTATTTTTAGTATCTGGGATAAAATATGTTTTATTGAACATTACTATTGTTAAAGCATTGGCCGAGGCTCGATCTGTACAAATCCAGAGTATTTTTGTAAGGATGAAAAGTTATTCTGAAATGATATTATTATTATGTCTAATAAATATTGTCTGATTGACCAAAATGTGATTTTTATTTCTAAAACCTTTTGCTTAACTGGCCTACAGAAAAAATCAAAAGAGAAAGGGCAAAATACCCAGAAAAAGGAGCTCCGCCCTTGAGCGGATCTTTGGCGACAACCAGGTAATAATTTCCGACGCTTGTCAGGCCTCCCTACCTATGTTATACCTAAAAGTACTCTTCAGACTATACCACATCACATAGTAGTGCTGGGATTTGAGAAAATGAAAAAAAAAAACGACGGAGCCCCGCTGGGCTCCTATTCCTGGGTGGTTTGCCCTTCGGGCATAACGAGCTACCTAGTAACCTAAGCTACCTAATACCCGTAGTTTACAGCGGCGGTATGATTCAGTCCCACCCTACCCCCAGGGGTAGTGCCAGGGTATGGTGGATCTCGACCCAAACCAACGTATGGTACCGGGGTACTTACTGTAAGTAATCTTCTTGTATCTCAACAAGAATTGACATTCTCTTTATTTATAGTAATTTGGCGACTGAGCTTTGCTTGCGTTATCCCAGAGACGAGATCTAAGCTTAATAAATTTTTACCCCCAAAAACCCCTACACGTTCAGCAGATTTCCTTGACATCTTACCTAGTTACTCATAAATCGTTTTATAGTAATGCCGATGTCGATCCCTACACCTGCAGAAATTAAAGCTTATTCCTAAGAAATCAATTATGGACAAAGATATTTAATTATGCCAACACGTATATTGTGAAACTGCCGATATTTGGCTAGACAACAAAGCGAATTGCAAATTGGCCATGCACAATGGTTAAGAATGGAATAAAAATCTATCGCCTGTGTCTATTAACGCACAAAGGGTTGCGAAATATTGACAGTGACCGCGACGGATCCAAGGTGACATAGTTATGTGGCAGGGACCCCACGCAGTAGGCACGGGGAGGGTAGAATGTTCTGAAAAATACTTTGAGGATCTTAATTCTCCTTTTGTCAAATGAAGGGAGGGATGCGACTTCCGCCGTTATAAGACCGTAATGTAACTAAACTACGGTACCGTACGTTTATAACAGCGTCCAATTTTTCGAGTTTTCAATATTGATCCCAATAAATTTTAAATTTGAATGATTTTACTAGTTATTTATAAGATAGTTACGGGTGGATTCCCACAACAACTGTCCGAATATTTAGAGCCAGCGACGCGTCGGCTGCAGCTAAAGCATCGGTTGCAAAGCGCAATCGAATATATTTTCGGTTGTTTATCATACCGTTTAAAAACAATAAATATTTACTCACTTTCGATTAGTCACCAGACGATACAATGTTAGGATATTTCGACATTCCCGATGGAGCTCGCTCATTGTCGACAAAACAATGCTGTGTTGCACAAAGACGCAATAAACATTTCATATAAACAAGATTAGAGACGGCCACTTCCAGTCTCCGCTGGCACTGGTTACTGGGTAACCGTAAATAAATAAAAAATACTTTAAAAATGTATCGAGTCGTATTAGTCCTGTTTTTCGCTACGCGAGTGAAATTGCAACCTCAGTCTTACCAACACGAATTTTACGTTGCCAAGCAATCGCGGGATAATTCCCAACCCGTGCAAACTGGATACGTTTACAGCCAAAAAAATAACAATCCAGCTACTTTTGAAACGTTTGGTGATCGTCCTAACGTACAACTAGGCGATGGTGATGGTACTCCAACCGGATACAGTGCTATACCCATGAACAGTGATCCTCCTGTTGGAATAGGAGCTAGTGAATCTTTAGTGGAACAATATCCGGGTATGACAGCGATGCACAAACACTTACCGTTGCCTTCTTTCGACATGCATTCTACTCCTAGTTTCGGAAATTCTGTATTCAACGGAGTTACGGAAAGTACCATGCCGTACACAACAAAATCTTGGACTGAACACTCTATAAACTATGAAATCGCAAAAGCAAAGTCGAAGTTTAGCGTCGATCCTTTAATGGCGATTAAGACGAAAAGTGATATAATGAAAAACAGGATGAAGTCGCTGATGCACTACAGCCGGCCCTCGAGAACACTTGATGATAAGACCCCTCGATACGACTACAATAGGGAGTTCCATGTAGACGCCGATGATGTTAAAACAACATCACGGAATGAATATGAATGGTGGCCTTATTTCTTACACAACCCTTACGAGTATGAACATGTGAAGATGGATTCCGATATTCAGAAAGCTAAAGAGAAAAGATACGCTGTTGAATCGGCTGAAAGAGTGATTCCAGTTCACGAATCACATGAAGACTATAACGAGGGTTACGGTATAACTCATTCAGCACCTAGATACCATAGAGCTATGAAAGCCGACAATCCTATAGCCGGTGATGAGCCTTTTCTTTCCTTTGTTCTTAATGATTATTTCGATAAAAACACAGATGACGATCCCTTGGTTTTTAAAGGCCTAGAATGGGGAACTGATTTTGACATGAACAAACATAAAGAACATAATTTTGGAAAAAGAGACAGCGCTTTTAATGATCCGAGTACTTTCATAGATAATGAAGATCATGTCGGTGCAAACAACTTTAACGCAGTAAGCAAAAGCTTAGCAGACTCTGCTACTGAAAAGGGTTACACGAACAAACATGAGTTTGACAAATATGAAAAAGGTGATACGCTGAAAGAAAATAGCAAAGCCGATCACAGGGATGCCGGAGACAAGAGAACACATTTCAAAGATTTTGTGGACCAATTTGCAAATAAGTTCGGCGGAGAAGATCACAAAAGGCATTCAAGTTTTGCGTTAAAAACAAACAAAGACAATGCTGAAAAAAGGAAAGGATTCCGTAGAGTTTATCACAAAGACGAATACCAAGAAGATAATGAATTTTTTGATAATACTGGAAACAGTGTTAAAGCAGAAGATAATGGCAGTTCGACTACTCATTTAGGTGGTTCAGAGGCTGCTGTACAGTCTCATGCTGCTGCGACTGAAGGTACTACAGCGAACAGCTTTAATAATGCAGGAAACTCTGAGCATAACAAGTTCGAAAGCAGTCATATTGGAAATGATAATAGACAAGGAATAGATCGTGACTTTAATAAGTACATAGATGTCGCTAAGAAAACCGCGCATAGTAACATCGCCGACTATTACGATAAATTTGCGGTGTAAAATTTTGGTTCGAAAAAGTAAGCCATTGAACTTTGAATTCAAAAGTGTAGAATATTAATAAGAGCTTTGGTTTCACAAATACTCAAAGGAAAGGAAAGGACATTGTGATTAATAAGTTTACTATTTCCAGGCTGCTTACCTACCGATTAAGACGATGTAAAGTTCATATTAGGAATAAGGATTAACGTAGCTTAAGAAATTATTTAAATTTTATACGAAAATATTAGCTATTAAGTTTTTTGTATTTCATTGCATGTCAAATAAAATTGTGAAAAATTTTCTGTCATTTTATTTCCAAAAATACATCAAATTAAACAAATGTTATCGTATGTATATGATAAATGAAAAAATGATTTTAAATTAAGACACATAAACGATCAAAATAAAAACTTAGATGGATCCATAACTTATTATTTATTTTCAATTAACCATTATTCCTTTAATCAGTAGGATCGTTGGCCGAATTTCCAAAACGTATCTGCCTAAAAGTATGCCATTGAGTCAGCAATTGGTGAATTTGCATTCCAGTTATAGTCTTCCATTGAGTAGTCGTTGGTGTTGCTCAGGGCATTAATCAAATGAGTATACACTGGCATACTCTCAGCCGCCGCACCTGTAAGTTTTTTCTCACGGGGTGCTTTGAAATAGCTTTTATTGCTTACAGTCCGCGTAGCTCGTACCTTGTGAACGATTACTTTGTCTGAGTTTTCATCAACATCGTCTACGTCGTCATCGTCATCGTCATCATCATCATCATCGTCATATGACCTGTTATTAGGACTCTTATCAGTACTGCTACTACTTGGAAATTCATTACTATAGTCGTCTTCCTTTTTCAGGTTAGGTTTATAAGGCACGATTGCTGGATACTCCCTTTTATGTTTAGGCTGCGGGGTGATCACTATTTTCGTGCTCGGTACGACAGTAACGGGTAGTGCTGTTGTAGACTTCTCCTTATCTTTTTCTTCTTGTTTCTTTATTTCACCCAGCACTTTATCTTCGATTTTCTTTAGCCTCGGCTCTAATGGTTTACCTCTTCCTACGAATTCATCATGGTTTACATCGAAATCGTAATCATCTACATTGAAATCTTCATCTTCATGTTCAGCAGCTGAGTCCATAAGTTTAGACGGAAATTTGTCTATGTTATTTTGAAAATCATTATCGTAATTTAATTCATAGAATTTAGGTATTGGTTTTTTGATATATACTTTTTTCGGTTTACTGTTATCAGGCACTGATATTTTCTTATCGTATGCTATGTAATGATGATCAATGGACTGTCTGGCGACTCGAGGGTGCTGGGCCGGGATTCTAATGGAGTCGTTTCCTTTAGTTTCATGTTTGAACTTCTTTCCATTTCCTTTACTAACTTCATTGCTGCCTTCATTTTCTTTGGATAAATCCTTCAATTTATAAAAAACTTTCCTTGCGACGCGTTTAAATATCGTTGAATGTACGAGGTCTGGTTCAGGGGTCGTTTTGGCCTTATCCGGGCTCTTCTCTAGTAACCGACCTTCCGATAGTAAAAGGCAACTGCCGATTATAGTGAACTGTAATATGAGAAGCTTCTTTACTTCCATGTCTCTGCGTGTCGAACTGCCGACTAGCGGATACACAATCATTCAATTGATAACGTAAACTTTAATGTTATTCTTTATTGTCTAAGGAAAAATTAAACAATGGTCGCTGTATTGACTAAAATGTTTCAAAACACTACGGGGACGTACCTATTGTTTTGAAGAGAAAGATATAGGTGATGTAATCATCTTAGATTCAACTGAATGAGACGAATGGTCGTATTTTTTGTCTGTGTGATAATAGGGCGCCCACGAGAAGAGGTTCAGCTGGTAGGTACTGTCCAGTGCCTGTAACGTGGCACCATAAAAGTAAGTGCTTGATCGGAATTACAGTCGTCTTAACGGTTAGATCCCTGACTACATTCCACATTACACCTATTGTCTTGTTTATTTAAACTGAAACAGCAACAAACAACTGACAAAACATTTTATCAAGTAGGAGCAATGTTGTTTATAAAACACATCGGTCAATAAATGTGCACAAGTAAACAATCTGGAATATTATAAGAGCTAACCCAAGATCCCGTTTGTTAGTATGCAACCGACGAAGATGAAGATCATGTTAAAATTAATCAGTGCCTTGGTATATTTCAACTTCATGTTTGGAGTTTCTGCGTACTATTTATTCGACGACAAAACGCCTGACTCCGGATATATATCGCCAATGAACGGAGTCCCTTACGCGAACTATGGAAGCTTGCACAAAAAGCGATACTCCGGCGGAAACTCCAACTCGAAGTTTATAAGAAGTGAATCAGCGCATACAGGAGACTATCAGTTTAACGTCATGAAAAGTCCGACTCATACCTACAGTGCAGCGCAACCTTGGAATGGGAACGATAGAAGCCTGCAGCTGAACACAGAATCACCGACTATTCTTGAAAGACCTAAACATGAAGCCAATGTGGTTAAACCCCCGCAACGGGACAGCAGAGAAGAAAGTTCACCCAAGAAGGACCCGCTTCCTAGTTCAAGCGTCAACAGACCCCAAGTGAGCCCGAAAAGTAAGAGTGTTCATAATGATCATTACAAAGCCCAGCTGAAAGAAAAGTCCCTACAGCCTTCTTATGAAATGTATAAGACCTTGGAAGTCAATGTTAACAAGAAACCAGTGACTGATCCTCAAAAGAATGTTAGGAATCGTCTTGCATCGACTCTGTCCATTAATAGTTTTCCGAACTATTATCGCCGTCTTCAAACGGCTGGAAACATGGGTATGCACGGTCATAAGTCTGATAAATATAGCGACCCTAACGCACCACTGCTGCACAAAATGCTAGAGAACATGAGCAACAAAATGCCAGCACGTAAGCCGAAAACCTACGACTTTAGAAAAAGGGACACCTCTGGTAACGTGATTCAATTACACGTCGTACCGCATGACGTGTTCAAGGATGAAGTTTTGAAATATACATCCAAAGAAATGGTCAAAGATCAGGTAAAGAGAGTTGATAGTAATAGCAACAGTAATAGCTTTAGTGGTGCTGACGTGAGCGTGGTAACCAATGATAAGCCGTACGCTGTGTTTTATAGGATGAACCCTTTAGCTTTGGCGGGATCGGAAGAAATAGTAATGAATACCATGGATGTAAACCCCGGTGCGAATAAAGATGCAGCTAATATAAATGCTGAAAACGATGTTGTGCCCCCTCACAGGGACCCTATGCATCACAGCGGTGTGAAAATGCACAAAACAATCAAGAATTTTTCGAGCTATAAAAAGTATTAGCTCGCTTTAAGCCTAACCGTTGTTTTCAATGCAGGTTGTTATTATAAACCAATTAGATGAAGTTTCTGAACTTTCAGATATTAGATGTTAAGATGTAGTATTATAGTTCCTATCTATGATAAAATGTAAGTGTTCCTTGAGAAAGTAGCAAAAGTTATTTATAAATTTGTTAAGAAATTTATATTTGGCCATGAAATTGAGGAGAAATCTATGTACCTAACAATAAGCAGTGAATAAATTAGTAAATTAAAGTACCTTTTTTATACCTTTTTTACCCACATGTAAATAGTAGATTCACAATGCAAAAAAATCCATAGAATCCTTTAAAAGAAAAGGCGGTAACGTTTTCTATGAAACATAGTAAATACTCAAATTAACCTAAAATCCATTTTTGACACAAGCTTTTTTTGCTGATCGTACTTTTTGCTGACTGTACTTGCATTGCCGTGCGTCCTACATATTATGTGTACCTACCTACCAAATTTCAAGTCAATCGGACCAACCGTTTAAGGCTTCCCTCCTACGGAGATGGTCCTGACCGGGCCACCAGAATTCTACTACCAAATTGTATTTTCATCCGACTTCCACTAGTATGCAAAATTTCAGCTCAATCGGTTGAAGATATCTGCTTCAAAATTGAGTTGGAAGATTCCACCTAGACAAACATAACTTACATACATAAGTTGCAAGTTAATAAAAATTGTTAAAACAAACCTAGCTATCTTGAAACAGATAAAATTGGCCTTGTCTTTCTAACTATTAATAACGATAGGTACTTATTTAACTTTACGAATCTCGAACTCGAACTCGAATTACGAACTTTACTTTAAAAATCGCATGTACCTAACACTCTAGTCGATAAATTGATTTAGTTATTTTTTCGCCAAACAAAAAAAGGTAAACAAACGAGCAGGTGGCATATTGCACGCTACTTAGGATGGAAAACTAGAGACTGAACATGCAGTCCACCCCGGCGGCCTAAGATACCCTCTTAGGTCGGTAAGTAACTAACTAGAAGCAGATGTGTTTCTAAATATATTCGCTCCTAGCATAGTAAAATAGCTCCTGTTTGCGCACCACTCCTTTACCACACACACGCATAGAATAAGTAGTATGTACCCTAAATTAAGTGTAATGGTTCAGTTTTTTTGAAGTTAAAATGCAATGTAACGTCCACAAATTAATTTAAGCTGTAGCTAAGGTCAGATGTAAAAGCTGACTTCTACCTAAAAACTTGAGCCTATTAAATAGTAGATTACAAACTGACGGAATTTGTTGTACGGTATAGTATTTGAACACTAAATGTAATGTTTCAACATGAAACTACCGTGAGACTCAATCATGATTACACATAAACGGATAACTCACGTATAAAAAGTCGAGTGATGCTCGACATGTTTCGGACGCTCCAGCGCTCCAGGGAGGACTACGAAATAGTCCGAAACAAGTCGAGCATCACTCGACTTTTTATACGTGAGTTATCCGTTTGTGTAATTATGACTAAATGTAATGCTTCATTTGATTCAATTTTGTATTTTGTTGAATGCGTTTGCATTGTCATTTATTCATTCTACATATAGTCAAGGGCATAAAGTATATGTACGTTACCAAGACGTCAAAAACATCTATACACCTTTGTCATAAACGATGGCTGTATCTACCGATATTTATGCCCTCGACTTTACCTAATTTCAAGTCAATCTGACCACGTAGAGTTGGGGCAAATTTGACCTAAGAGATTTGACCCAAAGAAACATACACAGTTTACTTACATTAGAAATAAAATAAAATAGTAAAATAAAACCAATCCCGCAGACTGAATGGTCTTCAAACCAACTTAGGTGCGTGATACCGACTTCAAGTAAACTCATTTAATTTTAAAATTGATTGCTACCCGAGGTGTTTCTCGGCCGCGCTGAGACGTCCTTCTGCGACACGAGAGCATGTCTTTTATCGGCCGAACGCGCAACTATGCACCGAATAAATTAAACAGTTTTTCTACCATTGACACAGAAGTGCATTGGCCAATCTAGCTCGAATCGGGCCAGTTATGAATGTCAATGCTCCAGCATAACGTCCCTATATAAGTATTTGTTGTGACCTTTGTCGTCATTGCTATAGTAAACGTCGAAATGATGGTGCGGAGAGTCGGTTTATTGCTATTAGTCGCTTGCGGCTCTTGCATGGAGATGCGGGAGACCGTGGAAAGGATGGTGATGGTCAGAAGAACAGGCTCCGACCTCCAACCGGCGGCGACTGGCTTCATCTACAAGAAACACAACGATGGACCAGTCAGCGTTATCAAAATGGAAGAAAGCGATGTTATGGATCATCTAGCGAAGGTATACGAACAACCTAAAGCATTCGCTGCACCGATACCAGTCGCAGCCGGACCGTTCTACGCTAAAGAAGACGAAAATAAAGCAGCGTCACATGCCAGCGAAGCCTACGTTATCCCCGTCGTAGAGAAGTCGGAAGAAGAAGACGACAAAGGCGATGACCATGTCGATGGCATAGCGGATGAGGATTACAGCAAAATCTTTAAAGATTACGCTTCTGATTTCGGCAATTACAACAGCGATTTCACTGATTACTTGCACGGTCTAGGTCACTATGATCTTGGGATCTATCATGGTGATGGGGGAGGGAGTGATTATGGATTCAAAGGGCATCATGAAAAAGGGGATAAAGACAAAGAAGGTTACGCCTCGGCTCACGAATATGGGAAAGGGGGCGAAGGAGATTACCATACGAAGAAATATGAGAGCTATTCTATTTCAAAAGAGGGAAGCCACAAAAACCACTTTGGAGATGCAGACGCCTATGGAAAACATTACGATCAAGGAAAAGGATACTCCGGAGGAGATCACGGACACAAAGCCTCGCACAGCAAAGAAGCAGCCGTCGACGGTTTCCACAAGCTTTTCAACAAGGATGAGTACAAAAAAGACCATGACTTCTATGACGCAGAAGGTGTTAAAGGTGGATTCAATAAATACGGAGACGGACACGAGTATCATGGATCAGACGCCGGAGCATTCAAGAAAGGCGGTTCACATGAGTCAGGGCATGATGAAGGTGACTTTGGAAAAGGTGGTTTCCAACAGAAGCAGTCTGGTGACGAGCACGGAACTTCCCATTCTTCAGAGGAAGGAGACGACTCCTACCACCACCATTCAGGGGAAGGAGGAGCTCAAGGGGAAGAAGATGGAGGCAAGGTCTACAGCTACGAAGTCAAACATTGAGGGATTGTTAAATATTGTTATTACGTTGTTAATTTTTGTAAATATGTATATTTTGTAGATAAAGATAAGCCATGTTCCTGACTAATTTTTGTTTTAATTATCCTTACGTTGTTGCTGAGGATTTAGAAGGATCAATGACGTTTTTGCATACTTACATGTTTTACTGCTGAGAAATATCTTCTTATTACCAGTCACCAGCAAAAATGTATAAGTATAGCTACATGTTCTACCATTCAAAAATATCTTCTCCCTAGATAGATACTAAATTACAATTTCCATGCAAACAACAAATCGTACAATGTCGCCACGGGACAATAGGTAACTTTTGAACGACGGCACCAAATTGGTATATTTATTTTTTGATTGTATTCGTTATTCTCGGGACAAGGTTTATATGGCACAATATTTTGACAGTACATAGGTACATATACATACATACCGTCACGCCTCTTTCCCACAGGGGTACGCAGAGACTACTTTATTCCACTAGCTACGATCCTGACATACTTCTTTCGCTTCATCCACATTCATCAATCTTTTCATGCCTACATGCTCGTCGGTTTCGGGTACTTTTGACAGTAAAATTAAAAAAAACCCAGAACGAAGGCGAAGCTGCGGGCGACTGCTTGTAGGATATAATATTACTATTTTAATTCGTTTTTCTTACATTGTTCAACTATGTATATAAGTGAAAGCTGACGAAAATAATTATGTAATGAATAAATTCGAATAATCATGCAGATGCAGGAATGACGACTTTTGCAAGAAGATAATTATTTTCAGCCAGCTGCAACCCTAAAACGAAACTCCTAGTTTTCAGTATAATTTAATGCATTCACATGCAAAATTGTGTAATAACGCTTGAACAACGAATTAGCTAAGCCCTTCGAAAAATAACCGGGCAACAATCAGACAAAAAGTTAAAATGAAAACGAGTGCGTAAGTGAAAATAAAGTCTAGAAATTAAATGACTTCGCCATTTTTTTGAGAACGGCTGAATCGATTTGTATACAGTCGTGAGCATATATCGATACAGCCGTCATGTCAAACATGTGTCAAGCCTTATTGTTGAAAGCATAAAGGTGTATAGATTTTAGTGACATCTTGGTAACGTTGCCAAATATGTGCTTTGCCACCCTAAGATTAAATATCTTTTGAACGTCATTAAAAAGAGGTCGATAAAACGTGGCTGTCAACTTATAGTTCGACTTTAGCGACTATTCATAAGTTGAATGACAAGTGTATTGTTATTTGGCCGACCGTGGCGACCGTTCATACAATACACGCAATATACGTTATGCCTTTTTAACGTTCAGCCAAAGGGTGCCAACCTAGTGCCAACGTTAATAGCGTCGGCTTTAGTGCCTGTTAAACAAACGAAACTCATCCTGGTGTCCTGAGTGCACGCTTTACCGCTGCCCGCCACGCTACACGCCCCGCCAAACGCTCCGCTTCCAGCGTCCACTCAGGCCTTACAATTAGCATGGCCCCAGCCCTTGATCAGAGTAGAGCGAGGTAGTCTTTCGGCGCCTGTGGTTTCTTTTCCTCTGCCAAGTAACATTGTGCCCCGTGTCACCTGATTTTGGCGCCCTTTGCCAAATGGCGCCTATTGCCTAGCTCTACGCTAAGGCCGGTGCTGGCTAACTCTGCTGTCCGTCTGTCTGTCAGTTGGTCTGTATTTTTACAAGCTTTATTTAATTTGCCATGTTAGTTTGTGTTGGTTAAATCTGGCAAGTAAAATGAAGACAAATCACAATCTACAAAAACTGCACTCTTAACTTGGATGGCCAGATATAGGAACTCCACAAAAATACTTATAAATTATAATTACCCATGTGTACATACTAATCTAAATATATATAACTCAAAGGTGACTGACTGACTGACATAGTGATCTATCAACGCACAGCCCAAACCACTGGAAGGATCGGGCTGAAATTTGGCATGCAGGTAGATGTTATGACTTAGGCATCCGCTAAGAAAGGATTTTGATCAATTCTACCCCCAAGGGGATAAAATAAGGGATGAAAGTTTGTATGAAACTTTGTCAATTTTAAACCGATGGGGCTGAGACTGCATGCATAAAGCTATTATGACGTAGCGTAGGCATCCTCTAAGAACGGATTGCGTAATTTCTGCGGGATAGCGATAAACGAATTCTATGCAGACGAAGTTGCAGGCAACAGCTAGTAGATTTATAAAAGCTGAAAGTTTCTCTGTGTATGTGTCCAAACACACGTAGCAACGACCCGCGACTATAGTTTCGATTGGGTTACTTGGTCAAGTAACAGGTAGTAAAGGTGTATAAAATAACCTTAAATTCATTAAAGTATAAAGTTATTTTTTATTTTCTTTAGAATATCTTTAGACATCACGTTATCCATTGCCAGACACTCTACGGTTGCTACCCCTTGCTAGACACCCCTAAACTGTAATCACTACATAGTATAAAACAAAGTCGCTTTCTCTGTCCCCATGTCCTTATGTCCCTATGTCCCTATGTATGCTTATATCTTCAAAACTACATAACGGATTTTGATGCGGTTTTTTTTAATAGATGATTCAAGAGAAAGGTTTTTATGTATAATTCTACGCAGACGAAGTCGCGGGCAGAAGCTAGTAAATAATAACTATACTTTCGTTATAGTATAAAAGCTGAGTTTTATATATGTTACTTCGGGACCTATAAAATATGTTACCTCAATAGCCAGACAGTTTTAATGGTTTATACATCTTGCCAGACACATTGAAAGCCCGCTGTAGGTGCGAGCGCGAGGTAGCAACTGTTCAAGCGGTAGCAATGTTATGGCCAAGTGCGAGCTGGACTCACGCACGAAGTGTTCCGTACCATTACCTATAACCAGTGTAAGCAGAGCCCTCCTCCAAAGCAAAATGTATGCAGTGTGGGGTCCCTTTATATTGGTCCCTGATATATACAGACATACGTGCATTATTCTGGTTCTGTACATATAGTATGATTTATACATATTATATGTATGTATGTATAACTCTTTATTGTATAAAAACACATTCAATTTTACAGGTAATGAGAAAAACAGATGTACAAAGGCGAACTTATCACTTTAAGGGGTCTCTTCCAGCTAACCTTCGAACGATTGACAGCACAGCAGAAACCAGAGTATAGAGAGTAGACATATCTACTAAAAAGCTAATACCAGAGACCCTAACTTAACCTACACAAATAAAGCATTAAAATAACAATAAGAATACACCTACACAACAATACAGGTACACTCTAATACATATAAAAAAAATACGATAAACTAATATATGTCAGAAATATACTACATATAAAATACATATAAACTACATAAATATACATACACAAAACATACTAAGTCCACTTAAGAAGATTCATACTTCTTCAGGCGATTTATATCACACACACCCAATACCCCATAAGACACTAACGCGTTTCAAACACTACGAGTTCATTCTCGAAGGTACTATGAATACGCCCGTCAACATTGACCACAGACCAGACAGCAGCCTCAGTATTTGTATCAATTTAAATTTTATGTCTACGCATTCCTGAGAAAAAGGGTCTTGACGGACAGACAGAAGGACAACAAAGTGATCTTATAAGGGTCCCTTTTCTCCTTTAGAGCCACGGGACCCTAAAAACGAAATGCCCAGCTAATCCATACAGTCATGGTGCCCTTATTGTCACGCGGCGGCCGGTTCCAATCGGTGAATGAAACAGTTTTTACCATCGGCTATTAGGCTCTCAAAAAAAGCATCTCACGCCAATTTGTCTTGCCATCGACCGCAAATAGTTACACAACATTTTTTCATTGCCAATGTCTTTGTCACACAACCTCGATGTGATAACCGAATTGTTACATGGCTACTAGAAAGGTAGTCCTTCCTTTGTCTCTAGGCTAGATATAAATATTGGGCAACAGGCTTATCAAATTATTACAGCACAGGTCACGGCAGCGCGAACAAGTCGACATCTCATCATGGCTAAGGTTTTATGTCTGTTGGCAGTGGCTGCCGTTACCTCGGCGGTCCAGGTGTCTTCGTACGTAGCTCCTGTGGCCAGCGGGTACATCTACAGAAGCGACAATGGCGGCCCAGCCAACCTGATCCAACTTGGAGCTCAACATTACGAGCAGCCAGTAGCCTTCGCTCCGCCGCTACCCTTAGCACAACCTATAGCACTTGAAGCTTACGACCTAGCCCCGGCGCCTCTGCCATACATCGCGGCCAAACCCATCATCGAAGAAGATGAGGATGAAGACGATAGTGAAGAGGATTACCTCGATGGCGGACAATTAGAAGGTCTCAATCATGGGCATGGACACGCCTACGAAAAGGGAGCAGGCAGCGACTACGGAGAGGAACACCACGCTGCTCATGGCGAGAAAGGCAGCAAAGGATACAGCTCGAAAGACCACCACGCTGCTGGCGAATCTGGGCATTACGGAAAGGAACACAACGAAGGCTACCACAGCGAAGCCGAGGGCGAGAAAGGCGCACATCACGATGAAGCAGACGCTCATGGGAAGCATTACGAAGCGGGATCCGGTTACAAAGGAGGCGATGAAGGCCATAAGAAGCACTTCAGCAAAGGTGAAGATATCACTGGATACCACAAGGTCTTCCACAAGGACGAGTTCAAGAAGGACCACGATTTTTATGACGTTGCTGATAACAGTGGTCACTTTAATAAGCATGGTCATGAGAAGGGGCACCATGGTTCTGAAGAGGGTGGTCACAAGGAAGGTGGACATTCTGATGCTGCATTCGGTAAGGGTGAGTTTGGAAAGGCTGGTTTCCACGCTAAAGGACATCATGAAGAAGATGACGACAGCCATTCCGCTGAAGAAGGGAATGACAGCGAATACCAGCACAGCGAAGAATATGGGAAGAAGGGTGGCAGCGGACATGAGAAGGAGTACGGCTTTGCCGAAGACGACGATGACGACGATGAAGACGATCACTAGCCCGATGATGTTCAGCTTGTTAACTAATTGTCCGTTTTAATTGTTATGTTTGATACGAACGATGATGTAAATATTTTTATAACGCTTTAATAAATGCTCATAAACGAAAGCTTATAGTTTTTATTCCATGATTTTAAAGACGACAAGATTACTAATTAAGGTCAAGGGTGAAAATCTCGATTTGCAAAATGAGGGGCAGGTATTAGAATACAAATAAAATTACCACCACAGAGAGGAAATAGTAACTAATAGGATTCTAGGTATGACGAACCTGAATAAGTACATAAGTACAGGGGGTTAACACAATCGCTTATACGTAGGTACATACATACATCACGTTTTTATCCCTTACGGAGTAGACAGAGCCTAAGGTGACAAAACCTTAAGGTCACGTTTAGCATGATTAAGGGCGTATAGGTGGAAAGGGAAACCAAAATATTGATGACACAAAACATGATTCCTAAGACTCGCCCATTCCCTCGATGGGCTTTTACCATCTGCGCGGGAAGAGAAGCAACTGGTACTGGTACATACATACATACCTAACATAGGTACATGCATGCCTCTTTCGCACAGGGGTAGGCAGAGATTCCTTTGTTCCACTTGCTACGATACTGACATACTTCTTTCGCTTCATCCACATTCATCAATCTCTTTATACATGCTCGTCGGTGCTGTTACTAATATTTTATTTTATATTATCTCGCGAGAGCGCAGCCGCGAGCTTAAGCTAGCAAGGTACTATAAAACGAGGAATCTACGGCTTTAAATAACCTAAACCTTGTCCCCATCAACCTTCCATCAACGATGTCTAATCGATCAACTATGAACTTGGAATTAGATGCATTTACTTTTTTTTTGCGTTTTTCAATCGTATCAAATACCTATACATAATGTTTCTGAAATTATCAAGATACATGTACACACATACATACAATTGAGGGCATAAAATATGTGAATCTTAAAACAGCGTTAAGTTTAGGTCCAAAAGAGTTAATTGAGGTACATTTTATTAGAAAATAAGACGAAATAAAAAACTATACATACATACACAAATCACGTCTTTATCCCTTACAGGGTAGACAGAGCCTAAGGTAACAAGACCTACAGACCACGTTTAGCAAGATTGTGAGCGTATAGGTGGAAAATGGAATCAAAATAGTGATGGGTTGCTAGCCGCATCGCCTATAACATGATTCCTATGATTAATGCCTCTCGATGGGCTTTACCATCTGCGCGGGAAGAGAAGCAACTGGTACATTCTGTTTTTTGTTTGCTACCAGATCAGTATGGAAGTAAAACCATACATGATTATTTAGCACGCAATGTACAGTACTATACAATGGAGATAAGATAGTAAGTTTGACATGGGGACAGTTGACAACCAAAATAAATTTGCATTAGTGTACATTGCTGCTCGACAGCATCTTTAAAAATTAAATACGTTGAGTTGGTTAGCGAAAATTAAAAAAATATGATTGAATATCGTTTGTACCGCTATATACTGTCTAGTTAAAGATTTCGCTCGTATTCCAAAAATCCACGCTGTAGGTATACAACCATTTTGTTAACTTCCATGCTGGTGAATATTGACGCGTATCGCAGCGAATGTCGCCGAGAATATATTTCTTAAACTTGGGTTCATTATTAATTTAAATTGCGACAAAATAATTTATTTTGATTTCAGGCAAACCAGTAAACAAAGCATTTCACTTTTCAAGTAGGAATGTGTACCTTACGTACTCACATTCCTTTTAAGCAACGGAACCCTCAGGTTCCTTCGGAGGACCTCCCAACTCCCCTTTTAGTCCATCCCAAACCACCATGAGCCTGGCACTTCGGCTCAATTCAATATTCAATTCACTAGATCTCTCATTCTGTGCCATTTCAGTTGCCTTCAATTACACTTACATGCTTTGTATTCTGATTTCCCTATTTTCATTATAAGTAACTCAAATTACTCACAGGTTTCAGGTGATGTACTTCTGCACACCCAGAAGTACTTCCAACTCACCGGTTTCAGGAAAAACTTTTTTCTTTCTTTGTTTTTATTATTCTTCCTTGATAACTGCGTCACCGTACCAACATTCCCGCCCGAACTCAGCGGGGTTACCAGTGCAAAAATTGATTATGATGCGTTTCTACTTACGATTTTGACGTTCTCGCGATAGTTCGTGACAGCGAATCCGGTTGTTTTGAAATACACCATCTTATAACATACCACGTATCACACATCGTCATCATCAACCTGAAGACGTCCACTGTTGAACAAGCCTCCTCCTTAGCACATCACCTCATCAACATCTTAGCACCTTATCACAATAATATTGACCGTCTAATATGCATTTGGATTAGCATCTAATGTGATAAGGTGGATAATTGTAAGTAATACTGTAAATAATCAATATAAGCAGGGCTGTCCTAATACTAGATTTATTTTTACTCGCCAAATTTGTACGGAAGTCTCGATGCGCAAGTCCAAGTCGCACTTGGCCGATTCTTTTTTAATTATTCCTGGACACTATTTCTAATGTAGTAACTATATCTTAGAAATACCATCGAAATTTAACAACTTGTAGCTACATCAACCAAACAAATTATTCTTATTTTTAAAACAAAAACACATCAAAATCGAAACATTTCCAGCTACGATGCCACAGGCGCCACACAGATAAAGATACCTACTTAACACTATACTCTTTTTGCGTCAGCGGTTAACTTAAGTGCTTGGAGTAATCTGCGGAACCATTGCTAAGATTCCGCCTCTGACAAAGAGCCAAGCTAGGCCTGGTCGTGTGATGAACCACACAGAAATAAACCCTGAGCCTTGACCGATCCAAGCGGCTGCATCCATTAGTTATCACGATTATGAGTCTAACCATCCGCAACCAGAAGTGGTTATGTCAACGAAAAAACCATCCTTGGCTCCGAAACTATATAACCGCACCACGATCCATGTATGTCAGTGTCGCAACCTAGTTCGATTGCGCAAGACAAAAACGTGACAATGCAATTTCTGCCATTGATATTAGTTTTTTACTTCGCTGAGTCGTCGGCGGTCAGTCTGGGCTCTTTGGAATTTGACAACCTTGACACTGACCTCTCTGATCTGACCTACGAAGTTGAAGAGGAAGACTTGGACGACTTCTCGAAGCTTCTCGACGCTGAGGACGCAGCTGCCGAAGACAATGCCAAGACTAGCGTGAAAGCGACTGGATTTAAAAAGAAGAATACAGCTACCAAAGGATTGAAAGCAAAGCAAGATGTAAGTGATTTGAAGAAGTTCTTTAAAGCTCTAGGAGCTCGTGATGACGCTAACTACGACGATGATGCTAAATATGCTTTATCTGAAGCTGCTGCAGCAGAAGCGGTTGGTATAAAAGGTAAAGAAGACAGAACGTACAGAAAAGGGACTAAAACCAGAGGTTTTCATCGCGTCCATCATAAAGATGAATATAAGAAAGACAAAGTGTTTTACGAGGATGATGAAACCAAAGGGTCAATCAATAAAGTCGGTGCCAAAGGTCACGGGTTCAGTGCAAGCGGTGGGGCAGGATTCAACAAAGGACACATTCACCACGACAGGAAGAAAGGAATATATGGAAAGCAAGGATACTCTGACAAAGGAACTTTCGAGAAAGAATACGAAGGCTATGGAGATTCACAAGGATTTGATGCAAAGTTCTCCCGTGATAGTTGATGTGATGACGTGTAGATGTGTTTTTAGATTTTGTTTTTTAATACGTAGATATTAAATTAGGTAGTTTGTAATAGATTGTTTTCTTTTCCTATGCAGCAGCGTCAATCACTCATGAGGCAGCTAAATATATGTGCAAGGGGTTTCATTAGACCCGCTGATAAAATCACGGTAAGCACATAAACTCCGACTACATATTAACTTTGCAATCAGCCAAATTGAGAGGCGTGGTAAACACGGCCCAGAATATGAACTTAACACTTTAACTGCACCATCATCGTTTAAACGTAGTGATTGCAATTATTATATATATTCTACATGTGAAGAGCAAAAATACTGGTTACTTTTTATACAACCTTGAGAAAATGATGAAATTAATTAGGTACGAAGAAAACAAAATAATTTTCTTTGAGCAGTTTAGTAAATAAATTCTATGGGAAAAATAGAAATGTCTATTTTAAGTCTTGTAAGGCATATAAGGTAGTCTGGGTAAGCTACGATTGAAATAGTTTTGCGTTAACTTTATAGAAAAGAATTTATTAGACTTGGAGACAAAATATTTTGTAGGTAGATATTTAGTCATAATCTGGCTCCTAAATAAAACAGATTGTATTTCTTTACCTTGAGTACTTTTGCTATAATATGCTAGTTAATGAAGAGGACCGCGGAAAGTGGTTCAATTGACCCCATACTAGTGACAGTACACTACATGTAGGCTTAATTGAAACACTCGATATATCTTTGAAACAATCATAATACTTATTTTGATTCCGTTCTAATGCTGTTTACACAACACAGATGATAGGGATACCTACCTATAATGGATATCATTAACTGTTTGGCTAAGAGCATGACAGGGGCGAAAGGACAATGGCCGACATGTTCTAAAATTGTCTTTTACTTTGGCAAAATTGTCCAATGGACACAGCCAATTTTTTTTTAAAGAAAGAAGATGTGTGTACGTATGTTTAATCCGTTGCCTGTTTCCTTACTTAATTGATGGGGTCTGGGACAGTTAGTCCAAATGTAAAAGGCATTTGTGTATTTTTTTCAGTTCTTATTGTAGGTATATGTATTGTTTTTAACTACGTAAGTGTCGTTAGTAAAGGTTCGCAAGCACAGATTTAAAGTACCTTTGGAGGGGTTAAATCTCGTGTCTTTCTGAACACCTTATGAGAAATATAACCATAACATCATACATTATTAAGATTAAGACGGCGCAGCACACAAACGTACCTATTCAGTATGAAAGTTTTAACTGTTTGCGTTTGTTTTACAATTGGTGAGATGAAATATTTACGGTATTTTTTAATAGAAATAATTTAAAAAGCCTCTTAAGAGATGTTCTTGCTATTTTCTTTATGCAACAGTCCAGTAAGTACCTACCTATATTGTCTTTGAATGATTTTCTTAGTAGTTTATCCCCTTTCAGCAATCAGTTCAAAAATCACCAAAAGTCATCCTACAAACGAATACTCAGATTTTATTAAGCCTGTGCCATACAGGGATAGTCGTACGATCATCTTCAAACAGCCTCCTGTTCAATCTTCACCAGAGGAAGCCCAGCTAGCTTATGACTGCGCAATTCTCCCATGTGAAGATGGAGAAATTGAAGATGTACTCTGCGCCTGCAATTTTAACACTGGCAATGTTGTTACTTTCAAAAATGGCTGTGATATGAAGAAGCATAACTGCAGGTTCTTTACTGGTGAGGATTTAGCGAGTGTTTTTTTCCGTATTCTTTTTTAAAAAAAAACACATTATCTGATTTCAACCCCGAAGAGTAAAAGTAATGTAGGTATGTACATAAATACACTTTATTTTTTATCCCACCTTTAGTTTTTTGGTTGTTTCAGATTTCAAAGCGATTTTAGGCGAAATTTGCCCATGGGAGTTCCAGACCAGAAGAGAAAATACAGAGCTAGTGATTGATTATAGCGACCCTAAATACTATAATTAAATTACTGAATTACTTTAGTACTTTGGGTCTGGCCATGGCTACCCATGGCTACAAAATGCTTTATTTGAAATAAAACACAAATAAAATACAAAAGTAGTAGTTGTAAGGTACTTACTTAATTGTAATTTAGGTACCAGTTTCTTAAATATTATAATAATGTGTTCAGTAAAGCATCTTTGTGTTTAACTCACAGTACTTAAGTTTAGTATTTACTTAATTCATTGCAATGGTTAAGTTAAATGTAACTAACTTAAAACCCTTAAATTACGTAATAAATAACGAAACAAAAGCCAGCACCATTCATATTTTTTTAAAACATACATAAACATCGCCCGTCAAAATCATAACCCTCCTTTGGCTTTGTCGTAGTCGGGTAATAAAGTATGGCGTTTATACTCCGAGGGTACCTCCCAAATTTGTGATGGGAAACTTGAGGTGCTTTTAGTTCTATAGAACAAATAGCACATTTTTTGTGTCAATTGTTCTACCATGGAACTGCTGGGAAAGAAAAATGTTAACAGTTCTATGACGTCACAGTCCCATAGAACAAATGGGAGGTACCCTACTCGGAGGAATAAGACCGATTAGATAATGGCCTAATTAGATGTTTTTTTAAAATTTCTCCCTCCCTAGAAAAGCAAAGGTAAGGGTAATTCTCCATCAACGCCAAACGGCCGTCATCAAGCGGTTCCGTGGCTGTGGTTGATGGCTGTTATCCTTACAAAATTATACGATTTCTTTACAAGTTGGGCAATATAATAAATTCACGAACAATTAAAATATTAATTTGTATTTTTACATTTTCATTACCGATTCGCTTCACTTCTCTACAAAGTAAAAAAAAAGGTCTATGGAAATTTCGTCATCTGTTGACTGTCAGTGGCGAATTTGTCACTGCTCTATAGTCTCTGGCTGGCTACAATGAATGAAGTGGTCGTGTTTGTGTAAATGGTTGTGGAACAAAGAATTAGCAAGACGAATTAAATGAGGCTCGGCAGAGTACCGCTGTTTAACATTACTCATGAGTACGGAAGAGACTCTGTTGAACCTCGATTTCGACAAGCCGCACACGACAATTACGCTGCCGGATGACGGCGTGGTATCCCTATCGAGTAGTGCCGAGGAAATTTGTTTAGTGCCAGACGTGGGTTTCGAGGGCAACGTGGATTCCCCAGGGGTGAATAGGGAGTCGCAGCCGCTCCTAGGCGGCCGTGGCGACTTCGAAGTATCCTACAACCATTTTCCAGGTAAATACGAGCTTTTTATCACTGAGTCATGTATACGCCTATTTTAGTGCTAAAGTCGACAATTTACATTCGTAGAACATATGGGCACGACTTACGGTCAATTTAAACTGATTAAGGTGATTTTCCTTTTGTAAAAACTTGTCTGACTTCTTAGAGCAACTTCTAAGGCTTCCAGATAGGCTGTTTTTTTTTTAATCTCATGACATTGGTATATAGATAGTAAAATTGACCTTGGTATTCTATGTATACATCCCTGAATACAAGGTGATTATATTTGGCATTGTTTTGCACTGACTTTGCATAATAATAACTTCAACTTCATGCTGATGTTAATTCATTAGAAAAAGTCTGTTTACTCAGGTAACTTGAGTGAATATAGCTGCAGGAGAAGTACAATGCCAAGTTTCAGCCAACTGTAAAAACTGTAGATTGTATTCGGCAATATTATTTCTTTTGTTAACATGGATCAACCTTTTCACTGTGGTAAGCTTATGATTTAGAACCTACCTCGAGATATTTTATCATGTAAACATTTAAATTGTTAATTGGTACATATTAAAAGTGGTATAAGGAGTCCATATGCTAGTGAACATTATTAGCTTAACTGTGTCAAGAGAAAATATATAGTAGACTTTCTTGAAACTTAGTGTGGTTCGATAGCTCCTTCATCTTTTTACTTACAATGTTTAAGTGTTTGTCCTTGAATATTACATTTTTTTTAAACTGTCAACAACATGTTCGAAATCATCTTGTCTTTATTTTTCTAAGAGATATTGTTGTTAGACTGTCTATTGGTATTTATTGGTTTGAAAAGAAAGTTATGGACCTCCTGTGGCCAGAATTTGGTAAAATTAATCTTATATTTATCCACATTGTTTCTTTCTACCACTGCTGTTCTAGATTGGTTTTACAATGAAAAACTATTAGAAATCAGAAACACAATAATATGTGTTTAATTAGTTCCAGTGTCTTACTCACACTGTACTAGAAAGTATCACTACATAGTATAAAATAAAGTTGCTTTTTCTGTCCTCATGTCCCGATGTATGCTTATATCTTCAAAACTACACAACGGATTTTCATGCGGTTTTTTTTAATAGATAGAGTGATTCAAGAGGAAGGTTTATATGTATAATACATGCATAATATACCGTGCGAAGCTGGGGCGGGTCGCTAGTAAAATATAAAGTAACGTAAAGTTTACTATGAACATTTGAGTAGAATTTTTATTGTTGTGAATTGTTAGTGCTTTATTTAAGCCCATTGAGGGGATAGGCCCAAATCTGAGGAATCATGTTATAGGTGATGTGGCTAACAACCCATCACTATTTTGATTCCTCTTTCCACTTATATTCCCACAATCATGCTAAACGTGGCCTTTAGGTCTTGTTACCTCATATATATATAAATATGTGATGAGGATAAAGATGTGATGTATGTATGTATGTTATTTATTACAGTTACTCTTTCTGAGTATCATGTCCATCTTGTTTTGTTAATTTTAAACCTGTTTTTCAACATGGTTTGGAATGATGCAATTTTTAATGACCATGGTCAATGTAGAAAATTGAAACTTAATCATCTTATTCTCAGTTGGGTTGCAAAATATTACATAAAAATACTAATGAGTTTATTGCTTGACTTAGTCACTAATATATTTGTGTAGATAATGATTTATATCATGCTCCTATAACAAAATGAGAAATAATAAAGAGGTTATTGGAATATAAATTCAGCAAATTTACAATGTAATTATCATGATAATGCTTCAATACACATAGACATAGAGTAGAATCTACTAATCATGTTAGAAATCCAGATAACATCATCATGTTATGAAAGGAGCAAAGGATGTAACAAATTCAAATAAGGTAACAAAAGTATGGCTATGTATCATGGTGTTTTGGAGCTCTATTATCAAATCTATTGGAAACCATAACTGAATCTGTTATAAGTTATGGTTAGTTGTTGTTGGAAACTTGTTGTGACAGAAATCTGCGGCTATATTATTTTTATTAAAAGTTACAAGATTTTATGTAAATTGCGATATAACTTTGTCCGAGTGAAATCTTGCAGCTCAATTTTGAAGCAGATATCAAGAACCGATTGATTGTAGACTATATGACAACGCAAGTATGGTTACCAAAAAAGTTGATACAGTCAACAAAAGAGCTTGTATAAAATATAACATTTTTAACGGAAACTTATCTTGCAACAGAAAATAAGTATATACTAATATCTTTTGTTTTAATGCTTAACTTTTGAGGCATTTTTAGATATTGAGAGTAGAAGCAGTATTAACAACTTCTAAACGCATTTGAAAGTCAAGAGATAAAAATGCAAATGTAACTTGTTTGATAAACAGGTTCCGTTGTTTGTATGTGAATAACGTAAAAATAGCTCTGTTGTAACACTTACTTTAGTTAGTAGTTGTAAAAAAACTAATCCGAAGACTACCACCTGCTATGGGTGGTGTAGGGGTATAGCACGCGTCACGGAATGACGAGAATCCGGGTTCGATTCCCGGCCATAGCTTTACTTTTCGGATTTTTTTATGTGTTCTAATTTTCACTGACATTTAGAAATTAAAACAAATTTGACTGATTAACAGATTAACCCGTCAAGCGTCCAAGCGACTACAATAGTCCCTACGTTTTTCGGGCGGGAAATGTCCTAGGGACTGCATTATACATTCACGCCGCTGGCCTGTCTTCCTCCATTGGAAGAGCCAGCGACAACTCGCTATATATGCTTCTCGCTCTCTCTTTAAGCCTCCCGCCCGAAAAAGATAGGGACTACTGTAGTCGCTTGGACGCTTGACGGGTTAACTGACTGATACTGAAAATAATATCAAAAATTTATTGTAACATACATTTTCAGTGCATCTCTATTCTGATGGGCGAGTAAAAAAGGGACAAATATTTGCTTAGAACTCGAGCATCACGGGGCGGGGGTCATCCATGATTACGCCTCACATTTTTATAGTTAAAAACATTTTAAGACAAAAAATATTTTTGTAGAAAAAAGTGTAATAAAACTAATTAACATTAACACACACGTATCACGTCTATATCGCTTACGGGGTAGACAGCCCAAGGTAACAAGACCTTAAGGCAACTAAAACTAACTAAGGTAGTAATCTGTGAAGTTGGGTTTTGATGATGAAACTTTGTTGACAGATGACCCACAGTTCAGCGAGCTTGTGTGGCAGGCGGAGGTGGCCATCGACAATAATATCTTCCCTGAGAGGATATACCAGGGCTCCAGTGGCTCCTATTTTGTCAAGAACCCTGGTGGGGTAAGTGCATCTCTGTTGGAATATAAACTTTAAGGTTTATGTGTTGCTGCGAACAGTGTTGTTTAGCTTGCTTTAGAAACGCATCTTTAAGTTGTCATATCTGGCCACACGGTGGCGCTTAATTCTCTTTCGTTAAAGCTATGTACGGCTAGGTTGTTATTTTCGGATTTAATAAAGAGTAAATAGAATTCTTACAGCAAGTTTAATTTAATAGTAAACCAATAATCTCATTGTATCTACTAGGACTAATTACCTGCTCCCGAGTCTGTGAGGCATGAGCTTTTTTTTTTAAGGTAAATTAAATACTGAAATTGAAATATAATTTTAGTAAAATAGGTTTTGATAAACTGTTATCCCAATTAAATTGGTTTCATTTTTATATGAATGCCTAACTAAAATAATAAAAAAAGATAGTTATTTTTCATCAAAGTTTACGGATATAAAAACTGAAATTGTAGACAATATTAAAGGTATTTATTTATGCATCAGATGAACCGCACAAATAATACCATTTAAGGCAATGTTGCATCTAGAGTATAAATAGTCCAAGAAAAGTCTAGACCAAAGAACACTGCAACAATGCCATAAGGATTCCTTTCTTACATTCTGAGGATAGACAACCTCCTTTGATTTCCTCATTACAGTGCTTCAGATTGATTGTCTCTTATCTCAACCGGTTTTTTCGCCGCACTTCATCAATGTATTCTCGACACTGATTAATGAAAACAAATGAACGCGTCCAAGGTCGAACATAGTCGAGATATCAGTCCGATCACAGTACATGCCAGTATCTAATCTAGACTATACACTACACGCTATATGCCCGCCCGCATTTCCAAACTCTTAACCCCAGTAAATGGTCCATTCAGGATAATATTAGAATCTAGAATCAGTGATTGTAAACCTTTTTCATGAAGTTATAATGTAATTCGACGCAACTTCAACGAATACGAAAGAAAATTGTTCACAGTGACAGTATGACATCTTTATTCCAATCTGTTATTTACCTTTGCCTCTTTAGGTATTTTATACGGAAACTTTATTTAGTTATTCGAAGCTGCAACTAGGTTTTAGTATTATATACAATACAAATTATGGCATGAAGTAGCTTAAAACGATTGGTTGATAAATTGGGTAAAGGTATTTGGTATATTTGATATTTTATTTTGCACTGGGCTTATAGACTCAAACTCATGTTGCTTATTGAATGACATTTTAAAAATTGTACTATTAACCATTTTACCTTTGCAAAAGAATCCTGCATGTTTTCATTACATTACCAGTAGGCTTATTGTCTAACTCGCTCGCAATCGCCATCGTGTTCATTTTTACAGTTCTTGTATGAATGTGACAGCTAGCTGATTCCGATGCCAATTGTCACCCCATACATGAACTGTCAAAATGAACACGATGGCGATTGCGAGCAAGTTAGATAATAAGCCTACATCGAGATGCGAATGGGATAGAAGTCGTCGTTCCAATGCCGCAATGTAATGAGACTTGCAGCATTTGTCATGAAAACTAATCTAACGATTATTTCGTGTAGCATCTGCGTACTTAAACTAAACTTGTGTGAGTAAATTAAGCGTGTTGATAACATACTGCTTTATTATTGCGCGATAGAATCTCTGTCCATCCTTAACACTCAAGGAACTAATTTAGATATCTACTTTATTATGCATCGTTTAGAGTTTATGTTGTAGTAATAAATTGGTGGTGATTCAGTTGTTTATCAAATGGATTCTTTTAAGAATACAATGGCGCTTCTGTTTTGCGACTGCATTGTCCCACTTCGATTATATTAATTGATGTTATAATGTGACGAATAATAAAATTATGAGTTAATGCTGTGTCGTTTGTGATATGAGTCACATGAGTGTAGTTTAAATATAACTAAAGTGCTCTGTTCATGAATGTAATGACTGCTCCACCTCAGACTAAATCCTCCTTCGCGTTTGTCTGTCTGTTTGCGATAAACTCCTAATCCTGCCGCTAAGTAGCAGTGCTTGCACTGCTGTGTTCCGGTGTGGAGAGTAATATAGCCGGGGAAATTACGGGCACAAGAGGCATTGCATCTTAGTCCTCTAGGTTGGCAACGCATCTGCAATCCCTCCGGGGTTGCGGGTGTCTATGGGCCGTGGTGATCACTTACCATCAGGTGACCCACTTGCTCGTTTGCCTTCCTATTGATATAAAAAAAAAAAAAACTACTGAACGGATTTTCATGCTAATCCTTCGATTGATTTTCTAATTGGTCAATCCAAGTAACAATGACAAGAAAAAGAACGTAAAAAAACTTTGAAAGCGGTCTTATAAATTGAGTAACTTAGCAGTCAGGCGACGATATCTCTAGATTCTAGATTCTGTGTGATTATAGTCTCACTTCTTCATAATATTTTAGACGTGTAAGCTTGTTTGTTTGTGGTTCCCGGATGGTTCCGTAACGCTTAAACGGCTGCACGGATTTTAAAGGAATGCACATAGATACGTATCAGGAAACTTATCATGTGAAATTACGTAGTCCCATCGTGGTGCTTCATTATTTATTAGATTACCGTTGCTCGCGACTCCGTCTGCGTAGAATTCGCTTATCGATATCCCGCGTTAACTGCAATTTTCCGGGATAAAAATTATCCCATGTCCTACCCCACTAAAACTATCTAGGTATATACCAAATTTCAACTAAATCGGTAATAGACAGAGAGAGTTACTTTCGCATTTGTAATGTTAGTAGGGATTAGATAAAAAGCGTATGTGGTTGTTGATTAATAAATTTATTGTTATATCTATATGAAGAGGATAGATTATGCAGCCATACATGAGTCATACATAAATCATCTCCAGCCTAAATACGTCCCACTGCTGGGCACAGGCCTCCTCTCACAGTGAGAGAGTGTGCACATAAATAAGTACCTATTAAAAATAAATGTATGTGTCTACATCAATTATCCGTGCTACTATTTTTTTTTGCTTTCTGTCGTTTTGACAATTACCTTTCACAGAGAAGGACAACTTGCTAAGTTAGCAGAAGCCTACAGAACGTTTATGAATAAGGGGGTTAAGCCCTAAATATTAGTTAATTAATTCGAACGACTGGTATTACGGTCGATTTGCCCAGTATAATTTCAGTAATGCGTAATATTAAATAAATGAATAGATATCTTCGGACCATTGACACCAATTGACCTAGTCCTAAACTAAGCAAAGCTTGTACTATGGGTACTAGACAACGGATAAATATACTTATACAGATAAATACATATTTAAACTAACTTACTTAATATGATGGTAAAAATTGCTCAATTTCTTCTACTATCTGTCTGTTATAACAGATTTGATATGGAAATAGAGCGTACATTAAACCTTCCTACGCGGGGTTAAGAGGGCTTGAAGATTGGCCCTTTTATTTGGTGCGTCGGAAATATTTCTTTACAAGCTTTCATCAAAATGTTCCCAATTTGGTCACGGAACGGAACGTCCGTCTATAGACCGACCGTGTAAATGGGTCCTCGCCCGCGAGGTGCAGGGGCGCGGGGTGTTCGTCGGCTCGAATCCTCGGGATCCCACGGCGCCTACCTAAACCCGGCGAGTGGACAATGCCGTAGTGTTTTTAGTGGGTATGTTCCCCCCTCCCCTCTCCGCAGGGAGAGAGGACGGGGGAGAGAGCCCCACATAACCGCTCGGCCCCCCCCGGGCCCGGGGGTACTCGTAAATGAGTTTTCACTACGTTAAAAATAAAAAGGGGGCGCGGGTTGTGACGACCGCGGGGGCCGAGAGAGGTCCCCTTTGTCGTCCCACTCCGCAGCTCCTGTGCCGCGCCGGCGGGGACTCGTTTAAACGGTCGGTCTATAGGCTAGGCCTTCCGCTAACAACTCGCCCATTTACACTCTCTATATAAATCTGTTTAGTACCGTACAACACGTTTTTTTAGCATGAGAAAAAAATAAACAATCTTGACATGTCTTTTTATTGAAAAACAGTTAAAAGAAACAGCAATAGACAATTAAAAATCGTATTTTTAAATTGTGATTTGTTTTATTACGGTTTTATATTTTCCGGTTACCGATTATTAAAAAGTATTTTTCGATAAAAAGATATGTCAAAATTGTTTACCTTCTTTCTCATGTTAAAAAAAAACGTAGTATATGTGGCAGTTGTTCGGCATTTATTCTTACTATTACTTTGTTTTGCAAAACTGCTAAACATTGACTTAACCAACGCAGAACCAAAACTCTGCACAATAGACGCATCGTGCAGACTTTTGCTTCCGACAGTTTTTGAGCGTGATTGGGAGTCTAGTTGTATATTGTACGTCAATGGTGCTAAATAAAATTATCTGTAATAGTAAACAGTGACCATTCCTTCCACAGAAAATAATAGGCGTATTCAAACCGAAAGACGAGGAACCTTACGGCCGTCTGAACCCCAAATGGACGAAATGGATGCACAAGTTGTGCTGCCCTTGCTGCTTCGGGCGCTCCTGCCTGATACCCAACCAGGGTTACCTGTCGGAGGCCGGGGCCAGCCTCGTCGACTCCAAGATTGGGCTCAAGGTCGTGCCTAAGACGAGGGTAAGTACACAACGCAAACATGAGAATTTACACTGTATTTTAAAATGAATCCGGAATACTTTAGCCATCTTAATCTGAGAGGCCTGTGCCCAGCAATGGGACGTATAAATACTTCGATTTTAATTTTTTTTGACATTTTAAAAACGGCATAAAAATCGGTAATCGAAACATACAAAACCATAACAACACAAATCACATTTTAGGGGTTTAAAGTTGTAACTTGCTCTTATTTGGTTTTAAAAATGTTTTTCAATAATATATATGCATGTCAAGATTGCTTTTTTTTTTAAATAGCAAAAAAACTAAGTATATGATGATGACTTAGCGGGTAGTTGGGTTACTGTTGTTAACATCCCG